>CM020064.1:10563958-11163958 GCA_009769605.1 Bucorvus abyssinicus | reverse complement strand
GCTGGAAGGTAATCTACCTTGATGATCTTCTAGCAAAACCTGCCAGAGTACGAGAGTTAATTGCACTAGGGAGAATGCACTACATTTATTTGGGATGAGCTTTGGCAAGGCACACTGTGCAGATGTTGCATTACGCATTCTCTATCAGCTAGACAACTATTCTGTGTATGCCCATGTTAAAAATGCAGTGCATCACTCTTCTGCCCTTATTTCATATAAACTCCAAATGTACTGGGAAATGGTAGTGACCTAACAGCTGTTCTGAAATGAAAGCATTTGTTAGAGATTATCTACAATATTTGTGTAGCTGGAGAAGAAGGGTGGCATGTTTATGGATGCAAAATACACACTTAAAGCTGAGTGCTAGCAAATGCTCACACGACACAGATTTTTTGTGCACCTGGCATCCCAGCTCAAACCCTCTTAATGAAGAGGAGAAAAAAAAATTGAAGGCAACACAAATAGAGGAGGTGTTCCTCTGCTGTCAGCTAGCAGCTATAGATTCACTTTTTTGTGATGTGATCCTATTTTATTTCATTTTGTTTTGGTTTTTTTTTTTTTTTGCTACACCTATTCAGTATATTGAGTTCAGTAGATTTTTACAGGAAAAATATATGTTCGTGACTGTCATTCATATATTGTTTCTTTGATTTGAGACCACTTGTTTTATTCAGTGGAATGTGGGAATCATAGCTATACATAATTACTACAGAAAATGGTGCTTTATTTCTTGCTATCTACTGTATTTACCTTAGGTACTGACAGAGACAGTTGCTGAGCTATTATCTGGGCAGTTTGTAATGACTGATGTTAGGTTTGTTATAGTAGAGATTTTAATAAAGGTTCATATAATTTAAAGAAAAAAAAATATAGACTTCAGTAGATCCTACGAATTTACTTTAAAATTTACTTTACATTCTCCTTGATAAATTCTTACAAACTCTTGGAAAGAATAGCTCCTTAATCACAAGTAATGCACTTCAATTAGTCCTATCATTTGAAATAATTGTTCTTAAAATAGCATTTCTGTTTCCCTGATATCCTACCTGAGCTTATTTATAATATATTCTCCTTAATCTAGTGACAAGAGCGAGTGCTTATACTGTTGATAGACCTGCAAACCTAATCCCAAGCTTTATTCAGATGAGACCCATACATCAACAGTGCATGGTGGTGACTTGAGTTCCAGGTTTAGGATGTATACATTAGTGACTGCGTCAGCTAGGTCATTAATATGTGTCCTTGATGCTCTTTAAGGTGTCCCTGTGTATGGTAGCCTCTCATTTGTCCATTTAGAAATTTTTGCTTAATCTTTAAATTTTAAATCTCTGTATTCCTCCTCTGGTTGCTGCTTTTGTTTGTTGTTCTTGGCTTCCTCCAGGGTCCCTGCTCAGATCAGCATAATGGACTAGTTCTGAACCTGCATGCTCATCCCCACCAAAAGAAACCCCAGAGCTGAAAAACCAGGTTAGAGAAATGTTCTCAAAATACAGTTGAGAACAATTTTAGTTCATTGCCTCTTTTTCTGTGTTCAAATACATTTCAGCTACAAAATATAAAGCCAGATGCTATGGGTTAAACTCTGACCCTGTTAACACCTATACGAATTTTGCTGTTTACTGTAACAGCACTATATTTTGCCCAGTGTATGCAAGGACCCTAGCTTTTGTCCTCAGCATGCAAGACTTATTGAGGCAATGATTTGGAACTGTTTCTTAAACATATTTTGTACATCCAGAGATACCAGTGAAATCTATCAGAACCTTGCCTGTGTTGAGATGATTGTAAGATCTGATCTGCTACTAGTTCATTCCTTGCAGTACAAAGCCCTGTGTGCTAGTCAGTCTGTAAATGTGTCTCCTCTGCTAGTGCACAGAAGTTTCATTTAAGAAGAATTTGCAGAGATCATAATGCTGTGTGCATAAAACTGGTGTGCTGTTTACCTGTTTGTAGGAAGTTTTAAGGACTGGATGTTTGTTTAAACTCTGCTCTGAATCCCTGAGCAAATTTACTGGGATTGCCGTAAAGATTTTGTAGAGCTCCCCACATCTTCCTCTTTAAACCCTTCTAAAGACTGTTTAAACTATTTTTTAATATCTCCTTGTTTCCATGCAAGAGTTTCACATCTGGTCAAGTCTTATTAACTCCATATGTTGCAAAGCAGTCTGAGTTTGTTTGGTTTTTAAACCACAGTTAAAGGAAATTGTATCTTTACTGTACAGAAAGCCTAGAAGAGCTCCACAGAGGGCAAAGCACAGCTGTTCCATTATGGTCCATCACAGTTTCCATGTGTCCCATAGGCAATATCTTTCTTAAACTCATCTTGTAATGTTACCCAATTCCTTATGCTTGTGAGTCTTTAGGCTCATGGTAGTATTGTTACCAAAAATCAGAAGAAAAACTCCTCAATACCAATGTAGCATTAAGAAGCAGCATTTTCTTTGTATTATCAGTGCTGGGTGCAAGGAGTATTTTTCCCTCAAATCATGCGCGCCCCATGCTGCCCCAACCAAAGCTTATATCAGCCGATTACAGACATAGTCATTATTTTCCCCCAAATAATCATACCTATTCAAAAACTGATTAATAATTTTGCATAGCTATTACGCATGCGGCTTGAGCTTAAGAAGGTCCATTTTGTGGACTATGTCGTGTCCTACTGGTCACCAAAGAAATAGCACTTTAAGATTTTTGTGGGATCTCTCCCATATATGGTGTCTAATTGGCATAGGAAAGGGAATTATCAGAGTTTGTTGTGATTTACGCAGGTTCCAACTGGTCTTCAAACAGCTTATCTTGTCTTCTCTCTTCTGTTTTGTCTTCTTCTGATGCTCTCCCAGACCGTGGACTTGCAGTTAATATTTTTCTCATTCCTTTCCCAGACCACCAAGGTTTTCGTATCTCTGTTGTACAGACTAGTATTTACAAGGGAACTGTCGCAGGGAGACAATAAGTCATAAGTCTTGATATACGATGCTCTACCGGTCGAGGCTGTGATGAGGGAAGACAATAAGTCTTGGGGAAGACAATAAGTCTTGATATAGGTAGCAGAGTTGAGGCTGCGACGATAGAAGACAAGAAGTCTTGAGTTATGCTCAAACAGCTTGCGAGATCTCCTGACTCTCGTCAGAAGGCAAAAGCTCTCTTTATTATTTTTCCAGCAAGCGGCAAGCAAGTTCAAGCTTGCTCAAGCTTTAGCACGCTTAAGTCCAAAAAAGCTCAAGCTCTCACAGCACCACAAGCACACAGCACACCTTATTTTTTCCAGCTCCCTTTTATACAAGTTTTCTAACCCTACAGGCTAACATACAATTCTTTATCCCTGTGGGAGAGAGGCCCAAGACTCTTTTCCTCTTCTTGTTTCCTAACCTTGGCTCTGTTCTCAGACATGCTCAGCCAGGCACACAGTGACCGCGTTCAGTCACTATCACACACCCTGAGCAGCGTTCCGCTCGGTTAACATCCAATCATTCCACATTCTTTCTGTTTCTGCTTCCTTATCTCGATGTCCTCATCGGGCCGTCACTCCTCTGTTTTATATATCTGTCCTACAAGCCTTTGCTCTGTTTCCAAGCATATCTTTAAAGATTATTATTAGCAGAGCCACCTGCAGCTCTTAATACAAGCAATTTCTTTAGCGGTTATTAAAAGCAAAGCCATCTACAGTGTCTAATGCAAACAGCGTCTTGAAGATTATTAACAGAAAAAGCCATCCGTGATGATCAATGCAAGAGCCAGGTGCTTCGGCATCCTGCTACAGGTAACATAACAGTAGGTGGGTCTTAAGAAATATTTTACTTTTCCCTTTCACCTGGCCTACATCTTACAGATCTGTCATGGCATGCTCTGGTCTCATCTGACCAGATGAGTGTAAATGTCCATCCATTTTCCCTGCAGCCTCTGCCATCTAGCTTTAGTTTTCAATTAAAGCATTAGCAGAAAAACACAAATTGCTAAAAAAGTTGTTGACTGCCAACAATTTTTCTTTGGGGTTAGACCCTGCAAAGTACTGAGTAGCTGTCAAAGATATGTGAAATTGAAACTCAGTCTTCTGCCTAACATGACCTCCTCCTTCTTAAGGAATAAAAAAACCCCATGGTTTGTTGACCCCAAGGTCAACAAATGCTAACTGGTACCTCTCTTTTAGGGCCTTCAGGGACCTAGAGTCTCAGCCATGAAGTTAATTTGCGATGTGGGCCTTTATTCTTAAACCTTCATTTGTGTGCTTAGATTTCTTAACATTCTCTTGTCAATAAAAAAAACCCTGCTAAAATAAAGATATTCTCAGTCATTACATCTTTTGAGTCTTCCTTTTTTGTTCCTTTTTACTTCTGTTTATGGGCAGCAGAAGGGTATGTGTATGCTTTCTGAAGACCATCCTAAGCTGCCAGCTCTGATAGGATCCTCTAAGAATACCTTCAGGTCTGCCACCTTCTGCTGTCCTAGGGGGCTGGGAAACGAGCCACCTTTAAAACCTTTTTCTGTTGGTGTGCTAATGCTATGCTAGCAGAAGCAGGTGAGGTGGGAAATGAGAGACAGAGTGTAACCAGAGAATTCTCTTACTATCCTTTTTCTGTAATATTTCTTCCTGTTGCTGGTCATCCCTTTATGTATTGTCTAATTTAGATTAAAAGGGCTTTTTGTAGCATTTATTTGTCTAGAAAATATTGCAGATAAGGATGGCATGCTACAAATAACAAAACTCCCTCTTTTTGGCAGCATGTTGCATTTCTGCTCAGTTACTCTGCCAGTCCCTCTGACTTTAAAATATTTTAATGTCCTGCGCTTTTTACCCAGTCCAAGAACCAGACTTTCCTCAGATATTTAGCACTGACATTAATGCAAATGCCTCTAACTCATTTGGCCCTTTGGGGCAAAACAACATCCTTGGCTTTCAGTCACATGGCAGAGGGGATATATTTGTATTCACAAAACTGAAAATAATAAAATATCAGTATGCAGGTGCTAATCCACATTAATTTACATTCTGTGAAGTCTACAAGAAACTTGCAATTGGTTGTCTTGAAGGGCAGCAGAGTATATTTGGTATTTTGTTTTTAAAAAAATTAAATTATACATATAAACACTGCATAGATTTGGATTATACCTCTCTTCTAATCATTGCTGGAGGCTTGCTTGCATTCCTAAGTTCTAGTGTTTTGGGGCTTGTTGACTGTCTTCCACTCTATGTGGATGATACCTATCTATTGTAAGCATTGCCAGAGTGCAAATAATACTTTTCTTTCCATTAGTGGATACCTAATTTCCCTGCTAAATCACTTTCACTGCAGTGGTTTTGTTATCTTTAGGAAACCTGGCTTCTGTAATTAAAAAAATTAGATCTTTGTGAAAGGTCTCAAAGACTGGAGGAATTTAAATTCAGTATGTTATTGAAATTAATGCACAGATCTAGCAAAAGAAATGTGAGTGCCTGATTCATGTCTGTTCTGATGTGCATAAAAATTCAAATGCTTAATTGCCTAGATGAACCATAGTGCAAAGATACTCCAGGATATAAGCAGGATTTTGATGTCTGTTACATAATATCCATGAGTATAACAAAACCACTGGGTTGACAGATGTGAATTAAAGCTGTTTGCTTTCTTCAGAGTTTTATCAGAGTATAATCACTTACCCAGCTTAAATGAAAAATCACATTTGTAGCTGAATTTAAACATGTTTTGTGTTTAAATGACAGCTTTTGATGTACAACCATTTTTTACAGAAAGTAGTTGGGTTTTATCTGTATTTCTGTAAAGATATTTCAAAAACTCTCATCAAATTTCCAGCGGCAAGTAGTATCTCATTCAGTGCAAGGTGAAATCTTTTACATCAAATCTCCTGCTGTGTAATGGCCAATCAAAGAGTATTTATAGTGGCTGAATGGATTTTTTGGCTCAGTATTCAAAATTAAACATTTTTAAGCATTAACATTTAATGGTTTTTGCCGCTCTTCAAGTTGATTTTATGTAACCCTAGATACTCACAACTACTTGATACTCTGAAGCAACTCATTTTATGCTGAGGAACCTGCAGGCAGTAGTTTTACATTTATTACACTTGTGTAGATGGAATGAAATGCAGATTCGATAGCAAATTTGTGTCTGTCTTCTGATAAACATTTTCTCAGGTTTGGCTGTATGTCCATCAGCATGATGCAGCAAGTCTATTTCTGAGTGAGCAAAGATAAGTTTTGGTAATTCACAGGTAATTGTTTCTCTTATTGCAGGTATCCAGTAAGAAGAGCTCATGCCAACAACCATCTCTGGAGATAGATGGTTCCTACTTTGGTATTGGAGGACCACAAACTTCTTATAAGAACAGTAGAGCATCAAAGGCTGGAAGCCTAGCCTGTGTTGCATTGTCTCAGCCATGCAGGAATAATCATGATCATGGGACTGAAATCCATTACAGCCATCAGGAGCGTCTGGAGGAATATTCAGTGAAAAATGGCTTGCACAGAAAGTGTAACAATATGATTTTCCCAGCCAAGCAGAGGCATCCTCACCATGTAAAACCAGCTCAGGAGATGGACCAGAAAGCAAATGAATTTCAGAACACACGTCCTCAGCAAGTGAGTCATGGTTGTGCCTGCAGGCATGTAGGGAGATCAGGGAGTGTGCAAGAGAGCCATCATGTCAGCCAGGTACTTAGAAGACACTCTGGGACAGTTCACAAAGCCTGTGATTATTCTAGGTGCTCTCGAGTTTCTGGGCTGAATGACAGCATGGACTTAGTGTCTAAAGAAACGGAGCAGGCTAAAAGGTTGTATGAAGAAAGAAGGCAGAAGCTGCTTCTGCAGAAATGGAGCTGGAAATTGAAAAGGAACAACTCTAACATTTATTGGCTAAGCAAGAAGCAAACCTGCTCCTAAAACAACAGCGCCTACACCAATCACGTATGGATTATAACAGGTGATTTAGAGATTTAGAGTTTTAAAAAAATTTCTAAAATTTCTAATGAAGACATGGGCAACAGTTAAAGTGGGAGAATGGAACTGATAAAATAAGATAGGCAATACCTGTGGCACAAATTCTCTCTAACAGTGATTTAGAGGAGAGGAGACTTTTTAGTATATTAGCATATACTGTTGGGAAGCAGCATGACAGCTGTGGAAAGCAGCAGAGGAAAACAGTATGTGGTAGAAAGAAAGGCACAAGAAAAGCAGTGCTAAAAGACTAGGTAGGAAAAGAGGAGCAGTAAAAGAAAATGAGAGGTTGATCCTAGTGCAGGCACTTCAAGAAATATAGACATTTGTCAAGAGAGCAGTGTGAGTGTGGATGACAGATCTGGCATTCCCCCCTCTTTCCTTGGAGAGGTCAGTTTTGAAGTATTGTACCTTCCTAGGTAGGGACTGGAAGAACTGTTTTACACTTCACAATTGTGTGCATTGAAAATGACTGAGGTCACAAAGGATTATGACTTTAGGTGAGAATTAAGTAGGAACAGATGGATTATTAATCATCAAATACATTAATTCTATGCATGCATCCCTCTAATGAAAAACAAGTAGAATATGAAGGACATACAGACTGAGGTTTTGGTGGTTTTGTTTCTAATGGATATTTTTCAGATTTCTTTGAGGCATCATAAGCTCAGAAATAAATGGACCTTAAATATATCTATAATGATGTGCTTGTTAATGCCATTATGCCTATTTTAGACATTTTTTCCTGAAAACAAACAAACAAACAAACAAAAAACCCTTTACGGTTTACAGAGCTCTATGTCAAGGGTTAAGGCTGGGTCGGCCACTAGACGAATGCCAAATGCTCTTTATTAATCCCTCTCCTTTCCCAAAGGGGAAGAGAAAGAGAGTAAGGAAGAGAGACTGATGGATTGGAAAAGAAAACTAAAACTGCTTTAATGAAAATAATAAAAATAAAATGAAATCTATACAAATATAGACAATACCAATACCGAACCCAACCCCCCTGATGGCAACCATGTCACCGTCACCACTGATGCTGTGGGCAGACACTGAAGAAGTCCCAGACTGGACTCAGCAGCAGACGGGAACTGGATTCAGGATCTGGATTCTGGAACTGGATTCAGGAATGCACGGATTGGGATTGAAAGCAGAATGGACTCAATGACAAGTAAGAGGTCTGACCGTTTGTAATCATTGGCTATTAACTCTTCTGCTCTTTCAGCAAAAGTATGAATTGATCCTTTATTTGGCCACGCTGCATCATAACTGCATTTTAATATCCCACATTTCCCTATTTAGGCTCAAGTGAGCATAGTACTTTCAGTTTGTAGTTTCTCTCTATGTGAAATAGTTGCTCGGCTATCAAAAATGGTGTGTGTGTAGGGAAAGGGTCAGTTCAGTGACTCCTCCTGATGCCAACCACACAAGAATAGAGGAGAGTTCCAGAAATGACAAAATATTCTTTCTCAGAAATGTGGACAAATATGGGTAAAACCTGAAAACAAGAATTTTATTCAAATAAAAAGGGAAAAGTACCTCTATTGCTCTTTTTTTGTATCTTCATTGGAGAGAAAGAAAAAAGTGGAGTAATCTATTAAAAATGGAGCAGCATTTGTGGGCCCATAGTTTCAGGAGACACAACCATCTCAAACAACTTCTACATTTTATGCAGCTTACATACAATGCCTTTGAGCTCTGGTGCTGCTGGAGCTGTAATCAATGCTGAACAGGGATGTTTGTTATTGGATACCATGACCATTTTCCTGAGGGAGCAGGTCCTTGGAAATCAGTAAATGAAAATTTTCTAGTCTTTTTCCCAATGGAAACCTTCAGAAGCAAAGGCACTGGACATAAGTCAGCTTTCCAAAACAAAAGTATATTTGAAGGTGTGAAAATAGTTGTGAAAGCTTCTGCATTTAACATGATTAAGTGCCCTGTTTGTAGATGCACAACTCGCCTTTTGATGGCGAGTTCCTGGTGTGATTATTTGACCAGCTGCAAAAACAGCTAACTCGTCTTCTTCAGGTTTAGAGGCCATGTACCTGGTTCAGAAGATGTGCCCATTGATGAAGCACCTGGAGAACTTGCTCTGATGATGGACAGCAACAGCATGGGGCTAAGATAATTTCTCTCTTCACTTTTAAATACTTCACAGTGTCGGTATATCTTCTTGACAGTGTGCTGTTGGCTACCAAGTGTATTTGTTTGTGTGTTTGTTTCAGATTAAGAGCTTTTTTTCCACAGGAAAGGTAAAATTCATTGGCTGTTGTGTTTTATGAGTCAACTCAGTAGTGATGCTGAACTGTTACTACTCAAGGTTTAGGGGTTGACTTCCTGTAGACGTCTCAGGTTTTGTGTGTCATCTCTTAAGGGCACTAACCTAGCCCAGTGCAAAATGGAGTTTTCACAAAAGCTTAGCTTTTGTTCTTTGTTCTAGGTACTACTTGTTATTTTTTCAACTAGGATCAGAACATTTATTTAGTCTTGTTTTGGACCTGATGTAAAAAATACTCTGGTCTTTAACTCTGAGATAGAAATAATATTTTACAATTGGTAATAGTTACTTGTTCTTTAAATAATGCTGTGTTGCACCTCTGCTTCAGTGCAATCAGAACAAACTCCCACTGAAATAACTGGAAGTAGGGTGAAGCAATATTTACCTTTTTATCTCCATTTTGCATGCTATTTAAAACTTTAATCAATACATTATTGTGTTTTCTTTCTGTCCTACTCTGTCGCTTTTCCTGTTACCACTGGAAGAAGATTCAGGCTTATTAGAAAAGCAACAAATAAAACCTGTGTATTTAACCGGGGTTTTCTCCCTTTTTCAGAAAGTAACAGCTTCTTGTTCTATGGCTTAACTATATCTGTTCTTTTGGCGTGAGTATCCCCTGTTTGGTGGACAAGAAGAGCAGCTGTTCTTTTAATGGCACCTTCTTTATTGACAAGAGAAGAATAATAACCTTTTCTCTCCACTATGAGAATACTGGAAGAACTGTTAATTTATTTGTAAACTAAGGGTCCAACACTTTCATTTTTTTTTTTAACTTCAATTGATATTGATTTTATTATATTTTTTTGAGAATCCTCTTCACTGAAAAGGAATAAGTCTTCTTTCTCCAGAACAGCATGAGCTGTTAGTTTCCTTTGAATACTTCATTGCTTAACCAGGTGTTTGGCTGCTGTGAATTACTGGCATATCCTTGTAGCAATCTGATGTGCTTTTGTTTTGCTTTCACACAGACTGAAGTGATCAAAGTCTGATCACTGTAACAAAAGAGATAGAGAGTCATGATATGTTTAAGATGCAATAGGATTAAGCCCCTTGGAGGAAACATGTAACCTAGAACATCTGTAGGGCTTCTTGGAAACAGTTTACCAAAAACCTGCAAAAATCTACATAGCCTAAAACAGTGGAAATGAGAAAAAACCTGTGCTGTTAACAAAATGAGAGTTCCAGATTTCAGAGGGTTCCCCACCCTCTCTTCATTCCCCTTGTTCAATTTACTGTAATTTTTCAAAGTTAATATATGTCCTGGTATTTTAAAGGAAATGTTGAAAAACCTTTAAAATACTAAACTTGCTGAAATGAGATTATTGGAGTTTAGAAGTAAAATAAATAATATAATCAAGAACCAAAAAACATGGGGGTTTTTATAATTAACAGATCATTTTGAGTTAATTATCTACAATTATGAAAATCTAATTGCAATTTATTCTCTGCTATATGTGGTAAGAATCGTAGGCAAGGCAATGTGCATCACTGCCAGGCATTAATGCTATAGGATGGATACAAATAATAGAGGAGCCATTAATGAAAAACAAAAAGTAAATAGGAGCATGCAGCTGTGCCAGCCTATTGAAAGGTAATTGTAGTCAGAAATATGTACTTTAAAAGGCATCTCCTGTAGGGATTATTTTTTTTTCCCTCCTTGAAAAAGAAAAAAAAAGATTCCACAAGCAAATACAGTATGCCTATTTCATATTCTTTTCTAAATGTGCCATTATGGCTTTTTCATTATCAAAGTCAGCAAGCATTGTTCATCTCAGCCTCTTTGGATGGTCCCGGTATGAATTTGCAGTGTTGAATTTGTCATTTCCATGCTGGGTACGTTGAGGAGCTGTTGGGAAGAAATGTCTGTCCTTTTGCCTGCTTGCAGCTGTGTCACAGGAGAAAATCTCGACGCAGTTGTGATTAGGCAGCAATCTAAGATTTATTAATAGTGAGGAGTAGATCAAAGTGTTGATTTTTAGCAGCGCTTAATCACTGACCAGTTTAATATTACCAAGGTGACCCGGTCGAATCTGTTACAATCAAATAGTGACTTAGTTACAGATTCGATGATGACAAGATTCACACTAACTTACTGCAGGAGATCCTTTATAGATATAAGTGTGTGTCTGTGTGTATATATACGTGCATATGCATAGACACAACCACAAAACACACACACACAGACACAGACAAACATAGACCCATCCACACTCGTGTTAGCGAGGTGAGCAAAAGAGAGACCAGCCTAGAGTTAAAATTCCCTTCCCGAGTTGAGAGCAACAACTCACAATGCTCCAGCAATCTCAACGGACGATTATTGAGTCTCGAGAAGCCTGACTTTGTCCTGGCCTCTTCGGGCAGTTTGTACCTGAGAGGCGTCCCGACTCGGGGGAGATGCTGGACGCAACCCCCTGTGATCCAGGGGATCTCAAAGGGTCTCACTTTAGGATCGCTATTTATAGGGTCTGAGATGATTGACTTTAGTCAGATATTTTCCCACTCTAGCCCAGCTCAGATGTTGAAATATTCTGGTATTTTCTGCCAGTTGCACAGACCCAGAAACCATTGATTTCTGATGTTTGGTATCACCCCCCCCTCCATTGGCCTTGACTCAAGTGCAGATGTACCAGGTTATCATGACCAAGTACGCATGTACCAGGCTATCAGGAGGTGACTATCTCCCAAGGATAGGGAGAGCAGTGCAAGGCTGGGAAAGCAGAGCCCAGCACACCAAAGAGGTGTCTTAGTGCTCTGTTTTGCTGTCCTTTGCGATCCGTGCCTGACTTACCCTGGGCTGGTTTCTGGCCCTGGGAGCAGGAGCAGGGGGTGTGAGGGAGAGAAATTGCTTCAGGTCTTGAGTGGGCTTTGAGTGACAGGGGACTGTACCACCACAAGCTGGGCCAGTGCACGGGACCTGAAGAGTCTTCAGATGCAGGATCTCCAGTTCTCTGAGGCACAGCAGTCAGAGCAGATTTTATTGAGGATGGTTTTCAGTAGCTTGGAGTGCTCCTAAGTGAGCCCACAGACATTTTTCATCTATGGAGATAATAACTTGTACAATTCATGGCAAGTTGTCTGTATAATTTCTTTTCAAGTCTACCCCAGTGTGCAAGATGCTTTAAAATATTCAAAATAAAAACATAACCTGAAACATTTGTTTAAGATAAACTAGCCTTTTACAAAGCGCTTTTCATCTTCTGGATGCAGATGCTTGGTACATGCTCAAGTACCCACTCCATGCCTATTCAGCAGGATCAATACACCCGGCACCTGCTTTTGTGTGTGCTCCTGATGTCTGCATCTGGGAGAGGAATTTTAAAACAATCCACTCTTTTTCTGCTGGTTTGAGTTAGAATGTAACTAATTCTGTTCAGTGATTTTACTTTCCAGCTCAGTCTCTTCTAACTAACGACACTTTATGAGGTTAACGGCATATTTTTGCAGACAGTGTCTGCTTCGAGAAGTGACAGCGCTGAATGTTCACAGTCACTGCCGGGGACTGGGGTGCAGAAAGGCTCTTGCTCTACACTGATCTGTGCAAAATGTTTGTCCCAGGTTAGAAAAACCCCAGTTTTTCCTGTTTGGAAGGTTTGTTTTAAACTGACCAATCATGATGTCTTCCTCCCATCTACATTAGCACATCTCACTGGCTGTGAAACCTTTGGTGGGTGTTCTCTGTCCCTTTAAAAGCCATGTGGGCACCAGGCTTGCAGAGTCTTGCACTTCTGGGCACTTGTGCTTTTTGGGGCTCGTGGCTTGCACCTCCAGGGGGACTTCCAGGCTCCGTGTCTCCCGATCGGCTTCAGACCTGCCTCGCTCCGTCTCTGCCTTTTCTCCCGATCGGCTTCAGCCCTGCCTGCCCCGTGGCCACTGCCTGCCCCGTGGCCACTGCCTGCCCCACGGCCACTGCCCCCCCCCCCCCCCCCCCCCCCCCGCTCCGCACAGGACTGCATTTGCTGCTACTGCCCCGCACCGCGTGGGATGGACACCTGCTGCTGCTGCTGCCGTTCCTGCCGCCAGTGAGCTCCGGAGCCGCAGTTTTATTTTCCTTTGCTGCCTGGACCCTCGTTGCAGCTTGCTTCTACTCGCCACGTTTGCCTTCTGCCGCGGACCCCAGCTTCCACGTGGCAGTGCAGCGTTTGTTCCAGCCACTGCAGTTTTCTTCTGTTCCGCTCAAGCGAATCCGCCGATCACATGGCTGCTGCCATTTTGGACACTGCTGGGTATTCATTTCGCTTTGTTTCCTTAACCGCATTTAACCCTCGCTTTCCATCCCATATAAACCATTAATATTGCATTGGCTTTTCTGTATATAATATTTTCTCTAGTGTTCTTAAACTTGTTTCAGTTTCCCAAACTTCAGAGGTCTCGCAAATTTTTCTGTCTTTCTTATCTCTTTTAACCCTTTCTCTCCCGGAGCAGGAGAGAGGGTGATTAGAGAGAGGAGAGAACATGTCCCTGTGATTGGCGTACCTCGGCCAACCGGTGACAATGTTGTAAATAGGAATTGTTGGATACAGCAGCTATTGGATGGGTTTATGGTTATCTGCAGGCACTCTTTCAATCAATGCTACATGGTTAAATGATTTATTTTCTTTCCTTAAACCCACCTGTAGAACTTTTATGCCATTTAAAAGCTTAGAATTGATGGGGCAGGACTATGAACAAAAGCTATTGAGATTACCAAGTTAAGCAAGAAATCCTCTGTACCCTGTTGTTCTGGCCGTGATCACAGCTGCACTAACCTGAACTCACTTCCACACCCTTCTTGTGACCTTGCCTGTGCTTCAGCACATAGAGAATTGAAGTAAAAGGCGAACTCTAGTAAATATTAGATTCTGCCACTTGCAGATATACAGACTACATATAAAGATAATGGCATGCGCATTCTCACTTGCTTTCACTTTCTCTGAAGTGGACTTTGTGTATTTGTGACTGAATTATTCTGACAGAAAACTTTCCAGATTGTACTGGTGTGTTGAGCTGAACTCTGTGGCTTTGCATGGGTGCTGAGGCTTTGCAGAACTACTCATTATATTTATAACAGTGCTAACTTTTGAGAGATGTACAGAGACAATTTTGGATTCAGCCTAGTTGATCTGTTCTTTACACTGCTCCTGTGGTGAAGAGGATTGATTTTTGTGTTTCTTTACTGTGTTTTGGGCTTATGGTTTTGTTTTTATTTTTTTTAAGAAACTATGCGTTGAGAGTGTGTGGGAATTCAGCACAAAAGGACAAAATGTTTATGAGCAGGAGATTCCTGTGTTATCTCTAGGAGTGGAGATTCCTTGAGCTGCCATCAATAATGGCTGCAGGAGGGAGTCCTGTGGAGATAAGAGGGCCCTGTTTTGGCTAAGCGAAGAAGGCAAATACTGAAGCTCCCAGTGTCCGAGAGAAGACCTTTGCCTAATTAACTCCAAAATTCATAATAAAATTCACACACTCAATATGCTAATGAGCCAAAAGCGGTTCATGCTAAACATATATGACTGTGTTACTCAACTCTCCACCCAGCTCATGCTAAACCTCACCTGAGAGGCAGAGACACACAGAGTTAGGGTATAAAAAGCCAGGAGGGGTGATACCTGGCTGGGGGGAAAAGACTGAAGATTTTGCAGAGATGGTTGATGGGCTGGACTCCTCTTCCTCCACCCAAGGCAGGGACGCCTCCTTGGTAAGAACTGTGCTCTCACCATACGGTAAAAAAAACCCAGGATAGCTTTCTTTTTGCTGCATTCCTGTTTGATATAAAAAGGCCTAAACCATCGGCCTTGAATCAGAATTGACTTATTGAGTGACCCCCCAACTCGCATATCTAAAGTCAAGTACCTTGCATATCTCAAGCCAGGTACCTTGCATATCTAAAGCCAAAAGCCTCGCATATCTAAAGCCAGGAAAACAGCAACTCCTCAGACTGTCCCAGATCCTGGCCAGATCTGAGGCACATGCAGGCAGTCACTAGTCCTGTTTGATAAAGAATATAAAAGCAGGACCCTTTCACAGCGAGGTTGGAGACCTCACCTATGAGTGGACGCACTGCGTAGGAATTCCCAATTGCCGGGAGGGTTCTCCGAATCCTTCGCTGTGACCGGGGCTCCCCGGCTGATGTACGGATTTGGATGATGGTACCGTATGAAAGGCAATTGGTGATGGATCTTTCTTAATCACTACGGCTGACTTGCTGTAGTAATGATGAGGTGCATTACTTTGCTTGCTTTTTCCACCCTGCTTACTCTTTTTGCCTGCTTTGAACTAAAGTAAAATACATTTATTTTTGGTTTTAACTTGGTGTCTGTGTCCTTGCTGTTGACACACACACCCCCCACACCCCCCCCCACCCCCCACCCCCCCCACCCCCCCCACACCCCCCCCCCGTCATTTGGCAAAACATAAATTGGCATCACGGACAGGATGAACAAAATGTTTTTTAAATCTAAGCGTAATGAATCAGCTCTGTCTGAAATTCCTGGGTGGGAAGACCTCCCCTACAGTTCACTGGCTTTCAAGTGGTCTAAGGTCAGAGGACTATGTGAACAAGGGAAAAGTCGGTTAAATGCTGGATGTATTAAAATGCATCCAAAGGTTGTGTATTGAAAAAGGAAAAGAAATTGTGGGTTTGAATATTCATACTTTGAATATTCATGTTGTTATTGAGCTCCATGTGAAAAATCACTGGATAAATTGTCTTTTTCTGACTGAATCACCTTTATACTTGTCAGGAGTCTTTCTAATATGTGAAATAGTCACACAGCTTCACAGAAACTTCTATTTAAAATTAGTCAAACACAAATGTTTTGAAATGTACCACAAAATACACCTTTCCTTTGCTCATGGAACTATACCAGTTGGCTATGCAGGTCATTTAATAGTAAGTGGGGGAAGCAAGATCAAATTAGTGTATTGTTCTATAAAAAAGCTATGAATGGGACTTCAATTTTCTTGAAGCTTATTTGGAACATTAAACCCAACAACTTAAATTCTACCTAACTGCGCAATTCATCACAGGGATATCATTATCACCTCTGTGATATGTCTCTGTGTGTCTGTGTGCATATATGCATATGCATTTATACACAGTGCATTGTTTCTGTAAATAAGTTGCCCCGGCATGATTGAAATGCAGTCAGTGGTGGCATGCAATACAGTGATTGTTTAATGATGCAGATCACTGCTGTTAGGAGAAGGAGTAGAGAATAATTCTGTATCTAACTGAAAGATGAAAGGCCCAAACCTGCCATCACAGAGGCTGATGAAGACACTATCTAGGCCTCTGTTTATTTTCCTTGCCAAAAATGTTGTACCTGCATGAGTTGAAGGCACAGATCACTGTAATGAAGATCAGATATCAAATGAAGCTAAGAAAATGGACCCAGCTGAATACGTAGGCTGCAATATTCTCTATGCAGTGTTTAAAGGACAGAGCTACTCATATTACCCAATGTACAGCTTATGTATGTATGCACATACACCCTGGTCATGGATGCCTGTGTACCTGTCTGGATGAAGCATGCATACATGCCAGACTTTCACACACAAGAGGAAAAAAAAAAAGGAAAAATTAAAAATAAAGGTAATGAAATGTTATCATCTCCATATTTAAGGTTACTCTAAGCACTCTGCAAATAACAAGGTACTTTAATATCCTGCTTACACTGTAGTCTCATTTAATATAAAACCTATGAAAGATTATTCCTGAAGTCATTCTCTTTAACTGTTGAGAGCATAGATCATGCCTAAGTGACTGAAGTGTCATGAGAACTCTCAATGGTATACTGCTGAAGATCTGATATATGTCTTTTGGTCTCCATCAGAGTCAAATGACATGCAGAAGAGCAATGATAACTTTTTGAAGAATGAAATGTGTTCTACAGGAAGCCAGGATCATGAGCCTATGGCAAGCTCGGGATGACTGAACAATAGCATGTAAAACTGCTGATTTCTGAATGGTGTCAATAAAATATTATGGGTGACTCATTTTACCTATTAATCCTGTTTACTTTGTAGATTGACTTCAAGAGTGGGAGTGAACTGCTTCCTTGTGCTTTGTGTTGGGAGCAGAGACCAGAATGACTATAAAGGTTTACTCAACTTTTCTTGGTCCTGTTCAAGTGGAAATGTCCTGAGATAGCTGACACTTAGGAAAAGGAATCCAGCCAAATTTGTCTAAATGGACTAAAATCTGGAGAGTAGAAAATTTACAAGCAATAGAACATATTTTAGTGACAGTGTTCTGTTCCCTTGTAAATACTAGTCTGTACAATAGAGATACAAAAACCTTGGCGGTCTGGGAAAGGAATGAGAAAAATCTAAACTGCAAGTCCATGGTCTGGGAGAGGGACAGAAGAAGATGAAACAGAAGAGAAAAGACGAGCTAAGCCATTTGAAGACTGAGTGAAACCTGCGTAAATCACAACAAACTCTGATAACTCCGGTTTCTTTGCCAATTATCCACTGTATATGGGAGAGTTCCCATGAAAATCTTCAAATGCTATTTCTTTGGCGACCGGTAGGACATGACAAATTCCACAAAATGGATCTTCTTAAGCTCAAGCCGCATGCGTAATAGCTATGCAAAATTATTAATCAGTTTTTGAATAGGTATGATTATTTGGGGGAAAATAATGACTATGTCTGTAATCGGGTGATATAAGCTTTGGTTGGGGCAGCATATGGGGTGCATGATTTGAGGGAAAGATACTCCTTCTCCTTGCACCTGGCGCTGATAAGATAAAGAAAATGCTGCTTCTTAATGCTACATTGGTATTAAGGAGTTTTTCTTCCAGATTTTCGGTAACAACAGGAGTTAGGAACTCAGGAAGTATGAGAGCAAGAATGCAGGGGAAAAGGATGCTTAGGAATGTGAAAGGAAGGTCTATCCATGAGAGAGAGATTGACTACATAATTGGAGCTCTGGGAAAGCTTGTACTTCATGTACAGAGAATCATGGCATAATGGATATAATAGTGGTCACCTGGATCAAGGAGGAGGTTTGGTATCATTTCCAGGAATGCCTTGTGGACAACCTATGTCCTTTGCTGTGGTAAAGGAAAGAAAACATCCATAGCTGTTTATCTGGAACAGATAAAACTCAGCAGATAAGGTCCCACCACAGACACTCAGAGGGTGCCTGACAAGGACAGTTTACTTGAGGCTCACTGAAAGAATTGAAACAAAATGAAAATGAGCAAATCGCTGTATTATTCACAAATTTGTTAAGGAAAGATTGATTTTTTTTTTTTTTTTTTTTTGACCCTTTAATACGCTACTATCATCCAAATCCGTGCATCAGCTGGGGAGCCCCAGTCACAGCAAAAGATCTGGAGAACCCTCCCAGCAATTGATGATATATCTTTCTTAATCACTATAGCTAACTTTCTGTAGTAATGATTAGGTGCATTATCTTGCTTGCTAAGCATAATGAATCAGCTCTGTCCGAAATTCCTGGGTGGGAAGACCTCCCCTACAGTTCACTGGCTCTCAAGTGGGCTAAGGTTGGAGGACCGTGTGAACAAGGGGAAAGTCGGTTAAAAGAAGCCAAACTGCTGGATGTATTAAAATGCATCCAAAGGTTGCCTATTGAAAAAGGAAAAGAAATTGTGGGTTTGGGAAGACGGGGATGGATTATGTCAACGGCATATCGGAAACAGCACCAACAGAAAGAACAATTGTTGTTAGAACACTCCTGCATGGAGCGAGAACTGTGTGATTTGCAGAATCAAGTTGTAATGTTACGGTGCCAAAAGAAGTTGCTTGCCGATAAGTTGGATACTTATCAGACTGTAGCCGAAAAGGCTGCAGTATGGGTTGCGGACTTGGAGTACAAGGTTTTGAAATCAGAAAATGAGGTGCTTAAGGTGTCGTCAGCCTTTGAAAAGGAGAGTGGTGTGAGAGAACTTTTAAGTCAAAATCAGCTGTTAGAGAAACTGCCGTTTGCAGTGGCCCAAAGGGAGCAGAGGCTGCAGGAGAGACTGGATAAATTTCTTGACCAAAGGGGAAACATTCTGTCTCCCAAACCAGTCCAGCATGTCTGCTGTGAGGATCCCGAAATACGGGAAGAGGACAATTGGTGTCATGGTGGTGATACTGAGGAAAAATGTGACCCTGCCCTGGAACCGGTAACTGAAGTTTCTGGTGACGTGGAAGGAGATCAAATCGTATTGAGCGAAGAGGAGGCAGAAGGGTATCGGGGGCCTGGTGTGTTTTTAACTGATAACCCGTGCTCAGGACCCGAGCTGGCACAAGTGCAAGATCAATGTGCCTGCAAGCTGGGGAGGAGTGAGGCTGAGGATTTATGGCGTTTCATTGAACGGAGGGAACCAAGTCCTGTTGAGCATGAGGGAGAGAGAGAAATTGGTTGCTATTAAGAATGTGGGATTTTTGGATTTAACAGCCCCTGTGCAAAAGGCAACGAATGCCCAAAATGGGCAGCTAAATGGCACCATGGGTGCTGCTGCGGCAGCACGGCCTGCTGACAAGCAGCCTCTGAGCGAGTGTGCTTGGGATGGCAGCGCCGTGGGGTCCGGGCTGGAACAGCCCCCGAGGAGCTACCTGGATCCCCCCCGCCAGTCCGCCCACCTCCCCCTGGCACCAGCAGCCAGGTTTTACACCGCGGTGTGGCCTGCTGGCCACGCTGCGGGCGTTAGCGCAGCTGCTGGGACAGAGCCCAAGTGGGATAGAGCCAGCCCTGCGGTGGGACTTAATTGTTCTAAACTGTCCCCGGGCAGGTCCTGGCGTTACTACATCTCTCAAACAAATGGTGTGAACCGATTATTGGTATTTTCTCATTAATATGGGTGAATGATGATACCTTTGCCTCTGCCGGTAGCCAAAACTTTATGGGATTGACGGGGTGGTGTGGCTGCAAACTGACAGAGACATTCGACTGGGAAAGCTGCAGCCCCACCTGTGGGCACTGCCCCCCCTTCGCCGCTTTTGGCTTTGGTTTGGTTTTGGTTTTCTTTTCCTCTCTGCTCGCTGCAGAAAACTGCTGTTTGCATTTAAACAGAGCTCTGGTGTTAAACCTGATTCTATAAACAATTGGCTCTCCTGGTGACAAATTCTGTCTCATACAGTGAACTCCTGGTTATTTCAGGATGCTGTGTTCACTGAAAAAAAAACTTCAGTTGTGCTATTAAGAACCCCAAAGCATCCTTATGCTTTCAAAAGAAAAAGAAAAGAAAAAGAAACAGCTCTGGAAAAAATCACTGAATTAATACTGGGTGGATAATGCCCTCGTAACCAAATATACACCAGACAGACAGAGGCCGAGCGATTTTCTTTTGCGTTTTCTTTACAGACATTGGGAAACTGCGCCTGGATCTAACGACCTCCCCTGCACCAATACCAACCTCACGTGTCCACAGAAACATTATTGTGTGTGGTGTAATTCTGTTTTGCCTCGTGTACGTTCAGAACTGGTGTTGGTAAAATAGGTTTCAGTCTGGTATGTTTGTATGGGTTGGGTGATAACTTAGGGATCTGCAAATGCCCTTAACGAAACTGCTATTGCTGCTTTCTTGCCCCTGCCCAAGTCTGTAGAGGACCCCTCCCCAAGGGAATTCTTCTACAGACACAGCAGGGAAGACTTAAGATTTCCCCAACCAGTTAAGCCAAGAAATAAACCATAGACTTTTTAACTGATAAAACAACTTTTATTAACTTGAGTGACACTTTGGGAACATATGATCATCAAGGTCCACAACAATTATGATAATAACAATGAGTAGTTTTTATAAACATAATTATACCAATAATAATAAAAAGTGCCAGTAGACTTAAAATTAACTTTCATTCACGTTCCATCCCTCTGAATTATGAACTGGAAAAAAAAAAACAAACGAGAAACAGAGAAGAAAAGGGGACCTATATAACAGATTATGCACAGCAATTTTCATAATGACAGTAAACGGCAACAACTGAATTAATTATAACAGCAATAATAGCAACTGCTATGAGCAATAATATTAATTTTTGTTTGCGATCCATCCTGACACTTCTATGCCCACTTCAAAAACTGAAAGAAAAAAAAAAGTGTCTTGGTCCTATTTGTACCGGCTATAAAGGTTAAAAGGAGTTTTGGGGATTAATGGTACTGACCTTATCAGCTGTCCCAGATAACTGCGCAGTTTACTAATTCCTTCAGCGCAGCAGTTTGTAACAGGTGTTGCTGCTCATCCACCACTACGGCAAGGAAACAGAGAAAATAGAAGAAAAGGAAAGAGGAGAAGTAAAGAAATAAGGAGATAGAAAATTATCATCACCTTTGGATCCAGTGATCTCTTTTTCCAGCAGTGTCTGCGGTTGCTCTGCATCCCCCGATGACAGGCGTGTGCATGTAGCACTCCAGATTTGCACCTTTTATGGAGTCCAAATCTGTGGTTGGGCATGCGCGGTCTCTCTTCTTAGAAGGTTTGGGAAATGGGTCTGGGGTCTGGCACATGCACGGTTCGCTTCCCAGAAGATTCGAGAGATAGGTGTGGGGTCCTGGGTAGTTGCCCCTCCTTCCATAATGTTGTGACCATGGCATGAACCCCAGTCTTGCGCATGCACAGTTGTTTCATCTCTGAAATAGCAGAGTTGGTGCAAGGAAAGACACTGCTCCGCCTTCGCGGAACTTGTCTCCCCTTGTACCCCATCAGTACAGGTTCCCCCGAAGGTTTTACCGTACTCCAATAATTCTATCTGTGTAATAACAGTTGTACAAGCTTGTTTGATCTCTCTTTCCAGGATATTGTCATCCTTACACAGGTACCTAAGGGAAGAGACGCCACCACCTTTAGGTCCCACTGTGCATGAACTCTAGCCTGAAGATGCCATCTATGTCCGGACTGGAAGGACCTTGAAAATTGAGATCTGCTACTGTACAAACAAATTGAGTGCAGGTGCCACTGCAGTCGTAGAGTGGAAAATCCAAGAAACATTGCTCCGAAGTATGGACTGTACTTAAATAGAGCAGACAAGCTGTGCAGAACTTGAATTTTGGACCAGAAGTGCTTGGTTTTTTTCTGATTTCCTGTCTATTTGTTTTGATATAGACAATCGCTTGTTTGTAAAACTTAGATTAACAAAGGAGGTTTTAATCGTAGGTGCTATGTCATAGCTGTGATTGTAAGGCCTTTTTATAATAGTCAGTAGCTCCATAATAACTATAGTGATGTTTGTAGTAATTGTAATTGTTATAAGTATAGTAGTGTCCTGTGTCTGGTCAGCCATAATGAAAGCCTCTCGTATACCAATGATGCAGCTCACTGATCACACCCCTCTGGGGGAGGAGGAGGATAATCCAGTCGATGTCCCAGATATTAATACCTTAAGTTGAGATCCAAATTTGAGCGTGTGGGTATGACTGTAGCCACAGACTGGGAATATAGAGAGGACAAAGTCATTACACAAAGTCCAAGTCACATCAGACATGTACACCATGCAGCTGGATGCCTGCAAGCTCTTTGTTGATAAAATTCAGTGCTGGACGAGGTGACAATCAGAACTACAACTATCACTAGATCAATATCTGGTGTTAGGTGTTATCTGGACACCCATGAGGAGCAGGAAATGAGACGGAGGTCCCGTGGTCACATTCTTCCATTTTTCAGCCCTGGACAAAAGGAGCTGTTACCTCCACCCATGCAGGTGTACATTAACGGACTTTGTGCAATTAACACAAGCAATAAGCTTGTCTACAGTCATCCCCACATGCATGTCTACACAAATGATGTAATGTAAAAAACCAGAATATTGGCTGCCTCATTTGGAGGGAGGCTATATCGACTCTAAGAATAGGACTCGTAAATTAGATTTGTGTATGTCTACAGTAAATGGTGTGTTGTGTGGACAAAGTTCACGGTTCTATGAACCATGTCTACTGGAACATTTCGTGAATCTGTGTAAATGGACAATCTTGCCTAAAAGTTTTGATATGTTTGTAGAAATTAATGCTAAGTATGTTTGTATAGTAACAAATAATCAAAGTATTACAAGAATGTATAAGTTAACTACTTGGTTTTCTGGGTGCCTCAGAAATGTATTCTATCTCCCTTGGCATAGACAGATGTACACCTTTTATTCAGCACATGAGGAACAACTAAATATGTATTGGCACCCCCAAAGTTTGAATTAGCTTATCCATCTGCCACCAAAGCATTGAATTTCTTACTACATCATCTTGTAATATTGTTGGTTATTATTATGACCCTATATAATTGTTATGTATGGTATCATATCAAACGGGTAGAGCAAACGTATTGGGCTCTTCCAAAAGGGTTGTGATGTTCACTCATAAGTCAAAGGACCGATTGATATAAAAAGGCCTAAACCATCGGCCTTGAATCAGAATTGACTTATTGAGTGAACCCCCCAACTTGCATGCCTTGCATATCTAAAGCCAGATATCTCGCATATCTAAAGCCAGGAAAACAGTAACTCCTCAGACTGTCTCAGATCCTGGCCAGATCTGAGGCACATGCAGGCAGTCACGTAGTCCTGTTTGATAAAGAATATAAAAGCAGGACCCTTTCACAGCGAGGTTGGAGACCTCACCTATGAGTGGACGCACTGCGTAGGAATTCCCAATTGCCGGGAGGGTTCTCCAAATCCTTCGCTGTGACCGGGGCTCCCCGGCTGATGCACAGATTTGGATGATGGTAACGTATGAAAGGCAATTGGTGATGGATCTTTCTTAATCACTACGGCTGACTTGCTGTAGTAATGATTAGGTGCATTATCTTGCTTGGTCTTTCCGCCCTGATTACTCTTTTCCCTGCTTTGAACTAAAGTAAAATACATTTATTTTTGGTTTTAACTTGGTGTCTGTATCCTTGCTGTTGACCCCCCATCATTTGGCAAAACACCTTATCAAGCTTCTTTTAAGGCAGCTCTCAATGTCAGTCCAAAGTTACAACTGCCCTTCATTCTTATTTTCACAATTACAACTCTTCCAAACTCCTCATTGTCAACCCTGAAGATTGAGTCACTTACTGAAGGAATCTCTCAAAATCCTAGGCACTTGTGGTATAGAAGGACGAGGAATGATGGAAACACATGAGAAAATCAGTGCTTCTCTCTCACACACATTACTCTTTGTTTCCTTCTTTTGTCACTGATCTGAATGCAGGCACACCAGCAGCTATTTCCCCCAAAATACAGACTTGTGAATCTCAGAGGGAGAGCAATTTATGGCATACACACACCTCCCCTTGTGTCTTTTTGTTTGAAAGCAATTTTCAAGCCCTTTCTTTGTTCCATCTATAACAGCTTTTCTTGCAACAGAAACTGAATGAAGTGCTATTTCCAAAAAGATTTTCTGAATCCAAAACCTTACCTCTGTTCTTTTATAATGTTATTTACAAATGTATATGTATGGGCATGAACACACACATATATAAGACCTATAGAAGGATTGATGAAATGCATTGTCTTCAAATGTTCATGCTACTTTGGCTTGTCATCTCCTTTACAGTATCTGTATTTAAAAAAAAAAAATTAAGTGTAATTATCACCTGCTCTAGTTGCACAAAAGTCATTCGAGTGACTTCCACTACCTGAGGATATGGCTTTGTGTCTTCTGGATCATTACTGCCAGAATGGGAGTCTCTACTTTTATATACGTACATCGCTCCAAAAGTAATGCCTTCTATTTACGACATATTTCCACGGAAACTACAACAGATAAAAAGAGCATGATAACACTATTTGATAGAGCAAATTCTCGGCTACAAACCACTATTTTTCGACATAGTCACCACGATGGGCATTTTCGCAAGCAATGAACAAGAGCCTGTGTGACACGCTCGTAAAAATCTGCACCAGCGGAGATGACCCACTGTCACTGTTGCCGCTGCTGGAACGCGCCACCCACTGCCTCACTGCACTGACACCCACTGCTTGGTCTCCGTAAACGTTCAGCAGCATCGATGAATGTCAATGGGTGCAATTTTTTCCTCATGGAGGAATTCGATTACACACCTTTGCTCCACACGCACTGTCATGTCAGATGCCATGTTGTCAGACGGCTCCTCTGCTGCCGTCTGTCCCACCGCAACACAATTGAACGGAATATTGGCGGGAAGGTTCAACCTCTGCTGCCAGACCACCAACATCCACCTCTGACGTCGTGGGCCACCATAATAAAATAGGACGCATTACTTTCGGAGCAGCCCTCGTACATTTGCTATCCAGTCTGGGAGCTTTCATCACTTTCCTAGAGTTTTTCACAGTTCAGCATCATTCTGTGTTAAGGAGACCTTCTTTCTTTCCCATAACTGTTTCTTGCATAACACTGTGCTCTTCTAAAATATCCGTTTCTTCTGTGCTCAGTTGTTAAGGTGATAGCTTCAGTTAAATGCTTTTTTTGTAACTTAAGCTGAAGGCATCTCAGAAGTTCCTTTTCATAGTATGTCCTTACAAATCTAGACAGATATATTAAAGAACCCCTTTCTGTATTCTCGAAGAAAGTTTACAGATTGCCTGTTAGTCAGTATTATCCAAGGAATGCAGATATATTCTTTTTCATCTTTCCTCATGCCTCATTGCCTACAACTCCTTGATCATTTTGTTTACTTTGCTCTGAAATATATCAAATTTTGGACATCTCACATAGCACTTTCTTTCTTTCTGTCCTCCAGAACAATCCATAAAGGGGAAGGACGATACTTTTACCTTCTCATGCATTTAAACAGCTGCATCATTACAAACTTTCTTAAATTGTGAATTCATTTACTAAAAAAGAGGTTAAAGTTCAAGCTTTATGTGATAGTATTATAGCTCCTCCCAAATAAATGTATAATTAGATAAGTATATGAAGATTGTATAATGTCCTGTGAACTATGTAAACCTTGTGAACCCAGTAAGCTACACAAGCCCAGTTGTCAGTACTGGGTATTGCCCTCGGAATTAGAGGGGCCCTGCCTCCAGCCAGGTGGAGGAGAGGGACAACTGAGTTTATTGGACTGTGTGGATTCGATGGCCTGGCACATTAGAACCACAAAAGGATAAAGCCCTGGTAGACACTGGTGCACAGTGCACCCTATTGCCATCTGTTAGGGGTTGAGTTTCCGAGTAAAACTCAAGGTCCCTGACGCTCCTTAAATCCCTTATTGATACAGGGGAAAGGGAAACAAAACTCAAATCTTGGAATATATGGATGGGAAACTGAAACAAACTTTTAATAAAAATTCTAAAATACTATCATATCACACAACTATATATTAAATGCAAAACAAGAAAACAATACAGTAAGGGTTAAAACACTGCAAAGGGAGGAAAAGGGAAAAAAACTACAATTATGGCCGATTGGCCATAGGCCAGGAGATGACGTCACGCCAGGATGGTAGCTCAGAAGATGGCGTCTATCCAAAATGGCGTCGGGCCAAGTGATTAAAAGTTTTTAACAGCTTAGAGAAGTATTTTAACAAGTTCGCAGGGAGAACTTTTTCAGTGTCTGTAAAAAAAAAACATTCAAGGACACTCCTGACCGAAGCGGCTTCAGATGCGGATAAAGGAGAAGCCCTCGCGGCTGGAACGCGAAGGAGGGTGAGCTTCCCCCGCGTCCGAATCCAGCGGTAGATTCTCGCCGAGTGAAAAATAGCTCCTCTCTTACCCGATACGAGAGAGAGAGATGCTGACTGAGTCCCACAACAATTCACAGCAGAGCTGGGCGCCGATAGACAGAAACAGTTCTGAGTTAGGCCCCGGGTTGGGGGGCAGGCCGCAGGCTTTCGGCCTGGACGGTAGCCAGCCCTCTCGCTGTGGCTCTTTCTCCGAAGCTGTCCGGTGTCCAAAGAGGAGGAGACTCCTCCTGGCTGCAGGTTTTAAGGAGTATCTGTCGGAAGAAATCTTTTGACCTGCACTTTTAGCCAATGGGATGCCGGGTTTATGGAGCTTGTAGGAAATAATCCCGATACTCTATTGGGCACATTTCCAAAACAAGGAAGTCTGGGCTCAAACTGGGACATGTATACCAGGTTTGCAGTCACCACGGAAACTCAGGTACTGATAGCAAAATCCTTACCTGCACCTTTAGGTGCACAAGGAGCAGAAATAGTTGCTCTTGCAGAAGCAGCTAGATATGCAATTGGGACTCGAGTTAACATTTATACCGACTCTAAATATGCCTTTGGAGTGTGCCATGCGACTGGGACTCCGTGGAAAGAAAGGGGGTTTTTAACCTCAGCCGGTAAGACAGTCGCACAGGGAAAACAGATCAAAGACCTCCTGGAAGCCATTCAACTGCCTTCAGAAATTTCTGTCATCTGTATAGAGGCACATACTAATAGAGAAGACATGATCGCAAAAGGGAATTTCCTCGCTGACCAGGCTGCCAGAGCAGCAGCACGACAAACTGTGACTGTAATGTCTTTGGTACAACATGAAGTCATCCCCGAACTTCCTCAAATAGAGAAAATCTATGAAGATTTACCTGCAGAAGAAAAGGAACAGTGGACTCGTCTTGGAGCTCACCGACGAGGAGAACAATGGATACTGAATAACAAACCTCTCCTTCCAAAAAGGTGTTTATTGCCGATCACGCGGTGGCATCATGAAAAAACACATGGGGGGCCAGAGAACTTAGCACTTCGCATCCAGAGACTCTGGGCGGCTCCAGGGGTTGATGCCGCAGCAAAGAGAATTTGTGCAGGGTGTGAACTCTGTCAACAATCTGCTTCTGTGCGAATTGAGCCTCCTAGCGGGAAAAGGCCTCCAGCTGCCTTTCCTTTTCAAAAACTCCAAACTGATTATGCAGAGATGCCAAAAGCACTGGGGTACTCTTACATGTTAGTGATAGCTGATCAATTGACAGGATGGGCAGAAGCTTTCCCAACTAGAGAGAATGACTCAAGGGCCGTAGTAAAAGCCTTCTTGAAAGAAATAATCCCGAGATATGGGGTTCCTGAAGTGATTGATTCAGATCAGGGAAGTCATTTTCCAGCTGCTGTATTAATTCAAGTGTATGAGACCTTAGGAATCCTTAGTCAGCTTCACACTCCACATCACCCTGAATCCTCTGGCCAAGTGGAACAAATGAATAGAACCTTAAAAGAGAAATTAGTTAAGATTTGTAAACAACCAGGATTGAAATGGCCGGATGCTTTAAATCTAGTTTTATGGGATATTGGGAATGCTCCAGGGCAACCTATTGCAGTTTCACCTGCTGAAATTTTGTTGGAAGAATACTTGCTGTTCCAGGTACATAAGTACTGGCAAAAACTAGTCTCTTAGATGGAGATGAACAAGTCACGCAATATCTATTATAATCTGTATAGTTTGTCTCGTTATTTCATGCCAATGCTGTGTAAGTTGTTGCTCTTTTGTAATGTCAAGAATTTGATGGAATGTGCTGCATGAACTCGAGTGATCATTCAACATCGATTCATCAACAAATCCAGGACTTAACAAAACAACTGACGGTTAGCACCAGTTGAAATCCGTTTGCCGGATGGACTTGGGGCTGGCCATGGCTGCACAACTTATTATTAATTGCATCCTGTCTCTGTGGTATTTTCCTGTGTATTGCTCATTGTTTACCCTGTTTGTGATCTCTTATATGATCTATAATTGACTCATTATTACAGAAACACATTGTTAGGGTTGTTGAGTATAGCCGTGTTCCAACTTCGGACCATGTGGTAGCATGTGTGAGACGGTCCCTTTAAACAGTTTGGTCCGAGATGGAACACGGAGCTTTGCAAGAAACCACAGGGCAGTGGGAGTTTTGGAAGCTCTGCAAGAAACAATAGATAGCGAGCTTTCTCAGGAGAAGTGATAGGGTGAGGGTAGTGGACTAATTGCAACAAAGCGGATTCTCCCATGATGAGCTCATAACCACGAGCCCTGTGATCAGATGCCAAAGGATGGGAAAAGGAGGGGAGTTGCCAAAACGGTGAGTTTTCTCAAGTTCACAAAACTCTTATCGAGGAAGAAGGGTAAAGATGAAGTCAAACGACCACCACACAGCGACCCCAGTAGTGAAATTGGGCATGCGTGAAGTTACAGATTATGTCATTGACAGGTGGAGTTTGGGACGGTCCACACATACGGACTGGCCACACGTTATGTGAGGGGCGGCTTTAACCTCTACTATTGTTCTGTTCCCTTGTAAATACTAGTTTGTACAATAGAGATATGAAAACCTTGGCAGTCTGGGAAAGGAATGAGAAAAATCTAAACTACAAGTCCACGGTCTGAGAGAGACACAGAAGAAGACAAGACAGAAGAGAAAGGGCGAGCTAAGCTGTTTGAAGACTGAGTGAAACCTGCGTAAATCACAACAAACTCTGATAACTCCGTTTCTTTGCCAATTATCCACCGTATATGGGAGAGTTCCCATGAAAATCTTCAAATCCTATTTCTTCGGCGACCGGTAGGACACGACAAATTCCACAAAATGGATCTTCTTAAGCTCAAGCTGCATGCGTAATAGCTATGCAAAATTATTAATCAGTTTTTGAATAGGTATGATTATTTGGGGGGAAATAATGACTATGTCTGTAATCGGGTGATATAAGCTTTGGTTGGGGCAGCACACAGGGTGCTTGTTTTGAGGATGAGATCCTCCTTGCACCCGGCGCTGATAAGATAAAGAAAATGCTGCTTCTTGATGCTACATTGGTGTTAAGGAGTTTTTTTTCCGAATTTTCGGTAACAGTTTGGCAACCCAGATGGGACAGAGCTGCTGAACCTCAACGGATCCTGGGATCGCAGGGACCTCAAGCCGGCACCGAGGAATTCTCGGGGAGAACCTCCGATCCCCGGACCGAAGAGCTCGAAGCAAGACCCCTGGGAAGGTCAAGGCATTTTCTTTTAAAGGTTGAAGGGGGCCTGCCCGTAAGGCGTGGTGAAAGCCCTGCAGGGTTGGGCTGTAAAAGGGACCTGGGTGGGTCAAAGGGCAGTGGGCTCTGCTCAGGGCCCACTAAAAGGCAGGCGGCACATAGGGACGCCTGGAGAGCCAGGCCTAAGGCCTGAAAGGTTACAGGGTAAACCAATTCTTTCTCTCTTGCTCTCTGTGTATGGTGCAGTCGCTGCTGTGTTGCTCCATACGCTCACTGGTGACACTGTCTGTGTGGCTGAGGTTGTCTGTTCAGTCTGATATCTGATGGACTCTGAGTTTGTGTGTTGCTCTGCACATTCACTGATAAAGGGGGAACAGAACATCTGGTACCTCTGTACAAAGGGCAGTGGTGTATGCTGAGCCACTGGAAACAGATGGAATGTACCAGCGGTTTGCTGACTCGAAAACAGTCCGTGGAGTTCTGTATTTTGTAACATCTTTCTTGCCCCATCAGAGATTTTCCTTTTCAGTTCAGTGTCTTCTAACTAACGGCACTTTCTGAAGGTAATGGCATATTTTTAAGACAGTGTCTACTTCAAGAAGTGATAATGCTCGATGGTCACAGTTACTGCCAGGGACTGGGATGCAGAAAGGCTCTTGCTTGTACTTTCTGCTGTGCAGACCAAGGGCACTGCGAAATCCTGTGGGCCGCGGTGGGGGTGCAGTAAGTTAGAACTACTGAACTAAAATACCATCTTAGCGTTATTGTGATTTTGTAAGTGGGAAGGAAATGTTAATTTGTTTTTCACTTTAAGAGATCATACAGAATGGCAAGAGGAATGTGGGATAATCCTGCAGGATTCATTTGTAATGGCACTGGAGAAAGAGAAATCCAGGAGAAAAACAGTATGGAGAAAGGCTGCTGGGTGTGCAGCAGTGGCAAAACTGTGTATTAAGCATATGAAACCCCCACCCTGCCGCCGAAGTTGACAGAAGGGGAGGAGGATGTGCGTCCCTCCCGAAGCTGCATGCTCAGTCGAAGAGGACGACCTTCCCCGATAGAGGTGTACCGTTCATCGGTCAAGGTGGAGGGAGGTGGGGGCAGGTGCAGCAGTGCCACCAGCGCCGCTGGGAGCCATGCAGCAGCACAAGCCGCTGCGCCCCCGGTAGCAGCGAGGGCAGCCGCGGCACTGCCAGCAGCAGCAGTGCCACCGGCACCAGCTGGGGGGACTGTACCAGCACCAGCGCTGCAGCCCCTGCCGCCGCCCCAGTCAGAGAGCAAGACGGGAACAATGAGGCAAGGGGGGAGCACGGGGGGAGCACTGGTGGCCGCAGCGGTAGCAGCTGCAGCTCTAAGGAGATATAAGGATTGGATCCTGTACGGAATTAAACATGTTGCACCAAAGCAGTGAATTAAATTCAACAGGAACCACAAGAGTCACAAAAAAATATACCAACCTGGATCCAGAAAAAGAGGAGAACAAGAAACAATTGGCATTAATCTTTATGGGACAAGGCAATCCTTTCCTGATATCAGGCGAAAGCTGTAAAAATTACCAGGGGAGGACTCCAGGAACTTGAGTAAAATGCTCGGGGTAGCATGGACAGTGTCCAATAACAGGAAAAAGATTAAAAAAAGTGAAACAGGTCTGAAGGGCCAACCAGACCTTCTGGCTGCATTAAGCCAAGCGAAGGGAGGGGAACGAACTGAACTTAAAGGTGAGAAACAGCCGGGGCCTCCGAGGAAGCCCCGGCTGGCCAAGGATCAGTGTGCAATCTGTAAGCAGAAAGGGCACTGGAAAAAGGAATGTCCACAGAGAGGGAATCAGAATTCACCCCAAGGGCAAGGAGACTAATGATGGTCGGGGATGAGGAGGAGGAAGATTGATGGGGACCGGGGGTGTCATCCCCAGCTGAACCCCTGGTTACCCTGGAGCTGGGGAAAGAGAAAGTAGATTTTTATTAGACCCTGGGGCTGCGTATTCGGTACTTAACACTTGTAAAGGAGTTATCAGCGAAGATAGAACCAGGGTTGTTGGTGCAACTGGGAAAACCCAAACTAAGTTCTTTTTAGAACCCCTCAAGTTACGTGTGGGGAAACAATGGGTCACACCCCAATGTCTCCATGTACCAGAATGTCCAGTGAATTTATTGGGGCAGGATGTGCTTAGCAAGCTTGATGCAAAAAATGCTTTTGAAAAAGGAAAACTGTTAATCCAAATTCCTGAAACCAGCTGGGCCGAGGCCAGAGCCTTTCTGTGACAGGAGAAGGTACCAGCAGAAATACCAGCAGCAGCAGAAGAGGAGGTGCACCCCGAGGTGTGGGCCACACCGATTCCTGGGAGATCGAGGAGAGCACACCTGGGAAAGATGAAATTGAAGCCAGGAACTAAGCTGGTCAGACTGAAACAATATCCAATTCCTAAACAAGCTGGAGAGGGGTGACAGGAACTGAGAGATAAATTCCTTATGAACGATATTTCAGTGGAATGTGAATCCCCTTTCAATACCCCCATTTTGCCAGTAAATAAACCAAAGTGGGAGTTATAGGATGGTTCAGGATTTGAGGGCTATAAATAAAATTGCAGAGGACATTCATCCTGTGGTGGCAAATCCATAGACCCTCTTGACCTCCCTAGAGGAGGACCAGAAATGGTTTTCAGTATTAGATCTTGAAGATGCCGCCTTCTGCATACCTGTTAGCCCAGAGAGCCAGCAGATTTTGGCTTTCGAGTGGGAAAATTGTACTACTGGATGGAGAACTCAGCTTACCTGGACGGTGCTGCCGCGAGGATTTAGAAACAGCCCTACGATATTTGGAAACCAGTTAGCAAGAGAATGGGAATAATGCAGAATCCTGAAGGGACTGTGTTACAGTATGATGATGACATCCTCTTGGCAGCCAAGAATCAAAGTCAATGTTTAGCTTTGACTGTGAACTTTTTTAATTTTCTGGGCCAGTTGGGGTATGGAGTATCTAGAGATTAGGCCCAGACTGTAAAGACCAACGTGATAGATCTGGGATTTGAATTGTCTCAAGGAGAGAGAAGATTGGGACAAAGCCGGAGAGAGGCCATCTGTCAGACCCCTGAACCCACCTCTGCCAAGGAGCTGAGAGCTTTCCTGGGAATGACAGGATGGTGCAGACTATGGATTCCAAACTATGGACTCATTGCAAAACCTTTGTATGAAACTCTTAAAAGAGCATCCCTTCATCTGGAATGGACGAGTGAGGCCCGACGGGCCTTTAAGGATTTAAAAATGGCTCTGATGAAAGCTCCAGCCTTAGGATTGCCCGATTTAAACAAACCTTTTGAACTGTTTGTTTGGGAAAAGTCCCATTTAGCTCTAGGGGTCCTCACGCAGTGCCTCGGAAGCTGGAAGAGACCAGTGGGGAACTTCTCCAAACAGCTGGACGAGGCCAGCCAGGGATGGCCAGGAGGCCAGGGTGTTTACGAGCGGTGGCTGCAACAGTCCTCCTCATCGAGGAAGCCCGAAAGCTAACGATGGGGCAGAGGATCACTGTGTTTGATCCCCACATGGTGGCAGCAGTATTAGAGCAAAAGGGGGGACACTGGTTGTCCCCGAGTCGGATGCTCAACTATCAAGTGGTGTTATTGCAAAGAGACGATGTAGAATTAAAAACTACTAATGCCGTCAACCCAGCGATGTTCTTGAATCCAGACATGAAAGAAGAAGACTGATCACATGACTGCCTGCAAACCATCGCATCAGTATATTCCAGCTGCTCTGATCTTCAAGAATTTGCTTTTGGAAGAGGCTGACACCGAAGGAAGCAGTTTTATTGAAGGTGGCAAGCGAATGGTGGGATATCCACGGATAAGGTACTCCCGAACAGCCCCTCTGCCCAGAAGGCAGAATTAACAGCACCTGACCCGGACTCTGGAAACCGCAAAGGAAAAACGAGTAAACACATTGACTGACTCTAAATATGCTTTTGGGCTAGTTCACGCCCATGGGGGCTATCTGGAAAGAGAGAGACTTATTATCTGCACAAAGGTTCACTGATGAAACATCGAGAAGAAATTCTAAAAACTGCTACAAGACATCCTGCTAAAGTGGCCATCATACATTGTAAGGCGCACCAGAAGGGAAAGACCCCAGTAGTTACTGGAAATGGGTTGGCAGATGCCACGGCTAAACAGGTTGCAGAACGAGGACTTTTGCCCTTGCTCTCAATAAAAGCCTGGTGGGATCCTAAAGCAAAGAGACTTTACAGAAGAAGGGTTGAAGTATCTTTTAGTCTTGGTAGATATTTTTTTTCCAGGATGGCCTGAGGCTTTTCCCACTCGCACCAACAAAGCTAGAGAAGTGGTTAAACTACTTTTGAAAGAAATCATAGCTAGATTCGGGGCCCCCTTAGGAATGTCTTCAGATCGAGGTCCTCATTTCATTGCAGGAATAGTACAAGATCTATGTAGAATATTAGGAATTAAATAGGATTTACATACCCCGTGGAGACCTCAATCTAGTGGGAAAGTAGAAAGAATGAATTTTATTCTGAAACAACAGCTAAGTAAAATATGTCAAGAAACTTCATTAAGCTGGCCAAAAGCATCACCTTTGGCCCTTCTCAGGGTAAGGATAAAACCTAGGACAAAATTACAAGTAAATCCATACAAAATCTTATATGTCAAACCATATCAGGCTATTGCAGTTCCAGGAGAGGAACCAGTGAAGGGTCCAATGGAGCTAAGTCAGTATCTTATTACTTTGGGAAAGGTTTTAGGGGAACTAAGAAGATCTTTGGTTTCTGCGACAACTTTAGGTCTAGATCACAGGGTTCACGTGTTTAATCTGGGAGACTGGGAATACATTAAAACTTGGAATCAGGAACCTCTCCAGCCAAAGCGGCAGGGACCCTAGCAAGTCCTGTTAACAACATCACACACTTCTTTAAAGGTGGCTGGGCTTCCGGGTTGGATTCACTACACGCGAGTAATGAAGGCACCATGGGATCAGTGGACTGTTACTGCTGACGAACCTTTGAAGATAAAGATCAGTTGGGCTCAGCCAGCTCCAGGACTGAGAACATGAGTTCTCCAAAGACCGACTTACAGGTTTTAATACTAACCATGATTATTTGTTTTAATCAGTTGAAAGTGTCTTGTTCAGAAAACAAAGAAAATTTAATCCTAACTTTGGTTAAATTTGACAATTCTAGAGGGATATGCAAATGTTTCTAAAATTTTCTATGCAGCTCATGGATCTGACTATTTAGATGAAAGTGATAACTGCAGACAAAGAGGAAGTGATATACTTCAAGATGCGACACCTTGGCGACTAGAGGATAGTAGAATTGTTTTTGGAAATGGAAGCAGAACCAATGTCCAGGCAACAGAATTATTAAATTTATGTGTAACTAAAAGTCAAGTAGCTTTTCTGAATCGTACCCTCACTGTAGGTGGGTGTAAAAATCTTTCATGCCCAGAATATTGCAAGGAGACTGTACTGTCTCCAGGGTACACTGTGTGGGCAACTTCAGATGGACACTGGACCACACGTTTAAAACTAAAATCAACTACCAGGCAAGTGACACTGGGGTTATTAACCCTTTCTCCAATATAGAAGAAAAGCCTGAATGATTGTGATCATAATGACAGCAGTCTGCATACAGTATGCTAAATGAATAATTATAAATAGTATATGGAAATAGTAAGATACATTAGAGAAGAAAAGTTGAGATCTCTCTAAATATTAGAGAAATCTCAAAAGGGGGGAAATGTTCTGTTCCCTTGTAAATACTAGTCTGTACAATAGAGATACGAAAACCTTGGCAGTCTGGGAAAGGAATGAGAAAAATCTAAACTGCAAGTCCACAGACTGGGAGAGACACAGAAGAAGACAAGACAGAAGAGAAAGGGCGAGCTAAGCCGTTTGAAGACTGATTGAAACCTGCGTAAATCACAACAAACTCTGATAACACCTTTTCTTTGCCAATTATCGACCATATATGGGAGAGTTCCCATAAAAATCTTCAACTGCTATTTCTTCGGCAACCGGTAGGACACGACTTATTCCACAAAATGGACCTTCTTAAGCTCAAGCCGCATGCGTAATAGCTATGCAAAATTATTAATCAGTTTTTGAATATGTGTGATTATTTGGGGGAAAAAAAGTGATGTTTTCTTCCCGCTTGCAGGATGGCAGTAACTGTGGGATGGTGTTTTGGTTCAGTGCTTCTGACTTGCTGCGCCCCCACCGCAGCCCACAGGATTTAGTGGTGACCTCGGTCTGCGCAGCAGACAGTATCAGCGAGTTGTGTCCGAAATGCAGGGAAGCACGTTATCTCTCTCCTGAAAACGAAAAAAAAACAGCTACATGCTGAACACATAATTCGTAGTACGACTCCATGAAATTCTCCTGTCTTCGTTATAAAGAAAAAGAGTGGAAAGTGGTGTTTGTTGCATGATTTACGGCGAATCAATGCCATCCTCAAAGACATGGGGGCCCTGCAGCCAGGGCTGCCCTCCCCATCTATGATTCCAAAAAATTGGCATCTGACAGTTATTGATTTGAAAGATTGTCTTTTTACTATTCCATTATCTGAACAAGATGCACCTCGATTTGCATTCTCTGTCCCGTCAATCAACATGGTCGAGCCATGTAAAAGGTATCATTGAACTGTCCTCCCTCAAGGCATGAAAACCAGTCCCACTATCTGTCAGTGGTATGTGGTGAGGGCTTTGAGCCCAGTGCACAAACAGCTACTTCATATTGCGATATATCATTATATGGATGACATCCTTGTGGCTACAAGAGAAGATCAATCATTCAATATCGAGTCATCAACAAATCCAGTCGTTACAGGACTTAACAAAACAACTGACTGTCAGTACCGGATGGAATCCGTTTGCCAGATGAACTTGAGACTAACCACAGTCAAGCAATTTATTATTAATTGCATCCTATCTCTGGGGTATTTTCCTGTGTATTGCTTGTTGTTCACCCTGTTTGTGATAAAGATGAAGTCAAACGACCACCACACAGCGACCCCAGTAGTGAAATTGGGCATGCGTGAAGTTACAGATGATGTCATTGACAGGTGGAGTTTGGGACGGTCCACACATACGGACTGGCCACCCGTTATGTGAGGGGCGGCTTTAACCTCTGCTATAAAGGTAGTGCTGTTTGAGCACAGGGGCGAGGTAGCTATACGGCAAGAGAGGACCATGTTGCCTCCGTGGGGATGCCCACCAAGGGTCCGGTACCTACCAACGCCTCATCCTGAAAACAACCTATGTTGGGGACGCTGTTGATTTGGACATCACTTGCTGTTCTAGGGTTGAATGCTAAAGCACTTTGCCAATCTTTTGGACTGCCTTTGATGCAGCCTCGACTGATAGTCACCACCTGTCCTGACTGCCAACGGTTATGCCCAGCACCTACTGTTGGGGTGAACCCACGGGGACTTGAGGTGCTGGAATTGTAGCAGACGGATGTGACACATATTCCTGACTTTGGGCAACTCAGATATGTACATGTGTCTACCGATACCTTTTCTGGAGCCCTCTGTGCCACAGCACACACCGGAGAGAAGGCACAGGATGTTTCTCGTCACTTGCTATATGCCCTTGCAACTTTAAGAGTACCATGGAAAGTCAAAACAGACAATGGACCTGGGTATAGTGCACAACACTTTAACACATTTTTGCAACTTTGGGAGATTTGACATGTTACAGGTATTCCCCATTCCCCCACAGGTCAGGCAATCGTTGAACTAGCACTCTGAAAAATATGCTTTAAAAAAAAACAAACAAAAAAACCCCCAAAAAAACCCCAACCAAAAACAAAAAGGGGGAGCAGGAATGGACAGTATGAACCCTCATGAAAGACTGGCTAAAGCCTTATATGTACTCAGTTTTCTAAATCGCTGGGATGAATCAGGGCCTCCATTTGTTAAACATTTTATGTCCATGGAGGGAAGCCACAGACAAGTGGAAAGAAAAGCTTTAGTGAAAGTGAAAAATTTGGAAACAAGACAATGGGATGGTCCATTTCCTTTAGTAACTTGAGGAAGAGGCGATGCTTGTGTTTCCACAGGTAACAGACCACGGTGGACACCAGCACCATGTATGCGACCATACATGTCATCATCGGATGGATCCAAATAGCTGTGAGCAGTGCTGCCTGGATCCCACCACAACCAAAGACCGACGTCTGGATAACATTTAGCAAACATGACAGGTCAAGACTCCCTTTGTCTTGCGACAGCATCGCCAGAAAATCCCTTCTACACCTGTTTAGTAGGCCACCCATTGGATGATTATTCAATTATCATACCCTTCAATGCTGTGGGTGATTCCTGTAGTTTGGATCGATTAACTATTAACGCCAAACACATCTATGATTTTAAATCTCCGAAGGTCATGATGGTCATCACGAAGCTTACATACATATAGCAACCAATGTGATGACCGGATTAAGTTTTGCAGTTGTAGCAAAGTAATCGCTACTTCTTTTTATGCCCGGGGTGGTTACTGCCAAAGCCCTGGCGATATTAAATAAATTAGGATGTTGGTTAGCAAAGCAGAGTAACGCTACTTCACGAGCTTTGAGTGGATTATTATTAGACACCGATTCTATTAGACATGCCACGCTTCAAAATAGAGCAGCCATAGATTTTTTATTGCTATCACAAAAACAAAAAGGGGGAATTGTGGGAGACTTTAAGGAACAGCAGGACTTGTTGCTGTCAGATTTGTAAACAAGGCTGGACATGAACGGACAAGTACGGACATGGACTCAGAGTGAAGCTAACTAGCCAATTATAGTGTTAGAATAGGCACATGAATTTCACTAATGAGCCAATTAACTGTAACCTTGAAGCGCGTGATCAGTGCATGTACGGAAACTCTGTGCCTATAAATATAACTCTGTCGAACTTAAGAAACGGAGCTTTCTGCACACCATATCGGCATCTGGGTCTGCTCCGTTCCGGCATGAGGATTGTATAAACCGCAGCGACAGTTCTCTAATGTATCTTACTATTTCCATATACTATTTATAATTATTCATTTAGCATACTGTATGCAGACTGCTGTCATTATGATCACAATCATTCAGGCTTTTCTTCTATATTGGAGAAAGGGTTAATAACCCCAGTGTCACTTGCCTGGTAGTTGATTTTAGTTTTAAACGTGTGGTCCAGTGTCCATCTGAAGTTGCCCACACAGTGTACCCTGGAGACAGTACAGTCTCCTTGCAATATTCTGGGCATGAAAGATTTTTACACCCACCTACAGTGAGGGTACGATTCAGAAAAGCTACTTGACTTTTAGTTACACATAAATTTAATAATTCTGTTGCCTGGACATTGGTTCTGCTTCCATTTCCAAAAACAATTCTACTATCCTCTAGTCGCCAAGGTGTCGCATCTTGAAGTATATCACTTCCTCTTTGTCTGCAGTTATCACTTTCATCTAAATAGTCAGATCCATGAGCTGCATAGAAAATTTTAGAAACATTTGCATATCCCTCTAGAATTGTCAAATTTAACCAAAGTTAGGATTAAATTTTCTTTGTTTTCTGAACAAGACACTTTCAACTGATTAAAACAAATAATCATGGTTAGTATTAAAACCTGTAAGTCGGTCTTTGGAGAACTCATGTTCTCAGTCCTGGAGCTGGCTGAGCCCAACTGATCTTTATCTTCAAAGGTTCGTCAGCAGTAACAGTCCACTGATCCCATGGTGCCTTCTTTACTTGTGTGTAGTGAATCCAACCCGGAAGCCCAGCCACCTTTAAAGAAGTGTGTGATGTTGTTAACAGGACTTGCTAGGGTCCCTGCCGCTTTGGCTGGAGAGGTTCCTGATTCCAAGTTTTAATGTATTCCCAGTCTCCCAGATTAAACACGTGAACCCTGTGATCTAGACCTAAAGTTGTCGCAGAAACCAAAGATCTTCTTAGTTCCCCTAAAACCTTTCCCAAAGTAATAAGATACTGACTTAGCTCCATTGGACCCTTCACTGGTTCCTCTCCTGGAACTGCAATAGCCTGATATGGTTTGACATATAAGATTTTGTATGGATTTACTTGTAATTTTGTCCTAGGTTTTATCCTTACCCTGAGAAGGGCCAAAGGTGATGCTTTTGGCCAGCTTAATGAAGTTTCTTGACATATTTTACTTAGCTGTTGTTTCAGAATAAAATTCATTCTTTCTACTTTCCCACTAGATTGAGGTCTCCACGGGGTATGTAAATCCTATTTAATTCCTAATATTCTACATAGATCTTGTACTATTCCTGCAATGAAATGAGGACCTCGATCTGAAGACATTCCTAAGGGGGCCCCGAATCTAGCTATGATTTCTTTCAAAAGTAGTTTAACCACTTCTCTAGCTTTGTTGGTGCGAGTGGGAAAAGCCTCAGGCCATCCTGGAAAAAAAATATCTACCAAGACTAAAAGATACTTCAACCCTTCTTCTGTAAAGTCTCTTTGCTTTAGGATCCCACCAGGCTTTTATTGAGAGCAAGGGCAAAAGTCCTCGTTCTGCAACCTGTTTAGCCGTGGCATCTGCCAACCCATTTCCAGTAACTACTGGGGTCTTTCCCTTCTGGTGCGCCTTACAATGTATGATGGCCACTTTAGCAGGATGTCTTGTAGCAGTTTTTAGAATTTCTTCTCGATGTTTCATCAGTGAACCTTTGTGCAGATAATAAGTCTCTCTCTTTCCAGATAGCCCCCATGGGCGTGAACTAGCCCAAAAGCATATTTAGAGTCAGTCAATGTGTTTACTCGTTTTTCCTTTGCGGTTTCCAGAGTCCGGGTCAGGTGCTGTTAATTCTGCCTTCTGGGCAGAGGGGCTGTTCGGGAGTACCTTATCCGTGGATATCCCACCATTCGCTTGCCACCTTCAATAAAACTGCTTCCTTCGGTGTCAGCCTCTTCCAAAAGCAAATTCTTGAAGATCAGAGCAGCTGGAATATACTGATGCGATGGTTTGCAGGCAGTCATGTGATCAGTCTTCTTCTTTCATGTCTGGATTCAAGAACATCGCTGGGTTGACGGCATTAGTAGTTTTTAATTCTACATCGTCTCTTTGCAATAACACCACTTGATAGTTGAGCATCCGACTCGGGGACAACCAGTGTCCCCCCTTTTGCTCTAATACTGCTGCCACCATGTGGGGATCAAACACAGTGATCCTCTGCCCCATCGTTAGCTTTCGGGCTTCCTCGATGAGGAGGACTGTTGCAGCCACCGCTCGTAAACACCCTGGCCTCCTGGCCATCCCTGGCTGGCCTCGTCCAGCTGTTTGGAGAAGTTCCCCACTGGTCTCTTCCAGCTTCCGAGGCACTGCGTGAGGACCCCTAGAGCTAAATGGGACTTTTCCCAAACAAACAGTTCAAAAGGTTTGTTTAAATCGGGCAATCCTAAGGCTGGAGCTTTCATCAGAGCCATTTTTAAATCCTTAAAGGCCCGTCGGGCCTCACTCGTCCATTCCAGATGAAGGGATGCTCTTTTAAGAGTTTCATACAAAGGTTTTGCAATGAGTCCATAGTTTGGAATCCATAGTCTGCACCATCCTGTCATTCCCAGGAAAGCTCTCAGCTCCTTGGCAGAGGTGGGTTCAGGGGTCTGACAGATGGCCTCTCTCCGGCTTTGTCCCAATCTTCTCTCTCCTTGAGACAATTCAAATCCCAGATCTATCACGTTGGTCTTTACAGTCTGGGCCTAATCTCTAGATACTCCATACCCCAACTGGCCCAGAAAATTAAAAAAGTTCACAGTCAAAGCTAAACATTGACTTTGCTCCTTGGCTGCCAAGAGGATGTCATCATCATACTGTAACACAGTCCCTTCAGGATTCTGCATTATTCCCATTCTCTTGCTAACTGGTTTCCAAATATCGTAGGGCTGTTTCTAAATCCTCGCGGCAGCACCGTCCAGGTAAGCTGAGTTCTCCATCCAGTAGTACAATTTTCCCACTCGAAAGCCAAAATCTGCTGGCTCTCTGGGCTAACAGGTATGCAGAAGGCGGCATCTTCAAGATCTAATACTGAAAACCATTTCTGGTCCTCCTCTAGGGAGGTCAAGAGGGTCTATGGATTTGCCACCACAGGATGAATGTCCTCTGCAATTTTATTTATAGCCCTCAAATCCTGAACCATCCTATAACTCCCACTTTGGTTTATTTACTGGCAAAATGGGGGTATTGAAAGGGGATTCACATTCCACTGAAATATCGTTCATAAGGAATTTATCTCTCAGTTCCTGTCACCCCTCTCCAGCTTGTTTAGGAATTGGATATTGTTTCAGTCTGACCAGCTTAGTTCCTGGCTTCAATTTCATCTTTCCCGGGTGTGCTCTCCTCGATCTCCCAGGAATCGGTGTGGCCCACACCTCGGGGTGCACCTCCTCTTCTGCTGCTGCTGGTATTTCTGCTGGTACCTTCTCCTGTCACAGAAAGGCTCTGGCCTCGGCCCAGCTGGTTTCAGGAATTTGGATTAACAGTTTTCCTTTTTCAAAAGCATTTTTTGCATCAAGCTTGCTAAGCACATCCTGCCCCAATAAATTCACTGGACATTCTGGTACATGGAGACATTGGGGTGTGACCCATTGTTTCCCCACACGTAACTTGAGGGGTTCTAAAAAGAACTTAGTTTGGGTTTTCCCAGTTGCACCAACAACCCTGGTTCTATCTTCGCTGATAACTCCTTTACAAGTGTTAAGTACCGAATACGCAGCCCCAGGGTCTAATAAAAATCTACTTTCTCTTTCCCCAGCTCCAGGGTAACCAGGGGTTCAGCTGGGGATGACACCCCCGGTCCCCATCAATCTTCCTCCTCCTCATCCCCGACCATCATTAGTCTCCTTGCCCTTGGGGTGAATTCTGATTCCCTCTCTGTGGACATTCCTTTTTCCAGTGCCCTTTCTGCTTACAGATTGCACACTGATCCTTGGCCAGCCGGGGCTTCCTCGGAGGCCCCGGCTGTTTCTCACCTTTAAGTTCAGTTCGTTCCCCTCCCTTCGCTTGGCTTAATGCAGCCAGAAGGTCTGGTTGGCCCTTCAGACCTGTTTCACTTTTTTAATCTTTTTCCTGTTATTGGACACTGTCCATGCTACCCCGAGCATTTTACTCAAGTTCCTGGAGTCCTCCCCTGGTAATTTTTACAGCTTTCGCCTGATATCAGGAAAGGATTGCCTTGTCCCATAAAGATTAATGCCAATTGTTTCTTGTTCTCCTCTTTTTCTGGATCCAGGTTGGTATATTTTTTTGTGACTCTTGTGGTTCCTGTTGAATTTAATTCACTGCTTTGGTGCAACATGTTTAATTCCGTACAGGATCCAATCCTTATATCTCCTTAGAGCTGCAGCTGCTACCGCTGCGGCCACCAGTGCTCCCCCCGTGCTCCCCCCTTGCCTCATTGTTCCCGTCTTGCTCTCTGACTGGGGCGGCGGCAGGGGCTGCAGCGCTGGTGCTGGTACAGTCCCCCCAGCTGGTGCCGGTGGCACTGCTGCTGCTGGCAGTGCCGCGGCTGCCCTCGCTGCTACCGGGGGCGCAGCGGCTTGTGCTGCTGCATGGCTCCCAGCGGCGCTGGTGGCACTGCTGCACCTGCCCCCACCTCCCTCCACCTTGACCGATGAACGGTACACCTCTATCGGGGAAGGTCGTCCTCTTCGACTGAGCATGCAGCTTCGGGAGGGACGCACATCCTCCTCCCCTTCTGTCAACTTCGGCGGCAGGGTGGGGGTTTCATATGCTTAATACACAGTTTTGCCACTGCTGCACACCCAGCAGCCTTTCTCCATACTGTTTTTCTCCTGGATTTCTCTTTCTCCAGTGCCATTACAAATGAATCCTGCAGGATTATCCCACATTCCTCTTGCCATTCTGTATGATCTCTTAAAGTGAAAAACAAATTAACATTTCCTTCCCACTTACAAAATCACAATAACGCTAAGATGGTATTTTAGTTCAGTAGTTCTAACTTACTGCACCCCCACCGCGGCCCACAGGATTTCGCAGTGCCCTTGGTCTGCACAGCAGAAAGTACAAGCAAGAGCCTTTCTGCATCCCAGTCCCTGGCAGTAACTGTGACCATCGAGCATTATCACTTCTTGAAGTAGACACTGTCTTAAAAATATGCCATTACCTTCAGAAAGTGCCGTTAGTTAGAAGACACTGAACTGAAAAGGAAAATCTCTGATGGGGCAAGAAAGATGTTACAAAATACAGAACTCCACGGACTGTTTTCGAGTCAGCAAACCGCTGGTACATTCCATCTGTTTCCAGTGGCTCAGCATACACCACTGCCCTTTGTACAGAGGTACCAGATGTTCTGTTCCCCCTTTATCAGTGAATGTGCAGAGCAACACACAAACTCAGAGTCCATCAGATATCAGACTGAACAGACAACCCCAGCCACACAGACAGTGTCACCAGTGAGCGTATGGAGCAACACAGCAGCGACTGCACCATACACAGAGAGCAAGAGAGAAAGAATTGGTTTACCCTGTAACCTTTCAGGCCTTAGGCCTGGCTCTCCAGGCGTCCCTATGTGCCGCCTGCCTTTTAGTGGGCCCTGAGCAGAGCCCACTGCCCTTTGACCCACCCAGGTCCCTTTTACAGCCCAACCCTGCAGGGCTTTCACCACGCCTTACGGGCAGGCCCCCTTCAACCTTTAAAAGAAATGCCTTTACCTTCCCAGGGGTCTTGCTTCGAGCTCTTCGGTCCGGGGATCGGAGGTTCTCCCCGAGAATTCCTCGGTGCCGGCTTGAGGTCCCTGCGATCCCAGGATCCGTTGAGGTTCAGCAGCTCTGTCCCATCTGGGTTGCCAAACTGTTACCGAAAATTCGGAAAAAAAACTCCTTAACACCAATGTAGCATCAAGAAGCAGCATTTTCTTTATCTTATCAGCGCCGGGTGCAAGGAGGATCTCATCCTCAAAACAAGCACCCTGTGTGCTGCCCCAACCAAAGCTTATATCACCCGATTACAGACATAGTCATTATTTCCCCCCAAATAATCATACCTATTCAAAAACTGATTAATAATTTTGCATAGCTATTACGCATGCAGCTTGAGCTTAAGAAGATCCATTTTGTGGAATTTGTCGTGTCCTACCGGTTGCTGAAGAAATAGCATTTGAAGATTTTCATGGGAACTCTCCCATATACGGTGGATAATTGGCAAAGAAACGGAGTTATCAGAGTTTGTTGTGATTTTCGCAGGTTTCAATCAGTCTTCAAATGGCTTAGCTCACCCTTTCTCTTCTGTTTTGTCTTCTGTGTCTCTCTCAGACCGTGGACTTGTAGTTTAGATTTTTCTCATTCCTTTCCCAGACTGCCAAGGTTTTCGTATCTCTATTGTACAGACTTGTATTTACGAGGTAACATAACTACCCATTTATATAGCATAAATTAATATCTTGCCATTTCTATTCTATTTTGGTTTTGTTTTTTTTTTAGTTCTTTGAATCTGAAGTAAATTATTGTGTGAGGTATAAAAACTGGCTGCAGTATAAGATAGCTTTTCCTTACATTTTCATACTTAGAACTAATTAGCTGCTTTTCCTAGATTAGATAATGTCCTGGTTTGAGTTAGAACAGAACTCATTCTGTTCAGAGATTTAACTTTTCAGCTCAGTCTTTTCTAACTAACTGCACTTGCTGAAGTTAACGGCATATTTTTGCAGACAGTGGCTGCTTCTAGCAGTGATAATGCTCGATGTTTACAGTTACTACCAGGGGTTGGGGTGCAGAAAGGCTCTGGCTTACACTTGCTCCTGTGCAGACCAAGGTCACTGCTAAATCCTGTGTCCCACGGTGGGGGTGCAGTATGTTAGAGGCCACACCTGCGGGGAGGAGCAGACAGGACAGGTGACCCTACACTGACCAACAAGGTATTTCATTCCATTCCATAGATGTCATATGCCCCGCAACATCAGTGGGGACACTGACGTGATTGCCATCAGGGGGGTTGGGTTATGTATTGGTATTGCATATATTTATATATATTTCATTTTATTATTATTATTATGATTAAAGTAGTTTTAGTTTTCTTTTCCAGTCCATCAGTCTCTCTCCCTTATTCCCTTTCTCTTCCCCTTTGGGAGGAGAGAGGGTTTAATAGAGAACATCCGTCATTTGTCTAGTGGCCAGCCTGCCTCTAACCCTTGACATATACTGAAAATGTTTAAGTAACATAAACCACAGTAGCTGTCAGGAAGTAGCACTCTAATCAAATTCACATAAAACATGACCTGTTACGTAATAATAATTGTAAGAAAACTTACTATACCTATACATTTGTCCACACCATGAAGACTAAGATGAATTTTTCTTACCGTCATCAGATCATTCCAGTGTGAATTCTCTGGGTATTGAGCCTGCTAATGTACTGTGTAAGTAATCATGCCTTCTATTCAGGGGAAAGTGTACATTTTTCAGGATTATGTACAGAGGTGATATATATCAGCATAGTCCTATTGACTTCAGTAGATCTTGTGTGACTGACATCAGCCCAGTTAAATGAGCAAAAGCATATTCTGCTGGCTTTTATCCTTCTATGAGTCCTTGGTGCTGTAAGAGACAGGAGAGTTACTCTGTTTTGTGATGTCTTTGTGTGAGCAGGTAGTCATATAATCCCTTATTCTACCAAACAGAATAATTTTGTGAATGCCTTCCATCATTCCTCCTCCCCTCTTTTATACGACTCTGGCTGGCTTTGCCAACAGACTTGAAACACTTCAGTCTTTCCACTGACTCCATTGTGCTTTGTGTAAAAATCTATAATGATGTGCTCTTTCTGCCAGAGACCATTTTTCACTGTTTTCTGAATAGTCAAGTGGATTCTGAATGTTGATTAAGGCATGTTGATGTTCCTGAACCTGCTACTGCAACTAAAATGATCTTGTGAAATAGAAGAAGTGACACACCAAGTGCAGGTGGTAAAAAAGCTTCTAAGAAACTCCCTCAGGAATGCCAGAAGACTTTTTTACTCCCACTGAACCATATACATATACAGAGCAACATGTTTCTTTCCAACATTGTTACTAACTTACAGAAACATAGTTTTCCATTAACATATATCTAAAAAATCAGACATTAAAAGCTTGGAAACTTGCATTCATGTGTATATAAATACCTGTTTTTCTAAACTCCAAAGCAAGACCAATATAAATCAAGTGGGTAAACCTCAGCTCAAGGGTTCAGCTGTCTGATATCCAAGTCCTAGCTTGATATACAAGTATGATGCTAGTTCTCTTTTACACAGAAATTTTGTGTTAAAGTGTGAGACAGAAAGTCAGGAAAAGCCACAAAAGATAAGAAAGGTTAAAACAGAGTCAGAGTGTAATTGCTAAGACAGAATAAGTTATGTAAGGATTCAAAGGGAAATATGTTAACACAGAAAGTTAAAAAACTCTAAGTAAAACTTCAAAAAATGCCGAAGTGGCAACCTAGCATTGTTGCAGTACTCATAAAAGCAATGGAAGCCGATCTTTTCCCAACTGACTGAGCAAAGGCTCAGCAAATTTCTCTTTTCTTAGCTATTAATGCCTTGCTCATTTGACCTTTGTATCCATTGCACCTGCTAACCAATAAATAATTGCATTTAGAATTATAGAATAGAATAATTGAAAAATCCAGGCTGGATCTCTGGAGATCTCATCCAACTTTCTCTTAAAGAAAGGGCCTTTGAACAAGGGTCCTGTCAAACTTAATTTCCAGTGAGGCAGATTTCACCACTTCTCTGTGAAGCCTATTCCAGCATTTAATTGCTCTCACTGCAAAAAGGTTTTCCACCTTCCTTCATAAATCAGGTTCTGTAATCTTTTAACCATCTTGGTTGATGGTTCTACTCTGAACTCTATTTTTTCAGAGCAAAAATTAGGGCAGAGAGCAAACTAAAAATGAACACAGTGCTCCAGGTGTATCTAAACAAGGGCTGACCAGACTGAAATAATCACATCCCTCCACCTGCTGGCTATGTTCTTGCTCATGGAGCTCAGGAAACAGTTTGCCTTCATAGCTGCAAGAGCACTCTGCTGACTTATGTTAAGTTTGATGTCCCTCAGGACCCTAAGGTCACATCTAATCAAGGCAGACCCCAGCCTGTACTGCTGCTGCTTCTGTCCTTGCAGCAGGATTTTACATTTATCTCATAACAAACCTTATGCAGCTCTTGTTGGCTTTGTTTGTACCCTACTTACAAAGTTTCTTTACTCAAAGTAATTCTCCAAATCCATGTGACCTGTGGGGGTGAAGGTGAGAGAGATGAGAGACATTTAGTATAGTCTATTTGTCACATATCCAGTCTGAGGCACTTTTAAAGGATTCTTAGCAAATTCTGAAGTTTGCAATAGGGGTAGGTAATAAGATACAGACTGTGCTCTGTGAAGACCCTGTATGTGAAATGGGTTAAAGCTTTTACTGTATCCACTTCCCATCCAGAACCACAAATTGGGAGCTCCTGAGCCAGTCACTGCCTCTTTCCCTCTTTGCTACACACAGCTATCTTTAACTTAAATAAGTTACAACATTCTTTGATATTTTCTTCTCTATTAATCTCACCTATTGTCCCCCAGTTCAAATTGATCACTGCTTCCAACTTGTATTCTGTAACTGGGAGATGAGAGGATGATGAGGATGACCGATCTGTCAGCTCTGTAGGGTGATCTGTCAGCTAAAAGAGGACTTACCATACCTTTCTGAAATCCCCAGGTAAGAGCTGTGAGAAGTGCAGGGAGTGTTACTTTTCTTCCTGAAGTTCATCCTGGATTACATAGAAATCCACATCTTCCATTCATAGGTGTGTTGGCATAAAAATACAGCCAAGAAACAGACCCCAGAAGCATACAGGTGGTCAACTGGAACACTGTCCTTTGGAAATAAATAATTTCTGGGTAGAAAATGTGTTTTAGTCAACACTGTCTTGATTTTGATAATTTTTCTTTTGCTTTTCCCAAATGACATTTCATACCAAACAAGCACCACATATTGAGAGCCACATTAAAATATTGCATTTCAAAGTGTTAATTTGACTTCAGATGGTATGTAAAATGGACAGTTATTTCACAATAAATTGTAAGTTGACATATCAGAGTTGGACAAGCTGAAATATCAAAACTGTTTTACTTGCTGAATTTGCTTCTCATGCAAATATAGAAATTCATTTTTGGGGGTGTCACTGAATTGATTTAACAACAACAAAAAGAAAAAGGCAAAAGAACCCCAAACCTCTTTCTTCTCTGTAAATTTTCAGTGATTTCAATTCTGTCCCAATTTGGAGTGAAAGTAAATGTCAAAGTACTGGAACATCAAAACATTGGGACAGATTTTATTTTCTGATCAGTTCTAATATGTGCATATATCAAAATGCTTCAAAGCAACAGTTTGCCATTTTTAAAACCCAAATGACCTACAAGAACTGTTGGAAAAATGCAGAATGCATCAGACTTCATCTTTAAGGATTCTTTTATAATATAATGTTTAGGTTTTTTCTTAGACTCTATTGATAGTGGCTGGAGTATGACATCGATAATTTTGCCAAGGAAGCCATCATTTATGCTGTAGCAGGTTGAAGGAAAAAACCTGCCCGAAGGCTTTTGGTGTAAACTGATTAATTGAATTATTCCCTTCCATGTTACGGTTTGCCCATCTTATGGGATGAGAAAGTTTTCTCAAGAGGGCACTGCCCCTTTAAGAAGCTGCGGGCTCGGGGACGGCCGGGGGCTACTCGGGACTTCCTGGCTGCCTTCCGGAGGGCTTCGGGGGCATTCGGCTACTCGAGACTTCCGGGGCTACGTCGGGACTTGCGGGGCTGCTTCCCGGACGGCTTCGGGGGCTTTTCTCGGGTTGTTCGCAGCTCGTTCGCGGCTCCTCGGCGCTCCGGACACTCTCCGCTCTGCGGGAGTCACTGCAGGACCTCAGATTCGCTCCGGGGAAGAGGCTTTTCCAAAACCCTGCAGCCCAGCTCCGGGGACCTTGCAGGCTGCCGGAGTGGACCGTGCACCGGGGCAGCTCCCGCCACGCCGCCTGGGACAGACTGCTCGCCTGGAGGTTTTTCTGCTGCTTTGATATTCTTCTCTGCACAACGAGAAAGCGGTAGGGACAGCGTTTCCTGCATATTACAGCCCGGCGTTCATAACAGCCGCGGTTTCTTTGTTCGCTCCACGGAAGCGCACACGTGGCCGGTGCCATTTTTCTGGACTGCACGTGGTGCCGTCCCCCTTTGTCTTTGTTCTTGTGTTTAAAACCCTCACCTTTCCATCCTGCACAGACTCTCAGATTTTGCATTGGTTTTTCCCTGCATGTTATATATATATTGTTCTAGTTTTAATAAAGTTTTGTTTCAGTTTTCCAAACGTTCAGAGGTCTCACAAAATCTTTTATTTTTTTTTCCTTCTCATATCTCTGCTTTTGAACCCTTTTCTCTCCCGGAGGAGAGGGGTTCGGGGATAGGGAAGGACTCGTCCCCGTGCATCGGCTTGCCTCAGCCGACCGGCGACATAATTGGCGTCCCTGGGTGGGCTTCTGAATAATTTAAAATTCATATTTTTATTAAAGTTTGGAAACTGAAACAAACGAGGTTTTTCCAGGATGGTGCTAAGCGAGCTTTTGTTTGAAGCTCTTAAGCAGTACAGTTTAAAAATGCTCTATGATCTGGTGCCTGGCACACCAACTGTGATGTCAAATTATTTGTTTTTAATTGGTACTGGTTTATGGTTTGCTGGTCTGGGACACTTAGCAAAGAAGGTGTTCACCCTGGCGTGTGTAATTTCGGTGTTTTGGTCTGTACTCAGTCAGTTTATAATGCTCCCAGTGTATTTTGCACAGTACATGATAGTGGCTGCTTATGATTCGTCTAGCAAATGGATGATGGGAAATAACACTTCTCCATTTGGTACTGGATCAATGGCAATTGAAACTGGATATTCGGCAAATGGTATTATTTTCCTGTATTTGATAACTTTGTTATCAGTTATCTGTAACATGGTCCAGGGGTGGATAATTATCAAGAATAAGTATCACATGGGCACTACAGCCACCAAATCAGCTGATGCCACCTCCTCACCCAAACAAGCACAGGTTGCCCCTGTGAAAAAGAAAAATAAGCCCTCTGGTGCTAAACACCAGAAAAAGACTAATTATGCAACAGATAGCTCTGATGATGATGCAGGACCAAGCACCTCCCAAAGGCGTCCAGGAAAGCCTTCAGGGAATACTGCCTCAGCGACTCCACCAGCACAGCCCTCCCAAGGATCCTCATCACGGGATGAGTCATCAGATCAAGAGGTAAACACCCAGCCTCAGTCCAGGAAGGACCTGAGAAGCATTAGAAAGGAATTTAGCAGGCATGATGGTGAGTCACTAATGGTATGGTTGCTTCGCTGCTGGGACAATGGGGCTGATAACATTGATTTAACTAGCAAAGAAGCCAGACAGTTAGGAAATGTGGCCCGGGAAGGTGCTATTGATAGGGCAATGGGCAAAAAGGCAAAACAGTGCAGTCTCTGGAAACGGCTTCTGACTGCTGTGAAGAGCAGATACCCTTTCAGAGATGACATAGAATGCCGCCCTACTAAATGGACTGTCCTGAGCAAAGGTACTAACTACCTGAGAGAGCTGGCTATGAAAGAGGTCATCTATGGTGACTGGAATGTTAATGTCAACCCGGACCAGGTGCACAGTAACGAGCCTTTGCTGCGCAAATTTGTGCAGAGTGCACCCCAGTCATATGCCCATACATTGGCCACAATGCTGTGGGAAAGAGAGGGTGAAAATCGGCCACTCACCATAGAACAGGTGTCTAACAGGATTCGCCAGTATGAGGACAGTCTTTCCCATACCTCTGCCTTCATTGCAGCAGTGGAGAAAGTGACAGACAAAATGACAGAGAAAATATTGGACTCTATTAATAGGTTAGAGCAAAGAACCGTTTCCTCTCCTGTGTATACCCACGTGTCAGCTGTTAGGAGAAATCGTCCTCCCAGAGCAAGGCGCAACAGACAGGACAGGCCACGATGTGACCGCCAGTGCTGCTCGAGAGGTCGTGAAGACACGAGGAGATGGGAACAACGACCTGCCGCTAACCACGGGGTACCAGCACATGAGCTGCAGAGCAGACCACACCAACATGACGACTGCAGTCGAAGAATTGTCGCTCCAGTCTTTGGTGAACAGTGCTGCAGCCCAAGGAGCAACTCCTATGATGAAGGTACCACAAGCCGGATAGACCCTTCCACTGACTGTGGACCACACCCTAGGCATTAGAGGGGCCCTGCCTCTAGCCAGGTGGAGGAAAGGGATAACAGGGTATACTGGACTGTGTGGATTCGATGGCCTGGCACATTAGAACCACAGAGGTACAAGGCCCTGGTAGACACAGGCGCCCAGTGTACCTTGCTACCATCGGATCATCAAGGAACTGAGACTATCACGATCTCGGGTGTGACAGGAGGATCACAAGAGCTTACCTTGGTAGAAGCTGAGGTCAGCCTCACTGGGCATAACTGGGAAACTCACCGAATTGTGACTGGCCCAGATGCTCCATGCATTTTAGGCATAGACTTCCTCCGGAAAGGGTATTTTAAGGACCCGAAAGGTTATAAATGGGCCTTTGGGATAGCAACCGTGGGAGCCGATGGCATTATCCGGTTGTCCACATCGGTCGAACTTTCGGATGACCCTTTTGTTGTTAGCAGAATGAAGGTGGAAGATCAAAAGTTGCCTACTGCATCCTCTACAGTTCACCGCCGGCAATACCGTACCAACTGAGACTCTCTGCGCCCCTTAGAGAAAATGATTCGAGAGTTGGAGAGACGAGATGTCATCAGCAGAGCTCGCTCACCTTTCAACAGTCCTATATGGCCTGTGCAAAAGACCAACGGGGAATGGAGACTGACAGTGGACTATCGTGGGCTGAATGAAGTGACACCACCGATGAGTGCTGCTCTTCCTGATATCTTGGAGCTTCAGTACGAACTGGAGTCCAAGGCAGCCAAGTGGTATGCCACGATAGACATTGCTAACGCTTTCTTTTCCATTCCCATAGCACCAGAGTGTAGGCCACAGTTTGCCTTCACCTGGAGGGGTATCCAGTATACCTGGAATCGATTGCCCCAGGGGTGGAAGCACAGCCCGACCATCTGCCATGGACTGATCCAGGCTACCCTGGAGAAAGGTGGTGCTCCTGAACATCTTCAGTACATCGATGACATCATTGTATGGGGTGACACCGCAGAACAAGTCTATGAGAAAGGTAGGAAGATAATCCGCATTTTGGTGGATGCTGGTTTCTCCATCAAGAGAAGTAAGGTCAAAGGACCTGCCCGAGAGATTCAGTTCCTGGGGGTTAAGTGGCAGGATGGACGCCACCACATCCCCACAGATGTGATCAACAAGATCACAGCTATGTCTCCGCCTACCAACAAGAAAGAGACACAGTCTTTCTTAGGAGTCATAGGCTTCTGGAGAATGCACATTCCTGGGTATAGTCAGATTGTTAAACCTCTCTATACTGTTACCCGGAAGAAAAATGATTTCACATGGGGCTCTGACCAACAACATGCCTTTGACTTAATCAAAAGGGAAATAGCACATGCTATGGCCCTGGGACCTGTGCGAACAGGACCAGAGATTAAGAACATTCTGTACACTTCAGCTGGGGACTGTGGTCCTACCTGGAGCCTTTGGCAGAAGGCACCAGGAGAAACCCGTGGTCGTCCCCTAGGATTTTGGAGTCGTGGATATAAAGGCTCAGAGGCCAATTATACTCCCACTGAGCAGGAGATATTGGCTGCCTATGAGGGAGTCTGAGCTGCCTCAGAAGTAATTGGCACTGAAGCACAGCTCCTCCTAGTCCCCCGACTGCCAGTCCTAGGCTGGATGTTCAAAGGGAAGATAGCATCTACCCACCATGTCACAGATGCTACCTGGAGTAAGTGGACTGCCCTGATTGTACAGAGAGCTAGGATAGGTAACTCTGGTCGCCCAGGAATTGTGGAAGCTATTACAGACTGGCCTGCAGGAGAAGATTTTGGGATGCCACCGAACGAGATAGTCACTCGTACTGATGAAGCACCCCCATATAAAGACCTCTCAGACCAGGAGAAGAAATATGCTCTCTTCACTGATGGATCCTGCCGCCTCATAGGAAACCAACGGAAGTGGAAAGCTGCCGTATGGAGTCCTATGCGCCAAGTTGCAGAAGCAGCGGAAGGAGAAGGTGAATCGAGTCAATTTGCAGAGGTCAAAGCCATCCAGCTGGCCATGGACATTGCTGAAAGGGAGAACTGGCCACGGCTGTATCTGTATACAGACTCCTGGATGGTGGCAAATGCCTTGTGGGGTTGGCTGGAGAGGTGGCAGAAAGATAATTGGCAGCGTAAAGGTAAGCCTATTTGGGCTGCCACTCTGTGGCAAGATATTGCTGCCCGGCTGAAAAGGTTAGCTGTAAAGGTAAGGCATGTAGATGCCCATGTCCCAAAAAGCAGAGCCACTGAGGAGCATAGAAATAACCACCAAGTTGACAAAGCAGCCAGAGTGTTCCAGATAGATCTGGACTGGGAACACAAAGGTGAACTATTCCTTGCTCGGTGGGCCCATGACTCTTCCGGTCACCAGGGAAGAGATGCAACCTACCGATGGGCTCGTGACCGAGGGGTGGATTTAACCATGGATGCAATTACCCAGGTTATCCATGACTGTAAGATTTGTGCTGCAATTAAACAGGCCAAAAGGTTAAAACCTTTATGGTACAGTGGACGGTGGTCGAAGTACAAGTACGGAGAGGCCTGGCAGATTGATTATATCACTCTCCCTCGAACTCGCCAGGGTAAGTGCTATGTTTTGACAATGGTGGAAGCAAGCACCGGATGGCTTGAAACCTACTCCGTGCCTCATGCCACTGCCCGTAATACTATTCTGGGCCTTGAAAGGCAGATTTTGTGGCGGCATGGCACTCCAGGAAGAATTGAGTCTGATAATGGAACTCATTTCAAAAACAATCTGGTGGCCAATTGGGCCAAAGAACATGGTATCGAATGGATTTATCACATTCCATACCATGCACCAGCCTCCGGTAAAATAGAACGCTATAATGGCTTGCTGAAAACCACCCTGAAAGCATTGGGTGGTGGAACTTTCAGCAACTGGGATAAACATCTGGCAGAAGCCACCTGGCAAGTGAACACGAGGGGATCAATCAATCGAGCCGGCCCTGCCCAATCAGACCTTTTACATACCATAGAGGGGGATAGAGTTCCTGTGGTATGTGAAAGTAATCTGCTGGGAAAAGCTGTCTGGGTTTCCCCTGCTGCAACCCCAGACAGACCCATCCGTGGTGTTGTCTCAGCCCAAGGCCCTGGACACACCTGGTGGGTAATGCAGGAGGATGGTGAAGTCCACTGTGTACCACAGGGGAAGTTAACCCTGGCTGAAACACCCTGAACCAGAGTCTCATGCTGTTAATTTCTGTATAATACAATGTAAATGAGATGCGCATAACGTACATGGTATGGAATAAAGGGGTGGAATGTAGCAGGTTGAAGGAAAAAACCTGCCCGAAGGCTTTTGGTGTAAACTGATTAATTGAATTATTCCCTTCCATGTTACGGTTTGCCCATCTTATGGGATGAGAAAGTTTTCTCGAGAGGGCACTGCCCCTTTAAGAAGCTGCGGGCTCGGGGACGGCCGGGGGCTACTCGGGACTTCCTGGCTGCCTTCCGGAGGGCTTCGGGGGCATTCGGCTACTCGAGACTTCCGGGGCTACGTCAGGACTTGGGGGGCTGCTTCCCGGACGGCTTCGGGGGCTTTTCTCGGGTTGTTCGCAGCTCGTTCGCGGCTCCTCGGCGCTCCGGACACTCTCCGCTCTGCGGGAGTCACTGCAGGACCTCAGATTCGCTCCGGGGAAGAGGCTTTTCCAAAACCCTGCAGCCCAGCTCCGGGGACCTTGCAGGCTGCCGGAGTGGACCGTGCACCGGGGCAGCTCCCGCCACGCCGCCTGGGACAGACTGCTCGCCTGGAGGTTTTTCTGCTGCTTTGATATTCTTCTCTGCACAACGAGAAAGCGGTAGGGACAGCGTTTCCTGCATATTACAGCCCGGCGTTCATAACAGCCGCGGTTTCTTTGTTCGCTCCACGGAAGCGCACACGTGGCCGGTGCCATTTTTCTGGACTGCACGTGGTGCCGTCCCCCTTTGTCTTTGTTCTTGTGTTTAAAACCCTCACCTTTCCATCCTGCACAGATTCTCAGATTTTGCATTGGTTTTTCCCTGCATGTTATATATATATTGTTCTAGTTTTAATAAAGTTTTGTTTCAGTTTTCCAAACGTTCAGAGGTCTCACAAAATCTTTTATTTTTTTTTCCTTCTCGTATCTCTGCTTTTGAACCCTTTTCTCTCCCGGAGGAGAGGGGTTCGGGGATAGGGAAGGACTCGTCCCCGTGCATCGGCTTGCCTCAGCCGACCGGCGACATATGCCTTGTGAATTTCCTTGTGAATTTCATGACTGAGCAGAGAGGTATAACCAAGACCTTTACAATCTGTGCTTCTTATATGAGGTTTGTCCTGCTCTCAAAGCAAAAACTCTTTATTTATATGTATATAATATTAGAGCAACAGTGTTTGAATCAGTATTTATAAATTAATGTTAATCATTTATAGAGGATTCATTAACAAATTCAAAATTTATTACACCATAAAAGTTAGTCCTGAGATACTATATTAGCCAATCTTACAGTCCCAACTGACTATGTCTCCAGTGCAGATCTGTTACTGCAACCTGCATAAATATCCAGAAAACAATGTATTTTCTCTGTTTACTTTTCCTTATGATAAATAGTGAAACAGTTAAAAGAGGCTAAGACACAACAAGGGATGCAAAACAGACAAGCTGCAACAGCCTACATGGGAGGATATTACAGAATTACAGTTGTTGTTGCAATGGCTACCAGCTGTACATCTGGAATGAGCAGGTTTGGAGACCAGCAGCTTTTAATATAGGAAAAAGTTTGCCTCAGATGCTCACTCCTTTACATTTTTATTCCAGTCTTTACTTCAAATGTTTTAGAGAAGAATATTCCAACAACTCCAGTTATTTCTGTTGTTAACTACTCTGTCAACAGCTACAGGCAGGTAGAAGCATATTAAAATTTGTGTTGCTAATATTTCAGATCACTGCATTTGGTCACTGAGGGTTATCTGCCTGCTTGCTTTGTGCTGCTGTTGCAATGACAGGGAGAGAAAATTTTTGGATGCATGAGCTCTGCAATTGTCCCTTTACTGTTATTAATCCTTACACCAACCACACAAACAAGGCATTTCACTGAACCAGATTTCACATGCCCTGACTCTAGAAGCTGCAGAAGTTTTATAGGTTTTTTTTAACCGGATGTGTTTATCCATATTAACACCCCCTCCTGTCAAGATCTAGTAAGCCTCCAAAGCACCATCCCTTTTTGCAGTAAATGAGACTGCGGCCACTCTGAAAACAAGAACTTTCAATTAAAGAAGTGCATTCAGGAGTGTATCTCCATGCATGTGACAGTAAACTCAGATGGCATAATAACTGTAATTCTGGCATTTTATCACTTCTGAGGGCTTGACTTAGCATACCTGTTCATTGCAAGTAATGAAAAAGAGTTCTGAAAAAAAAAAAAAACCAAACCAGAAATGTGATTATGCTGTGCTTATGCTGACAATCTCATGACTCACACAGCTTTTGAGCATTTGAAGTAAGGAATAAAGTTGGGCCAGATTAGGAAGTCATTTTTTATATGACACATATTCACTGATAGCTTTTGACTTGAGATTCAGTACTCATCCAGACTTTCACTTGGTCAGAGTGTACCCCAGTTACCACCTGGGTTGCGTGACCAAGTTGTCTTTGCTGGGAAACTAGGATGTTTTGGCAGAAAATCTGAATACCCAGAACTATTCCTGGTGGCACAGTCAGGACAGACATTCCAACCCAAGAACTTGGAAACATCTCCAGTTTCCCTGGAGATCATTGTCCTTGAAAGCCAGGATGACACAAGAATGAGAAAATTTATCTGTTGACTGCAGTCAGAAAAGGAATGAAAAAACCTAAAATTTTAGGTTCATCTCCAGTCTCTGCATATGAGCATATTCCAGTGGATGGAAACTTTTGTTACCATTTTTTTCTCAGTTGGACCAGATCTATCCTGCACCTGATATAAACAAGATTATTGCATCCTAAGGTGTTATCACAATAATGATATTAAATCTAATATATTTTTAAAGTAGCAAGAAAAAAGTCATCAGCAATTTCCTTAGTAATATTTTATCCACTTTCCCCAAATTTCCTCTCTCAGTCAAAGATGGTGAGTCTTTCAGGACTATATCTTTTCAGGAGATAATTCAAATTACATTGAAATTATCAGAATCAGATGATTTTTAAAGTTATTATCAGAAGCAAGACTGGAGAACCAATATCTGACTTCTAACCCAGCTTGACTACTTTAGCTGTGGTCTGCTCTTATTCTGTAAGCCATCGGTTCTTTGTCTTCTATCTGTTGTTGGTCACCACTTCCAGAAGCGATCTGTGAAAGTAACCATTCTCTAGTTCTTTCCCTTCATTTCTTTAAAAACTCAGACAACTCAGATAATCTCCTGGCACTCTCCAGTAGCCCTTTCTTTAATGAGATCAACTGGCTGTATAGCTTTCTTCAATGTATACTGCCAGCTAATGGCAACTTTATTAGGTATCTGCAGTAAGATGATGAGCCACCTGGGAATATTAACACCTGGATTTACAGTCAAAATATTGAAGTCCTTCACTACATTGAATTACTCAATAATAGCTTTTGGAAACATAAATCAAAAAGTATAATTTTTGATGATAAAACCCAGGAACATGTCTGGCTAATTGACCATGATGGAGTTACTATAGTGAAATATTGCACATTTTTGGAATAAAATTCTCTATCAGGCTGCCTATATCAAAAGCATTGAGGGTTGGTAACTCTGTTACCGAAATCGGAAGAAACTCCTTAACATCAATATAGAATTAAGAAGCAGCGTTTCTTTATTAGCAGCGCCGGATGCACAGGGGATAATTCCGCCTATCGTGCATGCCGTATGCTGCCCCAACCACAGCTTATGTCACCCGATTACATGCATATTCATTATTTTTCTTGGAATAGTCATACATATTCATTCTATTTCTTGCAACTGATTAATATTTTTGCATAGTCATTATGCATGTGGCCTGGGCTCAGAGGGGCTTCCATGGTGGTCTTTTGGAGATCCCTAGCAGTGTTGAAGAGGTATCTCTTGATGTCCTGTCCATGAACCCCTTTTCCCATATATGGTCATGAGTTGGCTCACAGATGCAGTTTGCCACAGTTTGTTGGGTTTTATGCTGGTTTCATCTGGCCTTCGTCTCCCTCGTCTCCTTCCCAGGCCGTTCAGTTCCTCCTTATCTCTATTGTACAGGCTAGTATTTTCAAGGTAACATAACAACTCTACCAAAGTTTATGGGTAGCAACTCTTGCACACAGCTCCTGCCAATAAGATGCACATCAGATTTTACATTGGTCTAATCCATTGCAATAAACTGTGGCAATCTAAAAACCACAGAGATAATGTGAAACAGGAGGAATTCAAACACAATTAGGTCATGGAGAATGCCATCAAGATTGCTAATTCAGTTTGCATCAAAATCTGGGAAAGGTCAGATCCTAGTAACAACGGAATGTTTCATCCCATTTCTCTACATTCAGTTAACAAAGTGTTGAAATCTATTTGTGTATTTTAATCCTTTTAACACCAGTTGATTAAGAAAGTGTTCAGTTACAGATATAACTGCTCTCTTGCAAAGAATAGATTTAAGTGTGAGTTTTACTACTTGGCTGAGTTGAGACCTATATTTACTCAAGTTATTTCAGAGGTTTTAAGGTGGTAAAAAAATGCAAAATATAAACTTAAAAAAGCCTCTATGAAGATATTAATATATTTTAGTTCTAAATTGTATGTGCTTCTGCAATGGTTTTCAAATGGAAATTTTCATTGTTTGCTTATTGTTGTTTTGGGTTGGTTTGGTTTTTTGGGGGGTGGGTTGATGAAAATTTGACTTTGTTTTTCATTTCCAAAATTTCCACAGAAAAAAAGTTGTAAAAATATTCATAGACTATCTGATCCCCCATATTATTGATAAGCTCACCTCTGTTAAACTGTCAAGATTTTTTTGGAAAAAAAAAAAAAGCCACCAAAAAATCCCCAAACTTGTTTTTTATTTGTATTCAATTTTTTCTTCATTTGCTATTTTTATTGTCAAAATTAAAAAAATAGAATTAATTCTCCACCTTGTCTTTACCAACACCCAAAATTTCTACTCGCATTTGTGAAGAACAAAAAAATCACACCACCAATAGATATTTAAACTTCAGGGAGTGTAACAAGTATCTCAACATACATAAACCAATATCAGAGAATTTATTTCAGTACCTATTTGCGAATAGAAATTGCAACATTTTACTCACTGCCTTGTGTAATTAACTGATAAGGTAGAGAATCACTTCTCCTTCTCTCCCCAACCCAAGGAGTATTTAATTATTTATATGAAGTGGAACACTTTCAACAGAACAAATATAAGAAACCCACACTGAAGTATCTCATAGTCCAGTGGTTAGCATGCAGCCTCACAGGTTCCCATTTTTCCTCCTCTGCACCACAGGGCTGGAAGACTTTAATTCAGGCCACTTACAATACAGGTAAAGGTCTCAACAGGTTTTGGGGGCTCCCTGTACCTCATGTCAGGGTGCCAGTGGCCCAGCAGCCCCTGGTCTCACAGGGGCTCCCAGGCCGGTCCTGACTCCAGCTGTAAGACTGAGTCCTGAAGATGAAACGGCCAGTCTGTCGCTTCACCAGAAAAATCTGACTTTGGTGTAACTCATGTTCCTAGAAGCTCATTCATTATGCAAGGAAGGTTCAATAAATTAAGTACAATTTGATCTCGCATCCTCCCACAGCCTTTAAATTGCAGCAACTCCTACCACCTGCCTGTTATGGTACCACAGGGTCCAGGGGCTCCATGGGGGCTTCAGGGGCTCCCCCAGGGTGGCAGGGCATGACCTGATAGCCAGGGCCTGTTCCACTGTCCTGGCCAGAAGAAGGGCAGCTGGAGCAGCCCCAATCATAAGGCACCTCTCTGGGGATGGGGACATGCTGAGGCCAGGTCAGGATGTCAGCTTCTGGGTGGGCCCAACTTGGTGAGGTCCATGGCTGGGCATGGGCTATGGGGAGCTGGAGACCAATATCCTACAGCCTCAATGGGGCAGGGACTGACAGCTCCCCATGGGAGGCTGGGCAGGGATAGTGAGGCTTGTGGGTGTCTTGGGGCAACAATGGCAGAAAGCAAGTATTAGGTATGTTTTAGAAATGGAAAAAGAAATTAACTCTGTAAATTCAGGCAGGGTTGAACAGGACACAGAGCTCATTCCCAAAATATTTGTATAAATTCACCCTCACCCTTGCAAGCCCTTGTGATGGACTGACATTAGGTATGATGCCTTAATTGTTTTCAGACACGTATTGTTTTGTTACGTTAACTTGGACTGCCTGGCTATAGGGAGCAGCCCCTGCCCCCGTGCCAGCTCCCCACCTTGGAGGTGCCACTTCCCCTGCCTTGGAGGAGGGGTAGAACCTGTTGCTAGGGGATCCCCCCTCCCGAGTTCAGGGGCTTGTCACTGCGCGTGTGCAGGAATGAGGGGTCACTCTGCGGTCATGGCAGTGGAGGGGGCAAAACCCACCGGAGACCCCAGCCTCATTTCCTGAATCTTCTAGGAGAGCAACTGCGCATATCCTGGGACCCCAGACCCATTCCTGGAATCGTCCAGAAGGAGCAACTGAGCACGCTCCGCTGGGGAACTGAGCCCTATAAAGGGTGAGACCCCAGCGTGTCTGAGGTGGGTGCAGGTGTGACCCCCACCACCAGAGGAACCCGAGAGCGACAGCGGACCCTGCTGGGCAAGGACGAGCATCTCTGGAGACCGTTCCAAGGGTGGTGAGGCTTTCTCTATCCCCTTATTTTTCCTCTTCTTTCCTTTTCTTTCTTCTCCTATCTTCTCTGCTTTCCTACACCAGCGCTCTAGTTCGTGCCAATGCCAAACCATCGTCGTTAAAATCGTTTGCTATTGCCTAAATACTTTACCCGATACCCACATTGGGGTTAGCCAGTGTTACCCAGCCCATTCGTTTGACTAAAGTTGTGTTATATTGTTCCTCTGAGTCATTGTCGTGACTCTGCCGACTCTGGTTCTGCCGAGCAGAGATTGGCTGCTTAGTCGGTAACACCTTTCAGGGGATCACAAAGATTCACCTCCCTTGCTACCCACCCTGTGGAGCAAGACAGCCCTCCTTGCTATTTTCTCCACAGCTCCCAGGGTTATAAACTGCTCCATAAATAGTTTCCCAGGAAGTGACATACTGGCAAAAGGTCTGACTTGAAACAGTCATAAACTGCATACACCTTAAAGCCTTAACACATGTGACATTTAAAAACATATCTCCTGAAGTGCAGTGCAGTATTCTAGACTTTTTCATTCTGTCAACAGCCCTTACAAGTATCCATTTGATTACAAATGCGCTCCATATGTATTGGCTGAGGGGAGAAAGATTGTAGTAAACAAATTAGAGCAACTAGGTCAATGGGTGTTCTCCCATATACATGAAAGCATAAACCAGGCATGCCACACTGTCTTGGGACTCAGTGTTTGATTAAATGAGGCAATGCTGAATGGGATTTGAGAATGTGGAGATCAGATGTACAAGCAGGGGAAATAAACTGAAGTGGGATATTGCAACCAGGCTAGGATGCTAGCTGTAAGATACAGATGTTGGGGAAGTAAGCCAGTGACAGGTGTGGGTATTCTCCAAGGGCAACAATTACAGAGACAGTTACCTAAACACAGAGCTTGTTGGAGTGGTCATGATAAACACTGTATACTTATTGTGATAATATAATAATTATATAGCAACATTATACCAGATTATTAATTAGTCACGCATGAGACGTTATTCCTCAAACTGACAAACTAAGAAAGTGCCTAGATTTCAGTTAACCAGTGTCATGGGTTAGGGCTGGACCAGCCGCTAGACAAATGACAGACACTCTCTATGAACCCCTCTCCCTTCCCAGACGGAAAAAGAAAGATGAATAATGGAGAGAGACTGATGGATTGGAAAAGAAAACTAAAACTGCTTTAATGAAAATAATAACAATAAAATGAAATATATACAAATATATACAATACAAATACCAAACCCAACCCCCCTGATGGCAACCATGTCACTGTCACCACTGATGCTTTGGGCAGACACTGGGGAAGGCCCAGGCTGTGGTCAGTGGCATACGGGAACCAGATTCAGGAGCTGGATTCCAGAAATGGATTCAGGAATTCATGGACTGGGATTGAAGGTAGAATGGACAGAGTCCTCCTCGGATGCCAGCCATTGAAGAAGGAAGCTTGACCCTTATGATCCTTCAGCTTTATACAGAATATGACATATCTGGGATGGAACACCTCGTTGGTCAGTTTAGGGTCACTTGTCCCATCCACTCCTCCCTGCAGGTGCAGCCTCTAGCTTACTGCACCCCCAACATGGCACACAGGATTTAGCAGTGACCTTGGTCTTCACAGCAGAAAGTATAAGCAAGAGCCTTTCTCCACACCAATCCCTGGTAGTGACTGTAAACATCAAGCATTATCACTTCTCGAAGCAGACACTGTCTGCAAAAACATGCCGTTAACTTCAGAAAGTGCAGTTAGTTAGAAGAGACTGAGCTGGAAAGTGAAATCACTGAACAGAATGAGTGCTGTTCGAACTCAAACGAGGACACCACAGCTTGGAGGTTCACCTTAAGAGGTTACTGGACACCACTCGATGAAGCTAGCTCCTGTCATCACCACTATGTTGTCCTGAAAAACACTTATTGAACACTGTATTATGTAGGAATTTACATCACACAGCTCTAAATTGAATTTTTTTTCAAGCAGAGCTAAATTCCCTTGAGGTACACGTTGTACTTCACCCTCTTTCATCATCACCCACCAAGTACTTCCAGGTCCTGGAGCAAAAGCAATCCCTCCAATGGGTTTGCCTTTGCCCGAAGCAGGAAATACCCACACAGTTTTCCTCCACAGGTTCCTTTCAGACACCACAGGGACTTGATCCCCCTCGACTGTATGGAAAGGCTCTGATTGAGCAGGACCAGCTCCATGGATGGATCCTCTGATATTCACTAACCAGGTGGCTTGTGCTAAATGCTTGTCCCAATTTTTAAAAGTTCCACCCCCCACTGCTTTCAGAGTAGTTTTTAACAGACCATTGTATCGTTCAGTTTTCCCAGAGGCTGGTGCATGATGGGGGCTATGATACACCCACCCGATATCATGTTCTTTGGCCCAATTGTCTATAAGGTTGTTTTGGAAATGAGTCCCATTGTCAGACTCAATTCCTTCTGGAGTACCATGTCACCAGAGGATTTGCTCCTCAAGGCCCAGGATGGTGTTCTGGGCAGTGGCATGAGGCACGGGAGATGTTTCCAGCCATCCGGTGGTTGCTTCTACCATTGTCAGCAGGTAGCGCTTACCCTGGTGGGTTTGAGGCAGTGTGATATAATCAATCTGCCAGGCCTCCCCGTATTGATATTTTGACCTCCTTCCCCCACACCACAGAGGTTTTAACTGTTTCACTTGCTTGATTGTGGCGCATGTTTCACAGTCGTGGGTAACCTGCGCAATAGCATCCATAGTTCAATCCACCGATCAGTCACGAGGCAATCTGTATGTTGCATCTCCTCCCTGATGTCCAGAAATGTCATGGGCTCACTGAGCTAAAAAGAGTTCACCTTTGTGTTCCCGATCTGGGTATGTTAGGGCATTCACAATTTTAATTAAGTAACTGGACATTAGAAATACAAGTAGTGCAGAAATTGATGAAAGAAATAATTAATGAACTACAATACACAGGTCATGAATCTTTTTAGAGTTCATGCCATTTTCTTCCTTTCACTGCCAACCAGTCAGATAAAAATTTGCTTAGATAAAGGCATCCCAATTTAGAATCAAGGGACTTCAGTGTCTATTGGAATCAAGGCAATCTAAACCCAGCTCTGTTCTGCTTAGAAAAGGTAAATGAACCTTCTGTGGAAAGCAGAAGTGCGAAAGGTTCAGAAGAAACCCACTACAAGCTTCAGGACACACTTGTGACAAGAATTGTCTCTCTGTATTTGCAGAACACAGTCTCCCCTAGGGATGCCAACTAAACTGTGAAGTTAAATCATTGCATTCACTTCAGCTGTATAACTTTTTCTCTTATATGGTAGTCTAATTGTTCCCTTTAATATTGTTCCTAAAATAAATGAAGACTTTTTTAGTAATCTCAAGATCAGAGTTGTTAAAGGTTGCTGATCAGAATGTATTTTATTAATTTATATTGTATCCAACTGTGCTGTTTTGTACAAGTGCATTTGACCTAATAAAGTTTTCTTCAGGATAAGTTTTCTTTTTCATTTAATCTTTTTTTTCTTTGTTTTTTCTTTAAAAGGGAGAGATGGGTGCCTAAATTCCTTTAGGCATGAATCCAAAACCCAAATCGTTCATTAGGAAAATAGATGTTTCAACACAATGTAGAAAAAGAACAAGTTTCAAAACCTTGAAGCTGTCTCAAAATGAAAGTGTCATTCTGTAGACAGCTCTAATTCTTTAAACTGTTTTGTCTGACACTTAGTAGAGCTTCCAGTAAATGGACTTTTGTGGCAGGTTGAAGGAAAAAAACCTGCTTGAAGGCTTTTGTTGTAAACTGACTAATTGAATTATTCCCTTCCATGCTACGATTCGCCCATCTCATTGGATGAGAAGTTTCTCGGGAGCGTACTGCCCCTTTAAGAAGCTGCGGGCTCGGGCGGCTCAGGGCTTTCGGGACTTCCTGGGCTGCTTTTCGGACGGCTTCGGGGGCATTCGGCTTTTCCCGGTTCCCGGGACTTGCTGGGCTGTTTTCCGGACGGCTTATTTCGCGGCTTCTCGGCTCTCCGGACACCCCCGGCTCCGCTCTGCGGGAGTCACTCCAGACACTGCGGCTTCGCTGCGGGAAAGAGGCTTCTCCAAACACTGCGGCTCGGCTCCGGGGACTTTACAGGCTGCCGGAGTGGAGCTGTGCGCCGGGGCAGCCCCCGCCACGCCGCCTGGGACAGACTGCTCGCCTGGAGGCTTTTCTTTGCCTGCCGTAAGGCTTTACTCTCTCTGCCTGCCACAACGAGGATCCGGTAGGGACAGCGATTTCCACATTGCAGCCCGGCGTTCATAACAGCCGCGGTTTCCTTTGTTCACGAAAGCGCACACGTGGCCAGTGCCATTTTCTGGACTGCACGTGGCACCGTCCCCCTTTGTCTCTTTTCTCGCATTTAACCCTCACCTTTTCCATCCTGCACAGACTCTCAGGTTTTGCATTGGTTTTTCCCTGCATGTTATATACATATATTGTTCTAGTTTTAATAAAGTTTGTTTCAGTTTTCCAAACGTTCAGAGGTCTCACAAAAATCTTTCTTTTCCTTTTCGTATCTCTGCTTTTGAACCCTTTTCTCTCCCGGAGGAGAGGGGTTCAGGGATAGGAGAGGACTCGTCCCCGTGCTTGGCTTGCCTCAGCCGACCGGCGACATAATTGGCGTCCCTGGGTGGGCACTTCTGAATAATTTAATATTCATATTTTTATTAAAGTTTGGAAACTGAAACAAACGAGGTTTTTCCAGGATGGTGCTAAGCGAGCTTCTGTTTGAAGCTCTTAAGCAGTACGGTTTAAAAATGCTTTATGATCTGGTGCCTGGCACACCAACTGTGATGTCAAATTATTTGTTTTTAATTGGTACTGGTTTATGGTTTGCTGGTCTGGGACACTTAGCAAAGAAGGTGTTCACCCTGGCGTGCGTAATTTCAGTGTTTTGGTCTGTACTCAGTCAGTTTATAATGCTCCCAGTATATTTTGCACAGTACATGATAGTGGCTGCTTATGATTCCACTAGCAAATGGATGATGGGAAATAACACTTCTCCATTTGATACTGGACCAATGGCAATTGGAACTGGATATTCTGCAAATGGTATTATTTTCCTGTATTTGATAACTTTGTTATCAGTTATCTGTAACATGGTCCAGGGGTGGATAATTATCAAGAATAGGTATCACATGGGCACTACACCCACTAAATCAGCTGATGCCACCTCTCCACCCAAACAAGCACAGGTTGCCCCTGTGAAAAAGAAAAATAAGCCCTCTGGTGCTAAACACCAGAAAAAGACTAATTATGCAACAGATAGCTCTGATGACGATGCAGGACCAAGCACCTCCCAAAAGCGTCCAGGAAAGCCTTCAGGGAATACTGCCTCAGCGACTCCAACAGCACCGCCCTCCCAAGGATCCTCATCACGGGATGAGTCATCAGATCAAGAGGTAAACACCCAGCCTCAGTCCAGGAAGGACCTGAGAAGTATCAGAAAGGAATTTAGCAGGCATGATGGTGAGTCACTGATGATATGGTTGCTTCGCTGCTGGGACAATGGAGCTGATAACATTGATTTGAGCAGTAAAGAAGCCAGAAAGTTAGGAAATGTGGCCCGGGAAGGTGCTATTGATAGGGCAATTGGCAAAAAGGCAAAACAGTGCAGTCTCTGGAAACGGCTTCTGACTGCTGTGAAGGGCAGATACCCCTTCAGAGATGACATCGAATGCCGCCCTACTAAATGGACTGTCCTTAGCAAAGGTATTAACTACCTGAGAGAGCTGGCTATGAAAGAGGTCATCTATGGTGACTGGAATGTTAATGTCAACCCGGACCAGGTGCACAGTAACGAGCCTTTGCTGCGCAAATTTGTGCAGAGTGCACCCCAGTCATATGCCCATACATTGGCCACAATGCTGTGGGAAAGAGAGGGTGAAAATCGGCCACTCACCATAGAACACGTGTCTAACAGGATTCGCCAGTATGAGGATAGTCTTTCTCATACCTCTGCCTTCATTGCAGCAGTGGAGAAAGTGACAGACAAAATGACAGAGAAAATATTGGACTCTATTAATAGGTTAGAACAAAGAACCGTTTCCTCTCCTGTGTATACCCACGTGTCAGCTGTTAGGAGAAATCGTCCTCCCAGAGCAATGCGCAACAGACAGGACAGGCCACGATGTGACCGCCAGTGCTGCTCGAGAGGTCGTGAAGACACGAGGAGATGGGAACAACGACCTGCCGCTAACCACGGGGTACCAGCACGTGAGCTGCAGAGCAGACCACACCAACATGACGACTGCAATCGAAGAGTTGTCGCTCCAGTCTTTGGCGAACAGTGCTGCAGCCAGAGGAGCAACTCCTATGAAGAAGGTACCACAAGCCGGATAGACCCTTCCACTGACTGTGGACCACACCCTAGGCATTAGAGGGGCCCTGCCTCTAGCCAGGTGGAGGAAAGGGATAACAGGGTATACTGGACTGTGTGGATTCGATGGCCTGGCACATTAGAACCACAGAGGTACAAGGCCCTGGTAGACACAGGCGCCCAGTGTACCTTGCTACCATCGGATCATCAAGGAACTGAGTCTATCACTATCTCGGGTGTGACAGGAGGATCACAAGAGCTTACCTTGGTAGAAGCTGAGGTCAGCCTCACTGGACATAACTGGGAAACTCACCGAATTGTGACTGGCCCAGATGCTCCATGCATTTTAGGCATAGACTTCCTCCGGAAAGGGTATTTTAAGGACCCGAAAGGTTATAAATGGGCCTTTGGGATAGCAACCGTGGGAGCCGATGGCATTATCCGGTTGTCCACATCGGTCGAACTTTCGGATGACCCTTTTGTTGTTAGCAGAATGAAGGTGGAAGATCAAAAGTTGCCTACTGCATCCTCCACAGTTCACCGCCGGCAATACCGAACCAACCGAGACTCTCTGCGCCCCATAGAGAAAATGATTCGAGAGTTGGAGAGACGAGATGTCATCAGCAGAGCTCGCTCACCTTTCAACAGTCCTATATGGCCTGTGCAAAAGACCAACGGGGAATGGAGATTGACAGTGGACTATCGTGGGCTGAACGAAGTAACACCACCGATGAGTGCTGCTGTTCCTGATATCTTGGAGCTTCAGTACGAACTGGAGTCCAAGGCAGCAAAGTGGTATGCCACGATAGACATTGCTAACGCTTTCTTTTCCATTCCCATAGCACCAGAGTGTAGGCCACAGTTTGCCTTCACCTGGAGGGGTATCCAGTATACCTGGAATCGATTGCCCCAGGGGTGGAAGCACAGCCCGACCATCTGCCATGGACTGATCCAGGCTACCCTGGAGAAAGGTGGTGCTCCTGAACATCTTCAGTACATCGATGACATCATTGTATGGGGTGATACCGCAGAAGAAGTCTATGAGAAAGGTAGGAAGATAATCCGCATTTTGGTGGATGCTGGTTTCTCCATTAAGAGAAGTAAGGTCAAGGGACCTGCCTGAGACATTCAGTTCCTGGGGGTTAAGTGGCAGGATGGATGCCACCACATCCCCACAGATGTGATCAACAAGATCACAGCTATGTCTCCGCCTACCAACAAGAAAGAGACACAGTCTTTCTTAGGAGTCATAGGCTTCTGGAGAATGCACATTCCCGGGTATAGTCAGATTGTTAAACCTCTCTATACTGTCACCTGGAAGAAAAATGATTTCACATGGGGCTCTGATCAGCAGCATGCCTTTGAATTAATCAAAAGGGAAATAGCACATGCTATGGCCCTGGGACCTGTGCGAACAGGACCAGAGATTAAAAATATTCTGTACACTTCAGCTGGGGACTGTGGTCCTACCTGGAGCCTTTGGCAGAAGGCACCAGGAGAAACCCGTGGTCGTCCCCTAGGATTTTGGAGTCGTGGATATAAAGGCTCAGAGGCCAATTATACTCCCACTGAGCAGGAGATATTGGCTGCCTATGAGGGAGTTCGAGCTGCCTCAGAAGTAATTGGCACTGAAGCACAGCTCCTCCTAGTCCCCCGACTGCCAGTCCTAGGCTGGATGTTCAAAGGGAAGATAGCATCTACCCACCATGTCACAGATGCTACCTGGAGTAAGTGGACCGCCCTGATTGTACAGAGAGCTAGGATAGGTAACTCTGGTCGCCCAGGAATTGTGGAAGCTATTACAGACTGGCCTGCAGGAGAAGATTTTGGGATGCCACCGAACGAGATAGTCACTCGTACTGATGAAGCACCCCCATATAAAGACCTCTCAGACCAGGAGAAGAAATATGCTCTCTTCACCGATGGATCCTGCCGCCTCATAGGAAACCAACGGAAGTGGAAAGCTGCCGTATGGAGTCCTATGCGCCGAGTTGCAGAAGCAGCGGAAGGAGAAGGTGAATCGAGTCAATTTGCAGAGGTCAAAGCCATCCAGCTGGCCATGGACATTGCTGAAAGGGAGAACTGGCCATGGCTGTACCTGTATACAGACTCCTGGATGGTGGCAAATGCCTTGTGGGGATGGCTGGAGAGGTGGCAGAAAGATAATTGGCAGCGTAAAGGTAAGCCTATTTGGGCTGCCACTCTGTGGCAAGATATTGCTGCCCGGCTGAAAAGGTTAGTTGTAAAGGTAAGGCATGTAGATGCCCATGTCCCAAAAAGCAGAGCCACTGAGGAACATAGAAATAACCACCAAGTGGACAAAGCAGCCAGAGTGTTCCAGATAGATCTGGACTGGGAACACAAAGGTGAACTATTCCTTGCTCGGTGGGCCCATGACTCTTCCGGTCACCAGGGAAGAGATGCAACCTATCGATGGGCTCGTGACCGAGGGGTGGATTTAACCATGGATGCAATTACCCAGGTTATCCATGACTGTAAGATTTGTGCTGCAATTAAACAGGCCAAAAGGTTAAAACCTTTATGGTACAGTGGACGGTGGTCGAAGTACAAGTACGGAGAGGCCTGGCAGATTGATTACATCACTCTCCCTCGAACTCGCCAGGGTAAGTGCTATGTTCTGACAATGGTGGAAGCAAGCACCGGATGGCTTGAAACCTATTCCGTGCCTCATGCCACTGCCCGTAATACTATTCTGGGCCTTGAAAGGCAGATTTTGTGGCAGCACGGGACTCCAGGAAGAATTGAGTCTGATAATGGAACTCCTTTCAAAAACAATCTGGTGGCCAGTTGGGCCAAAGAACATGGTATCGAATGGATTTATCACATTCCATACCATGCACCAGCCTCCGGTAAAATAGAACGCTATAACGGCTTGCTGAAAACAACCCTGAAAGCATTGGGTGGTGGAACTTTCAGCAACTGGGATAAACATCTGGCAGAAGCCACCTGGCAAGTGAACACGAGGGGATCAATCAATCGAGCCGGCCCTGCCCAATCAGACCTTTTACATACCATAGAGGGGGATAGAGTTCCTGTGGTATGTGAAAGTAATCTGCTGGGAAAAGCTGTCTGGGTTTCCCCTGCTGCAACCCCAGACAGACCCATCCGTGGTGTTGTCTCAGCCCAAGGCCCTGGACACACCTGGTGGGTAATGCAGGAGGATGGTGAAGTCCACTGTGTACCCCAGGGGAAGTTAACCCTGGCCGAAACACCCTGAACCAGAGTCTCATGCTGTTAATTTCTGTATAATACAATGTAAATGAGATGCGCATAACGTACATGGTATGGAATAAAGGGGTGGAATGTGGCAGGTTGAAGGAAAAAAACCTGCTTGAAGGCTTTTGTTGTAAACTGACTAATTGAATTATTCCCTTCCATGCTACGATTCGCCCATCTCATTGGATGAGAAGTTTCTCGGGAGCGTACTGCCCCTTTAAGAAGCTGCGGGCTCGGGCGGCTCAGGGCTTTCGGGACTTCCTGGGCTGCTTTTCAGACGGCTTCGGGGGCATTCGGCTTTTCCCGGTTCCCGGGACTTGCTGGGCTGTTTTCCGGACAGCTTATTTCGCGGCTTCTCGGCTCTCCGGACACCCCCGGCTCCGCTCTGCGGGAGTCACTCCAGACACTGCGGCTTCGCTGCGGGAAAGAGGCTTCTCCAAACACTGCGGCTCGGCTCCGGGGACTTTACAGGCTGCCGGAGTGGAGCTGTGCGCCGGGGCAGCCCCCGCCACGCCGCCTGGGACAGACTGCTCGCCTGGAGGCTTTTCTTTGCCTGCCGTAAGGCTTTACTCTCTCTGCCTGCCACAACGAGGATCCGGTAGGGACAGCGATTTCCACATTGCAGCCCGGCGTTCATAACAGCCGCGGTTTCCTTTGTTCACGAAAGCGCACACGTGGCCGGTGCCATTTTCTGGACTGCACGTGGCACCGTCCCCCTTTGTCTCTTTTCTCGCGTTTAACCCTCACCTTTTCCATCCTGCACAGACTCTCAGATTTTGCATTGGTTTTTCCCTGCATGTTATATACATATATTGTTCTAGTTTTAATAAAGTTTGTTTCAGTTTTCCAAACGTTCAGAGGTCTCACAAAAATCTTTCTTTTCCTTTTCGTATCTCTGCTTTTGAACCCTTTTCTCTCCCGGAGGAGAGGGGTTCAGGGATAGGAGAGGACTCGTCCCCGTGCTTGGCTTGCCTCAGCCGACCGGCGACAACTTTTTTGATCATGTATGAAGAATTATTTGTCAAAATCATGAAGCTCCTTGTTCGCTTTCACTCTCACTTTCTGTCTCGCCAAATAAACCTTTGTAGCTGTTGTGGTATAGGCCCACCCAGCCAGCAAAAAAGCAACCACATAGACCCTTGCTCACTCCTACTCCCTCCAGTGGGATGGGTACGAGAAAATGCAACAAAAGGCTTGAGGGCTGAGACAAAGGACAGGGAGGGCTCACTCACCAATTATGGTCACAGGCAAAAGAGAGACTCGACTTGGGGGAAAAAAATCAATTTAATTTAAACAAAACCATCATCAATTGAATCAGAGTAGGACAGTGATAAATACAACAGGATCTTAAATATACCTTTCCTCCACTCCTCCCTTCTTTCCAGGCCCAACTCTGCTGCATCCTCCCCCCCCCCACCCCCTCCAGTGTTGCAGGGGGGCAGGGAATAGGGGTTGTGGTCAGTCCGTTCTATGTTGTTTCTGACACTCCTACCTCCTCAGGGGGAAAACTATTCATAGTCCTCCCCCGCGGCAAAGTGGCATCCCTCCCACAGGAGACAGTCCTCCATGAATTTCTTCCACCAGCATGGGTCCCTTCCATGGGCCATAAACCTCCTAGCGACAGACTGCTCCACTGCAGGCTTCCCTCGGAGTCATGGACTTCTTCAGGAGCAGTCCCCTGCTCTGGTGTGGGGATCTCCATAGACTGCAGATGGGATTCTGACCCAACGTTGAGCTCTAAAGGCTGCAAGGGCTCAGCCTGTCATCTCACTACAGGCCAAAGGGGAATGGCTGCTCCATCATGCCTTCGCTGCTCCTTGCTCACTGACCTCGGTGTCTGCATGGTTGTCTCCCTCAGGTTCCACTCTGCTCCCAAAGAACCCCCAACACAAAGGAACATGCCCAACAGGTTTTCCCCTCTCACATATGTTATCACAGAGGCACTGATTGGCTTGGCCTTGGCCAGAGGCAGATTCTACTTGGAGCTGGAGGAGCTTCTTGAAGCTTCTTACAGAGGCCACACCAGTAGCCCCCTCTTCTGCTACTAAAACCCCACCAGACACAAACCCAACACAGTAGCTTCAGTTTTGCATGTTACATATATTAGTAGAGAGAATCAACACTGTAAATAGTCAAAGTGAAATAATACTTCAACCAATACCAGAATTTTATGATAGATCCGTCTGCACACATGCACACACACACATTAACATAAATGCACAATGTTACATGCGCTCACTGCCTGGGTATATTTACCATCCTCTGCTACAGGGGTTAACCCATAACACCAATCCGGTCAGTTATGGGACATGCTTCTGAAGTGCTGTCTTTGATAAACAGTACCTGTTACAGATCAGGCACCTGGCATTTAGTCCTTCAGACTTCACATATTTCACAGACTTTGGAGAGGGTTGCCAGAAAATTAATTGCAGGAGTTATTTTTAAGAGTTAAGCAAGGGAAGCCGTTTGCAAAAGCCAACTACTTAAGAGAAACTAGGCAGTTATAAGAAAGGTTAGAAATACTTACATAGAGGTAGGAATTATTCCTATTAAGCAGAATCTATACAAACTGTTTTCTTTCAGAAAGTACTCTCCTCTGACCATCACTAAAGGCCCAGGAGTAGAAGGACAACTAAGCTAAAGCAGTTGGTGAGATCTCAGACTTTTCAAAGAAAAATATCTGGATGAAGCTGTTCCTAGTTTTTCCCAGGTGTCAAAGATTTCTCACACTAGACAGGTGTTAGGGGTTGAGTTTCCGAGTAAAACTCAAGGTCCCTGACGCTCCTTAAATCCCTTATTGATACAGGGAAAAGGGAAACAAAACTCAAATCTTGGAATATATGGATGGGAAACTGAAACAAACTTTTAATAAAAATTCTAAAATACTATCAGATCACACAACTATATATTAAATGCAAAACAAGAAAACAATACAGTAAGGGTTAAAACACTGCAAAGGGAGGAAAAGGGAAAAAAACTACAATTATGGCCGATTGGCCACAGGCCAGGAGATGACGTCACGCCAGAATGGTAGCTCAGAAGATGGCGTCTATCCAAAATGGCGTCAGGCCAAGTGATTAAAAGTTTTTAACAGCTTAGAGAAGTATTTTAACGAGTTCGCAGGGAGAACTTTTTCAGTGTCTGTAAAAAAAAACTTCAAGGACACTCCTGACCGAAGCGGCTTCAGATGAGAAGAAAGAAGCCCTCGCGGCCGGAACGCGAAGGGGGGTGAGCTTCCCCCGCGTCCGAATCCAGCGGTAGATTCTCGCTGAGTGAAAAATAGCTCTTCTCTTACCCGATACGAGAAAGATGCTGACTGAGTCCCACAACAATTCACAGCAGAGCTGGGCGCCGATAGACAGAAACCTTTCTGAGTTAGGCCCCGGGGTGGGGGGGCAGGCCGCAGGCTTTCGGCCTGGACGGTAGCCAGCCCTCTCGCTGTGGCTCTTTCTCCGAAGCTGTCCGGTGTCCAAAGAGGAAGAGACTCCTCCTGGCTGCAGGTTTTAAGGAGTATCTGTCGGAAGAAATCTTTTGACCTGCACTTTTAGCCAATGGGATGCCGGGTTTATGGAGCTTGTAGGAAATAATCCCGATACTCTATTGGGCACATTTCCAAAACAAGGAAGTCTTGGCTCAAACCATGACATTCCACACCTATTATTTCATACCATGTACATAAACACACATCTATTAAATCAGTATATGATACAGAAATCAATAAACCAATAACATGAGACTCTGTTCAGGGCTTTTCAGCCAGGGTCAGGTTCTTCTGAGGTACACAGTGGACTTTACCATCTTCCTGCATCACCCACCAGGTGTGACCAGGGCCTTGTGCCGAGACAACACCACGGGTAGGTGCATTTGGGTTTGCATCAGAGAAAACCCAGACGACTTTTCCCAGCAGGTTATTTTCATATACGACGGGGACTCTGTCTCCTTCCACACTATGTAAAAGGTCTGACTGGGCAGGACCAGCTCGATTGATTGATCCTCGCGTGTTCACTCGCCAAGGGGCTTCTGCCAAATTCTTATCCCAGTTTTTGAAGGTTCCACCCCCTAGTGCTTTCAGGGTGGTTTTCAGCAAGCCATTATATCGCTCTATTTTACCGGAGGCTTGTGGATGGTATGGAATGTGATAAATCCATTCGATACCGTGTTCTTTGGCCCAAGTGGCCACCAGTTCATTTTTGAAATGAGTCCCATTATCAGACTCAATTCTTGCTGGAGTTCCGTGTCGCCATAAAACTTGCCTTTCAAGGCCCAAAATAGCATTACGGCCAGTGGCATGAGGCACGGAATAAGTTTCCAGCCATCCGGTGCTTGCTTCCACCATGGTCAGAACATAGCACTTACCCTGGCGAGTTTTAGGGAGAGAGATGTAACCAACCTGCCAGGCCTCTCCATACCGGTATTTCGACCACCGTTCGCCGTACCACAGAGGTTTCAACCTCTTTGCCTGTTTGATAGAAGCACAGATATTACATTCATGAATAACTTGACTGATAGCATCCATTGTCAGATCCACCCCTCGGTCACGAGCCCATCGATAGGTAGCATCTCTTCCCTGGTGACCGGAAGATTCATGGGCCCACCGAGCAAGGAACAATTCACATTTGTGTTCCCAGTCCAGATCTACCTTGGACACTTTGGCAGCTTGATCTGCCTGTCGGTTATTTGTTTGTTCCTCGGTGGCTCTGCTTTTCGGTACATGGGCATCTACATGCCGTACCTTGACAACCAGCTTTTTCAATCGGGCAGCAATGTCTTGCCACAAGGTGGCAGCCCAAATAGGTTTACCTTTACGCTGCCAATTGTCTTTTTGCCATCTCTCCAACCAACCCCACAAGGCGTTGGCCACCATCCAGGAGTCTGTGTACAGGTACAACTTTGGCCAGTTCTCTCTCTCAGCAATGTCCATGGCCAGCTGGATGGCTTTTACCTCTGCAAATTGACTCGATTCACCTTCTCCTTCTGCTGCTTCTGCAACTCGACGCATAGGACTCCATACGGCAGCCTTCCACTTCCGTCGGTTTCCTACCAAACGGCAGGATCCATCGGTGAAGAGAGCATACCGCTTTTCCTCATCTGAGAGGTCCTTGTATGGGGGTGCTTCATCAGTGTGAGTGACTATCTCATTAGGTGGCATCCCAAAATCCTCTCCGGCCGGCCAGTCAGTAACGGCTTCCACAATGCCTGGGTGACCTGTGCTACCTATTCGAGCCCTCTGTACAATCAGGGCGGTCCACTTACTCCAGGTAGCATCTGTGACATGATGTGGAGATGCTATTTTCCCTTTGAACATCCAGCCTAGGACTGGCAGTCGGGGGACTAGGAGGAGCTGTGTCTCGGTGCCAATTACTTCTGAGGCAGTTCGGACTCCCTCGTAGGCAGCCAATATCTCCTGCTCAGTGGGAGTATAATTGGCTTCTGAGCCTTTATATTCCCGACTCCAGAATCCTAGGTGACGGCCTCGGGTTTCTCCCGGTGCCTTCTGCCAAAGGCTCCAGGTAGGACCACAGTCCCCAGCTGAAGTGTACAGAATGTTTGTAATTTCGGGTCCTGTTCGCACAGGTCCCAGGGCCATAGCATGTGCTATTTCCCTTTTAATGAGCTCAAAGGCATGTTTCTGGTCAGGGCCCCAGGTAAAATCATTCTTCTTCCGGGTGACAGTGTAGAGAGGTTTAACTATCTGACTATACTCAGGAATGTGCATTCGCCAGAAGCCTATGAGTCCCAAGAAGGACTGTGTCTCCTTCTTGTTGGTAGGCGGAGACATGGCTGTAATTTTATTGACCACGTCTGTGGGGATGTGACGACGTCCATCCTGCCACTTAACTCCCAGAAACTGGATCTCCCGAGCAGGTCCTTTGACCTTACTCCTCTTAATGGAGAAACCAGCATCCACCAAAATGCGGATTATCTGCCTACATTTCTCATAGACCTCCTCTGCAGTGTTACCCCACACGATGATGTCATCGATGTCCTGGAGGTGTTCGGGAGCCCCACCTTTCTCCAGTGCAGCATGGATCAGTCCGTGGCAAATGGTTGGGCTGTGCTTCCACCCCTGGGGTAATCGAGTCCAGGTGTACTGGACACCCCTCCAGGTGAAGGCAAATTGTGCCCTACACTCAGGTGCTATGGGAATGGAAAAGAAAGCGTTAGCAACGTCTATCGTGGCATACCACTTGGCTGCCTTGGACTCCAGTTCGTACTGAAGCTCCAGCATATCGGGAACAGCAGCGCTTATTGGTGGCGTCACTTCGTTCAGGCCACAGTAGTCTACTGTCAGTCTCCATTCCCCGTTACTTTTCCTCACCGGCCAGATAGGACTGTTAAAAGGTGAACGGGTCCGATCAACGACTTCCCATTCTCGCAGTTTCCGAATCATCTCCTCTCTGGGGCACAGAGAGTCTCGGTTAACCTGGTATTGCCGACGGTGAACTATGGATGTTGCAATGGGCACTTTCTGGTCTTCCACCTTCATCCGGCCCACAGCCAAAGGGTCATCTGAAAGTTCGACCGAGGTAGACAACCGGATAATGCCATCTGCCTCCACGGTTGCTATACCAAAGGCCCATTTGTAACCTTTTGGGTCCTTGAAATACCCTCTACGAAGAAAGTCAATGCCTAATATGCATGGGGCATCTGGGCCAGTCACAATTTCGTGAATCTCCCAATTATTCCCAGTGAGGCTGATCTCAGCTTTTATTAGCGTAAGATTCTGTGAGCCTCCTGTCACACCAAAAATAGTAATAGTTTCATCACCTTTATGATGCGATGGAATCAGGGTACACTGGGCACCTGTATCTACCAGGGCCTTGTACCTCAGTGGCTCTAATGTGCCAGGCCATCGAATCCACACAGTCCAATACACACGGTTATCCCTTTCCTCCACCTGGCTAGAGGCAGGGCCTCCCTAATGCCTCAGGCAGAGTTCGGGACCAGGAGAAGGATTTGCCTGGCATGGGATATCTCCGCTAGGAGGGACGCTCCGCGCTCTGCGGTGCCCACCAGAGACTGGAGCAATTTGTCTCTGGCCGCGGTCATCAGAGTTGCGTCGCTTACAGCGTGACTCACGTACTGAAGTAAGTTGTTGCTCCCATCTCCTGCAACCTTCAAAACGGCATCCTGGGCACCGGCACTGTTGGTCACCTCGTGGCTGATTCTGCTTGTTCCTATTAGCTCTGGGAGAAGAATTAGCGTCATTGAATAGCCCACGGCTTTCCCAACGGCTAATAGTATCTTCTAACTTATCCACCTTTGCACTGAGGGAGTCTTGGTTGTGGTGGCTAACCATATCATCATACTGACGGATTTGGTTACACACCTCTCCTACAGTTAATTCATCTCCTTCGCCTGACGGACCCCACAACAGGGTAGACAATGTGTGGGAGTGGTTTCGTGGCGCACTCTGAGTAAACTTTTTAATTAAGGCATCGGTAGCAATTACCTGTTCTGGGTTCAAATTTCTATCCCTATCACTATTATAGAGAATCTCTCTCATCGCCAGCTCTCTCAGGTATTCGAGACCCTCACTCAAGATAGTCCACAAGGGAACCCAGGTAGTGAGGTCATCTTTAGTGGGATATCTCTTCCTCACAGCTAGCAGGAATCACCTGAGGATACTGAGTTTTCCCTCATATTCTCCTATCTCCCTGTCTATACCTCCTTCCAGGGCCATGTTTCCTAACTGCTTAGCTTCGCCGCCTGTTAATTCAATGCTATCACCTCCTTGATCCCAACAACGAAGCAACCATCCCAAAATCGACTCATCTCTACGCCCGTGGAACTCCTGTCTAATGTTTCTCAAGTCCCTTCTAGAGTAAGGTTCTATATCGTCGTCGTCGTCATTGTCATCCGGGGACGGAGCCCTTGACGGTCCCGGGTCTACCCGTACTGAAGATCGGCTTTCAGGCTGGCGTAGTGTGCTCTCAGACTGGCTCGGTCCTGCATCACTACCAGGGCTACCAGTCTGACCACTAGTTGTCGAATCCTTTTCCTCTCCAAAATCAGGGGCCAGAGGCATCTGTCTCCTCGTCACAGGAGCGGTTTCTACCAGTCGGGGTAGAGAGGGAATCGTGTTCGTATGGTACCTGCTTTTAATATTAAACCACACATTGATAATGTTACTGATAAGCAATAGAGTCTCAATTAACGACAATGGGAAAGTGATATCACTCCCAAAACCTTCTGGTTCAAATTCCTCTGGTCCAGTGGGGTTGCCAGTGTCGAATGGAACAGGGTCATCCCTCAGCATCCATTTGATAGTAAAGTTATAGGCAGTCTCCATACAGTAATACCCAAAATGTACTGGTAACATCAAAAATGAACCCAGGATATACCGACTCACTGCAAGTGCTAGTGCCGAGTAAGACACTCTCTTTGCAACATGTCCCATACCACTAATGCATAGGACGGTACCAAGCAGGGACAGAAAATAGGCTATATCCCCTGGCGATTCAGGTACTAAATCATACAGCAATCTCTGGGCATATTGCTTAGCAAACCGAGACAGTACTCTTTTCATTCCCATGTTTGAGACCACAATGTGAATTTGTTTCAGTTTCCAAAATATAAAATAGTTCGAATTTCCTGGCCAATGCACCAAAAATGTTAGGGGTTGAGTTTCCGAGTAGAACTCAAGGTCCCTAACGCTCCTTAAATCCCTTATTGATATAGGGGAAAAGGGAAACAAAACTCAAATCTCGGAATATATGGATGGGAAACTGAAACAAACTTTTAATAAAAATTCTAAAATACTATCAGATCACACAACTATATATTAAATGCAAAACAAGAAAACAATACAGTAAGAGTTAAAACACTGCAAAGGGAGGAAAAGGGAAAAGAAACTACAATTATGGCCGATTGGCCACAGGCCAGGAGATGACGTCACGCCAGGATGGTAGCTCAGAAGATGGCATCTATCCAAAATGGCATCGGGCCAAGTGATTAAAAGTTTTTAACAGCTTAGAGAAGTATTTTAACGAGTTCGCAGGGAGAACTTTTTCAGTGTCTGTAAAAAAAAAAACATTCAAGGACACTCCCGACTGAAGCGGCTTCAGCTGCGAAGAAAGAAGCCCTCGCGGCCGGAACGTGAAGGGGGGTGAGCTTCCCCCGTGTCCGAATCCAGCTGTAGATTCTCGCCGAGTGAAAAATAGCTCTTCTCTTACCCGATACGAGAGAGAGAGATGCTGACTGAGTCCCGCAACAATTCACAGCAGAGCTGGGCGCCGATAAACAGAAACAGTTCTGAGTTAGGCCCCGGGGTGGGGGGGCAGGCCGCAGGCTTTCGGCCTGGACGGTAGCCAGCCCTCTCGCTGTGGCTCTTTCTCCGAAGCTGTCCGGTGTCCAAAGAGGAAGACACTCCTCCTGGCTGCAGGTTTTAAGGAGCATCTGTCGGAAGAAATCTTTTGACCTGCACTTTTAGCCAATGGGATGCCGGGTTTATGGAGCTTGTAGGAAATAATCCCGATGCTCTATTGGGCACATGTCCAAAACAAGGAAGTCTGGGCTCAAACTGTAACAACAGGATAGAAGGCTGTTATTTATTTTCATATACATAGCATTTAAAGTAAAAAGGGGACACAATTCTGTCTTTTAATGTAAAAAATACAAACTCAGATTAAAAAACTGTGATGAATGGAAATAACTACAAGCACTGACATCTCACTGTCTCTGTTTTGTTTTTCCTGTTTTATTTAGTTCTGCAGTACAAAGTCTGAAATAAGTGTTAAATGGCTAATTTTTTAATGAAGCTTTATTTTATGTTTTTTCCACATCTCCTAGTCTCTGGATTCCTTATTTAGAGTTTGTCTGGTATAGATTCCTACTCACTTTTCCTGCAGCATCAGTTAATGAGCAGTACCTTTATTCTAGAACAAAGTAAAGGAGTCATTATTGCACAAATTGGTTTCTATTAGAGATCCAGAGCCTGTTCAAGGCAGGGAACTTGTTTGTTATGTTTCCAGTGCTTAATTTTCAAGTCCTCTATTAATCATATACAAAGATAGAATTAGAGGTAATTTTTGCATTTGACTGCTTCTCATTCACATGTGGACTTACTGTAAGTGAACACGCAAATCCTGCAAAAATTTCTTCCATCCATGTTTTAGATTCACAAGCAGTCATTTGAAGGTATGGAGTGGAATATGCACTTTAAGTGTTTAGTTTTCATGTCATGTCTGACCTTTAAAAAAACGGAGGTGCATATATATCCTAGTACAAAGCTCAGAATGGAGCTCACAAATGCCATGGGAATCAACTCCCTAACTGTAGTTACTTTTTTTTCGTTTTGTTTTCCATATGTCACGAAAAGAGGCTGGGGAGATAGATAGGGCTGGTTATTAAAATTCCTGGACTAAAAGGGGAGCTTCTCAAGCTCTTTACAATTTGACCAGCCTGCTAGTTTCCCAGGAAAGACGAGATCCTTATACCCAACCTGCCTACCACACTCCGGTTAAAGAGAAGGGGAACCTCCTCAGGTTCTTTTCAACTTGTCCAGCCTGCCAGGCTCACGCTGGCAGCGTCACTGAAACCAAAGTCCCTCTTGGTAGCCCACAGGATCAGAGGATATTCACCTAACCTATCCAGGGACCCTCACGAGCAGTGACACTGAGACAAATCCCTTCAGTATTGAATCAACAATAACAATTTATTGTGTAGATTCGTGACAAAATGCAGGTTCGAATGATACCGGTGATAATATATTGACTGTGAAGAGGGATTTAAAGTGATAACCTAGACATAAAACAAACCTAAACATACAGACAAACTAAACATACAGTGACTATTAATAGCTAGCTTGATGTTAGTATTTAAGCGCACATAACACAGAGCTCTTACCCAATAGGCGTCCCTATGGGGGGGGAGAAGATCGGTTCAGCCCGTCGACCGATCCCAAAGTTTCGATGGTGGTCTTCTGTTCCCCAAATCCCCCTTTAATTCGCCCCTTTTTATATTGTTTCTATACTTTTAGGTGGAGCTTGAGTGATGCATTCTTTTTATTCTGATTGGATTAAAAGCCTCTCGCTTCACATTTAAAGGTCCAGGTGATAAAATATAGGGCGCATGCCCAGTGGGGAGTGGTCGTACCTTGGAGGCGGGTAGCCTTTGGGATGGAGGTGTGTTTTGGTATTATAATGACATTATAATGAGCAAAGTTCACCTAGAGGACACCATTTCACCATTTTTGGTGGCACGGCAGTTGCAATCCATCTTTCTTAATAGCGGTTAATGCAGTTAATTGCAGCAGCCCATTGTTACCTCCAAGAACAAGGATGGACCGTATCGTCTCCACGTTACTCCCCTCCTTGTTCAGAGGTACAGTACATTTTGCTCGGCTGCAGTAGGCCTTATCCATGGTAACCGCATTCCATTCTTGGGATCCGCAAACTGCGTTCTGCTTCATGGCTACCCTTTGTGTCAAGGTGTGAGCTAAAATCTGGGAAACAGTGTTTCCCTCACCTCCCCATATTCGTTGTTTTCCCACACCATGCAATACAAGGTTAAATGAATCCAAACCCAGCAGCTACATACTTACAAGGTTCTAGTACCAGAGTTTTACCTCTCTCCTCTCTAAAATTTGGTAATCAAGCAACTGAACTCCCAGGCTATTTAACCAGTGATATAAAGTCATAATTTTGTTATATTAGTTATAAACTTATGTCTTTCTCTCCAGCAGAATCTTTTTTCAGTATATAACTTTCTCCAAGCCAGGATGAGTTTAACTGGTTTCCCTCCAGAAGGTAACAGGGACTGCAGGATGCAAGATATTCTACATCTTGATGCCAGAAGCATGCAAGCATTATTTATTTTTTACTTTTAAAAATAAAAAAGGAAACTTGTAGAGTTTCTCACCAGTTCCCATATAGACATAAACAACCCATCCTTCTTTCAATGTTCTTATCTTAAATCTTTGCAGTTGCAGAATTTTAAAAGAACAGTCAAGTTGAAGAGTGTAACAGAACAACCAAGGGAGTGATAAAGGAGAAAAAAAGAAAGAGATGTAATAAGACTGGGTTTGAAAATTAAGAGGAAAAAGGAAATGCTTAGTCTAACAAGTTAAAAAAGGCTCAGTGAGGACAACTCCACACAATTTGGCACACATAATATAGCTGATTGGCTTGCCACCTCATATGTACCAACTTTCAATCTGTGAACCTCTTTGAAGCCATAATGCTTAACACTGCAAAGCATCCACTAAAAGAACCTTCAAATCTTTGGAACTTATTGATACAATTACCTTTGTGCTGCTGTTGTCTGTAAACTTTGTCTTCAACTGCAAGAAAAAGAAAAGAAAAAAATGTATTAATCTGTGCAGCATGTATCATGTGGGTACTCTTTGGATCAAGCTAAGCTAAGAAATTCATTTAACCTTTTAGTGTCAAGTTTGATGGACCCAAGGTGATACTGTATTTTTTTATTGTGCATTACATTTTATGATTGCAATAAACCTGAATGAAAAATTTATGTTGACAAAGATTATATATATTTTTTTCTTTTCCTCCCAGTAAGACGGAAAAGTGACAAGTGTCACTTCTGAAAAGCAGTAGCCTCACGTACAATCTAGGACAAGGTTAGTCATCAATCATGTCTTTTCATAAGTCTTCACTGATGAGTTTGACTTTGGACCTGCAATCTTTGAACCTTGTTTCAGCTTTTGTCCCAGAATCATAGATTCATTCATTCATTCATAGATTCATGGATTTTTAAGGCCAAAAAGGATAATTACAATCATCTTGTGTGACCTCTTACATTACACAGGCCACAGAGTTCAAGCTTTAATTCTCCCTACCCCTACTCCTTTCACAAATGTTTTCATATTGTCCTTCTCTTGCACTCAGTTGATTACTAAAATCATTGTGATGCTTAAACTGTGTTCAGTACTGCCTCTGCTTCCACTTCTCCTTGTTTAAGATGTATTCCTGCCATGAATCTCTCACAGAATAACTCTTGCATAAAGCTTGAAACTAACAACCTACAGCAATTGCTTGTTAAACACAGAGAATGTTACTCCAGTATCTTAAAAAATGCATGTCATCTACTAGTGTTCATCAGTAGAGACTGTCTTCACCAAGCCTAAATGTTCATCAACTAATCTCTTGAAACATATGTATTTAACAAGTGTTTTTTCCAGAAAACAACTTTTTCTTAGTAAATATAGTGGAATTAAAGGTACCATTTTGATTCATATCAATTTCTGACACTTCTCCAAGCCTCAGTCTCCTATTTCCCCTTTTCCCCCCTCCATCTCTTAAGTCTGTCTGAGTCTGTCTCTTTCCTTCTCTATCTGCCTCATAAAAGTTTAAATGCAAAGGACTTCTCAGTTCACAGGTAAAATAAATTGTCAATGTGTGTCTAGTAACAGTTCATAGCCTTTTATTCTCCCCATCCCTCATACAAAAATTATTGGGATGCACCAATCTGCCATTGTGTCCTTGACGTAATTTGTTATAAATAATAATACAAATGATTACAGGGAAAGCTATCACTGCTCGGAGTGCATCAGTTTGCCAGCATAGGGATAATAAGACAGCTGTGTCTGTGGGTGACTCTGTCATCATGTTTTGTACTGGCGCTACCCAGCAGGCTTAACAATGTGAGTCCTGTCATGGCTACTCTCAAAGTTTCTTCTGAGAGAAGTTGGAGGGCTAAAGTCCTTTTTAAAGAGAAATAACTAAAAGGAGTTAAAAATAAGTGGCTCTCCGATGGGCCATTGTGTCGAATGTATTTAATTGCCCACAAGTCACATATCTTCCCTTCTTATTCCAAAACCTGCTGCATTTCTGTGATACAGCAGTTACTCAGGTTTTGTCTTCTACAGAGACAAGCTGTAATTTCTTTTATAGGGGAAGGGGAAAAAAGGCTCATAACAGAGAAGGCAATTACAGGAGCAATAGTCAATGCCAAGGATAGGAGAAAGGGATGTGTTTTTATTCAAAAGTGCAAACCTGAGAATCAAAAGTCCTGGAATGTATAGTGGTTCTGCCCCATACCTGTGTGGATAATTTACTTAGACTTAGCAGTAAATTGGAGAGATTTACAGGGAAACTTTTTTTAATCCCTCTCCCAACCTTGAAACTGATTTCACCTTCTTACTTACATTAGTTTGCTGATATGTCCAGATGATTGTTTATATTGTAGTACCACTTCCAAAGCCTTATTTAAATGCAACTATGCAAGCTGCTATACAAATAAATATAATTAACTAATCCATACCAGAACAATTTAAGAATTTCAAATCCTGTGGGTTTTTTTTTTTTATTTATGTTTAAACACAAAACACATTTTCTATGAAAATGGGTATGAATTAGCCACATCTCTGATGAACTGCCATAAGAATTATGTTACAGAATCAGAACAGTTGAGCAAAAGATTTGATGAATCATAGGAATCACTGGAACATGGATACCCAGGAAGTTGAAGGTTATACTTGTCCCAGTTTGAGCCCAGACTTCCTTGTTTTGGAAATGTGCCCAATAGAGTATCGGGATTATTTCATACAAGCTCCATAAACCCGGCATCCCATTGGCTAAAAGTGCAGGTCAAAAGATTTCTTCCGACAGATACTCCTTAAAACCTGCAGCCAGGAGGAGTCTCCTCCTCTTTGGACACCGGACAGCTTCGGAGAAAGAGCCACAGCGAGAGGGCTGGCTGCCGTCCAGGCCGAAAGCCTGCGGCTTGCCCCCCCACCCCGGGGCCTAACTCAGAACTGTTTCTGTCTATCAGCGCCCAGCTCTGCTGTGAATTGTTGCGGGACTCAGTCAGCATCTCTCTCATATCGGGTAAGAGAGGAGCTATTTCTCACTCGGCGAGAATCTACCGCTGGATTCGGACACGGGGGAAGCTCACCCCCCTTCACGTTCCGGCCGCGAGGGCTTCTCCTTTATCTGCATCTGAAGCCGCCTCTGGCAGGAAGACACTGAAAAAGGTCTCCCCGCGAACTTGTTAAAATACTTCTCTAAGCTGTTAAAAACTTTTAATCACTTGGCCCGATGCCATTTTGGATAGATGCCATCTTCTGAGCTACCATCCTCGCGTGACGTCATCTCCTGGCCTGTGGCCAATCGGCCATAATTGTAGTTTCTTTTCCCTTTTCCTCCCTTTGCAGTGTTTTAACTCTTACTGTATTGTTTTCTTGTTTTGCATTTAATATATAGTTGTGTGATCTGATAGTATTTTAGAATTTTTATTAAAAGTTTGTTTCAGTTTCCCATCCATATATTCCGAGATTTGAGTTTTGTTTCCCTTTTCCCTATATTAATAAGGGATTTAAGGAGCGTTAGGGACCTTGAGTTTTACTCGGAAACTCAACCCCTAACAATACTTTACACTTGTCCTGCTGATTTGGGTTATTTTTTCCTAAAAGAAACTTTCTTTTTGTGCTTCTCACCATACTGGAAAGTATAATTCTGATAATCCCATACTCTCTTATGGGTGGATGAGCTATGCTATTCATAATGAACTGAGGCTTTGAGTGATGCAATTTTTCACCAATCACATATCATTTGGTGCATTATGAAGACGTAGTCTGTTGGAGGAGTACATGCCATTGGAAAGAATGAGTGCCAGTTACCTGAATGGTTCAGACTCCAGTAAGTGAAGGCAAGCAACATGAAACCCTGCATTTCAGATTTAATACAAACAAAACTCAATCAAAAAGTGATTAAACAAATGTTTCATTCTAAAGACATATTTTTGAAAGTTACATTCCATGCAGATTTTTTTATTTAATGTTTTTCATTCTTATTCATGACATAACTATTAACATTGAGATACTTGTATTTCCCCAGAATATTAAATTTCCTCATCTTATTATTTATCTTCTGTATTACTAAAAAGCCTCAGAGCATTCATTATGATAGCAATTATATAAGTGTCGATAATAGTCTGCTTTTGCCACCAGCAGTTTGCAATTAAAATAGGTGATCTTATCAGGTTATATTATCTCACCCAAAAGTTCAAAACCCAAACTATTTTCCCTTATAGAAAGGGCATAATTGTAATCAATGGCAGGTACTTTCAAGAACAGTGCATCCTCCACTGCTCAAGTAGGTCTCCCATATCCCACTCATACTCACAGACATGCATACTATTATATAGTGAGAACTTGATATTCTAGGTCCAGCAGATTGTTTTGCAAAAGCAGGAATGTATGTATTTCAGTGAGGTTTGCAAGGCAGGAGCGATGTCATGAATTACCCTTAACCATGTGTTCTGGTTTGAGTTTGAACAGCACTCATTCTGTTCAGTGATTTTACTTTCCAGCTCAGTCTCTTCTAACTAACGGCACTTGCTGAAGTTAACGGCATGTTTTTGCAGACAGTGTCTGCTTCAAGAAGTGATAACACTCGATGTTTACAGTCACTACCAGGGACTGGAATGCAGAAAGGCTCTTGCTTATACTTGCTCCTGTGCATACCAAGGTCACTGCTAAATCCTGTGTGCCACGGTGGGGGTGCAGTAAGCTAGCAGCTGCACCTGCGGGGAGGAGCGGACAGGAGACGTGACCCTACACTGACCAACCAGGTGTTCCATTCCATAGATGTCATATTTGGTATAAAGATGAGAGTCTTGTTCCCTCTCGCTCTCTTCTTCAATGGTCAACATCTGAGGAGGACTCTGTCCGTTCTGCCTTCGATCCCAGTCCATGCATTCCTGAATCCAGTTCCAGAATCCAGCTCCTGCATCCAGTTCCCATCTGCTGCTGAGCCCAGCCTGGGCCTTCCCCAGTGTCTGCCCATAGCATCAGTGGTGACAGTGACGTGATTGCCATCAGGGGGGTTGGGTTCAGTATTGGTATTTTATATATTTGTATATATATCAGTTTATTATTATTATTATTCTCATTAAAGCAGTTTTAGTTTTCTTTTCCAATCCATCAGTCTCTCTAGCAGAAGGAGAACAGATTTTCTCCTAGGCTATTCCCAGTTTGGATCAATAGCATTCCCAGTTTGGATCCATTTTGGCATTTTGTATCCAGTTTGGCATTCCCAGTTTGGATCAATACAACCAGGAGCCACAGGTGCTTAATCCTTCAGATACACCAAATCAACTACAACCCAAATCCTAAACAGACAATAGCTGTCAGTATTAGAAAACTTTTTCACTGAGTTGCATTCTACATATGAAATTATCAGTTTTCTCCTCAGTCTCTAGGGATACCCTCTAATCATTCATTTCTACTTCCAAACCTGTTTCCTCTCCATTGACGGGTATAGCTGCATAAGGTTTAAAAAATCAGAGACCTTTCCAAATGGACTTAAAAACTGACAGCTTTGAGTTGCAGGCTCCTGATTGTTGTGAAATTTAGTTCTAATAACTGGATGGTGTGGCCAGTACCCTTATAGGAGCTCTGAGTTATTGGAAAATATTATGAATAATACAACCAGACTATGAAGTACAAATGGTCTTAAGTAGTCAAGACACATCTTTGTGTTGCCATATAAAGGTGGGCTGCTTTGTTCAAGCTGCCATCAGGGATGTTATGGGGAATAGTGTTGTGGGAGAGAATACATCATACACAGTGCCCTTCATCTAAGGAGTAGTTGCTGCAAATACTGAGGTGGAATGAAAAAACACATCCTTGAAGCATGTGTTTGCTTCATAACCTGACATAAGAAATAGTGTAAATTTAACTATATGATTAATCTTCTCTATTTCCTATTTCCTTATTTTTATATCCACTGAAATTCATTCCTTTAAGCAAACAGCCATTTTTTTCCTGTTTTCCCCATATTTCGAAGCAAAGTATCCCCCCTCCAGTTTAGTTTAGAAATAAATCAATATCTTTCAAAAGCAGAAGATGTGCACTCAATGAAAATAGCAAAAAAAGCTTGACTGCAGACAAGTCAAAAGTTAAAACTTAATAAAAATAGGATGAAAAGATTAGTGTGAGAATCAATCTGCTAAAGTTTCTAAAGGAAACTTTATCCATCTCCAGTAAAGGATGGAGATTCCCCTTAGCCCTCCTTTTGCTGTTGATGTATTTATAGAAACATTTTTTATTATCCTTTATGGCAGTGGCCAGACTAAGTTCAAGCTGGGCTTTAGCCTTTCTAATCTTCTCCCTGCACAGCCTTGCAAAATCCTTATAGTCTTGCTGAGTGGCCTGAACCTTCTTCCATAGGCCACAGACTTTCCTTTCCTTCCTGAGCTCCAGCCAAAGCTCTGTTTAGCCAGGCTGGTCTTCTGCCCCGCTGGCTCACCATATGGCACACCAGGACAGCTTGTTCTTGTGCCTAAAAGACTTCTCTCTTAAGGAATGTCCAGCCTTCCTGGACTCCTTTGTCCTTCAGGGCTTCCTCCCAAGGGACTCTGCCAACCAGTCTCCTAAACAGGCCAAAGTCTGCCCTCCAGAAGTCCAAGGTGGCAGTTCTACTGACGTCCCTGAGGGAATTGGCTGATGTAGTTGCCAAGCCACCCTCCATGATATTTGAAAAGTCCTGGCAGTCAGGTGAAGTCCCTGGTGACTGGGAAAAGGGAAACATTGCACCCGTTTTTAAAAAGGATAGAAAGGAGGACCCTGGGAAGTACCACCCTGTCAGCCCCACCTCTGTGCCTGGGAAGATCACGGAACAGATCCTCCTGGAAGCTATGTTAAGGCACATGGAGGACAGGAAGGTGATTCAATACATGACTTTACCAAAGGCAAGTCCTGCCTGACTAAACTACTAGCCTCCTACGACATCAATGAACAAGGAAAGAGCTATGCATGTCATCTATCTGGACTTCTGTAAAGCCTTTGACATGTCCCCCCACAACATCCTTCTCTCTAAATTGGAGACATATGGATTTGATGGACTATACAGTGGATAACAAATTGGTTCGATGGTCGCTGTTGCAGGAGAAAATATCGATACGGTTGTGATTAGGCAGCAATCTAAGCTTTATTAATAGTGAGGGATAGATCAAAGGGTTGATTTTTTAGCAGTGCTTCATCACTAACCAATTTAAAATTAACAAGGTGACTCAGTCAAATATGTTACAATAAAATAGCAACTTAGTTACAGATTCGATTACAAGATTCACACTAACTTACTGCAGGAGATCCTTTATACATATATATATGTGCATATGCATAGACACAATCATAAAACACACACTCAGACACAGACAAACATAGACCCATCCACACTCGTGTTAGAGAGGTGGATGAAAGGGAGGCCAGCCTAGAGTTAAAATTCCCTTCCTGAGTTTAGAGCAAATACTCATGACCCTCCAGCAATCTCAACGGACGATTATTGAGTCTTGAGAAGCCTGACTTCGTCCTGGCCTCTTTGGGCAGTTTGTACCTGAGAGACGTCCTGACTCGGGGGGGATGCTGGACCCAGTCCGCTGTGATCCAGGAGAGCTCAAAGGGTCTTGCTTTAGGATCACTGTTTATAGGGTCCAAGATGATTGACTTTCGTCAGATATTTTCCCACTCTAGCTCACCTTGGATGTCAAAATATTCTGGTATTTTCTGTCAGTTGCACAGCCCCAGAAAACCATTGATTTCCAGTGTTTGGTATCACAGACACCCCCCCCCCCATTGGCCTCGACTCAAGTACAGATGTACCAGGGTATCCGGTGGTAACTATCTCCCAAGTGATAGGGAGAGCAGTACAAGGCTTTGAGTGACAGGGGGACCATACCACCACAGAGGGACAACAGAGTTTATTGGACTATGCGGCTTTGATGGCCTGGCACATCAGAACCACAAGAATGCAAGGATTTGGTGGACACTGGTGCATGACACACCCTAATGCCATCAAACTACAGAAGAACAGAATCCATTTGTATTAACGGAGTGACAGGGGGATCCCAGGAGCTGACTGTAGTGGAAGTTGAAATGAGTCTGACTGGACATGAGTGGCAAAAGCACTGTATTGTGACTGGCCCAGATGCCCCATGCATTCTTGGAGTAGACTATCTCAAGAGGGGGTATTTCAAGTACCCAAGGGGGTACTGGTGGGCGTTTGGTGTAGCAGTGGTGGAGACAGAAGAAATGAAACAGCTGTCTACCTTGTACAGTTTATCAGAGGACCCTTCTATTGTGAGGCTGCTGAGGGTCGAGGAAAAAAAGGTGCCCATTGCTACTACTACCGTGCACTGGCGGCAATACTGTACTAATTGAGACTCCTTCATCCTCATCCATAAGCTCACCTGTCAGCTGGAGAGTCAGGGAGTGATCAGCAAGACACGCTCACACTTTAACAGTCCTATTTGGCCAGTGTGGAAGCCTAATGGAGAGTGGAGGCTGATGGTAGATTATTGTGGCCTGAGTGAAGTCACACAGCCATTGAGTGCTGCCCTGCCAGATATGTTAGAACTTCAATATGAATTGAAGGCAGCTCAGTGGTACACCACAACTGATATTGCTAATGCATTTTTCTCTATTCCTTTGGCAGAGGAGTGCAGGCCACAGTTTGCTTTCACCTGGAGGGGTGTCCAGTACAGATGGAATCGATTGCCCGGGGTGGAAACACAGTCCCACCATTTTCCATGGACTGATTCAGCCTGCACTAGAAGCTCCTGAAGGAGCTCCCAAACATCTGCAATATATTGATGACATCATCGTATGGGGTAATACAGCAGAAAAAGTTTTTGAGAAAGGGGAGAAAGTAATTCAACTTCTTCTGAAAGTCGGTTTTGCCGTCAAAAGAGGCAAGGTCAAGGGACCTGCACAGGAAATCCACTTTTTAGTAATTAAATGGCAAGATGGGCATCACCAGATCCTGATAGACATGATTAACAAAATAGCAGCTAAGTCTCCACCAACTAATAAAAAGGAGACACAAGTTTTCTTAGATGTTGTGCATTTCTGGCAACTGCATATCCCAGACTACAGTCAGATTGTGATCCCTCCCTATGAAGTGACTTGGAAAAAGAATGATTTTAAATTGGACCTCGAGGAACAATAAGCCTTTGAACAAATCAAGAGAGAGATTGTTCATGTAGTAGTCCTTGGGCCAGTCTGGACAGGTCAAGATGTTAAAAATGTGCTCTACATTGTAACTGGGGAAAATGGCCCTACTTGGAGTCTCTGGCAGAAGGCACTAGGGGAGAGTCGAATTTGACCCCTAGAGTTTTGGAGTCAAAGGTACAGAGGATCAGAGGCCCGCTACACTCCCACTGAAAAAGAGATACTGGCAGCGTATGAAGGAATTTGAGCTGCTTCAGAAATAATCGGTACTGAAGCACAGCTCCTCCTGGCTCCCCAGTTGCCAGTGTTGAACTGGATGTTTAAAGAGAAGACTCCCTCCATACATCATGCAACTGATACTAAGTGGAATAAGTGGGTTGCATTGATCACTCAGTGGGCTCGAATAGGGAACCCAAATCACCCAGGAATTTTGGAAGTAATCATGGACTGGCCAGAAGGCAAAGATTTTGGAATGTCACCAGGGGAGGAGGTGATGCCTGCTGAACAGACCCCACTGTTATGTTACCTTGAAAATACTAGCCCGTACAATAGAGATAAGGAGGAACTGAATGGCCTAAGGAGGAGATGAGGCCTAAGGGAGAGATGACACAGTAAAGATAAGAAGGAACTGAACAGCCTGAAGTGCTGGCTCATTAAAGGTTTTAAAAGTTTAAAAGGGTATAGGTTTATACTGTCTTTCTCTTGTTGTTTGTGTATTGTATAGTGGTGTAAGTTGGTCATCTCTTGCTTCTGTGTTTGTGTAACTCTGTGCGCTCATTTAGAATATTGTCTGTTTGGCTTGGTATTTTCTGTTAAGTCTTTTATTCTATTGACTTTGCATTTCTGTGTTGCTCCGTACACACATTTATAAATGGGGAACGGTACATCTAGTACATCTGGTACATCTGTGCAAGGGGAAGTGGTGAAAAGTTCACCCCTTGGGTATATACTTAGCCACTGGAAACAAATTGGAGGTAGCGACTGTTCATGGACTTGAAAACAGTTAGTAGAGTACTGTAATCAATGGTGGCCCCTGTATATCCTAGAAGATCAGGAGAAATGGCCAAAATATTGAACTACTGACTATAATACCATCTTATAGTTAATGTTATTTTGTAGATGGAAAGGAAAGTGGGATAAAGTCCCATATGTTAATTTGTTCTTCACTTTAAGAGATCATACAGAATGGCAAGAGGAATGTGGGATAATCCCGCAGGATTAATTTGTAATAGTACTGGACAAAGATATAAAAATCCAAGGGAAAAATAGAATGAAGAGATGTTGTTTGGCATGCATCATTGTAAAATGGTCTATTAAGCATGCAAACCACCACACACACACACACACACCACCACCCCCCCCCCGGGGTTGACAGAAGAGGAGGAGGAGTGAGTCCCAGAGCTCAAGCCGGGGCTGGGGGCAGCAGCAGCTGCAGCAGTGGCACCAGCACCGGCAGCCACCATGGCAGCAGCACTGGTGCTGCAACCCCCCGCAGCCCCAGCCGCAGCGCCAGGAAATGTGGTTGATCAAGGATTGGGGGAGCAAGACGGGAACAATGAGGCAGCTGGGGGAATGATGGCAGATGGTGAGGATAATGATGAGGCTGAAAGCGTAGTATCAAGTACAAGCTCGGTGGGGGGTCCATCAATGCAGAAGTGGAGGTGAAGAGGAAGGCTACTTGCCCCTTTAAGGCAAGCAGCCGGGACAAATGGCCCAATTACTGTAAAAGTTCCCTTCTCGATTACAGAGCTTTGTACTTGGAAGGAGATGTCAGATAGCTATTGAGAGGATCCTGAAAAGATGGCTCAAACTGTGGGAAACATCATATGGATCCAAGATATGGATTGGAAAGATTTACAGGTTATATCAGACGCTTTATTAGACAGCACAGAGAAGCAAATGGTAATAGACGCTGCCTGATGATTGGTAGAGGGACTGCGTACGGGAGGACAAATACAGGGATCATTAGATGATAATGGAAACTCAGTGTGATCCAAATGATGCAGGCGATAGAGCAGCATTAAAGAGATATCAGGATTGGACCCTATATGGAATTAAACATGCTATGCCAAAAGCAGTTAATTATTCTAAGCTTTATGAGATTCAAAATCAATATTCCTGGAAAGGCTTATAACAGCTGCACAAAAATATACTGACCTGGATCCAGAGAAAGCAGATGATTAGAAACAATTTGCATTAATTTTTACGGGACAATCCTTTCCTGATATGAGGCAAAAGCTGCAAAAACTACAGGGCGAGTACTCTAGAAATTTGAGTTAAATGCTTGGGGTAGCATGGACAGTGTTCAATAACAGGGAAAAGATAAAAGAGATGAAACGGATACGAACGGAGAATCAGAGGGAAGGCCAGGCTTCTGGCCGCATTAAGCCAAGCCCCAAAAAGGAGGAAGGGAAGGGGACAAGACGAATTTAAAGGAGGGAACCGGCCAGGGCCTCTGAAGAGACCATGACTGGCCATGGATCAGTGTGCAATCTGTAAGCAGAAAGGGCACTGGAAAAAGGAATGTCCACAGAGAGAGTCAGAATTCACCCCAAGGGCAAGGAGACTGATGATGGTTGGCAATGAAGAGGACTGATGGGGACCAGGGGTATCATCCTCAGCTGAACACCTGGTTACCCTGGACCTGGGGAAAGAGAAAGTAGATTTTTTATTAGACCCTGGGGCTGCGTATTTGGTACTTAATACATGTAGAGGAACTATCAGTGAAGATAGAACCAGGGTTGTTGGTGCAACTGGGAAAACCCAAACTAAGTTCTTTTTAGAACCCCTCACTTTATGTGTAGGAAAACAATGGATCACACCCCAATGTCTCTATGTACCAGAATGTCCAGTGAATTTATTGGGGCAGGATGTGCTGAGCACACTGGATGCAAAAATTTCTTTGGAAAAAGGAAAACTGTTAATCCAAATTCCTGAAACCAGCTGGGCCGAGGCCAGAGTCTTTCTGTGCCAGGAGAAGGTACCAGCAGAAATACCAGCAGCAGTAGAAGAGGAGGTGCACCCCGAGGTGTGGGCCACACCGATTCCTGGGAGATCGAGGAGAGCACACCCGGGAAAGATGAAATTGAAGCCAGGAACTGAAAGAATAGACTGAAACAACAGACTGAAACAATATCCAATTCCTAAACAAGCTGGAGAGGGGTGACAGAAACTGATAGATAAATTCCTTATGAATGATATTTTAGTGAAATGTGAATCCCCTTTTAATACCCCCATTTTGCCAGTAAATAAACCAAAGTGGGAGTTATAGGATGGTTCAGGATTTGAGGGCTATAAATAAAATTGCAGAGGACATTCATCCTGTGGTGGTGTCAAGGGTTAGAGCTGGGCCGGCTCCAGATGCATGACAGACACTCTCTATTATCCCCTCCCCCCTTCACTCCCTTTCCCAAAGAGGGGAAAGAGAAAAGGAGCAAGGGAGAGAGACTGATGGATTGGAAAAGAAAACTAAAACTGCTTTAATGAGAAAAATAATAATAAAATGAATTATATACAAATATAGACAATACCAATACTGAACCCAAACCCCTGATGGCAACCATGTCACCGTCACCACTTATGCTGTGGGCAGACACTGGGGAAGGCCCAGGCTGGGCTCAGCAGCAGATGGGAACCGGATGCAGGAGCTGGATTCCAGAAATGGATTCAGGAATGCACGGCCTGGGATCGAAAGCAGAACGGACAGAGTCCTCCTCAGATGTTGGCCATTGAAGAAGAGAGCAAGAGGGGACAAGACCCTCAGCTTATACCAAATATAATATCTATGGAATGGAACACCTTGTTGGTCAGTTTAGGGTCACCTCTCCTGTCCACTTCTCCCTCCAGGTGCAGCATGTAACGCAACCCCACCGTGGGACACAGGATTTAACAGTGACCTTGGTCTGCACAGGAACAAGTATAAGCAAGAGCCTTTCTGCATCCCAATCCCTGGTAGTAACTGTAAACATCGAGCATTATCACTGCTAGAAGCAGCCACTGTCTGCAAAAATAGGCCGTTAAATTCAGCAAGTGCAGTCACTTAGAAGAGACTGAGCTGAAAAGTAAAATCTCTGAACAGAATGAGTGCTGTTCTAACTGAAACCAAGACATCATGTCATCAATATATTAGATATCTTCAGGAGCTCCACCCTTTTCTAGTGCAGACTGAATCAGTCCATATCAAATGGTAGGACTGTGTTTCCACGCCTGGGGCAATCGATTCCAGGTGTACTGGATGCCTCTCCAGGTGAAAGCAAACTGTGGCCTGTACTCTGGTGCTACAGGAATGGAGCCGGAGGGGCAGAAGACCGGCCTGGCTGAACAGAGAGCTCTGGCTAGAGCTCAAGAAGAAAAAGAAAGTCTATGGCCTATGGAAGAAGGGGCAGGCTGCTCACAAAAACTACAAGGATTTTGCGAGACTATGCAGGGAGAAGATTAGAAAGGCAAAAGCCCATCTAGAACTTAATCTGGCCACTGCCATAAAGGATAATAAAAAAGTTTCTATAAATACATCAGTAGCAAAAGGAGGGTTAAGGAGAATCTCCATCCTCTGCTGGATGCAATGGGGTGTATAGTGACCAAAGATGAGGAAAAGGCTGAGGTACTCGATGCCTTCTTTGCCTCAGTCTTTAATGGTCAGACCAACTCACTGGGTGCTTGGCCTCTAGAAGCAGATGGCAGAGATGGGGAGCAGTATCAAGGTCCCCTAATCCAAGAGGAAACGGTAAGTGAACTGCTGCACAGCTTAAATGTGCAGAAGTCTATGGGGCCAGATGAGATCCACCCAAGAGTTCTGAGGGAGCTGGCAGAGGTGATCGCCAAGCCACTTTCCATCATTTACCAGCTGTCCTGGCTGACGGGGGAAGTCCCATTCGACTGGAGGTTGGCAAATGTGACGCCGATCTACAAGAAAGGCCAGAAGGAGGACCCAGGAAACTACAGGCCTGTCAGTCTGACCTCGGTGCCGGGGAAAGTCATGGAGCAGATCATCCTGAGTGTCATCATGTGGCATGTACAGGACAAACAGGTGATCAGGCCCAGTCAGCATGGGTTTATGAAGGGTGGGTCCTGTTTGACCAACCTGATCTCCTTCTATTAGAAGGTGACCCACTTAGAGGATGAGGGAAGAGCTGTGGATGTTGTTTTCCTGGACTTCAGTAAGGCCTTTGACACTGTTTCTAATAACATTCTTCTACAGAAACTGGCTGCCTGTGGCCTGAATGGGTGTACACTTCACTGGATCAAAAACTGGCTGGATGGCCGGGCCCAGAGAGTGGTGGTGAATGGAGCTAAATCCAGCTGGCGGCCGGTCTCCAGTGGTGTTCCTCAGGGCTCAGTACTGGGGCCTGTCCTCTTCAACATCTTTATCGATGATCTGGATGAGGGGATTGAGTGCACCCTCAGTAAAATCGCAGATGACACTAAGTTGGGTGGGTGTGTTGATCTGCCTGAAGGTCGGGAGGCTCTACAGAGGGATCTGGACAGGCTGGATCAATGGGCCGAGGCCAATAGTATGAAGTTCAATAAGGCCAAGTGCCAGGACCTGCACTTGGGCCACAACAACCCCCTGCAACGTTACAGGCTTGGGGAGGAGTGGCTGGAAAGCTGCCCAGCGGAAATCGTCCTGGGGATGCTGGTTGACAGCCGGCTGAATATGAGCCAGCAGCGTGCCCAGGTGGCCAAGGTGGCCAATGGCATCCTGGCTTGTATCAGGAGTAGTGTGGCCAGCAGGAGGAGGGAAGTGATTGTTCCCCTGTACTCATCACTGGTGAGGCTGCACCTTGAGTCCTGTGTCCAGTTTTGGGCCCCTCACTTCAAGAAGGACGTTGAGGTGTTGGAGCGTGTCCAGAGAAGGGCAACGAAGCTGGTGAAGAGTTTAGAGAACCTATCTTATGAGGAGCAGCTGAGGGAACTGGGATTGTTTAGTCAGGAGAAGAAGAGGCTCAGGGGAGACCTTGTTGCTCTCTACAACTACCTGAAAGGAGGTTGTAGGGAGGTGGGGGTCGGTCTCTTCTCCCATGTGACAAGTGACAGGATGAGAGGAAATGGCCTTAAGTTGCATCAGGGGAGATTTAGGTTAGATATCAGGAAAACCTTTTTTACACAGAGGGTTGTAAAGCATTGGAACAGGCTGCCCAGGGAGGTGGTGGAGTTCCCATCCCTGGCAGTGTTTAACAGACGTGTAGATGTGGTGCTGAGGGACATGGTTTAGGGACCCTGGCAGTTCAGGATGAACGGTTGGACTGGATGATCTTAAAGGTCTCTTCCAACCAGAGGATTCTGTGTGATTCTGTGATATCTGGGATTTGAATTGTCTCAAGGAGAGAGAAGATTGGGACAAAGCTGGAAAGAGAAAATGTCAAATCTGCCTGAAAAATAATCCTCTAAATCTCAGAAGACCCCATTTAGGGCACACCAAACAAGGAAATTCAGCAGGAGATTATTGGCAAATAGACTTTACGGAACTTCCTCGTAAAGAAGGGTTTAAGTATCTTTTGGTTTTAGTGGATACCTTTTCAGGATGGCCTGAGGCTTTTCCCACTCGCACCAACAAAGCTAGGGAAGTGGTTAAACTACTTCTAAAAGAAATCATACCTATATTCGGGTCCCCTTAGGAATGTCTTCAGATCGAGGACCTCATTTCATTGGAGGAATAGTACAAGATCTGTGTAGAATATTGGGAATTAAATGGGATTTACATACCCCGTGGAGACCTCAATCTAGTAGGAAAGTAGAGAGAATGAATTTTTATTCTAAAACAACAGCTAAGTAAAATATGTCAAGAAACTTCATTAAGCTGGCCAAAAGCATCACCTTTGGCCCTTCTCAGGATAAGGATAAAACCCAGGACAAAATTACAAGTCAGTGCATATGAAATCTTATATGGCAAACCGCATCAGGCCATGGTGGTTCCAGGGGAGGAACAACTGAAGGGTCCAACTGAGTTAAATCAATATCTTATTACTTTGGGAAAGGTGGCTGGACTTGCTGGTTGGATTCACTACACACAAGTAAAGAAGGCACCATGGGATCAGTGGACTGTTACTGCTGACGAACCTTTAAAGATAAAGATCAGTCAGGCTCAGCCAGCTCCAGGACTGAGCACATGACTTCTCCAAAGACTCACTCACAGGTTTTAATAGTAACCATCATTATTTGTTTTGATCAGCTGAAAGTGTCATATACAGAGAATGAAGAAAATTTAATCTTATCTTTGGTTCAAGGTTTTGGGAAAATGCATATCCTGACCGGTATAACAGCTTGTTTGCCTCTTCTCCAAGCAGCTGGTCAGCCCACACCATGGGGAATAATTCCTGTGAATTTGACAATTCTAGAGGGATATGTGAATGTTTCTCAAGCTTTCATTGCAGCTCATGGATCTGACTATTTAGACGATAGTAACAACTGCAGACAAAGAGGAGGTGATATACCTCAAGATGTGACACCTTGGCGGCCATGGGATAGTAGAACTTTATTTGGAAGAGGGAAGCGGAACCAATGGACAGGCAACAGATTTATTGAATTTATGTGTCACTCAAAATTATACTAAGGATGTATCCTCGCCCCCAGAATGTGCAGCTCTAAGAGAAAAAAGGAAAACCTGGACTGGGCCCTTGGAAGGGATCTGGAAATATTTGGGAAAATTAGATTGGTGCATGACCTGGGGAACTAGTCTTATGGTCAATATTAGCAGAACTGATTGGAGATGTAACCAACTTCTAACCAAAAGTCAAGTAGTTTTTCTGAATCGTACCCTCACTATAGGTGGGTGTAAAAATCTTTCATGCCCAGAATATTGCAAGGAGACTGTACCCTCTCCAGGATACACTGTGTGGGCAACTTCGGACGGACACTGGACCACACGTTTAAAACTGAAATCAATGACCACGCAAATAACACTAGGACTGTTAACCCTTTGTCCAACATGGAGAAAAAGCCCAATTGAAGCAAAATACTGGGGAAGAGTAAAAAGAAATCAGGAAGAAGACAAATGGGCAGGACCGACTACAGCTGTGGAAGTGGGATGGGGAATCCAGAGCTTTCTAATGCCAGGTCTTATGGCCTTAGAAAACAGAATGCTTGTAGATAATCTAACCTGGCAAGTAGAGACCCTCTCCAGAGCTACACAGAAAGGATTCCAATTGATTGACAAACAATTACAAGAAAATATTAAAATGACTTTGCAGAACGGATTGGCCTTAGACCTACTATTAGCAAAGGAACAAGGATTATGTGGTTATCTTAAATTAGATCGTGAACATTGCTGCATACACATTCCAAATGTAACAGATGATTTACAAAACCAACTTGAAAAGATGAGACAAGTGACAGAAGACAGCAAAGCCATTAGAGATACAGTCGAAAACAACTGGCTGAACAAATTCTTACAAAGTGTGGGGGGCTGGTCACTGAAGGGATGGCTGGCCACCTTATTAGAAGGAGTAATATTGCTGCTCATTGTGATCGTAATAATGGCAGTCTGCATACGGTGTGCTAAACTAATAATTGTGAACAGTATATGGAAATAGTAAGATGCATTAGAGATGAAAATATTGAGATCTCTCTAAAAATTAGAGAAATCTCAAAAGGGGGGAAATGTTATGTTCCTTGTAAATACCAGCCTGTACAATAGAGATACAAAGAACTTGGCAGCCTGGGAAAGGAATGAGGAGGATCTGAATGGCTTGGGAAAGCAGACAGGGGAAGACAAAACAGAAGACAAAAAGAGGGACTAAGTCATTTGAAGGCTGGTTGAAACCAGCATAAATCACAACACACTCTGTTAAAAACACCATTCTTGCCAATTAACAACCATATATGGGAAAAGGTGTGATAAAGACCTCAAAGAATATCTCTTCTACGAGCAGCAGGTGACTTCAGAGACCATTAGAAAGACTTTTTCAATTCTAGACTGCATGCGTAATGGCTATGCAAAATTATTAATCAGTTTTTAGAAATAGAATGAATATGTATGATTATTTTGGGGAAAATAATGAATATGTCTGTAATCGGGTGACATAAGCTTTGGTTGAGGCAGCATATGGCATGCACGATAGGCAGAATTATCCCCTGTGCATCCGGTGCTGCAAATAAAGAAAATGCTGCTTCTTAATGCTACATTGGTGTGAAGGAGTTTCTTCCGATTTTCAGTAACAATACTGTAAAAGTCGGTGATTGAAGAAACTCTCTAAGACTCAGTTTTGAGTTTCAGAAAGCAGCATTCTTTATTGCAGCGCTGGGGGCACAGAGACTCTGTGTCTCAAATCATGCACACCTCAGGTTGGGATAGCCATTAATTATATAGTTCATCTACATACATATGCATTGCATTTCTCAGACCATACATATTCATATCATTTCCCAGAAATAATCATAATATATGCATGTTCATTACGCTGGCACAGTTTTTCTGTTAGGGTCTTCATAGGGGGTCTTGGGTGGTCTTCAGGGGTCGCTCCTGAGTGTCCTTTAGTTGAACCCTCTTCTTGAGCATGTGTGGTCAGCATCTTCTTACATAACTTTTTCTTATCTTCACAGTTGGTTTCCTAAAACCAGTTTGTTCTAGTATCTTGACCACAATGTTCCTTAAATGACAGTTTCTAAATGACTCTATTGTATAATAAACAATTGAGCAAAAGCTAAGCTGTGTATACATTGTTCTATCTCTTGCAAGTCTGGGGGTTTCAACATGTATCAAAGGAATGAGTACATTAATATTTTGCTGTCTTCTCTTGCAAGCCCTTATTTGCTCCTGATTTAGCTAGTTCTAAGTTCAAACCTTTTTAATACCAGTTGTCGGAGAACGATAATGACGGACTGCACGCACTTTATGAAAGTGATAACGCAGACCTTTATTTAGTGCCACAGCAAGCCTTATATACTCTCTGTCTCTCAAACAGTGATTTTCCACTAAAGCAGTACTTTCCCATTATCTTATCAGTTCAGCCTCTACTCCCTGTATTTCCCAGCGCTTGTCTGCTATTTCCCAGCTCTTGCCTGCTATTTTTTAACTGGTGGTTTTCTTTCTCCCGTGTCTTCTGCACCTGCTCACTGATCCCACGGCTTCTTGCACGATGTTCTTTCTCCCGTGTCTTCTGCAGCTGCTCACGGGTCCTACGGCTTCTTGCTTACCAAAGCGATTATATCTTGAATTTCTGGCGATCCTTAAATTTCTGTCGATGATCGATCGCCGGCTGTTCCCACATCTCCCCCTTCTTTGTTTAGAACCAACACTGCTTCGAGTGATCTGTCCACTAGTTTCTGCACACGTGACATAAAACACGGTATACAAATAAGAATACATAAAATATTTCAACATATGCTAATTAATCCACCCTGTCAATCCCTAATTATTTAACGGATGTCTTCGGTCACTCTGCCTTGTCTTCAGTCACCGTCTATCATGTCTGTACTTGTCCGTTCATGTCCATCCTTGTTTACAAATCTGACAGCAACAAGTCCTGTTGCTCTTTAAAATCTCCTACAATTCCCCCTTTTTGTTTTTGTGCTATCCAGATACCTGCCATATTTTTCTTTACGATTACCATGGTTTTATTTATTATGCACGATCCTCCAATCAATATTATCATAATCATAATCAATATTTGCATACCTTGTTTACATATATCTTTAATCCAACCTGTTATACCCCACTGCTGAAACCACCCATCGAGGCCCGTGTCAGTTATTTGCAACTGTTTAACTCCATCCTTCAAGTCCTGAATGCTTTTATAGATTGACGTAGAATGGTCTGACAGATTCATACAACACATTCCTTCAAAGTCCTCACATCCATGACCTTGTGCTAGCAATAAAAAATCTATAGCTGCTCTATTTTGAAGCGTGGCATGTCTAATAGAATCAGTGTCCAATAACAATCCACTCAAAGCTCGTGAAGTAGCGTTACTCTGCTTTGCTAACCAACATCCTAATCTATTTAGTGTTGCCAGGGCTTTGGCGGCAGCTACACCAGGTGTAAAAAGAGAAGCTGTTATTATTTCTGCCTGGTTCCAAAATGTGGCCTGTGAATCACACATGGGATCAAAAACATGGTGCGATCGTCTCTTTCGATGCCGTAGAAAGTGCGAATGCTGGTGAATCATAGTAATATTTGGTGTTAGTAATGTGAGACGCCCGATTGTACAAGGACCACCCCGTATAGGGGCCGGAATACCAGTCCATGCTCGATTCCCACAGATGAAAAAAAGACCCGAAGGGAGCTTCATGGGTGTATTACTGCCTACAGAAATTTTGGGAATGGTGTAATTGCACCATATGCTACTATTTGTATATGGTGATAAGGTGCTATGTACAGACCAGGATAGATTTCTGTTTTTCCCGGTATAATTAAAAAACACGCAGACAGCAGCCTGCACAGAACCCAACAAACACACTTCCTGGGGTTGAAGGGGTGCTGGGGGGAAGGCGTGCGCCAACCACCCGTCTACTGACTTGTTCCAGACGTTTGGACATGCTGGCCTTACAGCCGTCGCATTACAAAAGGCAAACCACTCTATTGTGTCTATAGGAATTCCCACCAAACATGTTGAAAAGGGATTTTGAGGAGTTGCTGTACTAAGGCAGAGAAAATCTTGTCCGGTGGCATTAGCAAGTGTTACCCAAACATTTTCATTAGGCTGTGGGACTATCCAAGCAGTACTGCTCACGATTAGTTGGATTCCGATGACGGTGGTTGTGATGACAGTGTGCACAGCCAAGGTTTTACCCATTTCGCTGGGATCCATTGGACTCCACGATCTGTAACGACACAAGCATATCCTCGTCCCCAAGTAAGTAATCTGTACGGACCCTTCCATTCCCCTGTCTCCTGGTCGCGCATTCGAATCAATATATCATGTTGATCTGCAACAGCCACCCCTGTCTTCATGCCCTGCAAGTGCAGTATAATAGGTGGGTGTTCTTGACCTTGAGGAAACCACAAAAAGTTTAACATATAACAAGCTTTAAATAATCGTGTTTGAGGGTCCTCCAGTCCCCCTTTTTGTTTTTGCAATTGACGCTTCAGGGTGTGATGCATGCGTTCTATGATCGCTTGACCTGTGGGGGAGTGTGGGATACCAGTGATGTGTTGAACTCCCCATAATGCAAGGAAATGCTGGAGACTGGAGGCTATATAACAAGGCCCATTGTCAGTTTTTATGGTGCGCGGTACCCCATAGGCCGCAAAAGCCATGTGTAAATGTTTTATAACATGTTTTGCCGTCTCTCCTGTCTGAGCAGTAGCCCAGATGATATGGGAGAAGCAATCCACCGAAACGTGGACGTATTTAAGTTTCCCAAATTCAGGCACATGTGTGACATCCATTTGCCAAACGTCAAGGGCGTGCAAACCACGAGGATTAACTGCTTGTTCTATTCCTGGCCCTAGTTGCTGGCAACTAGGGCAAGACTGGACAATGGCTTTTGCGTCACTAATGGGAAGCTTAAATTGTCTTGCTATTACTTTTGCCCCCTGATGAAAAAAGGCATGAGAGGCCCGAGCTTGTGAAAAAATGTCTGGCGTCGGTCCCGTCCATACTGGTGCCGCTAATCTGTCAGCTCTAGCATTACCTTCGGCTAAAACCCCAGGGAGACTAGAATGACTTCTGATGTGTGTGATAAAGTAGGGTTTCTGTCGAGATTCTAATAGGTGCCATAGGGTTTTAAATTGGGCAAATAATTGTTCATTTGCAATTTCTTTTAAAATTGATTTTTCCAACCTTGTGACCACTCCTACCGTATAACAAGAATCTGACACTACATTGAGAGCCACATCAGACCAAAGCTTAAAAGCTTCTATTACTGCTTGCAATTCTATTGTTTGAGCAGAACCTGAAGTATGATAAACTTGATGTTTCCACCCCTTTTTGGTTTTCCATGTTACCACTGCTTTTCCCGTACGACTACTACCATCCGTAAAAACAGTTATTCCCTTTAGAGGTCGATGGCTGATATTTGGCCTTGTCTCCCAGCTGTGGTTGCGCATCATGGCAAACATTTTGTGAGCAGGATAGTCTGTTCGCAGCGAACCCTTGTAGTCGGCTAATGCTGTTTGAAATTCCATTGACTGGCTTACTGCCCATTCAAGATAATCCCTTTGAATAGGACACACAATACTATCAGGATCTTTTCTGGCTATTTCTAATAATCGATTTCGGCCCTTGATGATTAGGTTTGCAAATGCTTCAATTTTGGTTGTGATTGTTTTTCGCTGTTGATGGGGAAGAAAGAACCATTCTAGAATTCTTAAAGGGTCAGGCGAGTCGCCGTCCCACTGCGCCATTATGGCGTAGGGGTGCCTCTGATGGTTTACTACAAATAGGATGATGTTTAGTTCTAGAATGATTCTCTGAAGATAATTTTGCGTAATTTTGTGACTAATCTTTTGGATAGCTTCTTTAGCGGATTCTGTCAGGGTTCTGGGAGAATTAATATTCGAATCTCCTGTCAACAGTGTCAATAATGGAGCCATGTCTACGTTCGTGATACCACACATGGAATGAATCCAATTTATATCCCCTACAAGTTTTTGGACGTCATTGAGTGTTTTTACATCAGTGCGCAGTTCTAATTTTTGAGGCATAATGGCCGACTGTGTTATCTTCCATCCTAAATACTTCCAGGGTGCTGTGATCTGAACTTTTTCTGGTGCCAAACATAGGCCGAATTGTTTCATGTGCTGGGATACTTCAGCAATTATTTTCTGTTGGTCTAGAGATGGTCCTGCTATTAAAATATCGTCCATATAACGATAGAGCACATATTGGGGCCAATGATGTCGTAAATCACTTAAGGCCTGAGCTACATAAAGTTGGCACATTGTGGGAGAATTCTTCATTCCTTGGGGCAGCATAGTCCAATGGTATCGCTGTGCTGGTTCCGCTTTGTTAACCGATGGTACTGAGAAAGCAAACCGTGGTGCATCCTGCGCATGTAACGGGATTGTGAAGAAGCAATCTTTTAGGTCAATCAATATAATGTCCCAATCAGCGGGAATCCTTGTTGGTGATGGTAAACCTGGTTGCAGGGGCCCCATATCCTCAAGCACGTTGTTGATTTTTCTTAAATCATGTAACAATCTCCATTGCCCACTTTTCTTAGGGATTACGAAAACAGGTGTGTTCCAAGGACTAGTGGTGTGTTTTAGGTGTCCCTGTTCTAATTGTTCTTGTACTAATTGTTTTAAGATGGCGACCTTTTCTTGAGATAGCAGCCATTGATCCACCCACACTGGATCGTCTGTTTTCCATTTTAATTTGATGGGCTTCGGTCGCTTGTCAATGACCGCTCCGCAAAAGGCGGAGTCGCCAATTTACACCCCATCTGTCCCAGCACATCTCTTCCCAGGAGATTGATAGGAATCTTTGCAACGTACGGTTTGACCGAACATACAGGCTCGTCAGGCCCGCGACATTGTAGAATGCAAGCGCTCTGTGATGCTCCAGAAATGCCACCTACCCCCATGAGGCCATCCACAGCAGTTTGAACTTCCCATGTCACTGGCCAGTTAGTAAAAGACACGATGGTAACATCAGCTCCAGTATCTGCCAACATTTCACAGCTCCATTCATTAGGAACAGCGTGCGGGTGTCGAAAGGTGACGAGCACCGTGGGCCTTTCATGTCCCACGTCTAACGCCCAAAAGATGGCTGCCGATCCGGTAGATCCAAAACCCGAGTCTCCTCTCACCTGCGGCATCGCTTTAGGAACCTGTGCTACAAAAGGGATTAGCTGTGCAATTCGACTTCCTGACAAAATGGTAACTGGTGGGGCTGGAGTCCATACCATAATTTTAACTTGCCCAGTGAAGTCAGCATCTATGACACCAGGTAAAACAAAAATTCCTTGTTTAGTAGTCGATGATCTCCCTAATAACAACGCACTCAACCCTCCCCCCAATGGTCCTTTAGCATTTGATGGCACATACTGAATGCTAGTGTCCCATAATGTTACATCTTCTACGGTCTCCACATCCACTCCGGCACTTCCTGCTGTTCTTGCAGGGAGGTTGGCCAAGCAGCCTGTCTTGGCTGAACTACTTGTGTCGTCGTGCGGTTCGTGGTCGCGCTCCGCTGACCGTTTCCCCGAGTCTGTACCTTGGTCAATAGAGTTCCGTTGTGGTGATATTTCGAGTGACACCGTGAAGTAGGATGGTTTCTTTTCCCACACCTTCCACATACCTTTTCCGAATCGTTGGTTGGGGGCTGCCCTAATTTTCTACTCTGGTTAGCTTGGCACTGTGCCCTTAAGTGACCCATCCAGCCACAGCTATAGCATCTTTTGTTCGGTGTATTCAGAGCCGTAGCAAACGCTTCTGCAAGCGCGGTGGTATGATGCTCTACCGACCTGACCCTATTACAGGCCTCAATCATTTGAACCAGAGTTGCGGTAGGTGGTAACGACAGCAAAATGCGTTTGCAATCCGTATTGGCATTTTCTACTATCATCTTCATCAAAATGGCTTCTTTGGCAGCCTGGTTATCAATTTGTTTATCAACAGCATCCCGCACTCTATCGACAAATTGCATGTAAGGTTCGTTGTTTTTTTGTTGTAACTTGGTGAATGATGGTTCACTTTTCCCAACTTCCGGAATCTGCATTAGAGCCCGTCGGGCCAGGCCGGCGGACACTCGCAGCACATCAACAGGAAGCCTGGCCTGCAATCTTGGTTCAGAAAATTGCCCCCTTCCCATCATTTGATCAGGGCCTATTGTCTTTAAAGGGTCATCGTCCGGCCTATCTAGGTTTCGCATGGCTTCTTCGTGAACCAGAGTACTCCACTTGTCCTTCCAAAGGAGTCTTTGCATCGGTGTCAGGATCACAATCATAGGGAGTTAATAAGTTGCCCCCGTAGATGTTGTCTAACAGAGCGGTGGTATACGGCGCATGCAGACCATAGGTCATTACAGATTTACGAATTTCTTTCACCAACTCCCAATGAAAGGCCTGGTATTCTTGCCGATTATTCACCACCACTACGGGGTAAGCATTTAGCACCTCCCCATCTTTCAAAGCCTCTTTCTGAATCTTTGACCACTGATCTCGTGGATCTACATGGCCACTAAGCCCGATTTCGCCGGGGCCGTTGATGTTCTCCGAAACTGTCGGAAGTGGCAGCCAGGACGAAGGCACCGGTTCTGATCGCCTTGGCGAGGGGGGAGATGGCAGAGGCAGCCTGTTGGTAGAGTGCGCTTCCTCTGTCATCGGTTGAGCCACCCTTGTCATCTCCTGGTCAGTTTGCGTCGCTGCCTCTGGCAGCGGGCACTGTTCTCGCCCCGTTACACACTCTCTACCCCGGTCTGACGGCGGAGCGGACGGGACTGCAGGTGCGTGGGCCCCCAGCGCAGCCTCTGCCTCCGCCGCAGCTTTTCTCTCTGCCATCACGCTCTTAATTGCCTCAGACATTAGCCTCCAGGTAATTGCCAGCCCTTCTGCGTTTTTATCTCCGCGCGAGACTGCCTCCCACAACAGTTTGCCCACTTCGTCCCACATGGTGGGATCGAATGCCTTTGATGTTTCTGCTGGCAAGCCTTGCGTCTGGAGCCACTGTAACAGGCGCCGGACGGCATGTTCTTCGTATTTAATCCCTCTCTTAGAGAGGATATGCAGCAGGAGTTTGGCTATCGCCGCTTCTTCTGGAGTCGATGAAGCCTGCCCCATACTGCGCCTCAGGTGCTCACCTTTTTAAGGTCCCTGCGGATATCCCCAGCGCCGCTTCGTGTCGGTCGCTGATCCTCAGCACCGCTTCGTGTGGGTTGCTGATCCCCCACGCCGCTTTGTGTCGGTCACAGTCTCTCCCTGCACCGCTTCGTGTCGGTTGCAGTCTTCCCCTGAGGATCGTTCTTCCTCGGCGTTGGAAAAATCACGTCGGGGTCACCATTTGTCGGAGAACGATAATGACGGACTGCACGCACTTTATGAAAGTGATAACGCAGACCTTTATTTAGTGCCACAGCAAGCCTTATATACTCTCTGTCTCTCAAGCAGTGATTTTCCACTAAAGCAGTACCTTCCCATTATCTTATCAGTTCAGCCTCTACTCCCTGTATTTCCCAGCGCTTGTCTGCTATTTCCCAGCTCTTGCCTGCTATTTTTTAACTGGTGGTTTTCTTTCTCCCGTGTCTTCTGCAGCTGCTCACGGGTCCTACGGCTTCTTGCTTACCAAAGCGATTATATCTTGAATTTCTGGCGATCCTTAAATTTCTGTCGATGATCGATCGCCGGCTGTTCCCACAACCAGTGACCCTAGATGTTGTCATAGGTGTCTTCCAAATTGAATTTTTGAACTGATTCTAGCAATAATCTACCATTTTGTAACTTCCCACTAAGTGTGTGACAAACTTTAGCTTTTGCACATTCCAGATTGATAATGTCACCCAATTTCTTGCTGAATAGCAGTTATCTGGGAGTAGAACATAAGCAAAAAAAAAAAAAAAAGTTTCCTGCTGCTCAGAAAGCATGGTCTTGTAATTAAGACACTGCTTTCAGTCTTAGAAATTATATGTTTAATTCTCAGATCTTCCATAAATTTACTTATATGCAAATCACGTCCTCTCTCTCTGCTTTACTTTCCTAGCAAGTTCAGGATTTACAGCAACCTCTGCTGTAACTAACGCTATTTAAATCAAAGTCTGTGTAGTCAAGTACTGAGCAGAACATTAGCCTGGATTCACACCCTTGATCTGCTGCAAAATACTGGTGAGACATACCATCACTTAGCTTGTATTTTAGTTTAATTTTCATCTCCCTAATGTGAAACATGAGCCATATTGTCCCTCTGAAGTGTATGTTTGGTAATATTTTCAGTGAGCTTCTGTGGTGCTTTTTCAAACCACATTATTACCTAGATAGATTTTGGATGGAACTGGTGCAACACAGGAGGTATTTCTATTATTTAGACAAGTTATCTCTGTCAAGCTGAAAGAAAAGATGAGAGAGAAAATGAAACTTACACCTCACTAAATAACTGCCATTAGGGATTTTATAGTTTCTGTTTCTTCTCTAAGAATGATTTGGATGTTGGTCTTATGATCCTTCACGAAATTTTCATAAGTGCTTGACTTTTCTAGTTAGCTTGAGTCTGCCTTGGGTGAGAGATGCGCAATCATCCGTGGATTAATATCTTTTTGTTTTATTCGTATTGCTGGTTGAATACTGGTGCTGAATGCTTTTCACATTTTCTGTATGATTTGAAGGCTCTATCTGAATCCTGACCTGCCATTGCTACTTTTGTCTTTTATTTCTCCTTTTCACAGCATTCATTGGTTTTTTGTTTGTTTGTTTGGCTGGGTTTTGTTTTCCTTTCTCTTTTTTCCTGCTTTTATTACATGTAAAAATGAAAAATTATTTTCTTGTATACATACATGATTTCCTTTGAAACTTTCTCACTCATGACTGACTGTTGTGATTTAGATTCAGCTGGCAACCAAGCACCACCCAGCCACTCTATCACTCCAGCAGGAGAAAATAGAACAAGTGACTTAAGGGTCAAGACACAGGACAGGGAGGGCTCACTCACCAATTACGGTCATGGGCAAAAGACAGACTCAACTCAGGGAAACAAAATCCATTTAATTTAAACAGCAAAATAACTACCAAATCACCAATCCAATCAGAATAGGACAGTGAGAGAAACAACAGGATCTTAAATGCATCTTTCCCCCCACCCCTTCCTTCTTCCCGGGCCCAGCTTTGCTACCTCCTCCCCACCACACAGTGCAGAGGGGGCAGAGGATGGGGGGGGGGTGTCACGGTCTGTCCCAGTTCGCTCTGTTCTGCTTCTGCTGCTTGCTCTTCTTCAAGGGAAACACTCCTCACAGTTCTACCTTGTGGCAACTTGGCATTACTCACACAGGAGCCAGTCCTCCATGAACTCCTCCAGCTAGCGTGGGGGTCTTCTGCTAGCAGAAGACTCTCTGCTCCAGCGTGGACTTCTCCACGGGCTGCAAACCGATCTTTTCTCCACTGGTGATCTCTGAGAACTGCAAGGACTCAGCCTTCCATCCCATCACCGGCCGAAGGGGAATGGCTGCTTCGGAGTGCCTCCTCGACCTCTTCCTCACTAACCTGGGTGACCACATGGTTGTCTCCTGCATGGTTGTCTCTCCCTCTGTCCTACCCCCTCCAAAACAAAAGAAAGCTCCCAAAACAAAGGCACTTGCCAAACAGGTTTCCCCAGAGGTGGAGGTAAGGATTTTTAGCCAATGGCTGGACAAGCACCTCCATATCATATGCATTTCAGGGGACAACCTCACTGTGCTCCTGCAGACTGTACACCTATGGGCATCTGGAGTGCATTGGTGGTCTTTTGGAGTGGTTTAAGTGTATCTGGAATGGGAACATCAGAAGATTCACTAAAGAAGTGCACTCCTAATCTGAACTGAAATGTTAATGTAGACAAGCCTTCAGTTAATCTTGGAATTCATCTGTTTGCTTTTAGATAAATATTGTCTGGATTTGCAATGGTATTTTAGCATTGCATTTCTATTTGGATCCCAAATACACATCAATTTCCATGGGAGTTAAAATGGATTTTTAGTGGCTCTAAGATAAAGGTCATTATTTTAATGCCCATCTACATTGTACTTTACCTTGTACTATCTTGTTTGTTTTCCCTAAACATAAAAAAAGGGAATAAACAAATTCAGGTAATTCAGGGGCCATAAAGACAGTAAAGCATAAAGCCAGGGGAGATCTAGGTTAGATATCAGGAAAAACTTCTTTACAGAGAGGGTTGTAAAGCATTGGAACAGGCTGCCCAGGGAGGTGGTGGAGTCCCCATCCCTGGAAGCATTTAACAGACGTGTAGATGTGGTGCTGAGGGACATGGTTTAGGGACCCTGGCAGTGCTGGGTGAACGGTTGGACTCGGTGATCTTAAAGGTCTCTTCCAACCAGATGATTCCGTGATTCCGTGATTCTATGATATTAAGGCTAGCAGTTAAGGCATTCTCATGAGTTGTGGCAAGTGTAACTTGGAGCTGCCTGACATGAAGGAGGGACATCTGTATAAAACACAAAGTGAAAACTAGCTGTTGTCAGTGCTACATACACTCCTACTGAACTTCTTAGCAAGAGCAGCTGTCTTTTGCACAAAATCCAGCACTGCCCCCATGCGTTGGGCTCCCTGGGAGAGGGAGGTGAAAAGATGCACAGAAAGGCAATCCTAAGCAGACTTAGGTGAAAACATCTGCTGGGCTGCTTGCCTCTGTCAAGACAATGGCTTTGGATATGTGCAGTAATGGAGTTTTAAGGAGCTCTGTAAGTGTTGCAGAAAAAAAAATGGAGATGGCTGTGAATACAAAGATGCCTCAGTGGTTAGGATAGGTGTTTGAGAGTCATTATGATAGAGTTAGGTACTTAAACTGTACCTAAAGTTAAATTTTTCAGACTAGGCCAATACAGGAATGAGTCTTACTGGCTCTGTTCTTTTGCACTGAACAAAAATTCTCAAATATTTATGCCTTTTTATTGGTGGGTCCTTGGAAGAGCAGCTGTAGAGATCGAGGACATTGATCAGCTGACTGTCCTGCCTAAACTTCCAGAGGAGTCTGCTGCTGTGGGCCCGATGAGGGTTGAAGATCAAGATGTGCCAATTGCATCAACAACAATATTGTACCAACCGAGATTCCATGGATCCATCCAGAAGTTGATCCATCAACTAGAGGGCCCAAGAATGCTTAGTAAGGCCCGTTCACCCTTTAACAGTGCAAAAATCTAACAGGGAATGGAGATTAACCATAGACTCTCGTGGCCTGAATGAAGTGACACCAGCCATAAGTGCTGCTGTGACGGACAGATTAGAACTCCAGTATGAACTGGACTCAAAGGCAGCTCAGTGGTACACTACAATTGATCTTGCTAATGCTTTTCTCTCTTTTCCTATAGCAGCAGAGTGCAGGGCACAGTTTGCTTTCAGCTGGAGGGGTGTCCAGTACATCTGGAATCGACTGCCCCAGGGCTGGAAACACAGTCCCACCATTTGCCATGGACTGATCCAGACTGCACTGCAGACAGGTAGAGCTCCAGAACACCTGTAATATATTGATGACATCATTGTATGGGGTAATACAGCAGAAGAAATTTTTGAGAAAGGGGAGAAAATAACTTAAATTGTTGTCACCGGTTGGCTGAGGCAAGCCAATCACAGGGACGTGTCCTCTCCTATCTTTAAAACCCCTTTTCCCCTGCACAAGGAGAGAAAGGGTTAAAAAGCAGAGATAGGAAAAGGAAGAAAAGATTTTGTGAGACCTCTGAACGTTTGGAAAACTGAAACAAAGTTTAATAACACCAGAACAAAATATATAATATGCAGGGAAAAACCAATGCAAAATCTGAGGGTTTATACGGGATGGAGAAACGAGGGTTAAACGTGAGAGAGAGAGAAAGGGGGACGGTACCGCGCAGAGTCCAAAATGGCGCCGGCCACGTGGACGCTCTCGTGGAGTAAACAAAGGATCTGCGGCTATTACGAACGCAGGGCTCCAACGTGCAAAACACTGTTCCTACCAGTCTGGTCGTGCGGTTTGTAGAAGAAAAGCAGAGAGAGTACGGCGTTACAGCAGCAGGGAGAAGGCAGCCCCGGGGCACGGCGCCTCCAGTCCCAGGCCGCGCGGCGGCTTCCCCGGCACACAGCTCAGCTCCGCTCCACTCCAGCAGCACGGGGGAGCGGCAGCCACAGGCAGGCAGGCGGGCAGGGTCCGAGCCAAGGGGACACAGCCTGTAAGGTCCCCAGAGCCAAACCGCAAGTATGGAAAAGCCTCTTCCCGGAGCGAAGCTGCAAGCCCGCAGCGCCCCTCGGAGTGCAAAGCCAGAAGTGTCCCGGAGAGAAAAAAAAAGCACAGAGAGCCGCAAAAGAGCAACCCCGAGCAAGCCCGCAGTATGCGCCTCTTAAAGGGACAGACGCTCGCGAGAAACTTTTACAGCCAATGAGGTGCTAAAACGTAACATGGAAGGGAATAGTCCAATTGGTCAGTTTAAAACAAATCTTTCAAGCAGTTTTTTTCCTCAAACTGCCACAATTGTTTTAGATGCTGGTTTTGCCATAAAAAGAAGCAAGGTCAAGGGACCTGCACGAGAGATCCAGTTTTTAGGAATTTAATGGCAAGAAGGGTGTCACCAGATCCCAATGGACGTGGTTAAAAAAAGAACAGCCATGTCCCCACCAACTAACAAAAAGGAAACACGAGCCTTCTTAGGTGTTGTGGGTTTCTGGAGAATCATATTCCTGGTTACAGTCAGATTGTCAAACCTCTCTATGAAGTGACCCGGAAGAAAAACAATTTTAATTGGGGTCCTGAGCACAAACAAGCCTTTGAACAAATCAAACGAGAGATCGTACATGCAGTAGCTCTTGGGCCAGTCCGAACAGGACAGGACATTAAAGATGTGCTCTACACCACAGCCGGGGACAATGGTCCTACCTGGAGCCTCTGGCAGAAAGCACCAGGGGAGACTCGAGGTCGACCCCTAGGATTTGGGAGTCGAGGATATAAAGGCTCCAAGGCCAACTATACTCCAACTGAAAAGGAACTATGAGCAGCATATGAAGGAGTCAGAGCTGCTTCAGAAGTGATCGGTACTGAAGCACAGCTCCTCCTGGCGCCACGATTACCAGTCCTAGGCTGGATGTTCAAGGGTGAGTTTCCTTCCACTCATCATGTCACCAATGCTACATGGAGTAAGTGGGTTGCATTAATCACACAGAGAGCTCAAATAGGAAATCCTAATCGTCCTGGAATCTTAGAAGTGATCATGGATTGGCCAGAAGGTAAAGACTTTGGAATGCCACCAGAAGAGGAAGTGACATGGGTTGAAGAATCCGCACCATATAATCAATTATCCGATGATGATAAGCAACATGCTCTGTTTACTGATGGATCTTGCCATCTTGTAGGAAATCACTGGAGGTGGAAAGCTGCTGTGTGGAGTCCCACACAACGAGTCGCAGAAGTAGCTGAGGAAGAAGGTGAATCAAGTCAGTTCGCAGAGGTAAAAGCCATCTAGCTGGCTTTAGATATTGCTGAGCGAGAAAATTGGCCAGTGCTCTATCTCTACTGACTCCTGGATGGCAGCAATCAAGCAAGCTAAACTTTTAAAACCTTTATGGTATGGGGGACAATGGTCAAAATATCAATACAGGAGGCCTGGCAGATCGATTATACTACACTGCCTCAAACCCACCAGGGTGAGTGCTACGTGCTGACAATGGTGGAAAAAACCACCAGATGGCTGGAAACATCTCCCGTGCCTCATACCACTGCCCCAAACCCCATCCTGGGCCTTGAGAAGAAAATCCTCTGGAGACATGGTACTCCAGAAGGAATTGAGTCTGACAATGAGACTCATTTCCAAAACAATCTTATAGACAATTGGGCCAAAGAACATGGTATCGGGTGGGTGTATCATATCCCCCATCATGCACCAGCCTCTGGAAAAATTGAAAGATACAATGGTCTGTTAAAAACTACTCTGAAAGCAGTGGGGGGTGGAACTTTTAAAGATTGGGACAAGCATTTAGCACAAGCCACCTGGTTAGTGAATACCAGAGGATCATTCACCCACTAAGCGGGTCACCTTGTTATAGAAGGAGATCAGATTAGTCAAGCAGGACCTGCCTTTCATAAACCCATGCAGACAGGGCCTGATCACCAATATGAATACAAAGCACAGCATTATGAGTGCTGCTATTTTGAAAGTTAACTCCATCCAAGTCAGACTCAATACGATTGCAAAGTAAGAAATACTGGAAATGCACACAGTCTAATATCAGCCTCTCTGGGGGTAAAAACTAAACTTCCACTGTCTTTAGATTCAAATTATTTTTTCTTGTTCTCTAGAAGGTGTTAGCTAAAGTAACCTCTTCAAGCTTGGAAAGGATAATGCATCCTCTAGTTCCCAGCTCCTCCTGCCTATACTTTCATGTCTTCAGTGTGTTTAGTCACTTCAATGATATGAAGAACCGTTCATCTGACTCTCTCAATTTATGCGAATGTATTAAATAAAAATGTATATTTGTCCATCCCTTACTGAACTACACCTTAGGCAGGAGTTTGCACAGGGAATCTAGAATATGAAAGAATTAATGTGTGAACAATTACAATGAGAGAATGATGGCCAGTCAAGAAATACTGATGAGTGTTTACATAATATCTACTTTACAGTTTTCAATGTACAATATTTTGAAAGTGCATAGACAACAAATATTTCATCAAAAGGAATAATGCACTTTATGAAGAGTAGAAACACTTGCTAAAATTGTCATTCTCCTTTTATCAAGCTTAATTCACCAGGTCAATGTTGGCTTTTTTTCCATTACTCCTTCTATCTTACACTGCCAAGTAAATTCAAATTCTTGTTTGTAAAGCAGTTTTCAAAGACCACCCAGGAGACTGAACTTTACCTGGCAATGTTTCTGTTCCTTAGAAAGAGAAAGAAAAAAACCAGTGACATCAACAGTGAACACAGTCGTGTTACAGGATACATCCATACCTTGCATTGCCACAGCAAGTGTGTGACCAGGAGGCTGCCATTCAGTGCTACTGCCATTGCAGAGAATTTTAACCATTCTGAACATCTTTACTGGCTGTGGCAAAATAGTTAAGAATATATTGAAGTTCACTTTTACCTATCTTAAAATAAAAGAGTACAGCTTCCTTGGTATAGGAGACTATTCTGCTTTGTACCACTGCTCTAACGTAATCTGCTCCTAAAGCAGATATAATCAATTTATGGAAGATTGCCTCAATATTAAAAGGATCCACTAGGGACAGAGACATATCCAAGATATAGCATAACATTGCCCTTCAGTTGACAGTGAATTAAAAAAAGGCTTGCAGAAGTTAAGACCATTTAAGCCATGTGAACTTCTTGTGGGTTAACCCCTGCAGGCAGCTAAGCACCACACAGCCACTCACTGACTCCCCTGCAGCAAGATGGGGAAGAGTAAAAATGCAACAGGAAGGGTAGAAGTGCAAAAACTCATGGGTTGAGATAAAGACAGTTTAACAGGTAAAGCGAAAGCCGCATGCACAAGCAAAACAAAACAAGGAATTCATTCACTACTTCACATTAGCAGGCAGGTGTTTAGCCATTTCCAGGAAAGCAGGGCTCTATCATGTGTAATGGCTACTTGGGAAGACAAACACCAACACTCCATAGTAGTGGTCATGGTCCCAAGCCTGTTGGTGTTCAAGAAGCATTTGGACAATGCTCTTAGATACATGGTTTATCTTTTAGGTTGCCCTGTGTGGAGTCAGGAGTTGGACTAGATGATGCTCGTGGATCCCTTCCAACTCAGAATATTCTAAAATGCTTGCAAAATAATAGAGGTCACTAAAAAAGATTTATTAGTATTTGTAAATGCTTCAGAGACAGTAGTTGAACTATTTTTAAAATTTTTATAGAACCTAATAATAAGAGCAAATGAAGGCTTAATCAAGACAAGTTTTACCTCCTTATATTGCTGTGGTTTCTCATATGTCTCAGCTTCTAATCAGGATTTTTGTGTGACTAGCTAGCATACCTGGTGAAATTACTGATGAGGGAATACTGTTGCACATAGACTATTTTCTTATATTTGTTCTTTGTAAGAACAACTTAGACAAATGCCTGTCAGGAAAGATTTAGGCATAGTTCTTCCAGAACAGCAGAGGTGGCAACTCAATGAGCATTCATTTCCCAGTGTTTTTTCTGTGATCATCCTATTTTCTATGATTCTGTGTTGGAACATTATGTGTTACTCACTTTCTCACATTATAGTCTACACACCTCTCCTGAGCTACCAATGGAAGTTTACCAAAACGCTATGACTTATAAGTGAACTCTTCATGAAATTTGCAAATTATTTGGCCTGAGATAGTTTTGTGTAAGATCTTGAAAGTAATTGTCAATGTTAAATAACATTGTGGTGGGCTGATCTTGGTTGGCTGCCAGACCCCCACCTAGCCGCTCTCTCACTTCACTTCCTCTAATGGGTCTGGCTGGGACAGAGTTAATTTTCTTCATAGCAACCTGTATGGTGCTGTGTTTTAGATTTGTGACCAAAACAGTGTTGATACACACCAATGTTTTAGCTATTGCTGAACAGTGCTTGCACAGAGTCAAGGCCTTCTCTGTTTCTCACTCTGCTCCCCCAGTGAATAGACTAGGGGTGTGTGCAGGAGATTGGGACGGGACACAACCAGGCAGATGACTTGAACTAACCAAAGAGATATTCCATACCATAACATCATGCTCGGCAATAAAACGGGGGGGTGGGGGGGTGGAGGGGTGGGGTGGGGAGTGTTAGGGACCTTAGCCATCTTTTGCTCAGGAGCTGTTTGGGTGTTACGCTACACATGGGAGGTGGTGAGTGATTGCCTTTGCATCACTTGCTTTGTCTGTCTGTCTGTCTGTCTGTCTGTCTTTCTTTCTTTCTTTCTTCTTCCACTTCTCCTTTACTTATTAAACAATTTTTATCTTGACCCATGAGTATCCTCAATTTTACTCTTCCTTTTCTCTTCCTGGAAGTGAGTGAGTGGCTGTGTGGTCCCTAGCTGCCTACCAGGGCTAACCCTCAACACCTCCTCAACAGGAAAGGTAAGAAAATAATATGTGAAAGTTCATGGGTCAAGATAAAGACAGGGAAATCACTCATCAATTACTGCCACAGGCAAAGCAAACTTGACTTGGGGAAATTAATTACTTTATTGCCAATTAAAAATAGAATAGGATGGTGTGAAACAAAGAAAAATCTATAACACCTTCCCCTTACCCCTCCCTTCTTCCCAAGCTCAAATTCACTTCTTCCTTCCTGACTCTTCTGCCTAGTCCCCCTCTGAGCAGCGTGGGGGGGATGAGGAATGTGGGGCTTCCACCAGTTCATACATAATAGTTCCTCGCTCTCACAAGTGCTGCACAGTGTTTTTTACACTTCCTTAAATACGTCACCACAGAGGTGCCACCAGCTTCACTGATTGGCTCAGCTTTGTTCAGCAGTGGGTTCATTTTGGAGCTGGTTGGAACTGTCTCTGGCACGGGGGCAGCCCCTGGTCTCTTCTCACAGAGGCCACCTCTGCAGCCCCCTGTTCTATCATCAAAGCCTTGATGCATAAAGCCAATAAAATGAAGCAAAACTATGCAATCCATCAAGTAGAAGAATTCGACCAGATCGCCTTTTCAGTCTACTTGACTTCATCAAGTCTTCAGAAAGAGGCAAACTCCATGACTGTGCCCATACCAACTTTAATAGGACCATGTTTATACACAAGAAATATCATGTTAAATCATAGCTATTTCAGTACCAAGTGCCATCATAAGACACCAAATAAAACTCAAAATTCCCCTAAACAAAAAACCCCGAAGTATAAATTCAAAAAAGGAAAATGCAGTGATATATCTGCAAGGTACTACATACCTTTCCATTCAACCTATTGCACATTTTTTTCCTAATTTATTCCTACACCAATTCCATCCTTTCTTGCTAAGACTTCTCAAATTCAATTCATGGTACAATACACTTGTTTTGCACCAGGAGGTGCTGGTCTGTTACTATCCCAGTAAGAAAGCCCTTGGATGTACAATGGTTTTCCAGTCAGGATCACTGCAACACTTCATTAAGAAACAGCATGTAATAATGTATTCCAGCTGAGTAGAAAATAGCACCATGAGAAAACTAGTTGAATATGAAAACACCTGTACTGCACCTGGCTGGGAAGGTATTAATTTTCTTCATAGCAGCCTGTATGGCGCTGTGCTTTGCATTTCTGACCAAAACAATGTTGATAACACACCAATGGTTTAGATATTGCTGAGTCAAGGCTTTTTCTGTTTCTCACTCTGCCCATCCCCTTATCCCCTTCACCAGGGAGTACACTGGGGATGGGTGAGAGATTGGAAGGAGACACAACTGGGACAGCTGACCCCAACTGACCAAAGGGATATTCCATACCATATGACATCATACTCAGCAATAAATACTCAGGGAAAGGAGAAGAAATGAAAGACATTTGTGGTTATGGCCTTTGTCTTCCCAAGTAACCATTATGCATGCTGAGGCTCTGCTTCCGAGGAAGTGGCTTGACATCTGCCTGCCAATGTGATGTGGTGAATGAATTCCTCTTTTTGCATGCTGGGGTCAACCCACCACAGTCCTTTTTGGCACCCAACATGGGGCATGTGATGACAGTTGATCTCAGTGTGGTATAGCTGTTTTAGTTGTTAATTGGCAGTCTCCTTTGCTGGTCATGCAGTTTGCTTGCTTTACTGTATATTAGAGTTGGAGGTTTGTTAGTGACCACTTTTGTCTTTTGTCTCTGGTTCTGTTGCTTATCACTTTGCTGTGCCTGGTAACATTTTAATAAAAGCAATGGCTAGGTGCTTTGTCTGGCATATGGCTATGGTATTGATGCTGTGCCTAGAGCAGGTGCCTAGACTGGTTATCACCTCTGATAGCCTGGGATTTTATGCCTGAACAGGCATTTAATCTCATAGAAATAGCACACCACTTGAAGGAAGGGTTCCTTGCCTACCCCAGTGTTGTGGGTTAACCCTGGTAGGCAGCTAAGCACCACACAGACACTCACTCACACACCACCACCACCACCACCACCACCACCCCCCCCATAGTGGGATGGGGAAGAGAATCAAAAGGGTAAAAATGAGAAAACTCATTAATTGAGATAAAGACAGTTTAATAAGTGAAGCAAAGCTGTGCACACAAGCAAAGCAAAATAAGGAATTCATTCACTACTTCCCATCAGCAAGCAGATATTTAGCCGTCTCCAGGAAAGCAGGACTTCATCATGCATAACAGTTACTTGGGAAGACAAATGCCATAACTCCTAATGTCTCTCTCATTTATGCCTTCTTTCCATCAACTTTTATTGCTGAGCACAATACCCCTTTGGTCAATTTGGGTCATCTGTCCCAATCATGTCCCCTCCCAACTTCTCAGCACCCCAGCCTACTCACTGAGGGTGCAGCATGAGAAACAGAGGCGGCCTTAATGCTGTGTAAGCACTGCTCAGCAGTAAATAAACCATTGGTGTGTTATCAACACTGTTTTGGTCACAAAACCAAAATATAGCACCATACGAGCTACTACCAAGAAAATTAATTCCATCCCAGCCAAAACCAATACACCCAATGAGACTCAGCATCTTTCAGCACTGTTTTTGAGCTTGCCCTTTGCCTATCAAGCCTTTGTCCAACACTTTGAGATATGCAGAAAGATTACAGTTACCTTCTTGCTTGCTCCAAAGCTGGGGTACTGCTGTTCACAGGAATTAGAGTGTAAGGAAGCAATCTGGTGTCATTATTACACCAGTTGACACTGCCTGGTTCCAAATCCATAAGTTGATTCATTGGCTGGAGAGCCAAGGAGTGATCAGCAAGACTCATTCACCCTTTAATAAGTCCCATATGGCCAGTGCAAAAGTCTGATGGAGGGTGGAGGTTAACAGTGGACTATCGTGGCCTGAACAAAGTCATGCCACCCTTGAGTGTTGCCATACCAGACATGCTAGAACTCCAATATGGAGTCAAAAGCAGTCAAGTGGTATGTAACAACTGATATTGCCAATGCATTTTTCCTGATTCCTTTGGCAGCAGAGTGCAGGGCACAGTTTGCTTTCATGTGGAGAGGATGTCCAATACACCTGGAATCAACTGTTCCAGGGGGGAAGCACAGCCCTACTATTTCTCATGGACTGATGCAGATTGCACTGGAACAGGGTGATGCCACTGAACACCTGCAATACATCAACAACATCATTGTGTGGGACAACACAGTAAAGGAAGTGTTAGAGGAATGGAAAAGAATAATCCAGATCCTTCTGAAAGCTGGTTTCCCTATAAAACAAAGCAAGGTCAAAGGACCTGCACAAGACATCCCAGTTTTTTAGGAATAAAATGGTAAGATGGGTGTCATCACATCTCAATGGATATGATCAATAAGATAGCAGCCATGTCCCCACCAGATAAAAGAAAAGAAACAAAAGCTTTTCTAGGTGCCATGGTTTTCTAGAGAAAGCATATTCCAGGTTACAGTCAGCTTGTGAGTCCTCTCTATTGAGTGACCTGAATTAAGATTTATTTTGAGTGGGGGCCTCAGTAGCAACAGGCCTTCAAACAGATCAAAAAGGAGATAACTTGTGAGGTAGCCCTTGAGTCCATCAGTAAAGGATCAGCTGTGAGAATCATGCATCCAGGGAGCATGGCCTCCCCTGGAGTCTCTGGCAGAAAACACTAGGAGAAACTCAAGGTCGATCTCTAGGGTTGTGGAGCCAGGGGTATAGAGCATCTAAGGCCCACTGAACCACAACTGAGAGTGATATTAGCAGCAGATGAGGGAGTTGAAGCCACTTCAGAAACTGTTGGTACAGAAGGGTCCCCTCTACACATCATACAACTGATGCTACATGGAGTAATTGGGTACCATTGATCACACAACAGGCTCTAATGGGAAACCCCAACCACCCAGGCCCTTTGGGGTGACTACAGCAATAGAAACAAATAGGCAAAGCAGAGATAAACCCATCTGGGCTGCTACATGGTAGCAAGATATTGCTGCCCAGTAGAAAACATTGTTGTAAAGATATGTCATGTAGATGCTCACATGCCCAAGACCTGTGCCACCGAAGAACACTGAAACAATGAGGAGGTGGACTGGGCTGCTAGAACTGAAGTGGCTCAAGTGGACTGGGCACGTAAGGTTGAGCTATTTATAGCTCGATGGGCCCATGAAACATTGGGACATCTAGAAAAGGATGCAACATATTGATAGGCTCATGACTGACGGGTGGATATGACCATGGAGACCATCACACAATTCACCCATGGAAGTGAAACATATGCCTCAATCATAGAATCATTAGATTGGAAAAGACCCTGAAGGTCATCAAGTCCAACTGTTAACCTAACAGGATGAGAGGAAATGGCCTTAAGTTGTGCCAGGGAAGATCTAGGTTAGATATCAGGAAGAACTTCTTTACAGAGAGGGTTGTGAAGCATTGGAACAGGCTGCCCAGGGAGGTGGTGGAGTCCCCTTCCCTGGAGGTGTTTAAAAGACGTGTAGATGTGGTGCTGAGGGACATGGTTTAGGGACCCTGGCAGTACAGGGTGAATGGTTGGACTCGATGATCTTAAAGGTCTCTTCTAACTGGATGATTCTATGATTCTAACAAGTCCAACACTAAACCATGTACCATGTAAATGCTATGTCCTCCTTTTCTGCAGGCTAAACAACCCCAGTTCCCTCAGCCGCTCCTTATAGGACTTGTTCTTTTGACCCTTCACCAGCTCCGTTGTTCTTCTTTGGACATGCTCCAGCACCTCAATGTCCTTCTGGTAGTGAGGGGCTCAAAACTGAACGCAGTATTCAAGATGCGGCCTCTCCAGTGCTGTACAAAGGGATGATCACTTCCCTACTCCTGCTGGCCACACTATTCCTGATACAAGCCAGGATGTCATTGGCCTTCCTAGCCATCTGGGCACACTGCTGGCTCATCTTCAGCCATGTGGTGGCACACAAGATGATCTTCTCCATAACTTTCCCCAGCACCGAGGTCAGACTGACAGGCCTGTAGTTTCCTGGATTCTCCTTCTGTTCCATCTTTTACATGGGCATTACATTGGCTAACCTCCAGTCAACTGGTACCTCCCTAGACTCGGGTGCTCTTGTTGGGTAATGCGGAAGAATGAGCTGCTTTGAAGAAAATTAACTCTTTCCCAGCCCAAAACAGTACAATAATAATAATAATAAAATAACATTTAAGCCATTAAGAATTCATTTATGCCAACAAGAGTCCTGAGCCTTTACAAGTAAATGTGTTGGGGGTTTTTTGTTGTGTGGCCACCTAAACACTTCTCTTTTCGGAGTCATGGAAGTCATCAGCTAACACTCATTCTATCTAGTACAGATTCCATTTAAAACTGCTGTTCCTTCAACTCATCCACAGAATTTTTAATATAGAACCAAGTTTTCATGTGTGGCGAAAAGAGACTAGACTGCCAGGTTCAGTGGAGACACGCAGCCACCCAGGCGACAGGCTGCAGGGTGTGCCCTGCTGTGACACCAGTACAGGATGGCAGCCATGAGCACCCCTGTGGGAGGTGTGCCCAGGTAAAGGAACTGCTCTGCCTAGTGACAGAGCTCCAAGAGGAGGTGAGCAGGCTGAGGAGTATCAGGGAGTGTGAGAAGGAGATTGATCATTGGGACAACGTCCTGCCTTCCCTGAGACAGGCCCAGCAGACTAATAAGGTGCATAATACAGAAGACCCCCTGTCCCATCTCCATCGGATGGAACACAAAGACCGGAAGGACAGGGGGCAATGGCTACAAGTTCCTGCCCAACGCAGCAGGCGCACTGCCCCAGCAACATCCCCACCTTCCCAGGTGTCCTGCAAGTAGAGCCAATCAATAATGAGAATGATGACTCATCAAGTGCAAAAGTATTGCCAGGGTTAAGTCAGTCCAAGCCTGGCTTAAAAACCACTCCTACAAAGAAAAAGCGATGGGTCATTGTCATAGGTGACTCCCTTCTGAAGGGAACAGAAGGCCCAATATGCAGACCTGACCCACTTCACAGGGAAGTCTGCTGCCTCCCTGAGGCCCAGGTTAAAGATGTGGTGAGAAAGCTTCCCACCCTGATACGGCCCTCAGATTATGAACCATTACTGACTTTTCAGGTAGGTAGTGATGAACACCAAACAAGAAGCCTGAGGGCAATCAAGAAAGACTTCAGAGCCCTAGGACGACTGGTGAAGGGATCAGGAGCACAAGTGGTGTTCTCCTCTGTCCCTCTAGTTGCAGGGAATGACAAGAGAAGAAACAGGAAGACCCACCAGGTCAATACCTGGCTCCAAGCCTGGTGTCACCGCAGAATTTTGGTGGTTTTGATCATGGGGTGGTTTACATGACACCAGGCCTGCTGGCATCACTGGCATAGAGTATTTCATTTGTAAGACTCCTGGTATCTAGCCTCATTTATGCTTTATTGACTAGAAGAACCATGAGTTAGGACAGGAGCAGCCCAATGAAGAGAAAATGCCGAAGCAGATATTCACACTGCAGTCCATGGAGACCCTACGTCAGAGCAGTTTGATATTTCCTGCAGAAATTGCAGCTTGTACAGAATACATGCTGGAGGAGGATAAAAGTGTGAGAAGGAAGAAGTGTCAGAGATGAACTGTTATGAACTGACCGTGAACTCCCATTCCCCATGCCTCCTCTGCCACTCAGGGCTGGAGGGAGAGAGTTTGGGAATGAGGGAGTGAAGTTGAATCTGGAAAAAAGTGGTTTAGTTTTTGTCTTTGTTTCTCACCATCCTATTCTATTTTTAATTGGCAATACATTAAATTAATTTCCTCCAAGTCAAGTCCGTTTTGCCCATAACAGTAATCGGTAAGTGATCTCCTTGTCTTTATTTTGACCCACAAGCTCTTCCATCTTATTTCCCCCCCTTGCCCTGTCGAGGAGGGGAAGTGAGAGTGTGGCTGGGTGGGGGTCTGGCAGCCAGCTAAGGCTTCTTTTCCTGGGAACAAAAGGGATGTTCCAGAAATGGATGTTCCTTGGAAATCCCACCCAGAGCAGAGTCATCAAGAGCTAATTGCTCTTCCTGTGTCTCTCTAGATACTGGGAGTTGTCCACAGGAGACTGTATTATCATACCTGGCAGGAGAACTGCATGGTCATACATTCTCATCCAATGTCTGTCATAGGTATTGTGAAACCTGAGCTGGCATGGGTGAGTGTCCAATTGATTCAGAATCATTTGAGACTGACTGCCAGTCAAGCTCATTTACTCTTCTTTATTGCTAACAGCTCCTGCTGGACTCAAGCACAGCTGGGCAAACCTTTGTGGCAGGTTGAAGGAAAAAAACCTGCTTGAAGGCTTACCAATTGAATTATTCCCTTCCATGCTACGATCGCAGCAATCTCATTGGATGAGAAAGTTTTCTCGCGAGGGTACTGCCCCTTTAAGAAGCTGCGGGCTCCGGGACTTCCTGGGCTGCTTTCGGGACGGCTTCGGGGCATTCGCGGCTTTCCCGGCTCCCGGGACTTGCTGGGCTGCTTTCGGGACGGCTTCGGGGCATTCGCGGCTTTCCCGGCTCCCGGGACTTGCGGGGCTGCTTTCCGGACGGCTTGGGGGCATTCACGGCATTCCCGGTTCCTCGGCTATTTCGCGGCTTCTCGGCTCTCCGGACACCCCCGGCTCCGCTCTGCGGGAGTCACTCCAGACACTGCGGCTTCGTTCCGGGAAAGAGGCTTCTCCAAACACTGCGGCTCGGCTCCGGGGACTTTACAGGCTGCCGGAGTGGAGCTGTGCGCCGGGGCAGCCCCCGCCACGCCGCCTGGGACAGACTGCTCGCCTGGAGGCTGCTTTTCTGCTGCCGTAAGGTTTTACCCTCTCTGCCTGCCAGCGCGGCCGCCTCTGGCTGTTTTGCTTCTACTACAAACAACGAGAAAGCGGTAGGGACAGTTTTCTGCACATTACAGCCCGGCGTTCATAACAGCCGCGGTTTCCTTTGTTCGCTCCACGAGGGCGCACACGTGGCCGGTGCCATTTTCTGGACTGCACGTGGTACCGTCCCCTTTTCTCTCTTTTTCTTGCATTTAACCCTCACCTTTCCATCCTGCACAGACTCTCAGGTTTTGCATTGGTTTTTCCCTGTTATATATATATTGTTCTAGTTTTAATAAAGTTTGTTTCAGTTTTCCAAATGTTCAGAGGTCTCACAAAATCTTTCTTTTCCTTTTCGTATCTCTGCTTTTGAACCCTTTTCTCTCCCGGAGGAGAGGGGTTCAGGGATAGGAAAGGGCACGTCCCCGTGCTTGGCTTGCCTCAGCCGACCGGCGACATAATTGGCGTCCCTGGGTGGGCACTTCTGAATAATTTAATATTCATATTTTTATTAAAGTTTGGAAACTGAAACAAACGAGGTTTTTCCAGGATGGTGCTAAGCGAGCTTCTGTTTGAAGCTCTTAAGCAGTACGGTTTAAAAATGCTTTATGATCTGGTGCCTGGCACACCAACTGTGATGTCAAATTATTTGTTTTTAATTGGTACTGGTTTATGGTTTGCTGGTCTGGGACACTTAGCAAAGAAGGTGTTCACCCTGGCGTGCGTAATTTCAGTGTTTTGGTCTGTACTCAGTCAGTTTATAATGCTCCCAGTATATTTTGCACAGTACATGATAGTGGCTGCTTATGATTCCACTAGCAAATGGATGATGGGAAATAACACTTCTCCATTTGATACTGGACCAATGGCAATTGGAACTGGATATTCTGCAAATGGTATTATTTTCCTGTATTTGATAACTTTGTTATCAGTTATCTGTAACATGGTCCAGGGGTGGATAATTATCAAGAATAGGTATCACATGGGCACTACACCCACTAAATCAGCTGATGCCACCTCTCCACCCAAACAAGCACAGGTTGCCCCTGTGAAAAAGAAAAATAAGCCCTCTGGTGCTAAACACCAGAAAAAGACTAATTATGCAACAGATAGCTCTGATGACGATGCAGGACCAAGCACCTCCCAAAAGCGTCCAGGAAAGCCTTCAGGGAATACTGCCTCAGCGACTCCAACAGCACCGCCCTCCCAAGGATCCTCATCACGGGATGAGTCATCAGATCAAGAGGTAAACACCCAGCCTCAGTCCAGGAAGGACCTGAGAAGCATTAGAAAGGAATTTAGCAGGCATGATGGTGAGTCACTAATGGTATGGTTGCTTCGCTGCTGGGACAATGGGGCTGATAACATTGATTTAACTAGCAAAGAAGCCAGACAGTTAGGAAATGTGGCCCGGGAAGGTGCTATTGATAGGGCAATGGGCAAAAAGGCAAAACAGTGCAGTCTCTGGAAACGGCTTCTGACTGCTGTGAAGGGCAGATACCCTTTCAGAGATGACATTGAATGCCGCCCTACTAAATGGACTGTCTTGAGCAAAGGTATTAACTACCTGAGAGAGCTGGCTATGAAGGAGGTCATCTATGGTGACTGGAATGTTAATGTCAACCCGGACCAGGTGCACAGTAACGAGCCTTTGCTGCGCAAATTTGTGCAGAGTGCACCCCAGTCATATGCCCATACATTGGCCACAATGCTGTGGGAAAGACAGGGTGAAAATCGGCCACTCACCATAGAACACGTGTCTAACAGGATTCGCCAGTATGAGGATAGTCTTTCTCATACCTCTGCCTTCATTGCAGCAGTGGAGAAAGTGACAGACAAAATGACAGAGAAAATATTGGACTCTATTAATAGGTTAGAACAAAGAACCGTTTCCTCCCCTGTGTATACCCACGTGTCAGCTGTTAGGAGAAATCGTCCTCCCAGAGCAATGCGCAACAGACAGGACAGGCCACGATGTGACCGCCAGTGCTGCTCGAGAGGTCGTGAAGACACGAGGAGATGGGAACAACGACCTGCCGCTAACCACGGGGTACCAGCACGTGAGCTGCAGAGCAGACCACACCAACATGACGACTGCAATCGAAGAATTGTCGCTCCAGTCTTTGGTGAACAGTGCTGCAGCCAAAGGAGCAACTCCTATGAAGAAGGTACCACAAGCCGGATAGACCCTTCCACTGACTGTGGACCACACCCTAGGCATTAGAGGGGCCCTGCCTCTAGCCAGGTGGAGGAAAGGGATAACAGAGTATACTGGACTGTGTGGATTCGATGGCCTGGCACATTAGAACCACAGAGGTACAAGGCCCTGGTAGACACAGGCGCCCAGTGTACCTTGCTACCATCGGATCATCAAGGAACTGAGACTGTCACGATCTCGGGTGTGACAGGAGGATCACAAGAGCTTACCTTGGTAGAAGCTGAGGTCAGCCTCACTGGGCATAACTGGGAAACTCACCGAATTGTGACTGGCCCAGATGCTCCATGCATTTTAGGCATAGACTTCCTCCGGAAAGGGTATTTTAAGGACCCGAAAGGTTATAAATGGGCCTTTGGGATAGCAACCGTGGGAGCCGATGGCATTATCCGGTTGTCCACATCGGCCGAACTTTCGGATGACCCTTTTGTTGTTAGCAGAATGAAGGTGCAAGATCAAAAATTGCCTACTGCATCCTCCACAGTTCACCGCTGGCAATACCGCACCAACCGAGACTCTCTGCGCCCCTTAGAGAAAATGATTCGAGAGTTGGAGAGACGAGATGTCATCAGCAGAGCTCGCTCACCTTTCAACAGTCCTATATGGCCTGTGCAAAAGACCAACGGGGAATGGAGACTGACAGTGGACTATCGTGGCCTGAATGAAGTGACACCACCGATGAGTGCTGCTGTTCCTGATATCTTGGAGCTTCAGTACGAACTGGAGTCCAAGGCAGCAAAGTGGTATGCCACGATAGACATTGCTAACGCTTTCTTTTCCATTCCCATAGCACCAGAGTGTAGGCCACAGTTTGCCTTCACCTGGAGGGGTATCCAGTATACCTGGAATCGATTGCCCCAGGGGTGGAAGCACAGCCCGACCATCTGCCATGGACTGATCCAGGCTACCCTGGAGAAAGGTGGTGCTCCTGAACATCTTCCGTACATTGATGACATCATTGTATGGGGTGATACCGCAGAAGAAGTCTATGAGAAAGGTAGGAAGATAATCCGCATTTTGGTGGATGCTGGTTTCTCCATTAAGAGAAGTAAGGTCAAAGGACCTGCCCGAGAGATCCAGTTCCTGGGGGTTAAGTGGCAGGATGGACGCCGCCACATCCCCACAGATGTGATCAACAAGATCACAGCTATGTCTCCGCCTACCAACAAGAAAGAAACACAGTCTTTCTTAGGAGTCATAGGCTTCTGGAGAATGCACATTCCCGGGTATAGTCAGATTGTTAAACCTCTCTATACTGTTACCCGGAAGAAAAATGATTTCACATGGGGCTCTGATCAGCAGCATGACTTTGAATTAATCAAAAGGGAAGTAGCACATGCTATGGCCCTGGGACCTGTGCGAACAGGACCAGAGATTAAAAACATTCTGTACACTTCAGCTGGGGACTGTGGTCCTACCTGGAGCCTTTGGCAGAAGGCACCAGGAGAAACCCGTGGTCGTCCCCTAGGATTTTGGAGTCGTGGATATAAAGGCTCAGAGGCCAATTATACTCCCACTGAGCAGGAGATATTGGCTGCCTATGAGGGAGTTCGAGCTGCCTCAGAAGTAATTGGCACTGAAGCACAGCTCCTCCTAGTCCCCCGACTGCCAGTCCTAGGCTGGATGTTCAAAGGGAAGATAGCATCTACCCACCATGTCACAGATGCTACCTGGAGTAAGTGGACCGCCCTGATTGTACAGAGAGCTAGGATAGGTAACTCTGGTCGCCCAGGAATCGTGGAAGCCATTACAGACTGGCCTGCAGGAGAAGATTTTGGGATGCCACCGAACGAGATAGTCACTCGTACTGATGAAGCACCCCCATATAAAGACCTCTCAGACCAGGAGAAGAAATATGCTCTCTTCACCGATGGATCCTGCCGCCTCATAGGAAACCAACGGAAGTGGAAAGCTGCCGTATGGAGTCCTATGCGCCGAGTTGCAGAAGCAGCAGAAGGAGAAGGTGAATCAAGTCAATTTGCAGAGGTCAAAGCCATCCAGCTGGCCATGGACATTGCTGAAAGGGAGAACTGGCCACGGCTGTACCTGTATACAGACTCCTGGATGGTGGCAAATGCCTTGTGGGGATGGCTGGAGAGGTGGCAGAAAGACAATTGGCAGCGTAAAGGTAAGCCTATTTGGGCTGCCACTCTGTGGCAAGATATTGCTGCCCGGCTGAAAAGGTTAGTTGTAAAGGTAAGGCATGTAGATGCCCATGTCCCAAAAAGCAGAGCCACTGAGGAACATAGGAATAACCACCAAGTGGACAAAGCAGCCAGAGTGTTCCAGATAGATCTGGACTGGGAACACAAAGGTGAACTATTCCTTGCTCGGTGGGCCCATGACTCTTCCGGTCACCAGGGAAGAGATGCAACCTATCGATGGGCTCGTGACCGAGGGGTGGATTTAACCATGGATGCAATTACCCAGGTTATCCATGACTGTAAGATTTGTGCTGCAATTAAACAGGCCAAAAGGTTAAAACCTTTATGGTACAGTGGACGGTGGTCGAAGTACAAGTATGGAGAGGCCTGGCAGATTGATTACATCACTCTCCCTCGAACTCGCCAGGGTAAGTGCTATGTTCTGACAATGGTCGAAGCAAGCACCGGATGGCTTGAAACCTATTCCGTGCCTCATGCCACTGCCCGTAATACTATTCTGGGCCTTGAAAGGCAGATTTTGTGGCGGCACGGGACTCCGGGAAGAATTGAGTCTGATAATGGAACTCATTTCAAAAACAATCTGGTGGCCAATTGGGCCAAAGAACATGGTATCGAATGGATTTATCACATTCCATACCATGCACCAGCCTCCGGTAAAATAGAACGCTATAATGGCTTGCTGAAAACCACCCTGAAAGCATTGGGTGGTGGAACTTTCAGAAACTGGGATAAACATCTGGCAGAAGCCACCTGGCAAGTAAACACGAGGGGATCAATCAATCGAGCTGGCCCTGCCCAATCAGACCTTTTACATACCATAGAGGGGATAGAGTTCCTGTGGTATGTGAAAGTAATCTGCTGGGAAAAGCTGTCTGGGTTTCCCCTGCTGCAACCCCAGACAGACCCATCCGTGGTGTTGTCTCAGCCCAAGGCCCTGGACACACCTGGTGGGTAATGCAGGAGGATGGTGAAGTCCACTGTGTACCCCAGGGGAAGTTAACCCTGGCCGAAACACCCTGAACCAGAGTCTCATGCTGTTAATTTCTGTATAATACAATGTAAATGAGATGCGCATAACGTACATGGTATGGAATAAAGGGGTGGAATGTGGCAGGTTGAAGGAAAAAAACCTGCTTGAAGGCTTACCAATTGAATTATTCCCTTCCATGCTACGATCGCAGCAATCTCATTGGATGAGAAAGTTTTCTCGCGAGGGTACTGCCCCTTTAAGAAGCTGCGGGCTCCGGGACTTCCTGGGCTGCTTTCGGGACGGCTTCGGGGCATTCGCGGCTTTCCCGGCTCCCGGGACTTGCTGGGCTGCTTTCGGGACGGCTTCGGGGCATTCGCGGCTTTCCCGGCTCCCGGGACTTGCGGGGCTGCTTTCCGGACGGCTTGGGGGCATTCGCGGCATTCCCGGTTCCTCGGCTATTTCGCGGCTTCTCGGCTCTCCGGACACCCCCGGCTCCGCTCTGCGGGAGTCACTCCAGACACTGCGGCTTCGTTCCGGGAAAGAGGCTTCTCCAAACACTGCGGCTCGGCTCCGGGGACTTTACAGGCTGCCGGAGTGGAGCTGTGCGCCGGGGCAGCCCCCGCCACGCCGCCTGGGACAGACTGCTCGCCTGGAGGCTGCTTTTCTGCTGCCGTAAGGTTTTACCCTCTCTGCCTGCCAGCGCGGCCGCCTCTGGCTGTTTTGCTTCTACTACAAACAACGAGAAAGCGGTAGGGACAGTTTTCTGCACATTACAGCCCGGCGTTCATAACAGCCGCGGTTTCCTTTGTTCGCTCCACGAAAGCGCACACGTGGCCGGTGCCATTTTCTGGACTGCACGTGGTACCGTCCCCTTTTCTCTCTTTTTCTTGCATTTAACCCTCACCTTTCCATCCTGCACAGACTCTCAGATTTTGCATTGGTTTTTCCCTGTTATATATATATTGTTCTAGTTTTAATAAAGTTTGTTTCAGTTTTCCAAACGTTCAGAGGTCTCACAAAATCTTTCTTTTCCTTTTCGTATCTCTGCTTTTGAACCCTTTTCTCTCCCGGAGGAGAGGGGTTCAGGGATAGGAAAGGGCACGTCCCCGTGCTTGGCTTGCCTCAGCCGACCGGCGACACCTTACTGTTTAAACCTTGCAGCTCTGGATCTGATCTTCTGCTTCAGACAGAATGTCAATGTAGTCAGTGGATTGCCTGGATGCAAGCTGGGAGCTTTGTGTTGCATAGCAGAAGCCTTTATAAATAGGAAAATATTTTATCAGATTTCTTAGCTTAGTTCTCAATCTTAGAAATCAGGAAGGTTAGGAATAAGGTAAGAATTGTTGAAAGCTGAGTGTGACTTTGCAAAACAATCAAAACAAAAAGCTCAATGTTCTTCAGCTTTACAAATAAAAAGAAGGGAAAGAAACAAGGTTACTATCCATTTATAATGACCTTGAGATTCAGTGTAGTCTAGGCAAAGCCCTAGTAGATGGAATCTTTGTGTCAATTTTCATCTAGGACGATGATATTGAAAATAGGAGCTAACCTATAACAGTGGGGGGGAGAGGCTAGAATATGAAAATTGTTCTATCTGGGTGGAAGTACAACTCAACTGAATATTTTCAAGTCAGATTATCTAATCTTCCTCCTTGAATACTGAAAGAAGTGCCACGTTATTTCACCACCTATGTAGCAAGCTTCATTATAATTCTGTGAAGTGATAGTGTTTATTTCAGAAGAGCACATAATAGAATTTGGAGAACTTGCATTTTTCTTTTGCTTAGGAAAATTTAAATTTCCAGATGGTTTTGTATCTTTCATTAAATACAATTCAAGGACTCCTCTACATTACAATGCTTAGTAAGGAAAAGAGCAATAAAAACATTAGTCTGTTCTTAGTTATATGTGAGTTTAATACAAACATTTAAGGAAATAAAAAATACAGATAAAAAATAATGAACAATGAATTTAAACAAAATCTCATAGACTAATCAAAGGTAGAACATTTCAAAATAATCCAAAACATTTCTTTGTAAAGATATTTTTTTAGTTAAAAAATGCAGTAAATCTCATATGCTTGAACTTCTTTCAAAAATTTATATTCTGCCACATCATTGGAGAGTATAAGTTAAAATGGGAATTCATACAAAGACTATACATTGTTCAAAGAACTATCTCAGACAAAATTATACTGGCCTGTTCTGAAAAAGAAATTGTCAGACTGGAGGGAAGTTACAGTTAGAGTTCTTCAAGTATCAGTCTTGGGACCAATATAATTTAATATTTTCATTACAGTCCTTGGCAGAAGAGTGTTAATGAAATTTGCTGAGAAAACAAAGTTGGTAGGCATCACCGAAAACAGGAATGAAAAACTGGGTGACCTTGAGGACTAGTCTACAAGGTATGAGATAAAATTGAATAGTGCAACTACTTGATCATATTCTGAGGGAGGGATAATAAGACACTTCATTATTAACTGAAAACTGACTAGTTAGAAATGACAAAAGATGAGATAACTAGTGTAACAGTTGTTCAAAAAAATACTTTTTCTGTGAGGGTGGTTAGACACTGGAACAGGTTACCAAAAGAGGTTGTGGGGTCTCTATCCTTGGAGATAATCAAAACACAACTGGGAAATCTGCTCTAGATGACCCTGCTTGAGCAGGGGGTTGGACTAGATGATCTCAAGAGGGCCCTTTCGACCTCAGTGATTCTGATCACAAAAAGAGTATGAGCCAACAGTCATGAAAAATATGTTTTTATGAAAAATGGCAATGAGATACCAGAATTCCTTGTAATGCTTTAGGCCCAGCTGGCAACTAAGCATTACACAGCCTCTTGCTCGCTCATCCTCCCCCAGTGTGATGGGGAGGAGAAAATATAACGAAAGGCTCATGGTTAGAGACAAGGACAGGGAGAGATCACTCAGCAATTACTGTCATAGGCAAAACAGACTCAACCTGGGGAAAAAAACCAGTTTAATTTGTTACCAATCAAATCAGAGTAGGATAATGAGAAATACAACCAGTTCTTAAAAACACCTTCCCCCCACCCCTGTTAAAGAATTTTACCAATCTGTGGGTAACTCCGGGCTTGCTTTATTCAACAACTCAGAGTTGGGCCGTCACCTCAGTGAGTGGCAAGGCATAGAGCACACATCGGTAGTATATATAGTTTTCTTTTCTAACATTACGTAACTAGGTAAAGTCCTTGATGTTTTCCCACCGATTCTCAGTCCTTCATTCTTCATTAATTAAAAAGTCTATTCAATTCCTTTGTCTCAGCAGATGTCCTATTCTTCATTTCATTCCTTTCTTCAAGGTTTGCTCTGGTTGTCTCGGCCCTCAGCCGCTGGGGTCACAGAATGAGAACCACCTCCAAAATTCTGGGAAAACTCAAATTGTTCGATTGTATTCTATGTCTACTTCAAACAGAGAACTTCTCAAAATCATCTATCTTAAGTTAATCAACGATCTAACCTTGAATATAGCCATTCTCCTGTTGATTCAGCTTGACTGGGTTTTAGGCCAGCCTTGGTAAGGACTGTACAAGGACAAATGAGCAGCTTTGTTCCATATGCACCTGTATCAATAACTAAAACAATATTCTATTCTCTAATGTTACAATAGTAGAAAACTAAGCTTATGATTAGTTCTTTTACACCCCTCCCTTCTTCCCAGGCTCAGCTCTGCTCCCGATTTCTCTACCTCCTCCTCTTCCCCCCCAGTGGCACAGGGGGGCAGGGAATGGGGGTTGTGGTCAGTTTGTCACACATTGTTTCTGCCACTCCTTCCTCCTCAGGGGGAGGACTCCTCACACTCTTCCCCTGCTCCAACATGGGGTCCCTTCCATGGGAGAGAGTGCTCCACGAACTGCTCAAGTGTGAGTCCCTTCTGCAGGCTGCAGTCCTTTCAGAAACAGACTGATCTAGCATGAGCTTCCCATGGAGTCTTCTTTGGGCACAGTCACCTGATCCAGTGTGGGCTCCTCCATGGACTGCAGGTGGGTATCTCTCCACCGTTAACCTCCATGGGCTGCAGGGGGACAGCCTACTGTCTCACCACGGGCTGCAGGGGAATCTCTGCTCTGGCTCCTGGAGCACTTCCCCCCACTCCTTCTTCACCAACCTTGGTGTCTGCAGAGCTGTTTCTTTCACATTTCACTCCTCTCTCCACTGCAGGTTTTCTAGCAGGGTTTCTTTTTCCCTTCTTAAATATGTTATCAGATAGGCACTACCACCACTGCTGATTGCGTTGGCCTTGGCCAGAGGCGGGTCCTACTTGCAGTCAGGAAGCTTCTAGCAGCTTCTACCAGGAGCCACTCCTGTAGACCCTCCCCTGCTACTAAAACCCCACCACACAAACCTGATACAAGTGTCAGAGCTTTTATTAAGTATTGTTTAAGAAAAAAGAATTCTGTTTAATAAATGTGCAGTCTTGTGAGCAAAGATCAGAAAACTATGGGTTGTTTGGCCTAGCAAAGTGAAGGCATAACCTCTAGAAAGGGAAAAATTCTATGCAAGCTAAAAAACAGCATCGGTGAATGAGATAGGAGGAACCTACGCAAGCACTCTCGCCAAGGTCAGGTTGACCAACCCCTCACATCAAGAGCTGCATTAAGACCAGCACTGAGAAGACACAACTGCGAGATATGGTCATAGGAGACTCCCTCCTGAGGCACCCATTTGCAGACCAGACCCTCTTTTCAGAGAAGTTTGCCATCTCCCTGGGAGCCAAATCAGGGATGTCACCAGATGACTGTACTGGCTATCCTGGCTGTGGAAATTAACCCTATCCTAGCTGAACCCAGGACATTATCCACCCCTTATTCTATACCATCTACATCATGCCCAGAGCCACTACTTGACCTGTCCTATATACACATATGCACAGATATCATTCCCTTAGTCTATGGGCCATCCCTCCAACGTGTCCATTGAGTGCATTTAATCCATGACTTTCAGGCTCCATCTGTCATAACAGTCTCAGGGCAGGAGAGATGGTGTTGGATTATTGCATGCCACATCCAGAGCTCAAGGCTGATGTATCTGGGGAGGGCCATGCTCATGGTCTGTAGCTTAAAGAGGTCGATCCTGAGGAAATTGCTGAGTGCCAGTTGATGAAGCCAGTTTGAGTTCCATCTCTGCTGCCCCTTGCTTGATTTCAAACTCCATTCCTCATTGATTTGTGTCCTGGTTTGAGTTAGAACAGCACTCATTCCGTTCAGAGATTTCACTTTCCAGCTCAGTCTCTTCTAACTAATGGCACTTTCTGAAGTGAACGGCATATTTTTGCAGACAGTGTCTGCTTCTAGCAGTGATAACGCTTGATGTTTACAGTTACTACCAGGGATTGGGATGCAGAAAGGCTCTTGCTTATACTTTCTGCTGTGCAGACCAAGGTCACTGCGAAATCCTGTGTCCCACGGTGGGGGTGCAGTAAGTTACATGCTGCACCTGGAGGGAGGAGCGGACAGGATGGGTGACCCTAAACTGACCAACAAGATGTTCCATTCCATATACATCATATTTGGTATAAAAAGACGAGGGTCTCTCTCTCTCTTGCTCCCCTTTTTCAATGGCCGATGTCTGAGGAGGACTCTGTCCATTCTGCCTTCGATCCCAATCCGTGCATTCCTGAATCCAGTTCTGGAATCCAGCTCCTGAATCTGTTTCCCATCTACTGCTGAGCCCAGCCTGGGCCTTCCCCAGTGTCTGCCCACAGCATCAGTGGTGACGGTGACATGGTTACCATCAGGGGGGTTGGGTTCAATATTGGGTTTGTCTATATTTGTCTATATTTCATATTATTATTATTATTATTCTCATTAAAGCAGTTTTAGTTTTCTTTTCCAATCCATCAGTCTCTCTCCCTTGCTCCTTTTCTCTTTATCCTCTTTGGGAAGAGTGGGAAAGTGGGGAGGGGGTATTACTCTATTAGAGAGCATCTGTCATTCATCTAGTAGCCGGCCCAGCTATAACCCTTGACAATTTGTATGGAGTAATTAATATCATACAATTTAATTCACTGGCTGTTCTCACCCAAAATCAAATCCCCTTGAGGTACACATTGGACTTCCCCATCCTCTCGCATCACCCACCAAGTGCAGCCAGGTCCTTGAGCAAAAGCAACCCCACGAATGGGTTTGCCTTTGCCTGAAGCAGGACTAACCCAAACTGCCTTCCCTAATATATTCTTCATGTGCACTACGGGGACTTTGTCTACTTCTACAGTGCGTGGGAGTTTTGATTGGGCAGGGCCATCTTGATTGGCAGATACTCTAGTGTTAACTAACCAGGTGGCTTTTGCTAAGGGTGTATCCCACTGTTTGAAGGTCCCACCTCTCATTGCTCTCAGTGTAGTCTTCAGCAGTGCATTGTACCACTTGATTTTCCTGGAGGCTGGTTCATGATAGGGGATGTGACATACCCACTCAATGACATGCTCTTTGGCCCAGGTGTCTATGAAGTTGTTTCAGAAACGAGTCCCGTTGTTTGACTCAATTCTTTCTGGGGTGCCATGTCGCCACAAGATTTGCTTTTTGAGCCCCAGAAGAGTGTTACAGGCAGTGGCACGTGGGACACAACATATATTTCCAGCCATCTGATAGTGGCTTCCAGCATAGTAAGCACATGGCATTTACCATGGCATGTTCGTGGAAGTGTGATACAGTCGATTTGCCAGGCCTCCCCATAGTTATATTTTAACCAATGCCCTCCATACCACACAGGTTTTAACCGTTTGGCTTGTTTAATTGCAGCACATGTTTCACATTCAAGGATGACTTGTGTTATAGTGTTCATAGTCAAGTCCACCCCTTGGTCACGAGCCCATCTGTACGTGGCTTCTCTACCTTGATGGCCTGAGGTGTTGTGGGCCCACTGAACCAAAAATAATTCACCCCTATGCTGCCAATCCAGGTCTACTTGAGATACTTGAACCTGAGCAGCCTGGTCCACCTGCTGGTTGTTTTGATGTTCCTCAGTGGCCCCACTCTTGGGTATGTGGGCATCCACGTGACGTACTTTCACAACCAGGTTCTCTACCCAAGCAGCAATATCTTGCCATAATTCAGCAGCGCAGATGGGTTTCCCTCTGCACTGCCAGTTGCTCTGCTTCCAGTGCTGTAACCACCCCCACAGGGCATTCTCCACCATCCATGAGTTGGTGTAGAGATAGAGCACTGGCCACCTTTATTGCTCAGCAATATCTAGAGCCAGCTGGATGGCTTTCACCTCCTCAAACTGACTCAATTCACCTTTTCCTTCAGCAGCTTCTGCGACTTGTCATACGGGACTCCATGCAGCAGCCTTCCACCTTCAATGTTTTCTCACAATGCAACAGGACCCATCAGTGAACAGGACATATCGCTTCCCTTTATCTGGTAGTTTGTTATATGGTGGGCCCTCTTCAGCACGTCTTACCTCCTCTTCCAGTGACATTCCAAAATCTTTGCCCTCTGGCCAGTTTGTGATCACTTACAAGATTCCTAGGTGGCCAGGGCTCCCTATTCAAGCCCCCTGTGTGATCAGTGCAACCCACTTACTCCATGTGGCATCAGTTGCACGATGTGCAGAGAAGACCCTCCCTTTGAACCTCCAGCCCAGCACTGGCAGCCGGGGTGCTGAGAGGAGCTGTGCTTCAGCACTGACCACTTCCGAGGCAGCTCCAATGTGGGAACAGTTGGCGATCGATCATCGGCAGAAAATCAAGACATAATCGCTTTGGTAAGCAAGAAGCCGTGGGATCAGTGAGCAGCTGCAGAAGACACCGGAGAAAGAAAAACCATCAGTTAAAAATAGCTGCTAAGGATTGTAAATACTGGTAACAAGCAAGTGCTGGGAAAAGGAGGGAGTAAGGCTGAACTGATAAGATAATGGGAAGCTACTGCTTTAGTGGAAAATCACTGCTTTAGAGACAGAGGATATCTAAGGCTTACTGTGTCACTAAATAAAGGTCTTCAATCACCCCTCGGAGTCCGTGAAGTTAATACGCCACACTCCAACTCCTTCATATGCTGCCAGTATCTCTTTTTTAGTTGGAGTGTAGCGGGCCTCGGATCCTTTGTATCCTTGTCTCCAAAACCCCAAGCGTCGTCCTGGGGTCTCCCCGGGTGCTTTCTGCCAGAGGCTCCAGGTAGGGTCATTCTTCCCAGCTGTGGTGTAGAGCACATTTTTAACATCTTGTCCTGCCCAGACTGGCCCAAGGGCTACTGCATGGACTATCTCTTGCTTGACTTGTTCAAAGGCTTGTTGCTGCTCAGGGCCCCATTTAAAATAATTTTTCTTCTGGGTCACTTGATAGAGAGGGCTCACAATCAGACTATAGTCTGGGATGTACATCCTCCAGAAAGCCACAATGCCTAAAAAAGCCTGTGTTTCCTTTTTATTAGTCGGTGGAGATTGACAACATCCATTGGGATGTGGTGATGTCCATCTTGCCATTTTATTCCTAAAACTTGGATCTCCTGTGCAGGTCCCTTTACTTTGTTTTATAGCAAAACTGACCTTCAGAAGGATTTGAAGTATTTTCTTCCCTTTCTCAAAAACTGCTTCCACTGTATTACCCCATATGATAATGTGTCAAAGGTTAGAGCTGGGCTGGCTCCAGACAAATGACAGACACTCTCTATTATCCCCTCCCCCCTTCACTCCCTTTCCCAAAGAGGGGAAAGAGAAAAGGAGCAAGGGAGAGAGACTGATGGATTGGAAAAGAAAACTAAAACTGCTTTAATGAGAATAATAACAATAAAATGAACTATAGACAAATATAGACAATACCAATACTGAACCCAAACCCCTGATGGCAACCATGTCACCGTCACCACTGATGCTGTGGGCAGGCACTGGGGAAGGCCCAGGCTGGGCTCAGCAGCAGATGGGAACCGGATGCAGGAGCTGGATTCCAGAAATGGATTCAGGAATACACAGCCTGGGACTGAAGGCAGAACAGACAGAGTCCTCCTCAGATGTCGGCCATTGAAGAAGAGAGCAAGACGGGACAAGACCCTCAGCTTATACCAAATATGACATCTATGGGATGGAACACCTTCAAGAGGATCCGTAGTAAGATCAGCCCTCCTACTCTGTGTGTGGAATTTCTCACTGGAAATGGGGCAGCATTTTTCTTGGGAGAATCCTCTGTTTTCCCTCACAACTCACATACTCAGGCCTCTGGAATCGAAGTAGGTTTTCCATCCCACTTCCTCATGTCCTCTCCATGGTCATGTAGGTAGAACCACAGGGTACCTTGTGGTGTGTACCTTCCATATTCTCTCCTTTGAGCAGGGGAGTGCCAACTCCTAACAGCTGAGATATGGGCCTGTACAGGTGGGGAGTAGGACATGTCCTCCTTGAATTGCTGGAACTCCCAAGACAGTTCCTCCACAACCAAGACGCAGGCCTGTAGCGAGGAAGAGAGACTTCCTTTGTATTGCCAGAGTTGGCCAGCCACTTCATCCACTGTGTGTCCCATGCCTTTACCCCAGGTCACTATTGCCAATGAGTTGGCATATGATGGTGGTGCACTTCATAGAAACTTCCGCCCCATGGACAGTGGGCATTGGACTTCATCTGGGGCTGTAGGTAGCTGCTCATCATTCAGATTGTTATAAATCACCTCCAGCACAGCCAACTCCCTCAGGTACTGGATACCTCTCTCCATGGTGGTCCGCTTGCCTGGGTGACATAAAATATCTTCCTTGAAGGGGTACCTTTCCCTCACACCTGACAGAAGTCGCCTCCAGAGGCTGAGGGCCTGTGTCTGTCTTCCAATCACCTTGGCAATGCCCCCTTCCCTAGACAGGGATCCCAGCTGCTTGGCTTCTCTACCTTCTAATTCTAAACTACCGGCCCTGTTATCCCAGCATCAGAGCAGCCAGGTAACAGTGTGCTCGCCTGTATGACAGCTAAAACCCTTTCACAGATCTCATACGAACATTTCACATATGAACATTTTACAGAAGAAAAACTTCTGAAATGTGTTTGTTTGGAAAGGTCACAATGCAAAATTCAGTATTTTCAATCTAAATGCAATGGCTTATTGATCATTTTGACTTCATAAAATTGTCAATTCAAGCAGTATGTTGCATTATCTTTCACCATCTTCCTTTCTTCCTCCACCAAATCGAGAGGTTAAAAGAAGGAAAATAGAATGACACTGATGACATCTCTGTTAAAAAGAAAAAAATTAAATGGCATGCAGAACAGGAAGAAATAAAATGGCCTGCTCATGCTGAAATCTGTCATACAGTACAAGAAATATCAGAAATCCCAATGTACCATATGGAAAGCTCTCTGCAAGACAGTGTCTCTGTTTTACTAGAGACCACTGTAGAGAAGAGGTGGATTTTACATTTTTCATTAGTGTACAGCTTAGATAGTTGAACTCTATTATAATGTTTTCAGGAAGTATATCTGATCCATTCTATTATTGCTATGACAAAGAGAAAGTATTGCTTATGATTTCAGAAAGGTCACACTAAGCCAATATTCTGCCTGTATGTGCTCTAGCTATGATAGTGATAATAATAATAAAAAAAAGTCAGACGTACTGGGGGCAGGGGGGTAATTACAAAAAGAACATTTAAAAAGGAATTCTTATCTGAAAGACATTTTCTTACCCTCTTATTTTTCTTCAGCATACCTGCTGGCAGTTAGTATATTTATACATGTGCATATAAACAGGAGACAAGGTTCTGATATCAGTTCCTGGAGGGTAAATGTAATGTTGTAATAAAAGCACTGAAACATACCATTATTATTAACAGTTATTAACAGACGTTATTAACAGTTATGTATGTTTCAGGCTCTTTCACGGGCACCCCCTTGCCGTGGGGAAAGAGCTTGCGTGCCCTTGCGAAGTTGAGAGCTATGCTGGTGGTGGCATACGCCTCCGGTAGGGTCTCCCAAGCCTGACAGGTCTCAACTGAAGGGTCAGACAAAGTGTGTCCACGGGCAGGATGGGCTCACTAGCCTTCGGGCAACCATCCTAGGAGAAGGACAACTCTAACTCCAAACCCGGGCAGATGGAGCTCGTTTAGCCCTGTAAGGCCATCCATCTAAGAGAAGGATACTCTAACCAAACCTACGACCTGAGGACTTCGCTGTCACCGTCCAAGCTCGCTAGGCCCTGGCAGATGAACCTCAGGTGTAAAGGGTGGGGCCAGTCTCGCGCACGCTGCGCCTCACCTAAAAAATCCACCGCGCAGGCTTGAAGGGTGTACTCACGTTTGCAAAGCCCTGTAGCGACAGGCAAGGGACGAAACGGCAGGTGGAAAGATGTCACTGGAAGCCGCAGACCCAACCCTGCATGCAGGCGGTTCAGGACATTGGTCGCTTGAGACTGACCCGGGAGATGACAGTCTCGTTCGGCAGCATCCTGAATGACCAAGCAGCCTTTTTCAAGGAGAGCACTGCTTGCTCCACATGGAGAGGGGCCTAGAAAAGGTGGCCTAACCAAAGCTCATCTCCCTTCCAATCCGGTTGGCTAGCCGCGGCCAACGGACATCTTCTTCTGCGGTCAACCAAAGACAAAGAGACAAAGGCATACACCTGCCTCCAAAGGTGTGTCCAGATTGACACTCGCATGTTGGAACATCAGAACCATGCTCGATACAGCAGACAGTGGGCGTCCTGAACGCCGTTCTGCTATAATTGCTCACGAACTGTCACGACTCAACATCGACATTGCTGCTCTCAGTGAAGTTCGCCTTCATGAGGAAGGCAGCCTTAAAGAACATGGTGCCGGCTACACACTGTATTGGTCAGGCAAACCCAAAACCGAAAGTCATCATTCCGGAGTTGGCTTCATGATTAAAAACTCCATCGCCTCTAAACTTGAAAATTTGCCAACAGGTCATTCCGATCGCACTATCTCCTTACGCCTCCCGCTACACAACAAGCAACATGTTGTTCTCTTCAGCATATATGCCCCAACTCTCCAAGCTGACCCTACAGAAAAAGACAAATTCTACACCGATCTGCGCCGCCTTACTCAAAAGGTTCCTGCAGATGATAAGATCATAATCCTTGGTGACTTCAACGCCCGAGTAGGTAAGAACTCTGAAGCCTGGAAAGGAGTACTAGGCAAGCATGGAGTTGGAAACTGCAATGACAACGGTCGCCTCTTGCTAGAGTTTTGTGCTGAGCAGCAGCTTACCATCACCAACACTATCTTCCAGCAGAAAGACAGCCTGAAGACAACCTGGATGCATCCTCGATCTAAACACTGGCACCTCATTGACTATATCTTGGTGCGCCAGAGAAATGTTCGCGATGTCTGTCACACCCGAGTGATGCCTAGTGCAGAATGCCAAACAGACCACCGCCTTGTGCGCTGCAAACTTAACCTCCATTTTAAGCCCAAACCTAAGAGGGGCGGCATTCTGAGGAGGAGGCTCCAAGTTAACAATCTTCAAACAGCTGCAGTGAGAGACAGCTTCCAGGCAAACCTTCAAACTAGGCTTGAAGACTGTCCCATAGACTCTTCTCCTGAAGCGCTTTGGCAACATATTAAAAATAGCATCCTGCAGTCCTCCGAAGAATTCTTAGGGTTCTCCACAAAGAAGAACAAAGACTGGTTTGATGAAAACAATCCAGAGATCCAGGAATTGCTGGCAAAGAAGAGATCTGCTCACCAAGCACACCTCGCTCAACCATCTTGCCATGTAAGAAAAGCAGCCTTTCGTCTTGCATGCAGTAAACTCCAACAGAAACTTCGAGACATCCAGAACAAGTGGTGGCTCAACCTAGCAGAAAAGACTCAACTACGCGCAGATTTGGGTGACCACAGAGGATTCTATGAGGCTCTGAAAGCAGCGTACGGACCCACACACCAAGTTCAAAGCCCCCTACTCAGCGCAGATGGCCAAACGCTTCTCACAGATAAAACCTCCATCCTGAATCGATGGTCTGAACACTTTCAAACTCTCTTCAGTGCCAACCGTGTAGTCCAAGACTCAGGAATCCAGCTCATCCCAAAACAAACGGTGAAAAATGAATTGGATATAGCCCCTACTATGGGAGAGACCCTTAAGGCCATACAGCAGATGAAAACCGGCAAGGCAGCTGGGGTCGACGGAATCCCGCCTGAAATCTGGAAACATGGAGGCCAAACGCTCCATGCTAAATTTCACGAGCTAGTTGTGCGCTGTTGGGAACAAAGCGAACTACCACCAGATCTCCGTGATGCAATCATCATCACCCTGTACAAGAAAAAAGGAGTAAAGTCAGACTGCTCAAACTACCGAGGCGTAACTCTGCTCTCCATTGCTGGAAAAATCCTCGCAAGAATACTATTGAACAGATTGGTACCCGCTATCGCAGAAGAACTTCTACCTGAAAGTCAGTGTGGTTTCAGAGCCAACAGAAGTACCACAGACATGGTATTCGTTCTCAGACAACTGCAAGAGAAGTGTAGGGAACAGAACAAGGGTCTCTATGTAACTTTCGTTGATCTCACCAAAGCCTTTGACACTGTGAGCAGAAAAGGTCTGTGGCAGATCTTGGAACGATTAGGATGTCCCCCCAAGTTCCTCAAAATGATAATCCTGTTACATGAGGGGCAGCGCGGCCAAGTCAGATATGGCGATGCACTCTCTGAGCCCTTCCCAATAGCCAATGGTGTGAAACAAGGTTGCGTTCTCGCACCAACTTTATTCACAGTTTTCTTCAGCATGATGCTCCAAAGGGCCACGGCAGACCTCGACGAACAAGACGGCATTTATATCCGATATCGTACCGATGGGAGCCTTTTCAACCTAAGGCGACTGAAGGCCCACACCAAGACCCTGAATCACCTTGTCCGCGAGCTGCTTTTTGCTGACGATGCCGCCCTTGTTGCCCACACAGAAGCAGCTCTGCAGCGCTTAACATCCTGCTTTGCAGAGGCGGCTGAGCTTTTTGGGCTGGAAGTCAGCTTGAAGAAGACAGTAGTTCTCTACCAACCAGCACCACAAGATGATTACCATCATCCCCACATCACCATTGGCGAGTCAGAGCTTCAGCCAGTCCAGCAGTTCAGCTATCTGGGTAGCATCATCTCCTCAGATGCCACGATCGACAAAGAGATAGACAACAGAATAGCAAAGGCAAACAGAGCTTTCGGAAAACTCCATAAAAGAGTCTGGTGCAATAAACACCTGAAGAAAAGTACAAAGATCAGTGTCTACAGAGCCGTGGTACTGTCTACTCTTCTGTACGGGTCTGAATCATGGGTCATCTACCGCCACCATCTGCGACTCCTCGAACGCTTCCATCAGCGCTGCCTCCGCACAATCCTAAACATCCACTGGACTGACTACGTGACTAACGTTGCTGTCCTTGAACAGGCAGACGTCACCAGTATTGAGGCCATGTTGCTGAAAACGCAACTGCGTTGGGCAGGGCACGTCTCCAGGATGGCGGATCACCGCCTCCCTAAGATCGTGTTCTATGGTGAACTTGCCACCGGCTGCCGCAAGAGAAGAGCTCCAAAGAGGAGATATAAGGACTCCCTGAAACAACACCTCAGCCTAGGCCATATTGACCACCATCAGTGGTCCACCCTGGCCTCCAATTGGGAGATTTGGAGACACACCATACATAACGCTGCTGTCTCCTTTGAGAGCACGCGTAGAATCAAGCTCGAGGAGAAAAGACAGCGCAGAAAGAACCGTGCCTCGACTATACCACCCAAGGAGACCCTCCGGTGTGCTCTTTGCAACCGGTCTTGCCTATCCCGCATTGGCCTTTTCAGCCATCAACGCGCTTGCAATAAGCGTGGGCAAAGCCCTTCCCAAATCTTCGTCCGCGAAGCCAAGCCATGATGATGATGATGATGTTTCAGGGTTGATCTGCCTGGATAATTTGGGGCAGATACGAGATAGTTATGACCATGGTGTGAGATGCAAGCCAGCTCCAATTTAAAAGCTGTGTGGCAGTTACTGTGTTGTTCAGCCCAAAATAATTCAGTCTCCCACCAGAGCTTATTATTTTTGGCTCAGAGCTCAACAGGCACTGCATGTCTTGAAGCAAGCACAGGTCAAATCCTTGAATGTATTGTGGATAGATAATATCACTTCCAATATACCCCCTGTAATGTCTGGAAGACTCTAGACAAAGGTGGACTCTTCTTGAACTAGATGCTTTACACACACAATGAAGATTATGGTTTCGCCCCACAGAGCTTGGTAATAAGCATCTAATCATTATTAATTCCTTTGGTCATCTTTGTAATAACATTAATCATGGTCAAACTCCTAGGCTGCTAGAGTGGGTGCTGCTTTGGCAACACACATCGCAGCTACTCAGACTCCACAAGGCTTTATGACATGCTCTGCAGCTATTCAGACCTCACAAGGTTTTATGACATGCCTGACTTGCATCACAACTGCTTACACCCTGCAAGGCCCCCCCACAGGCACTGCCACTGCTCCAACTCTGGCAATGAGCACCACCTCTATTCCAACTCCCACAACAAGCCCTGCTGATGCTTCAGCTCCAGCAATGAGTACTACAGCTACACAGACAGACACTGTGGCTGCTCCCACTCAATCAGTACAAGTTGCTCCTGTGAGGAAAAAGAAACAAACAAAACAGGTATATCACCCATATAGCCCATTTCACCCAGCAACAGATGAGGGAGAGAGTCCTTCTAAAGCAAAATCGTCAGAGGAGTATTTGGAACCAGATGTGAAGGCTGATGTCCCTGAGACTAGGAAAAAACTTTTATTAGGTTTGTTAGATTGCCCACTGTCTCATGATAATGGAGTGGGTGCTTCTACAGCAGGTCCTTCCAAAGCAGGTCCTTCTAAATCAAACTCATCAGAGGATGAGAGCTCAGATCAAGATGTAATCATCCAATCATTATCTCTGAAGGAGTTGTGAAATGTGAGAAAGGACTATAGCCATTGTGAAAATGAAACACTTACTGCCTGGTTGCTCTGATGTTGGGATACTGGGGCTGACTCCATAGACTTCGACGGTAGAGAAGCCAAGCAGTTGGGATCCCTGACCAGAGACAGAGGCATTAACAAAGCGCTTGTGTTTAAGAACAAACCTCTCAGCCTCTGGAGGTGACTCTTGTCAGCTGTAAGGACCAGGTATCCCTTTAGGATGATATTGAATGTCGCCTGATCAAATGGACCACCATGGAACAAGGTATTAAGTACCTGAGAGAATTAGCTGTGGGACAGGTGATTTATAGTGACAGGTGAGCAATTGTAGAACCTGATGCCATGCCATGCCATGTTGCGGAAGTTTGTGCAGGGTGCACCATCAATGTATGCCCACGCATTGTCAACAATGATCTGGGGAAGTGATAACCAGATACCAACTGTGTCTGAGGTGGCTCACAGAGTACGACAGTATGCAGACAGTCTCTCTGGTCCCCTACAGGCCCGTGTATCAGCTCTGGAGGAAATAGCAAAAGAAACCAAGAAATCAGTTGAAAAGCTGTTTGAAAAACTAGACAGAAGGGAGAACAAATTCTATCCTCCCCCTGAATGGACTCGCATTGCAGCCATTAAGAGAAGATGCTCTTCTATGAGACCAGCTAAACAGCAACAGCGCATGTCACAAAGTACCCTGTGGTCTATCTTGCGTGAGCATGGAGAGAACATGAGAAGGTGGGATGGAAAACCTACCTCTGCTTTACAGGCACAAGTAAACCAGTTGCAAGGTAAAATAAATAGAAGAGAGAGTTCTTCCAGGAGGAGGAAAGTTGCTCCAGTCCACTGTGAGCAGGTCTTTGGTCCCAGCAGATGGGCCTCTGATCCAAATGTGAGTAGGGGGAATGAAAATGTAATGCATGTAGTCCACACAAAGCCTATGTACTATGCTAACCCTGTGAACCCGGTAAGCTCCACAAACCCACTTGTCAATAGAGTTTACTGTTGTGGAAGTTTATTAAATAATGATTATTTGGATTTTGGAGACTATATTGGACCATTGCCACAGAATAGGGGGTGTCAATATGTATGTACGGCTGTAGATACATATTCCAGGTATTTAATAGCACATCCCTGAAAGCGAGCTACACAGGAAAATACGATTAGAGCATTAGAACTAATTATTTTATACTATGTTGTTCCTATGCAAATTCAAAGTGATAACGGGTCACATTTTAAAAATATGTTAGTACATCAGTTTGCCGAAACTTATAATATACAATGGATATTTCATATACCATATTACCCTCAGTCTGCAGGACTAATCGAGAGGATGAACGGACTTCTCAAAGAACAATTGAGGAAATTGGGAGGTGGTCAGTTAAATCAGTAGAAGGAGCACCTCTTAGAAGCCCTGCAAATACTTAACAATCACCCCATTGGAGAGGTGGAAACTCTATGGATGAGAATGACTACACCTAATTTACAAATTAAACCTTTAACTGTTACTCATACCATCACTTATTGGGAAATTAGAGATGGGGCCTTGGCCCGGTATCGAGCTACTCAAGATGCAGCAGGTCTGGACCGATATGCACTACAACAATATCGATTAAATGCCCAAGATATTTGTATTATTGATATGGGGATTGGAATACAGATCCCTCCCAAACATTTTGGATTAATAGCTCCCAAATCCAGTGTAGCTATAAAGGACATACAGATATTAGGAGGAATTATTGATGCTGATTATCAGGGGGAAATTAAAGTTATTCTATTGAACAATGACATACAAGATGTATTGATTCAACCCCAAGACAGAGTTGCTCAAATCTTAATTTTACCACTATTAAAGGCCAAGGTAATTAAAGGACCAGCTCCACAATTAACAACTGTAAGAGGTGATAAAGGATTCAGATCTACTAATACCTTTAATAATGGAGTAAAAATATGGGTGCAAAGGCATAACGGCCCTCCAGAGCCGGCTGAAGTCATTGCTACTGGGAAAGATAATACTGTTCTTGTAATAAAATCAGGACAAGAGAAATGGGAATATGTCCCCGCTCATAAATGTTATCTCGGAGAATGATATAATGATCTTTTAGCTTTGTCTTTTACAGAACCACCTGTTTTGGATCATGAATCTCGTCCTGTGTCTTATGGTCTATTTGGACAATGCCATTACCCCAAGAAGCTACCTAGAAAAGATTAATGGAATGACCGCAAGCTGGTGGTGGAAAAGGAGTACCAGCATACGAACACATATACCTGCAATGCGAATGAACTCTGCCAATTGGTTAACTTGATGTTTTCACCAGGAGTGACCTTGTGGAGAGCCCTTGAAGGGAATGGATGTCTCTGTGCAATATCAAAGGGACCAAGACACAGTGACTTTATCAAATGATAGTACTGTTGCTATCAAATGCTGTAATGTTTCTACTCTTTGCTTGCACACTGTAAAAATAGCTTATGATTGTTGCGTTAACAATACTACTAATGTGTATAATTTTAGCAGCAGTGGTAAGTGGTAACATAACCTTAGCTACGCTTAATATATTATTTTGTCTTAATGCTACTGAGATACAAAACAGATCAGGCTGGGCTGATTATATGACTGTTTTACAGAATCACCCTGTTAATACTAACCAATTAAATAGAGTACCAGCCACCTGTGATGCAGTTGCACAACAGTATCAGAAGAATGTTATTCATTTTAATATCTCTTTCCTGTATTTACCATTATGTGAGAGGAAGAGAGCTTGGTGGGACACTCTGTTGGGTGGTACAGGTGCTGGTATGGGATTTGTAAATAGTATAGATATAGAATCATTACAAAATAAATTGAAGGCGGAAGGACAGGATATATCCCAACTGATTAGTTTGCAAGCACAATGGATGCCTACTGTGTTCCAACCTCAAAAGCTCACATTAAAATATAATACTGAATTTTTACAATTGTTTAATTTGTCACAAGCCAACAGATTGCAGGTAACTCAGAATGTGAGTCAATTTGTAAATTGGACTGAATGTACTTTGCAAACGTATATACTCATGCAGCGAAATAAGGCACGAAATTATTTAATGAGTAACAATGAATTAATTTGGAGGACCATATTTAAACAATGGATTTTCACAACACTTTGTATTCCGTTGTCACCCGAAACAGTACAATGCACTGGCTATTACTGTGCAGGGAAAATAACACACTTTAATGTAAGCTGACCATCCGAATTAATGTGTAAGTTTGTAGTTTTACCCATTATTTTTGGGGAAAAATCTCCATTTATTCCTATAATATCGGTTACCCCATTTTGAGGGTACATATCTACATACTAGAAATAAAACACACAATTTGGACTTGTGTCCTCATACTATGGACAGAGTAGTATGTGGTCAACACTCTCAATTATATGAGCCTTGTCTTTTAGAACACTGTTGCAAAAAAGGGGGAAATAAAACTGGTCTTATAAGGCCGACACCGAATATGCGAGACAGGCAAAATTGGGGGCAAAAAGATGATGGTTTATTTGCAGAGCAACATTTACAAGTTCTTTTTGCATTGCTGTTGATAAACAAACCGCAGGTTTAGCTATAGCTTATTTATCAGAGAGACAACATAGGGCTGACACCGAAAGCTTACAACCTGACTGTTGTAGCCCGGCTACATGGTACAATAAGCCTGTTTTAATGCACAGTGCAATAGAAATAAGTAAAATTGTGATTATAACCACACAAAATACACCCGAGGAGAATAGTGTCACTCAGCATAGGCTGAGGCAGAGAATCTTACCCACAGGGCATCCCCAGTGGGGGGGTGGAGAGAGAGAGTGAATTTGGCAATCCGTCCGTCGGTATGGTTCCGAGTCCTCTCCTGTCCCAATTTGAGGTTGATATTGGGGCAATATTTATACCCCGTTTTTTACATTACATCATTGGTGTAGATGTGTGTGTGGACTGTAGACAAGCTTATCACTTATGCTAATTGCACAAAGTCCGTCAATTTACACCTGCATGGGTGGAGGTAACCGCTTGTTTGTCCAGGGAGGAAAAATGGAAGAATGAGACCACCGGACCTCCGCCCATGCTTCACACTCCTCCAGGACATTCAGATAACACCTAACACCAGATATGGATCTACTGATAGTTTTAGTTCCAATTGCCACCTCGCCTAGTGCCGAATTTTATTGACAAAGAGCTCGCAGGCATCCAGCTGCATGGTGTACATGCCTGATGTGACTTGGACTTTGTGCTGGAACTGTCCTCTCTACAAACACTCAGTAAATTTATGTCGATGGAATATATTACCATCCACCTTTTCTTTGTTTACTGGAATAGGGCCACAACACATTTGTGTAGTGACCTCTGACCAAAACACAACTCAGATGTATTAATTTGACCACCCTGTTTTCAGGATGTTTCGGAAATGTGACTCATTTATACTGGAAAGGGAGAAATCTCACTTTTATCCCAAATCGAGAACAACAAGTACCTTTGTACTGGCATCCTGATATTTTACCCCAAAGTAATTTAAGTATCTCTTTGGAACCTTTAAAACAAATTCTGAAGGACACGGAACACATGAGGAGACATTTGGCTATAAGAAATAAAATCTTGATTGATAGTCAAATACAGACTGTGATAGTAGGGCAGCAGCTAGTCGATTTGAGGCGTCAAATAGGGGGTGAAACTGCCTATCATTGGTGGGATATATTCACCAGATATTCACATTCCACGACTAAAGTGTTAAATATTCTACTTCATCCTATAATTGCAATTGTGATTTCTATTATGTTGTTAACATTGTGGAATTGTCATTTATGGCATAAAATTCCTAAGCTAATGCAGGATCCTATGATGATACCTTTATCGTATGCTTTTCATAAGCAGTAACCAAAGGACCGAATGTGGTGGAAGTTTATCAAATAATGATTGATTACTGCTTATGAAAGGGTCTTTAATCAAGTATATAAGTAGTAATTATTTAACTTGGACAGTGAGCTCAAGTTGCTCAAGGACACATATAAATTGCCTTTAGTGAATCTGACAGGTGGTGCTTGTCTCTGCACAGAACAAGCTGGATGTGAACAGGACCATCCGGACAATACATATTGTGTGCAGCTGTGTTGTGACAATAACTCGACCGTGCCTGGACGTTTGGCCAATGTCCTTGGCATATGTGGACTTTATCGATCATGAAACAGTGCATGCCTGCACTTGGCACAAAATTCAAGAGCTTAATACACTAGGTATGTAAGCTGTTTTTTTTTTTTTTTTTTAACCGAGTATAAAAGGAGAGCAAGCTCCAGGACTGGGTCAGAAGTCTCACCTACGTGTGGATGCATCACGTAGGACCTTCCCAGTTACCGAGAGACCCCTGGCACTGGCTGCAGCGGGGCTACCCAGACAAAGTGTGTTAATTGGTGATGTATCCTTTTCTTAAACACTATAACGCTTTACAGTACTGATTTGATGCATCACTACTATTGCTCTTTTATCATATTACATATAACAGCTAATATAATTTCCTTTTATCATACTGTATATAATAAACTACATTTATTTTTACATTTAATTAGCAGTCCATTATTACTTGGTATCCAGCCAGTCAGCAAAACAGGTACTACCCACAGAATTAGAGGGGTCCTGCCTCCAGCCAGGTGGAGGAGAGGGACAACAGAGTCTATTGGACTGTGTAGATTCAATGTCCTGGCACGTTAGAACCACAAAAGGATAAAGCCCAGGTAGACACTTGTCCTGGGTTAGGAGAAAAACCGTTTTCATTAGAAAAACAATTTTGATTTGTTTCTGATGGACATTTTTAAATGACCAATTGTGATATATTCCTCCCATTTACGTTAGATCAAAAGGTGCCAGTTCCTACTAAAACAGTGCATTGACAAGAATATTGTACCAACAGAGATGCTGTGGAGCCCATCCAGAAGTTGATCCATCAACTAGAGGGCCCAAGAATGCTTAGCAAGGCTTGCTCACCCTTTAAGCATCCTATGTGGCCAGTGTGAAAATCTAATGGGGAATGGAGATTAACCATAGACTCTCGTGGCCTGAATGAAGTTACACCAGCCATAAGTGCTGCTGGGCGGGACAGATTAGAACTCCAGTATGAACTGGACTGAAAGGCAGCTCAGTGGTACGCTACAATTGATCTTGCTAATGCTTTTCTCTCTTTTCCTATAGCAGCAGAGTGCAGGGCACAGTTTGCTTTCAGCTAGAGGGGTGTCCAGTACACCTGGAATCGACTGCCCCAGGGGTGGAAACACAGTCCCACCATTTGCCATGGACTGATCCAGACTGCACTGGAGAAAGGTGGAGCTCCAGAACACCTGCAATATATTGATGACATCATTGCATGGGGTAATACAGCAGAAGAAGTTTTTGAGAAAGGGGAGAAAATCATTGACATTCTTACAGATGCTGGTTTTGCCATAAAAAGAAGCAAGGTCAAGGGACCTGCACGAGACATCCAGTTTTTGGGAATCAAATGGCAAGATGGACGCTGCCAGATCCCAATGGACGTGGTTAAAAAAATAACAGCTATGTCTGTACCAACTAACAAAAAGGAAACACAAGCCTTCTTAGGTGTTGTGGGCTTCTGGAGAATGCATATTCCTGGTTACAGTCAGATTGTCAAACCTCTCTATGAAGTGACTTGGAAGAAAAATAATTTTAATTGGGGTCCTGAACAGAAACAAGCCTTTGAACAAATCAAATGAGAGATTGTACATGCAGTAGCCCTTGGGCCAGTCTGAATAGGACTGTATTTCTATATATAATATGTGCTCTATACCACAGCCGGGGACAATGGTCCCACCTGGAGCCTCTGGCAGAAAGCACCTGGGGAGACTCGAGGTTGACCCCTAGGATTTTGGAGTCGAGGATATAAAGGCTCCAAGGCCAACTATACTCCAACTGAAAAGGAACTATGAGCAGCATAAGAAGGAGTCAGAGCTGCTTCAGAAGTGATCGGTACTGAAGCACAGCTCCTCCTGGCGCCACGATTACCAGTCCTAGGCTGGATGTTCAAGGGTAAATTTCCTTCCCCTCTTCAAGCCACCAATGTTACATGGAATAAGTGGGTTGCATTAATCACACAGAGAGCTCAAATAGGAAATCCTAATTGTTCAGGAATCTTAGAAGTGATTATGGATTGGCCAGAAGGTAAAGACTTTGGAATGCCACCAGAAGAGGTAGTGACACAGGCTGAAGAAGCCCCACCATAAAATCAATTATCAGATGATGATAAGCAATGTGCTCTGTTTACTGATGGATCTTGCCATCTTGTAGGAAATCATTTGAGGTGGAAAGCTGCTGTGTGGATGTCACGTCCCAGTTACAGGGGCTGATGACACTAAAATAAGATGATTCGTAATCTCCCTGTGATGAGATTAAGACACAAACGAGGTCAAATGTTGGTTTCAAATAGTCATTACTTTACTTTTCCTACAGGTGATATATATATATAGACCTAGAGTAGAAGATAGAAGGATAGGAAAATAAATAGAAAATAAGCAAGATATCAGAGCAAGAGATAGTCACCACCACGTGGATCCAGCAGCGTCCCGTTGGTCCCGAGTTCCTTGTAGCTTGGGTGGTGGTCCTTCCCGGGAAGGCAAAAGCTTGTTCACTTTTACCTTCTTTTATACACCTTCAGCACACAGATAGTTTCATGGTTCTGTCCTATCCAGTAATAGCACATTAGCAACTTTAAGCACTGTCCATGAGACAAAGTTCTCGCTTATTGATACCGGTGCATCTTGGACTAGCTGTTTCCTGATTCTCAGGAGGATTAACAAGAAGCATGCGAAACGTGTGGTGCTCAAGGTTGCCTTGGTGGTTATCAGTCCTTGTGTCCAAGGCAGACCACCACAGACATCCTGCTTCTCAAGGTTTGAGACAAAGCCGAGGGGTGAGTGGTCGTCTTTCCCACGTGCGAGCATCCTGTCTCTCACAGGGAAAAGTCACAACTCCCAGGCAACATTTCCTTAGCAGGAAATGTCCTATATCAGTGGTGATGTTTGAGACATCAGCAAAACAACAGATTCCCACAGTGGAGTCCCACACAACGAGTCGCAGAAGCAGCTGAGGGAGAAGGTGAATCAAGTCAGTTTGCAGAGGTAAAAGCCATCCAGTTGTCTTCAGATATTACTGAACAGGAAAATTGGCCAGTGCTCTGTCTCTGTACCGACTCCTGGATGGCAGCAAATGCCCTGTGGGGGTGGTTAAAACAATGGAAACAGAATAACTGGCGATGCAGAGGTAAACCCATCTGGGCTGCCACAGTGTGGCAAGACATTGCTGCTCGGCTCAAGAACCTAGTTGTGAAAGTACATCATGTAGATGCCCACGTACCTAACAGTCGAGCCACTGAGGAACATTAAAACAACCAGCAAGTGGATCGCGCTGCTCAAGTGTTCCAAACAGACCTGGACTGGGAACACAAAGGTGAACTCTTTTTAGCTCGGTGGGCCCAGGACACTTGAGGACATCAGGGAAGAGATGCAACATACAGATGGGCTCGTGACCGAGGGGTAGATTGAACTATGGACGCTATTGCACAGATTATCCACGACTGTGAAACATGCACCACAATCAATCAAGCAAAATGATTAAAACCTCTGTGGTATGGGGGACGATGGCAAAATATCAATACGGGGAGGCCTGGCAGCTTGATTATATTACACTGCCTCAAACCCCCCAGGGTGAGCGCTACATGCAGACAATGGTGGAAGCTGTGGGAACAGTTGGCAATCTATCATCGGCAGAAAATCGAGACATAATCGCTTTGGTAAGCAAGAAGCCGTGGGATCAGTGAGCAGCTGCAGAAGACACCGGAGAAAGAAAAACCACAAGTTAGAAACCGCTGCTAAGGACTGTAAATACTTGTAACAGGCATGTGTTGGGAAAAAAGGGAGTAAGGCTGAACTGATAAGATAATGGGAAGTTACTGCTTTAGTGGAAAATCACTGCTTCAGGGACAGAGGATATATAAAGCTTGCTGTGTCGCTAAATAAAGGTCTTCGATCATCACTCGGAGTCCGTGAAGATTATACGCCACAGAAGCAACCACCGGATGGCTGGAAATATCTCCCGTGCCTCATACCTCTGCCTGGAACACCATCCTGGGCCTTGAGAAGAAAATCCTCTGGAGACATGGTACTCCAGAAAGAATTGAGTCTGACAATGGGACTCATTTCAAAAACAATCTTATAGAAAATTGGGCCAAAGAACATGGTATCGGGTGGGTGTATCATATCCCCCATCATGCACCAGCCTCTGGAAAAATTGAACGATACAATGGTCTGCTAAAAATTACTCTGAAAGCAGTGAGGGGTGGAACTTTTAAAAATTGGGACAAGCATTTAGCACAAGCCACCTGGTTAGTGAATACCAGAGGATCCATCAGTCGAGTTGGTCCTGCTCAATCAGAGCCTTTCCATACAGTCGAGGGGGATCAAGTCCCTGTGGTGTCTGAAAGGAACCTGTGGGGGAAAACTGTGTGGGTAACTCCTGCTTCAGGCAAAGGCAAACCCATTGGAGGGATTGCTTTTGCTCCAGGACCTGGAAGTACTTGGTGGGTGATGATGAAAGAGGGTGAAGTCCAATGTGAACCTCAAGGGAATTTAACTCTGGCTGAGAAAACTCGATTTAGAGCTGTGTGATGTAAATTGCTACATAACACTAACAGTGTGCAATAAGTGTTTTTCAGGATAACATAGTGGTGACAGGAGCTAGCCTCATCGAGTGGTGTCCAGTTACCTCCTGAGGTGAACTTGAAACCTGTGGGCACGAACCACAATGAATTTCACAGCATCTTTCCTGCCCTGAGAAGATTGCTATGATAGATGGGGATCCACAGTCATAAACTTAGTGAACTTAATGAACTTAGTGAACTTTTCTGTAGAAAGAAATCATAAACTAGTGATGGTATGACATAACTGGTATGGAAAAGGGGTGGAATGTCCTGGTTTGAGTTAGAACAGAACTAATTCTGTTCAGAGATTTTACTTTCCAGCTCAGTCTCTTCTAACTAACTGCTTTCTGAAGTGAACAGCATATTTGTTCAGACAGTGTCTGCTTCTAGAAGTGATAACACTTGATGTTTACAGTCACTACCAGGGATTGGTGTGCAGAAAGGCTTATACTTGTTCCTGTGAAGACCAAGGTCACTACTAAATCCTGTGTCCCACAGTGGGGGTGCAGTAAGCTAGAGGCTGTACCTGCAGGGAGGAGCAGATGAGACAGGTGACCCTAAACTGACCAACAAGGTGCTCCATCCCATAGACGTCATATTCGGTATAAAGTTGAGGGATCACAAGGGTCAATCTCTCTTGCTCCCCTTCTTCAGTGGATGGCGTCTGAGGAGGCAATTTATGCTGAAAATGTAATTCATAAAATTAATGCATATTACAACCATAAATCCAATGTTCAAGCTTCCCAAAGGGAGTCTCATGCTGCATAGATTCATCTTTGCCACTCCTCAATCCTCACACAGCCTTGCAGCTACTTTTTAAGTCCTCTGTAACTTACTTGGCCATCTATGTTAGCTCTCAGAGTACTAGCAGTGAAGAATATGATGAGATTTCTTTGTTGTGAAGAAAAATGAAAGTGCATAGCTACATGAAAGAAAACACAGTTCTCTTAAAAAGCAACAATAAAATGTAGATGCAGAAAGAAAAGATCATGCAAAGGTCTTCATTGTGCTACTATGAAACCTGGGTTTTAGTACGTACTTTGGTTTCCCAAAAGCTAAGTTTTGCTGTCTTTCTCCTTCTGTGAAGCCAATGTGCATACATGTCACTACCAAACCTTCTTCCCTCTCTGAATTTCTGTAAATCCTTGGACAACTCTCATAATCTTTTTATGCCTCAACATTCATATCCACAAAGGGAAACAGTGGTGCCACTGGTATCTTTATAAAAGAGTATGAGCTCTTTGGACAAATGCACCTTTAGTATGAAAGCATGAAGTATTATTAATGAATAACAATTGTTTTCAATCATATAAAACCCAATCCAAATCAAAACTTGACAGCAACAAAACCCCCTTCACATTCTATTGGAACACCTTACTGCACTGTGACAACTTTTCCTGATGTTATTGTTGAAATTGGAGGGCTAATTTAATCATAACTTTGCCATCTTCCTTAAACCACAGGCACTACATCTCCCTGTGGACATCAACTTAAAGCAACACAACAAAGCAGAAAAGTTTTTAAAGAATGTAGTATAGATTTTTTTTCTTGTCTAAACATAAAAGGTCCTCTGTAACCAGCTCCTTAAAAAAGAAAATAAAAAAAGGAAAAGCTGTTGCTATTATTTTGGGCAGTCTGCTAGCACACAGCACCATACTGGCAGCACTGTCTTTCAGTCACACATGCTTATCTCCCCTTTTCAACCTCTGCCTGGGAAACTTATTTTTTTCTGGGAGTAAGATCCTGTTTTGTCTGCATTACCTGCTGAAAGCTGAATAACAAATGTCTGGGACAACGTGGTATTATTTACTTCAAATGTTAGAGAGACATACCTAACTGTCCTGGTTTGAGTTAGAACTCATTCTGTTCAGTGATTTTACTTTCAGCTCAGTGTCTTCTAAGTGACTGCACTTTCTGAAGTTAACAGCATATTTTTGCAAACAGTGTCTGCTTCGAGAAGTGACAGCACTTGATGTTTACAGTTACTACCAGGGACTGGGATGCAGAAAGGCTCTTGCTTATGCTTGCTCCTGTGCAGACCAAGGTCACTGCTAAATCCTATGTACCACAGTGGGGGTTCAGTAAGTTAGAAGCCACAGCTGTGGGGAGGAGCGGATGGGACAGGTGACCCTAAATTAACCAACAAGGTGTTCCATCTTATATATGTCATATTCAGTATAAAGCTGAGAGATCACAAGGGTCAAGCTCTCTTGCTCCCCTTCTTCAGTGGCTGGTGTCTGAGGAGGACTCTGTCCGTTCTGCCTTCGATCCCAATCCATGCATTCCTGAATCCACTTCTAGAATCCAGCTCCTGAATCCAGTTCCCATCTGCCACTGCAACCAGTCTGGGACTTCCCCACCACCTGCCCACATCATCAATTACATAATTGCCATAAGGGGTGTTGAGTTTGGTATTGGTTTCATATATATTTGTGTATATTTCATTTTATTGTTATTTTCATTAAAGCAGTTTTACTTTTCCAATCCATAAGCCTCTCTCTCTTATTCCCTTTCTCTTCCCTTTTGGGAAGGGAGAGGGGTTAATAGAGAGAAGCCGTTATTTCTTAGTGGCCGGCCCAGCCTTAACCCATGACACTAACAAATACTTCTCATAATTATTCTGAAATGCATTATGAAGACAATGAAAAGGATTAGTGCACTTACAATTCAGCTAAAAATTAGCTTAGAACAGGAGCTAGTACTTGCCAAAAAGACCACAGATGGGGTTGATCACTTAAAAAATTATTTAATAAAAATTAAGGATAAATATCTAAAATAATCAATTTTTATACTTTCATCTGGGACACATAAAACTTGCTATTTAATTTTTATCTTAGCACTTCTCAGATGAATATTGCACCAGTATTGACAACAGAAAATTCTCCTTTGTAAGTCTGGATATTTGTAACAGACATCCTACCTCTCTCTGCTGAAATCAAACCTTTATTCTTTTTTATAGGTGATATTGACCTGAAATCAATGTTTTGGGAGTTTACCTTTGAGCATCACAGCAGTGAGATGATTTTCCCTAATTTACGTTGTCTAAAAGCTGAATTCTGGGCAAGGATCATTGTCTAGCTAGTCTCTAGTCTCTAGTTAATGGAGATAGGTGGAAGTGGGTCACCTTTCTTAGGCACCATTTTAGGATGAATCAGCCTCTGGAGGTATCTAACTCCCTTTGTTGATTACAAAAAGCCTTGATGTGTAGCTTAGACAGGACGCTGAAATTTTAGTCAACCATTGTAATGGGAGACAACTCCTACATTTAGCTCTAAGTAAAATATCAGGAATCAGGTTTTAATGTCTAAATTTTTAAAGCTATTTCAACCTAAGCATTGTAAGACCCAATTTATTTAAATAGGTGAGATCCATTTTCAGAAGTAGCTTAAAACCTTATATAGCTATTAACATGCATAAAGAGGCAAATAGACATCAAATGAGTATTCCAACTTGTCGCCGGTCGGCTGAGGCAAGCCGATGCACGGGGACGAGTCCTTCCCTATCCCCGAACCCCTCTCCTCCGGGAGAGAAAAGGGTTCAAAAGCAGAGATACGGAGAGGAAAAATAAAAGATTTGTGAGACCTCTGAACGTTTGGAAAACTGAAACAAAACTTTATTAAAACTAGAACAATATATATAACATGCAGGGAAAAACCAATGCAAAATCTGAGAGTCTGTGCAGGATGGAAAGGTGAGGGTTTTAAACACAAGAACAAAGACAAAGGGGGACGGCGCCACGTGCAGTCTAGAAAAATGGCACCGGCCACGTGTGCGCTTTCGTGGAGAAACAAAAGAAACCGCGGCTGTTATGAACGCCGGGCTGTAATATGCAGAAAACGCTGTCCCTACCGCTTTCTCGTTGTGCAGTTAAAAGCGGCAGCGCTGGCAGGCAGAGAGAATATCAAAGCAGCAGACAAAGAGGGTAAAATCTTACGGCAGCAGAAAAGTCTCCAGGCGAGCCGTCTGTCCCAGGCGGCGTGGCGGGGGCTGCCCCGGCGCACGGTCCACACCGGCAGCCTGCAAGGTCCCCGGAGCTGAGCTGCAGGGTTTGGAAAAGCCTCTTTCCCGGAACGGAGCTGAAGTCCCGCAGTGACTCCCGCAAAGCGGAGCCGGGGGGTGTCCGGAGAAACTGAGAAACCGCGAACGAGCCGAGAAAAACCCCCGAAGCCGTCCGGAGAAGCCCTGCAAGTCCCGACTACCCCCGGAAGCCCCGAGCCCCGGAAGTCCCCGAGCCGCCTGAGCCCGCAGCTTCTTAAAGGGGCAGTGCCCTCTCGAGAAAACTTTCTCATCCCATAAGATGGGCAAAATCGTAACATGGAAGGGAATAATTCAATTAATCAGTTTACACCAAAAGCCTTCGGGCAGGGTTTTTTTCTTCAACCTGTCACACAACTGTTCACATATGCCTAATTCCCATCAAAATCAATGCATAGATGGTTTTGAAAATCTCACTAGGCACATATCTACCTAAATACCTGAATACTCTGAAGAATCTAATCCTTTGTCTTTCACCAAGTAAGGAAGAACTAAAGTGAGGCTTACTAACACCTTTTCACCCAGGTAAAAATTTGTCTCTTACTTGTACAGCTCAAAACCTTTATCTTTACAGTACAACAGAAATGTAATTTGCTATATCCTTGTTCTTGAAATATGTGGCAGTTTGAGAAAAAACTGCTTGAAAGGTTTTGTTTTGAACTGACCAATTGGACTATTCCCTTCCATGTTACGTTTAGCACTCTCATTGGTTGTAAAAGTTTCTCGCGCGCGTCTGTCGCTTTAAGAGCCCCGGGCTCTTTGCAGCTTTGGGGGGTTTCGCTCCTTTTGCTCTCCGGGACACTTCCTGCTTTGCACTGCGAGGGGCGCCACAGACCTTGCAGCTTCGCTCCAGGAAGAGGCTTTTCCAGACTCGCGGCTTGGCTCCGGGGACCTTACAGGCTGTCTCTCCTCGGCTCGGACCCTGCCCGCCTGCCTGCTTGCGGCTACGGCTCCCCCGCGCTGCCGGAGTGGAGCGGAGCTGTGTGCCGGGGAAGGCCCCGCTGTGCCGCCTGGGACAGACTGCTCTGGCCGCTGGGGACCCGCGCCTTGGGGCTGTCTCTCTCTCTGCCGCCAGCACTGCCGCTTCTTGCTGCTTTGCTTCCTTTAATTCGCACGACCAGACTGGTAGGAACAGCGTAGCTCGGGGTTTGCACGTTGGAGCCCCGCGTTCGTAATAGCCGTGGATCCTTTGTTTACTCCACGAAAGCGCACACGTGGCGGCACCATTTTGGACTCTGCGTGGCACCGTCCCCCTTTCTCTCTCGCGCGCGTTTAACTCTCGCTTCTCCATTCCTGTATAAACCCTCAGATTTTGCATTGGTTTTTCCCTGCATATTATATATTTTGTTCTGGTGTTATTAAACTTTGTTTCAGTTTTCCAAACGTTCAGAGGTCTCACAAAATCTTTCTTTTCCTTTTTCTATCTCTGCTTTTTAACCCTTTCTCTCCCGGTCAGGGGAGAGGGGTTTAGAGATAGGAGAGGACACGTCCCCGTGATTGGCTTGCCTCAGCCAACCGGCGACAAAATAATATCTCTGTGTATGTAAACAGAAGTGAATCTATCATTTTTGTTTGCTCTATGTATTATATCCCATTGCCAGAAGCTGTAAATCTTCTTTTTTTATATATATAAAATAAGAAAACCAGAATACTTATAGTCCCAGCATTATTTTGAGATATGAGTAAGATTACCCCCATTTTACAGTTAGAATACTGAAGAACTCAGGCATGAAATAACTTGGAAAATGTTGAAGAAGTTAGTGGTATCAGTTAAACAAGGAAACTGGATTTTTTGAGTTTCAGCTTAGTTTCTCAACAGCTGGATCAGTTTTCCTTTTACAGTTGATGGAAGATTATTAAAGCTGTTGATCGTGTTTGTCTTTGAAGCTTAATTACCTCAAGCTTCCGGTGAGAACTTAGTTTCCATATCTCAGTAGACAACCTTGGTAATCCTTCCCTCTGTATTCTTGGGTGTAACTTGAGACTTGTTTCTGTACCACCTGTAGCATAGTACCAGATAAATTACTCTTTCACTTTACACTGTAGTCAGATTATAGTTTTCATTTGATACTGTGAAAACCATAACAGTCACATTTATCCATCCTCCTTTCTGATATAAGAGGGGGGAAATGGTAGTAAAACTTATCCATCACTCAGTAGATGAGAAAGTGTTATAGCATTCTGCTGAATTATTTCCTTACTGGACTCTTGCTACCCAAAGGCATTAGTGCAAGATATCCCAACTGAATTAGCATTAATTTCCTACCTACTTCCCACACAGTATTACAACACCAAGCAAAGGGGAAGAAGAATAAATTAGGCAGGCATGGCTTGTGTGTTTTCAAAATGAAAAGCAAAAGAGTCCACACAAAGGAAACCAATTGGTCAGTCAGTGCCATTCTTTACCCACAGAAGAAATTAATCTGTTAACCTCTATCAACCTGATTGCTTAGTTCTTTAGCAAAACTTGCAGTGGTTTATTTTGTTTTGTTTTATCCACGTGGAAGACCATAGCATTGACAAATCTAGCAGTGCCTCTGTTCTTACCAAGCAACAAGAAGGATTCTCCTTTAAAAATGGACCTTTTTTTCCTTTGCACAACATTCTTTATGGATAGTAATTAAATTATTGTATAAACAAGCAGAAAAATAATGCAAAAAGAATTGGTCTGTGGTTAAAAATCTGTACTGGTATTTTGATTTGCCCACATCACCCCCAATTTTTAAATAATAATTAAATAATACAGCTTAAATATGTTTGTTCAAATGGTAACACAACACCTCAGAGATATTTTGGCTGGTGACTTATATTGCTGTTCCTCATCACAGCTGTGGTTCTGTGAATGGATTACAGCTCCCACAAGATAAAAAATAATATAACTGACAAAGCAAGGAGACACAAAATGCTGTATGTTACTTGAGTCTGAAATGCAAGTTTCCATCCCAGAACTCTGAAATAAAGACTCCAAATGGGAGTCTGTAGAGGTAGGGAAATTTGTCCTTTCTATGATTTGCCTACCTAACATTTTATAATTTCAGCCCTTCAGAGAAGTAAGTCCTTTAACAGATCTGGCACCGTGGGACATTAATCTCATCTGCTACTTGGAAACTCATGAAACATAAATAATAATACATTTCAGTCTATCTGACTTTGGTAAAGATCCACAGGCACAAGTTAGCTTTCCAGGCCACAAGTTTGCCACAAGTTTATAACATTTTTGGTGCTTGTGATCCTAGCATTTTTTTTGACAGCTTGTGATTTTCCTTTCAATTTTAAGTTTTCTGAAGTATACTCTGCTTCGCTTCTAGCAAATGTCTAATCCTTTTGACTGCAGTGACTATACTCACAATTGTAATGTTATAAGCAAGAGCTGAAGTTCCTTTACAAATCAGAAACTTTCATCTCTGAACTGAACAAGCATCAGTTCTTCACACACTAGGCAATTTGCAGATTTAAAGATTTCAGAAAAATATGGTTTCAAGTTTGATGAAGAAAAACACAAAGATTAAATTTTGAAACAAATCTGTTCTGACATATTATTTTTTCCAAATACATTAAAAGTTGATGACTGCTTTTTGGTTACTTTTATGTTATTGTTCTCATATAAATTATATACAATACAGATAAAAAAAAAATTGGAGGCAAGACCCAGTTTTATAGTTAAACTTCTCTAAGTTTCACTGAAATGAACTGCTTTATACCAACTCTGAGTCAGATATGGTGCATGGAGCAAATATTAGGTAAGAGTTAAACATAAAGATGAGCAGCGAACTAAATGGAGCTAAGTACTTAATGAGCAGAGAGCTAATGATTTTGTGAGTTATTAATCTAATGAGCTGAGGTTCTCTGATGAAAGCAGGTAATATGTAGTTTCCAGGTTGTGGCTTACCTTTAGCTACCTATTTCGAACTTTAGCTATACTTTTCCCAAAATGTGCTACTTCAAAATAACTCCTTGCCACCCATGTGAAAACTAGTACGAAAATCCTTCCCATATATGTCCACTGTAACTGAGACCATGGGGAACTACTTGGGTAGAGAACAGTTTAGCCAAAGAATGAAGTAAAATTTGTTTAACCTGGACTATTTTTCTTATCCTGCAATTCTCATGACATGGTAGCAGTACAATAAGTAGTGCTAGAACTTAAACATCATCCTTATCCAAACTGCAATGAGCCCTAAAAAAATCAGTAGACCCACCTGTGAAGTACATTATTTGCCATGCTGTGCAGAGTTTCATAACAGCCTTTTACTTTCCTCATCCCCATAAAACCTCATGCTATGAAACAGAAGATGACCACACAATTGAAATGGTTTTAAAGCAAAATGTCAATTTGGTTCCTTTTATAACAGTGTCTAACATGTATACAATTAGGTCTGACTAAAAAAACCCCAGATTAATGGACAAATAGGTTCCTAAAGTTTCTAAACTATCCACTCTTTTCCAGTGTCAGGTCATATTCCTTTCAAATGTTCTTTATCCTCATATTCAAGAAATTGTCCTTTCAGGTAAGCTAGGATCCTTCATACTTTATTTTATTTTATTTTATTTTATTTTATTTTATTTTATTATTTATTTATGCATTGAGAGAGGTTTTCAACATTACAAAAATGCATCATAAGAATGTGCGAAAAATACTGTACAAACATGTTTGTTCCTATGTTTCTCCAGTTGACCTGATGTCCCTTGCTTTAATATCTCCTGGGCTATTTCCGATCAGATTTGGCAAAGGGCTAGGAGATCTCAGAGGCTCTTGTGAAAAGTATGTATATAAAAACACCCCAACATATTAAAGATAACCACTGTATGAGCTCAATTTTTATCACAAGGGTGATGAATGACTTAGCAGAGGGGAACAAAAATGTGTACTTCTGATCTTACGAGAAATCAAAAAATTGGATGTGACATGCAGAGCTGTAAGAAAAAAAAGATTATTCATTTCCTCTGCTAATAGAGAAATTGATCTTCATAGTCCTGTAAAATTTGGGCCTCTGGTCATAGCTTGCCCCCCCCATAGTCAACAAAGAAATACTGTTGTCTCAAAAGGCATCTCAAATCTTCTAAAGATAAATCTTTAAACTAGGTGACATAATTAGCACTCTAGAGCTATCCATCTCTGCCATTTGAAGGATGTCTAGGCTCCTAGAAAGAGCCAAAGGGGCAAGTTTAAAGTGAAAGCTTAACTTTCAGACAGCTGAAGCTGGATGAAATATTAAAGAACAGGGCTCCAACTCAGGAAGCTGAGCGGCCTCCCTAACATGGGAGGTGCATCTGGGCTGCAAGTGGGAAAGCAGCAGTGGAGGTGAGCAGAGCTCTAGAATCACAGAATCCTCTGGTTAGAAGAGACCTTTAAGATCGAGTCCAACCGTTCACCCTGCACTGCCAGGATCCCTAAACCATGTCCCTCAGCACCACATCTACATGTCTTTTAAACACTTCCAGGGATGGGGACTCCACCACTTCCCTGGGCAACCTGTTCCCATGCTTCACAACCCTTTCTGTAAAGAAATTCTTCCTAATAACCAACCTAAACATGACTTAGGATGAAAGTCAAAGAACTGGAGATATTTGTGATCAAGAAGTGAGGGATGTGTGTGACTGATGCATGCAGGATAATCAACTCGTTTCTGTGTTCAGAGTGGAAACTGCAAGTTGTGGAGGACTTGAGATTCCAGGAAAAACCTTTGAAGAATGAGGATTTAAAGCACTAAAGAGACAGTCTGGGAGTGCTACAAAGATAAATGAGGCCTGAGGATCCTGGAGATGTGACTGATCCTACTTTGGGGCAGGGAAATTTGCTAGATGATTTCTTAGGATCGTTTATTGCCTTGCTTTCAATGATTCTGAGAGGACAACATCAGCACACATACTTTAAGTGTGAACAATGGCAAACTGATGTCGATTTCAAAGGCAGAATCAGATCCTTGCTTTCCTAATTTCTTAAACATGATACAAGGAAAGCCAAATACTTTTTAAACTGCCATGGTTTTTATCATCATTTTAAAAATTAGAACAACACTGGTCTCATTAGTAAACAAACAAACAAACAAACAAACAAGATAAAAAAATGTATGATGTGATATCCAGGATATGAGACATTCACTGAGATGTCCCTGTCCTAATCCAAGGAAGATTACTGCCACTGCTTGCCTGTATGCTCTGACTTATCAGTTGGTCTGGGAGTTTAAGCTCCTGTGATATTGAATGAAGATGTGATATTGAATGTAAGCCAGATGGGCCACAAATTCTGTCAAGCCTTCTTGGCAGCTGCTTTCATTACAAAAGCCAGTCAGCCTTTTCCAAAAATAAGAATGTGAAGCAAACTGGGCTTGTAGACCCTTATAATGCAATTGCACACAGAGATGGGGACCTGAGGGGGCAGGAAGAAATATTATTGATGGCTGCTGAAAACAGGGAATAAGATGTCATTAAGCCAAGTCAGAGATAGATATCGATAGCTAATATAAAGCCTTTATTGTTTTACAGGCTCCAGGAAAGAGGGTTCAGAGCTTCGACCCTTTGCTTTGCTTTTAATTTCACTGGAAATGCAGGGTTTATGAATAAAACATCTTCACTCATGATTCTGATATTAGTCACTACTTTCTGTGTCCCTTGTTCTCTCAGAGCAAGCAACATGCACTAACTATGTAAACTTTGAAAGCTCTATTTTACAGAGATGAGGATAGATGCAAACTGACAAAGAGGGAGTGGTTTGGGAGGAAAGAAAGAAGAGAAAAAATAAGACAAAAAGCAAGAAAGTGAATGATAGGCTAGAAACAAGAGAAATAGGATGAAAAAGAGAGGAATACAAAGGAAGTTCTGGGAGACATAACAAGATAAGAATGGATGAAAGAAAATGGCTAGAAGAATTCACATTTCCTTCCTCCTCCAACAAGGTGTGATGGCAGAGTTGTTAGGTTCCTGCTTTCAATCTGATACTCTCCATCTGGATTTATAGAGAACACAAGATTACATGCAAGAAGCATGGGGGATTCCTAAAGTCGTGTCGTGCATACCTTGACTCTACATCCTATTTACCTCGGCTTTTCTGTAAGCATATATACAATTATGAACAATGACAGTTAAAGGGGTTTTGATCCTTTCATACACTTCTTCGATGCTGTCCTGAAAAATCTACAAAACGAGTGAAGAATATTTAAGAATGCTAGCGAGGATTGGGAGAGAAGATATGTGAAAGAGAGATAATAATAAATTCTGATAACCTTTTCAAATCATTAACAGCCCAGATCAGTGAGTATGTCTCAACTGGCCTGGGGCGTGCAGCAGAACACATCCCAAGATTCTGCACTCCACAGTAGACTAGCATAAGGTTTGGTTGTAAATACTCTCAGTGATGCTAGATTTGCTCATGCAGATTTTTTTTCCTTTGGAGACAAATACACAGGATAAGGACATAGTTTCTGCTGATGAAACTTTAGACCATGACTGGATTTATACCCTGGACTCAAAAATGCTCCAATTTCCCCAGTTTAGATATAGACAGTATAGCTTCAGTTCCTGTGTCTCATCTAGTCTCATCCAGGTCAGGCCTACTTAGATGTACGAAAACAGAATTAAGCTCCTTTTCTCACAATTTAAGCTGTCCAGAACACCTATGTGGTTTCCATAGAGTCATACTAACATAGCAGTATATTTAAGGTAGTGAATCCTCCTCTAAATGTGATGAGTGAGGAAGGGTATGGCATTCAGTTATTGTTCAGAACCAACAGAAGCACACACACACACACCCCTCCCAAAGGAATGAATTGATGAGATCAGATTTGGATAAAATACTGACAGTGGACATAACTGAAGAGTTTATCAGAAGAGAAACAGAATTTCAGAAATACAGTTTTTGTGGTCATGCAAAATTAATAATTTGAGCCAGTCTACATAGTCTCCAGCACAGTGTCAGCTATGAATTTCACTTCAATGAAGCCAATTATGTTCTTTTGGGCATGGCAGATATTTCAGAGAGCACCCAGTTCCAATCAAAAGACTCCGCCAGGAGCTGAAAGGTGTAGAGATGGTGGAAATGTCCAACTGTTTGACAAATGGCACAGAGAATAACTACATGCTGGTATTAATGATCTTCTTAGGGATATTGCAGTGATCTAGTAATGGAAGAAATAACTTGGAACACTTATAGGAGATAATGTAAGTTATGTAGGGTTTGGGCCCTGTTTTAAGTGGTTGGTTGCAAAATAAGATATTCATAATTCCCTTAAAACCTGAAGTATTGAATATTTTTTTGACTCTGCCATCTTCCAACACTGTTGTCACAGTTATGTCCCAAGTTGTGGAGAAGTAAGAAAGAACCACTTCAGACTTTAGGGTGCTCAATTGCAAAGCGCACAGGATAAAAGCAACTGTGTCATTCAGTATCTGCTTCACAAATGAAAATAATAGCGGAAATGTATGTCAAATTGACTAAACTGATCAACCACCCTTTTGATAGGGCTATTATGCAATCACTACACTTTCTTCCAGAACATTTATGAAATCACAGATGATGCCATCCATTTTTTTATAAGCATTAGTTCAGAAAATAAACTTTAATTCCACCACCCTTCTTTCTCCCTTTATAGTGTGTTATAATTAATAACGAGCCTCAATGTTTTGCTTTTCACAGCTTTAAAGTCAGAACTGAGGCTGCTCTTCCATCTTCTGTTCACTTCATAAATTTTATGGAAAGACAACTCAGGTGCTAAAATAATTACCTGGGGTTCAGGCTCTACTTCCTTGTTCTTTAGTTTTCCCATTTCTGTGAAATAGGGATCATAACACCTTACCTTTTTCCTTTTTTGGTCTTTCTATTGTATGCATCCTTCAGAACAAGCTATGACAGATAAGTAGGGAGAGGAAGTAACTGGTTATCCAAATAGAATAACTGATCCAGTGAGTTGCATCTATTTTTGTCCTACTATGAAATGACATGGGAACAGGTTGCCCAGAGAAGTTGTGCATAACCCATCAGTGGAATTGTTCAAGATCAGGTTGGACGGAGCTTTGAGAAACCTGATCTAGTGAAAGATGTCCCTGCCCATGGCAGGGGGGTGGGGTGGACTATGTAATCCTTAAAGGTCCCTTCCAACCAAAAACATTCTATGATTTTATGGTTCTATGATAACAGTAACAATGGAATGCAAGCAACAGTAATAATTAGCATCACAGGAGCTCCCAGTGAGTGTTAGACAGCTTTAGTTGAAACAAGGGAGAATTTGCCAGTTTTAACCTTAGACTGTGTATAACACACCCTCTGTGTGCTGGCTGTTATAAAATATTTGTTAAAAGATTTTAAAAGACTACTTGTATGTACTTCTATGGAAAATGCAGTCTTTTTTTGATTGTCTATAATAGAGACTTTGTACATGTTATCAATGACCTGTGGCCATTTATCACATAGAATCATAGAATTATAAAATTGTTTAGGTTGGAAAAGGCCTTTAAGATCATCAAGTTCAACTGTTAACATGTTTCTAAGTGTATTATTACACACAGTCTACATGGAAAAGTACTGGTTTGACCACTACAATACACAGAGCAGAATTTGCCTGAAAAAAGAAATTGGTCCTATGAGTGAACCATATTGCTCCAAGATCTAACACTAACTCTGAGCATAAGGTGATCCAGATATAAGGCTTTACAGCACTATTGTAAAGTAACCCAGTAGCACATCTGTTAAGACAGGAATTTAGACTAAGAACAAAGAACACCTGCCCTTTAGTATAAACAGGCAATAAAGACAGCTGTGAAGACTTGATCAATAGCATGATCTGGGTTGTATTTTGTGCTTGTATTCAATTATTTTAAATGAGATGCAAATGAATTAGAAAAAAAAAAAGAAAAAAGATTAAGAAATTAGTACCTTACAGTCCCACAGAAACCCATCTTCTGCAAGGCTTTCCAGCATGTGGTACTGTATACCCTCAATGCTGATAGCTCTTCTTTTTCCAGCAGCAGTGACTAAATGTTTCACTACCACAGCTGCTTTTTGGCTTAGCTGCTGTTTGTTGGTTGTACTTCAGTTTCTCTTTTCATTTTAGATTTCAGTGGTCCCTTTTCCTGTTATACTAATATATGAGTGTGAATGATATGTGTAATGGGAAACTGATGTTATGTGTGTACTTTATTGACACAATTGACGAGAAAAGCCTTAACCTACATCTCTAAGTAGTGTAATTTATTGTTCACTATCCCCTACTTACCCATGTATAATAGTAAATAAGAGAAAAAGAAAGAAGAATTGTAATATTACTCTTTCCTCAAATACTTACAAGCTGTGGCAGTTTGAAGGAAAAAAACTGCTCGAAGGCTTTTGTTTTAAACTGACCAATTGAATTATTCCCTCCCATGTTACGATCGCCCATCTCATTGGATGAGAAAGATTCTCGCGAGGGTACTGCGCCTTTAAGAAGCTGCAGGCTCGGGGGGTTTGGGGACTTCCTGGGCGGCTTTCCGGACGGCTTTCGGGGCATTCGCGGCTTTCGCGGCTTTCCCGGCTTTCGGGGCTTTCACAGCTTCTCGCGTCTTTCCACTCTCCGGACACTCCCGGCTCCGCGCTGCGAGAGGCACTGCAGGACCTCAGCTTCGCTCCGGGAAAGAGGCTGTGCGCCGGGGCAGCCCCCGCCACGCCGCCTGGGACAGACTGCTCGCCTGGAGGCTGCTCTTCTTCTGCTGTAACACCGTATCGTCTTCTGCCTGCCAGCGCTTCTTGCCTCTCTGCTTCTACGAGAATTCGGTAGGGACAGCGCTTTGCACATTTCAGCCCCGTGTTCGTAACAGCCGCGGTTTCCCTTTGTTCACCCCACGAAAGCGCACACGTGGCCGGTGCCATTTTTGGACTGCACGTGGTACCGTCCCCCTTTCTCTCTTTTCTCGCGTTTAACCCTTGCCTTTCCATCCTGTACAAGCCCTCACATCTTGCATTGGTTTTTCCCTGCATATTATATATTTTGTTCTAGTTTTAATAAAGTTTGTTTCAGTTTTCCAAACGTTCAGAGGTCTCACAAAATCTTTCTTTTCCTTTTCGTATCTCTGCTTTTGAACCCTTTTCTCTCCCGGAGGAGAGGGGTTCAGGGATAGGAAAGGACTCGTCCCCGTGCTCGGCTTGCCTCAGCCGACCGGCGACACAAGCAAACAAAAATAATCATTAAACCTGAAGCAAGTGTTTCCTGCTTTTTACACTGCATGACAGGAGAGTAATGCCTAAAATTTTGCCCCCAGACAGGGAGGTAGATGAAGCCCCACTTTTTTTCATTACTTGATCTAAGTCATTAAATGATTATCTGTTCAGGGATGAATGTCAGCTGTTTCACTGGAGTTTTGCTTCTCTGCTCCACAAACACTGTACTTGTCCATAGAATATAGTTTTAAAATGGAATGAAATTCCATTAAATCCAATAAATTGTATGAAATGCAGTGGCAGAGACACTGACAGCATTGGCAGCTGATCATAAACAGGGTTTTAACAAGTCAGTCAAGCTGTAATAATCAACAATATGCTTCACCATAAAGCCTTATATCTTCCTAAGACACCTTTCTATATAAGATCATCAATGCTAAATGTATTATAGCTTTTCCAAAAAAAATCTTTTATAGGCAAAATTATTGATGACATAAAGAAAACCTAGTGACACAGCCTGGATTCCCTGCATTCTAGACTCCTCATAATGAGTAACTACAATGGTTCAAGTAAACTATTTTACATTTCATTTGCAGCAGGCTAGAAACATGTATAGGTTCCATTACTGTAGCTCAGCTGGTGAGTGATGACTTTTGAGATATGGTAAATTGTTTGTTCATTATTGTTTGTCCCCATATAACCCACTGGGATGAGAAATCTTGCTTTAACAATATTAGGGGTTGAGTTTCCGAGTAGAACTCAAGGTCCCTAACGCTCCTTAAATCCCTTATTGATACAGGGAAAAGGGAAAACAAAACTCAAATCTTGGAATATATGGATGGGAAACTGAAACAAACTTTTAATAAAAATTCTAAAATACTATCAGATCACACAACTATATATTAAATGCAAAACAAGAAAACAATACAGTAAGGGTTAACACTGCAAAGGGAGGAAAAGGGAAAAGAAACTACAATTATGGCTGATTGGCCACAGGCCAGGAGATGATGTCACGCGAGGATGGTAGCTCAGAAGATGGCGTCTATCCAAAATGGCATCGGGCCAAGTGATTAAAAATTTTTAACAGCTTAGAGAAGTATTTTAACGAGTTCGCAGGGAGACCTTTTTCAGTGTCTGTAAAAAAACTTCAAGGACATTCCTGACCGAAGCGGCGGCTTCAGATATGGAGAAAAGAGAAGCCCTTGCAGCTGGAACGCGAAGGGGGGTGAGCTTCCCCCGTGTCCAAATCCAGCGGTAGATTCTCGCCGAGTGAAAAATAGCTCTTCTCTTACCCGATACGAGAGAGAGATGCTGACTGAGTCCCACAACAATTCACAGCAGAGCTGGGCCGATAGACAGAAACAGTTCTGAGTTAGGCCCCGGGTGGGGGGGCAGGCCGCAGGCTTTCGGCCTGGACGGTAGCCAGCCCTCTCGCTGTGGCTCTTTCTCCGAAGCTGTCCGGTGTCCAAAGAGGAGGAGACTCCTCCTGGCTGCAGGTTTTAAGGAGCATCTGTCGGAAGAAATCTTTTGACCTGCACTTTTAGCCAATGTGATGCCGGGTTTATAGAACTTGTATGAAATAATCCCGATACTCTATTGGGCACATTTCCAAAACAAGGAAGTCTTGGCTCAAACCATGACATTCCACACCTATTATTTCATACCATGTACATAAACACGCATCTATTAAATCAGTATATGATACAGAAATCAATAAACCAATAACATGAGACTCTGTTCAGGGCTTTTCAGCCAGGGTCAGGTTCTTCTGAGGTACACAGTGGACTTTACCATCTTCCTGCATCACCCACCAGGTGTGACCAGGGCCTTGTGCCGAGACAACACCACGGGTAGGTGCATTTGGGTTTGCATCAGAGAAAACCCAGACAGCTTTTCCCAGCAGGTTATTTTCATATACGACGGGGACTCTGTCTCCTTCCACACTATGTAAAAGGTCTGACTGGGCAGGACCAGCTCGATTGATTGATCCTCGCGTGTTCACTCGCCAAGGGGCTTCTGCCAAATTCTTATCCCAGTTTTTGAAGGTTCCACCCCCTAGTGCTTTCAGGGTGGTTTTCAGCAAGCCATTATATCGCTCTATTTTACCGGAGGCTTGTGGATGGTATGGAATGTGATAAATCCATTCGATACCGTGTTCTTTGGCCCAAGTGGCCACCAGTTCATTTTTGAAATGAGTCCCATTATCAGACTCAATTCTCGCTGGAGTTCCGTGTCGCCATAAAACTTGCCTTTCAAGGCCCAAAATAGCATTACGGCCAGTGGCATGAGGCACGGAATAAGTTTCCAGCCATCCGGTGCTTGCTTCCACCATGGTCAGAACATAGCACTTACCCTGGCGAGTTTTAGGGAGAGAGATGTAACCAACCTGCCAGGCCTCTCCATACCGGTATTTCGACCACCGTTCGCCGTACCACAGAGGTTTCAACCTCTTTGCCTGTTTGATAGAAGCACAGATATTACATTCATGAATAACTTGACTGATAGCATCCATTGTCAGATCCACCCCTCGGTCACGAGCCCATCGATAGGTAGCATCTCTTCCCTGGTGACCGGAAGATTCATGGGCCCACCGAGCAAGGAACAATTCACATTTGTGTTCCCAGTCCAGATCTACCTTGGACACTTTGGCAGCTTGATCTGCCTGTCGGTTATTTGTTTGTTCCTCGGTGGCTCTGCTTTTCGGTACATGGGCATCTACATGCCGTACCTTGACAACCAGCTTTTTCAATCGGGCAGCAATGTCTTGCCACAAGGTGGCAGCCCAAATAGGTTTACCTTTACGCTGCCAATTGTCTTTTTGCCATCTCTCCAACCAACCCCACAAGGCGTTGGCCACCATCCAGGAGTCTGTGTACAGGTACAACTTTGGCCAGTTCTCTCTCTCAGCAATGTCCATGGCCAGCTGGATGGCTTTTACCTCTGCAAATTGACTCGATTCACCTTCTCCTTCTGCTGCTTCTGCAACTCGACGCATAGGACTCCATACGGCAGCCTTCCACTTCCGTCGGTTTCCTACCAAACGGCAGGATCCATCGGTGAAGAGAGCATACCGCTTTTCCTCATCTGAGAGGTCCTTGTATGGGGGTGCTTCATCAGTGTGAGTGACTATCTCATTAGGTGGCATCCCAAAATCCTCTCCGGCCGGCCAGTCAGTAACGGCTTCCACAATGCCTGGGTGACCTGTGCTACCTATTCGAGCCCTCTGTACAATCAGGGCGGTCCACTTACTCCAGGTAGCATCTGTGACATGATGTGGAGATGCTATTTTCCCTTTGAACATCCAGCCTAGGACTGGCAGTCGGGGGACTAGGAGGAGCTGTGTCTCGGTGCCAATTACTTCTGAGGCAGTTCGGACTCCCTCGTAGGCAGCCAATATCTCCTGCTCAGTGGGAGTATAATTGGCTTCTGAGCCTTTATATTCCCGACTCCAGAATCCTAGGTGACGGCCTCGGGTTTCTCCCGGTGCCTTCTGCCAAAGGCTCCAGGTAGGACCACAGTCCCCAGCTGAAGTGTACAGAATGTTTGTAATTTCGGGTCCTGTTCGCACAGGTCCCAGGGCCATAGCATGTGCTATTTCCCTTTTAATGAGCTCAAAGGCATGTTTCTGGTCAGGGCCCCAGGTAAAATCATTCTTCTTCCGGGTGACAGTGTAGAGAGGTTTAACTATCTGACTATACTCAGGAATGTGCATTCGCCAGAAGCCTATGAGTCCCAAGAAGGACTGTGTCTCCTTCTTGTTGGTAGGCGGAGACATGGCTGTAATTTTATTGACCACGTCTGTGGGGATGTGACGACGTCCATCCTGCCACTTAACTCCCAGAAACTGGATCTCCCGAGCAGGTCCTTTGACCTTACTCCTCTTAATGGAGAAACCAGCATCCACCAAAATGCGGATTATCTGCCTACATTTCTCATAGACCTCCTCTGCAGTGTTACCCCACACGATGATGTCATCGATGTCCTGGAGGTGTTCGGGAGCCCCACCTTTCTCCAGTGCAGCATGGATCAGTCCGTGGCAAATGGTTGGGCTGTGCTTCCACCCCTGGGGTAATCGAGTCCAGGTGTACTGGACACCCCTCCAGGTGAAGGCAAATTGTGCCCTACACTCAGGTGCTATGGGAATGGAAAAGAAAGCGTTAGCAACGTCTATCGTGGCATACCACTTGGCTGCCTTGGACTCCAGTTCGTACTGAAGCTCCAGCATATCGGGAACAGCAGCGCTTATTGGTGGCGTCACTTCGTTCAGGCCACAGTAGTCTACTGTCAGTCTCCATTCCCCGTTACTTTTCCTCACCGGCCAGATAGGACTGTTAAAAGGTGAACGGGTCCGATCAACGACTTCCCATTCTCGCAGTTTCCGAATCATCTCCTCTCTGGGGCACAGAGAGTCTCGGTTAACCTGGTATTGCCGACGGTGAACTATGGATGTTGCAATGGGCACTTTCTGGTCTTCCACCTTCATCCGGCCCACAGCCAAAGGGTCATCTGAAAGTTCGACCGAGGTAGACAACCGGATAATGCCATCTGCCTCCACGGTTGCTATACCAAAGGCCCATTTGTAACCTTTTGGGTCCTTGAAATACCCTCTACGAAGAAAGTCAATGCCTAATATGCATGGGGCATCTGGGCCAGTCACAATTTCGTGAATCTCCCAATTATTCCCAGTGAGGCTGATCTCAGCTTTTATTAGCGTAAGATTCTGTGAGCCTCCTGTCACACCAAAAATAGTAATAGTTTCATCACCTTTATGATGCGATGGAATCAGGGTACACTGGGCACCTGTATCTACCAGGGCCTTGTACCTCAGTGGCTCTAATGTGCCAGGCCATCGAATCCACACAGTCCAATACACACGGTTATCCCTTTCCTCCACCTGGCTAGAGGCAGGGCCTCCCTAATGCCTCAGGCAGAGTTCGGGACCAGGAGAAGGATTTGCCTGGCATGGGATATCTCCGCTAGGAGGGACGCTCCGCACTCTGCGGCGCCCACCAGAGACTGGAGCAATTTGTCTCTGGCCGCGGTCATCAGAGTTGCGTTGCTTCCGTCTCCTGCAACCTTCAAAACGGCATCCTGGGCACCAGCACTGTTGGTCACCTCGTGGCTGATTCTGCTTGTTCCTATTAGCTCTGGGAGAAGAATTAGCGTCATTGAATAGCCCACGGCTTTCCCAACGGCTAATAGTATCTTCTAACTTATCCACCTTTGCACTGAGGGAGTCTTGGTTGTGGTGGCTAACCATATCATCATACTGACGGATTTGGTTACACACCTCTCCTACAGTTAATTCATCTCCTTCGCCTGACGGACCCCACAACAGGGTAGACAATGTGTGGGAGTGGTTTCGTGGCGCACTCTGAGTAAACTTTTTAATTAAGGCATCGGTAGCAATTACCTGTTCTGGGTTCAAATTTCTATCCCTATCACTATTATAGAGAATCTCTCTCATCGCCAGCTCTCTCAGGTATTCGAGACCCTCACTCAAGATAGTCCACAAGGGAACCCAGGTAGTGAGGTCATCTTTAGTGGGATATCTCTTCCTCACAGCTAGCAGGAATCACCTGAGGATACTGAGTTTTCCCTCATATTCTCCTATCTCCCTGTCTATACCTCCTTCCAGGGCCATGTTTCCTAACTGCTTAGCTTCGCCGCCTGTTAATTCAATGCTATCACCTCCTTGATCCCAACAACGAAGCAACCATCCCAAAATCGACTCATCTCTACGCCCGTGGAACTCCTGTCTAATGTTTCTCAAGTCCCTTCTAGAGTAAGGTTCTATATCGTCGTCGTCGTCATTGTCATCTGGGGACGGAGCCCTTGACGGTCCCGGGTCTACCCGTACTGAAGATCGGCTTTCAGGCTGGCGTAGTGTGCTCTCAGACTGGCTCGGTCCTGCATCACTACCAGGGCTACCAGTCTGACCACTAGTTGTCGAATCCTTTTCCTCTCCAAAATCAGGGGCCAGAGGCATCTGTCTCCTCGTCACAGGAGCGGTTTCTACCAGTCGGGGTAGAGAGGGAATCGTGTTCGTATGGTACCTGCTTTTAATATTAAACCACACATTGATAATGTTACTGATAAGCAATAGAGTCTCAATTAACGACAATGGGAAAGTGATATCACTCCCAAAACCTTCTGGTTCAAATTCCTCTGGTCCAGTGGGGTTGCCAGTGTCGAATGGAACAGGGTCATCCCTCAACATCCATTCGATAGTAAAGTTATAGGCAGTCTCCATACAGTAATACCCAAAATGTACTGGTAACATCAAAAATGAACCCAGGATATACCGACTCACTGCAAGTGCTAGTGCCGAGTAAGACACTCTCTTTGCAACATGTCCCATACCACTAATGCATAGGACGGTACCAAGCAGGGACAGAAAATAGGCTATATCCCCTGGCAATTCAGGTACTAAATCATACAGCAATCTCTGGGCATATTGCTTAGCAAACCGAGACAGTACTCTTTTCATTCCCATGTTTGAGACCACAATGTGAATTTGTTTCAGTTTCCAAAATATAAAATAGTTCGATTTCCTGGCCAATGCACCAAAAATGTTAGGGGTTGAGTTTCTGAGTAGAACTCAAGGTCCCTAACGCTCCTTAAATCCCTTATTGATATAGGGGAAAAGGGAAACAAAACTCAAATCTCGGAATATATGGATGGGAAACTGAAACAAACTTTTAATAAAAATTCTAAAATACTATCAGATCACACAACTATATATTAAATGCAAAACAAGAAAACAATACAGTAAGGGTTAACACTGCAAAGGGAGGAAAAGGGAAAAGAAACTACAATTATGGCTGATTGGCCACAGGCCAGGAGATGACGTCACGCCAGGATGGTAGCTCAGAAAATGGTGTCTATCCAAAATGGCGTCGGGCCAAGTGATTAAAAGTTTTTAACAGCTTAGAGAAGTATTTTAACAAGTTCGCAGGGAGACCTTTTTCAGTGTCTGTAAAAAAAACTTCAAGGACACTCCTGACTGAAGCGGCGGCTTCAGATACGGAGAAAAGAGAAGCCCTCACGGCCGGAACGCGAAGGGAGGTGAGCTTCCCCCGTGTCCGAATCCAGCAGTAGATTCTCGCCGAGTGAAAAATAGCTCTTCTCTTACCCGATACGAGAGAGAGATGCTGACTGAGTCCCACAACAATTCACAGCAGAGCTGGGCGCCGATAGACAGAAACAGTTCTGAGTTAGGCCCCGGGGTGGGGGGGCAGGCCGCAGGCTTTCGGCCTGGATGGCAGCCAGCCCTCTCGCTGTGGCTCTTTCTCCGAAGCTGTCCGGTGTCCAAAGAGGAGGAGACTCCTCCTGGCTGCAGGTTTTAAGGAGCATCCATCGGAAGAAATCTTTTGACCTGCACTTTTAGCCAATGAGATGCCGGGTTTATGGAACTTGTATGAAATAATCCCGATACTCTATTGGGCACATTTCCAAAACAAGGAAGTCTTGGCTCAAACTGTAACAAACAAACATAAGGCAACGGATTTGTATCTTATGAGCTGAATTCTATCTCTATTCTGCAACAGTTCATTAATGGCTTCCCAGTTGCAGAGTGTCCAGGATGGCAGTAGTCATTGCTGGCATGTGGTTACACTGCCTCTTCAATGATTTTGCATAGTGAAACAAGTTTTTGTTAGGGTTAAATCAGATTGTCAATTGCTGTGGCAGGTAAGATATAAACTGCATTAATACAGTGACTTCTTACAAAAATAATCTACACAGCTCTGAGCTTCGAAATTAAGATCATCTCCAAGGTGTGATATGTGTGTATGCATATACATAAGAAAATAATATTTTTTGCATTTTTCCTTTTCAAACCAGTTTTATTATTTTATATTTCCTTTGGGAATTTAGAAAAACTGTTGGATTATGCCTCTTCTGCTTTGCCTCCCTTTTCACCTATGTGCTTTTACACCTTTATATATGATTATTAGATTCATTTGGTTTACAACCACAAAGGACCTTGTGGGTAAGTAATCTGACCTGCATGAGTCTCAGCAAAGGCTTTCACTGTTCCTATACCTAATCCTAAAACCTGTCATTGAACTAGAACGCACATTGGTGAAAGGCACTTAATTTTTATAATGATTTCATGATTTCAGTGGTGAAGAATCCATTCATTATAAGGGGTGAGTAGACACACTATGCAAAAATGTCTGGGAATTTGCATTTAAAATAGGAGTAAAATCAGCTGAACAATTGAATTTACTCTCCTGTTTTGGCATAACATTCAAACTGAATTTTCTATGTTCCTTGATTAGTAAAAAAGTCCGTAGCTTCTGCATAGAAAACAGAAAGAATGTTTCCTTTGTGAAATTATTCTGCTTTCCTCAGGTTTCTTTGGGTTTCTTTTAAAATGCAGCTACTTAGAAGACCAGAATATTTCCCACATTTCCCCATTTTAAGATGCTCTTTTCAAGTTATTCTACTTTTCCAGAATTAAACTAGAAAAAGGTGGTACTATTCCTTCTTCCTCCAGTTCCTTCACACTCATACACTTTCTCACGTTGCTAGAAAGCCATTAGAAAAGAACAAATGTTAGGTGTTAAAACTGTTACTTCATAAAGTTTTTATACTCCAAATGCTTTAATATTGAGTATTTAAGATCATAAAAACACTTAATAAATAAATTTTAATGAAAAAATGAATTGCCAGTTTTGGATTAAAAAAATTGTAGAAATATATATCATATGTATTATTTACAATATATGTTGCTCAGGATTCATCTGGACAATCCTTCTAACAGAAACTAAGTTTGGGGAATTGAAATATTGGAGTTCTTTCCTTAATTTATATAAATGAATATGGAATGTCACCAGAGAAATCTAGTTGTTAATGTGTTAATGTTCCCAGTGATGCTTTCTTTCTAATGAAAGAGAGATGTAGTCTTCAAAGGTCACTCCTGTTTTCCTACTGGCCTTTTTTCCTACTGGCCTTTTTTCCCGGGACCTCACATTATTAGCATCCACCCTTGTGACACGAAAAGCTCATTGCTATGACACAGGAAACAGGCCCTCATGAATCTCATGGATTCAAAATCCTGCTACTTAATAATTTCAAGCCAAAAAAAAGGAGAAACTTTACTTATCATAGAGGGCTTCCATTGTCATGAAGAACCATGTGCATTTGCTCTGTCCTGGCAATGAAAAAAGGCATCTTAAAGCCCCTCAGAGATATCACACTCAAATCCATTCAAAGGAAAACACAAGTCTGCCATTCCGATCTCTAAGCTACTAATATATTTATTTTAAAATCACATACTCTAGCTCATTTGTTGAGGATAACCATATGTGTTCTGAGTTTAGCAAAACAATTGTACAAACTCTTAGATGCCTTCCACTGACACTTTACCCATGCACTCCTGCAGCATGGCACAGACTATCTTACCAGGACAAACAATCAGAAGGGGAAGAAGGATCTGGGGCAGGGATTTGGAGAGGACAGAAGATCGGAAATGTTTTGCTATAGGAGTTCTGACCCACAGCTATGGAGAGAGACATCAATGCACCGTACACGATGCAGACAGATTAAGGCCAGGGCTCAGGAAAAGAACATGAAATAACTGGAACTACAACTGCTGAGACACTGTGGTGACTTACACAACTTCAGTTAGTGTGGAAATCAAATAGCTTGCGACCATGTATTTCCATGTGTGGACATGAGGCAGGTATAATCATGTTGCTTAGATAACCTCAATTCTGACATTTCTACATTTTTAGTAAATTTTGCATTTAATTTTTTTTTTTTTTACTACAGACAGAGTTGTATAGACATATACTTTCAGGATAAAGAATCATTCATAGGATATAAGGAGTTAAAGATATGTAGAAATATACTGAGCATACAATGGTTTCCATATAAATTGTTTTAAAGGAATATATAGTTATAATGAAGGTAAGTAGATACAGATGAAACAAAATACACCACAAGGACACTCTAGTGATCACAAATAAGTTCCACTAGAAACTAAATAAGGTAAAAAGGAGGGGTTTTTTCTTATAACTTTAATTTCATTCTTAACACTCATGGTTTTCTGATTTCAGCTTCTTTAACTTTTCTACCCTGCCTACTTAAAAGCATTCTTTTAAAGATGTTGTTATTCTTACTAATAAAAGATAACTACTTCTTGGTATTGAATTACTTGATGCTATTTCATCTTATTTCTCTCAGGTGCCACAAAGAATAAAATATATAGGTGTGAAATGAGGTTGTTCTTTTAGAAATTCAAAAGTAATGAACATATACTTTTCAGATGTACTTTAATTAATATGTCCTTGAAAATTGGGAAAGCATCTCTTCCTGAAAACTCAACAGTCCATTGCAGTCACACCTACACAACATAACAATATCTAGACAGAAAATCAGTGGTTTGTTTGCGGTTTTTTCCCATTAAATAAAATATTGAATGTTTGGGGTCAACTGAAACATTTTGCTAAAATCAAAATATATCATTCTGACTTCAATTTTTAATTAGATTTTACCATTTTTAAATGAAAAGTAATAATGACTTTTAAAGTCAGTTTGAGATGGAAATTCAAATTCTACAGATTCTAACAATTCTAAAAATTCTGGAAATGTTAGTTCGATTTCTCTTTTCTGTTTTCTTTTATAATGATGTGTCTAGAAAAAAATAGACCTTTTTTTTCACTTTGTTTTAATACTTCACAAAACCGTCAGGCCAGGTTTTGCATTACAGAAGGTATCAGAGCAGCTCACAGTGAAGGTTGGCCACAGTGACCATGAGATTATAGAGTTTTCAATTCTTGAAGCAGTAGGGAGGGGGGTCAGTAAAACTGCCACCTTGGACTTCCAGAGGGCAGACTTTGACCTTTTCAGGAGACTGGTTGGCAGGGTCCCTTGGGAGGCAGTCCTGAAGACCATAGGGGTCCGGGAAGGCTGGACAATCCTCAAGAGGGAAATCCTGAAAGCTCAGGACCAGGCTGTCCCGGTGAGCCATAAGACAAGCCAGTGGGATAGAAGACCAGCCTGGATGAACAGAGAGCTTTGGCTGAAGCTCAGGAAGAAAAGGAAAGTCTATGGCCCATGGAAGAAGGGGCAGGTCACTCAGGATGACTATAACGGGTTTGCGAGGCTGTGCAGGGAGAAGATTAGAAAGGCTAAAGCCCAGCTTGAGCTTAGTCTGGCCACTGCCATAAGAGACAACAAAAAATGTTTCTATAAATACATTAACATCAAAAGGAGAGCTAAGGAGGGTCTCCATCCTTTGCCTGATGCGAGGGGGAAATGTAGTGACCCAGGATGAGGAAAAAGCTGAGGTACTGAATGTCTTCTGTGCCTCAGTCTGTAACGGTAAGCCCAGCTCACTGAGTGCTCGGTATCTTGAATCAGAAGGCAGGAATGGGGAGCAGAATCAAGGCCCCATAATCCAAGAGGAAACAGTAAATGAACTGCTGCACCACTTAGATGTGCACAAGTCTATGGGGCCGGATGGGATCCACTCAAGGCTTCTGAGGGCACTGGCAGAAGTGATCACCAAGCCACTTTCCATCATTTACCAGCAGTCCTGGCTAACGGGGGAGGTCCCAATGGACTGGAGGTTAGCCAGTGTGACACCCATCTACAAGAAGGGAGGGAAGGAGGACCCAGGGAACTACAGGCCTGTCAGTCTGACCTCAGTACTGGGGAAAGTCATGGAGCAGATCATCCTGAGTGTCATCATGCAGCATGTACAGGACAATTAGGCAACTGGGCCCAGTCACAGCATGGGTTTATGAAAGGCAGGTTCTGTTTGACCAACCTGATCTCTTTCTATGAAAAGGTGACCCACATAGTGGATGAGGGAAGAGCTGTGGACATTGTCTACCTGGACTTTAGTAAGGCCTTTGACACTGTTTCCCACAGTATTGTCCTGGAGAAACTGGCTGCCTATGGCTTGGATGAGTGTACTCTCCACTGGATCAAAAACTGGCTGGATGGCCGGGCCCAGAGAGTGGTGGGGAATGGAGTTATATCCAGTTGGTGGCCGGTCACCAATGGTGTTCCCCAGGGCTCAGTATTGGGGCCTGTTCTCTTTAACATCTTTATCAATGATCTGGATGAGGGGATTGAGTGCACCCTCAGTAAGTTTGCAGATGACACCAAGTTGGGTGGGTGTGTCGATCTGCTTGAAGGTCAGGAGGCTCTACAGAGGGATCTGGACAGGCTGGATCAATGGGCCGAGGCCAATAGTATGAAGTTCAATAAGGCCAAGTGCTGGGTCCTGCACTTGCGCCACAATAACCCCCTGCAACAATACAGGCTTAGGAAAGGGTGGCTGGAAAGCTGCCCAGCAGAAAAGGACCTGGGGGTGCAGGTCAATAGCCAGCTGAATATGAGCCAGCAGTGTGCCCAGGTGGTCATGAATGCCAACAGCATCCTGGCTTGTATCAGAAATAATGTGGCCAGCAAAACCAGGACAGAGATCGCCCCCCTGTACTCTGCACTGGTGAGACCGCACCTTGAGTACTGTGTTCAGTTTTGGGGCCCTCACTTCAAGAAGGATGTTGAGATACTGGAGCGTGTCCAGAGAAGGGCAACGAAGCTGGTGAAGGGTCTAGAGCACAAGTCTTATGAGGAGCGGCTGAGGGAACTGGGGTTTAGCCTGATGAAAAGGAGTCTGAGGGGAGACCTTATCGCTCTCTACAACTTCCTGAAATGAGATTGTAGCAAGGTGGCTGTCAGTCTCTTCTCCCAAGTAGCAAGTGATAGGACAAAAGGATGTGTCCTCAAGTCACACAAGGGGAGGTTTAGATTGGCTATTAGGAAAATTTTCTTCACCGAAAGGGTTGTCAAGCACTGCAACAGGCTGCCCAGGGAAGAGTGGAGTCACCATTTCTGGAGGTATTTAAAAGACATGTAGATGTGGTGCTTAGAGACATGGTTTAGTGGTGGACTTATCAGTGCTAGGTTAACAGTTGGACTCGATGATCTTAAAGGTCTTTTCCAATCTAAATGATTCTATGATTCCATGATACTATATAGCTGCAGGTTTGAATCTGGTCAAATTCATTGAACATTTAATTTTTATATTTACTACTCGAACTCACCTGTAGTGTTTTAAGCTAACTTCATCATTTTGAGAGGTTGAAAATTATGATGTTTTACTGCTTATGATTATATTATTGCACCTTTTTTCCTCTTTGGCATTTTTCTGCTTTGATAATTCAACAAGATAAGTTTCACTTCTGACCAGTTAATGATGAAGTACATGAAAACTATTCTTTTTTTCTCTTCTCCTTTTATCACAACAGTGGTTTCTTTGTCAGGGTAATGGAGACACATTTCACAATTCTCAGTCTCTTACCCTTATTGTTTTATGATGTGACTATCTTTTTGGTTCATTTCAGATGCATTAATGTTGTCATCTCAGCTCCAGATAGTGTCAGTTATGTTCCTTTCAGTGAGCACTCAACCTGGAGTCAATTTGCTAACACTCAAGTGCTCATTGAATGGAAAATGATGCAACAGTTGGCTAGCTGGAAACATTATACTATGCAATAAACAACATGCTTTTCTGTTGTCTCCTCTCTGACCCACCAGACAGGCATCCTTCAAAGTATTTCATTCATGGGAGACTAGAGGGTTAAAAGTCAGGTAAGGTAACAGAGAATAAAAACTGCTGAGGATGAACATAACCAGCTGCATAGGTCTTCCTTAGGTTTTAATGCACCTGATGTTCCAGAAATTGTGACTCTGCTCAGAGAGAGAACATGACTATCTCTATTTTATCCTCTTCCTTATCAAGCTGTCAGCATATTAAGAATGTTTCTTTTAACATTTTGAGGAGCTTTATTAATGGATTGAGAAGTATATTGCTTTGTTTTTCTTCTTCATATGATTCTTTTATTATTTTGTATGTGCTTGTACAAGCCCTCTACTCCATAAAAATCCTCCCTATCCCATTTTGGAGTGTTCCAATTAAGAAACAAAACAACAACAACAACAAAGCCAACCAACCAACCAGATAACCATTTTTTAATGAAAATATGGTATTTTACATCAATTTTTAAAAAATAGAATATACCCTTTCAATATCAAGAGGATTCCTGTTACTCAGCGAGAATCATGTCAGTCATTGGTCTTACCATTCCCTATGGTGCTGCATTCAGTTTGAAAAAGACTGAGCTTTGCTGCTTTTTTTGTAAGGAAGTTACACCAATAATGCTGTCTTCTGTCATACTCTACTTTTGTAGATATTATTGATTGTCTTGATGTAGCAAGTTAAGCTTTCAAGTAGTTACGAGTCCTACCATTATGACAATAAAAAGGTCACAGCTATTGCAGCAAGTGGATGAAAAATGAGAGATCACCTAAGGGCTAGCCAGGAGACCTAAGACAATAAAAAGTAATTTTTACTTGTATAGTCCAGTAACTCCTTATTTCCTCATCCTAGGCACATTCCCTTCAGAGATACGGCTATGAGTTGCCCTTGCTCAGAAGATGTGATGGAACAGTTCGGCTCTATGTTCTGAGCTTTAGCGCCGCCTTCTCTCTGTTTCCTCTCTTTCCTTTGCATTCAACGGAAATATGGTTCAAGTCTTTAAGATTATGCTAGAGCTTGCTCAGATGATGAGTACAGTGGATTGTACAATGTAGTAAACACTGCTGCTGTTGAGCTTTGCAAATAGCAATCAGATGTTCCTGCCCCATATGGTTTGAAAGCACCTGCCCCCAGAATAGATGATTTAATCAGCATCTGATGTGTAGTTTCACTTCTCTGACTGCCATAAAAAAGTGGCACAGTGTGGATTTCTCATGTGGAGACAGGCTTTGAAGCTGAAGGCCAGCCTACAATGCAGAGGAGCCCATGTCGTATCAAAGACGCAGAGTTGAAAGCAGGTATTGTCTCATGAAAGTCAAGTCAATTCAGGGTTGGAGATGCCTTGAAACAGATACCTGGCTGAATACTTGAATGGTGGCCTTGGAACTCCACAGAGCTGAGAGAAGTTTTGACCTTGGAAAGTAAACTTCAAGTTTGCATACACAAAGTTTTGTGACTTCACTATGGAATTGTCTATGCTATATCCACAGTGGAAGTGCAGGATTCCTACAACTGGGAGTTTGTGAGATAAGTGGTATTGGCAAAAAGCCATTTTCCATGAAGAAAAAATGCTGATAAAGTCCTATGTCTCTATTAAAGTGTTGACAAACTGCTGGCCAATAAGGCATTTCAGGGGACACACAGTTGAAGCTTCAGACTTTAAACCTCTCAGAATCATAGAGGGTGACACTGTGGCAGCTGCAACTTTCCAGTCCAGGCTCACCCAGATATCCAAACAGAAAGACTAAACTGTAGGTCCTTTCCAACTGAAATATTCTATTCTATTCTATTCTATTCTATTCTATTCTATTCTATTCTATTCTATTCTATTCTATTCCTGTGCTACTTTTTCAGAAAACTGAGAGAACTGGTGGTGTCTGAAGAGTTTTCAGATCCTGGATGGACTGCATCTTTCCTTGAAGGTGGCTATAGAGACTAGAGCCACTAGCCTCCCAGCTTGAGTGCCTGAGCTCTGTACCAAAAAGTTAGGTGGAATTTATCCAGGCCTTCATACAAGGTTAATATACAAGCGCCCCTTCTATATTAAGTCCTTTAATTACTGGGCTAGTACATCTCCATGTTATTTAAGCTTAGCATCTGTGCAATGTAAAGTTCTTGGCTGCTCTGTAGTTTAGTGTGAGATGTATTCAAACCATCCACAGCTGGCATCTGCTGACCAAGACTATGTAAACTCATGAGACTAAAGAACCTTCAAAACTCAGTATGAACGATGAATGAATAATTAACAACTATGCGGATCACATAAGACAGATCCATATATTTCATCATTACAGAAACCAGCAGACATACACACTACCATACAATGGGCATGGGCCTTAAAATAATAATGAATTTGCCACAATATAGTGCTATAGAACTCTGTCAATAGTAAGATTTTGACTACCACAGCAACATATTTTAACTAATAGATAAGTTCAATGGTATGAATAAACAATATTCCATGGATGACAGAGTTTTGAGACTAAAAACCTAGATGGTGTTAAAAAGTTGGATTGTTATATTATAATTTTTCATACAGTTAATTGGTTTGAGGTTCTGCTCAATTGAATTTCCCACATTTTTAGTTAAATAAGTGCTGGCACAAGGCTGTGTACCTTAAATGAATGATATGTAGATGACTAAAACAGATAGGAGAAACATGTCACATTGTCTTCATGGGATTTTACCTGTGTGAAGCTAAGTTTTATCATATGTAGTTTCTTATTGGTAAGAAAATAAAATGTGAAAAACTCTATTATAAACCCTTTACACCCTTAAAAATGTAAATCTAATTTGCATTGTATGAATATTCATAATGAACTGAAATGTTACCTGACTGTAAGTAGTGTCAAACAGTGACTAAACTTGCAAAACCATTTTAAAGGAAAAAAAATAATGTGAATGGACCAGTAGCTCAGGAAAACCTGAACAATAAAAAAACTGTGATATTTTCTCTGCACATTCATAGGCCACAGTCTTAAACCCAGTACTGCTTTGGTTTTTAGTCATCAATGACAAAATTGGACCTAGCTACTTTCCCTTGTTATTTATACTCTATTAACAGTTCTCTATCCAAACTGTAGGCAGTTCATTTTTGAGACAGGCCAGTTTCTTCATCCTAAAGGGTGGCCAAATGAAGTGATACTGAACCCAACCCCCCTGATGGCAACCACATCACTGTCACCACTAATGCTGCAAGGCAGACACAGGGGAAGGCTCAGACTGGACTCAGCGGCAGACGGGAACTGGATTTCAGAGATGGATTCTGGAATTCAGGAATGAAACGGACTGGGATTGAAGGCAAAATGGATGGAGTCCTCCTCGGACACTGGCCATTGAAGAAGACAAATGGACCCTTGTGATATCTCAGCTCTTCAGTCCGGGGATCAGAGGTTCTCCCCAAGAATTCCTTGGTGCTGACTGGAGGTCCCTGCGATCCCAGGATCCGTCAAGGTTCAGAAGCTATGTCCCATTTGGGGTGCCAAACCGTTACCGAAAATCAGAAGAAAAACTCCTTAATACCAATGTAGCATTAAGAAGCAGCATTTTCTTTATTTTCAGGGCCGGGCGCAAGGGGAATCTTTTTCCTCAAATCATGTGCACCGTGTGCTGCCGCAACCAAAGCTTATATCACCTGATTACATACACATTCATTATTTTCCCCCAAATAATCATACATATTCATTCTATTTCTAAAAACTGATTAATAATTTTGCATAGCTATTACGCATGTGGCTTGAGCGTAAGAAGATCCATTTTGTGGAGTGTGGCGTATCCTACCGATCATGGAAGAAATAGCATTTTAAGATTTTCGTGGGAATTCTCCCATATATGATGTCTAATTGGCACAGAAAAGGGAGTTATCAGAGTTTGTTGTGATTTATGCTGGTTTCAGCTGGTCTTCAAGCAGCTTAGCTCGTCTTCTCTCTTCTGTTTTGTCTTCTTCTGTCCCGCCCAGCAGCACTTATGGCTGGTGTAACTTCATTCAGGCCACGATAGTCTACTCTCAATCTCCATTCTCCATTAGATTTTCACACTGGCCACATAGGACGCTTAAAGGGTGAGCAAGCCTTGCTAAGCATTCTTGGGCCCTCTAGTTGATGGATCAACTTCTGGATGGGATCCACAGTATCTCATTTGGAACGATATTGTCGTCGATGCACTGTTTTAGTACTAATTCGGTCTGTACAATACCCTTTCCTGAGGAAGTCTATGCCAAGGATGCATGAGGCATCTGGACCAGTCACTACAGGGGGCTTTTCCCATTTATTCCCAGTTAGGCTCACTTCAGCCAACAATACAGTCAGTTCTTGAGACCCTCCAGTAACTCCAGAAATAGTAACACATTCTGTCCCTTTATGATTCAATGGCAGTAGGCCACACTGTGCACCAGTGTCTACCAGGGCTTTATCCTTTTGTGGTTCTAACGTGCCAGGCCATCGCATGCACAAAGTCCAATAAACTCAGTTGTCCCTCTCCTCCACCTGGCTGGAGACAGGGCCCCTCTAATTCCGAGGGCAATACCCACTATTGACAACTGGGTTTGTGTAGCTTACCAGGTTCACAGGATTTAACATAGTTCACAGGGTTTGTGTGGACTGCATGCATCACATTTTTACTCCCCCTTCTCATGTTTGGATCTGAGGTGATTCAAAGATCGTCAATATAAAACTCAATAGCCAATGTGACTATTAAGCAGGTATTCTTTATTCGCAGATCCGGACGCACAGGAGGATAGCTCCTGCCCATCTGTGCGTACCTACAAAGAGCTCTGTTGCTTTATTTATACTATTAACTACTACATATACATCATTTTTCTAGGAATTAATATGAATATTATAATCATTCTAAGAACTAATAAGGATATTATAATTACTTCCCTGAATTCATTTACATAGTCCATCCCCTCCTTGGGCATGCACAGTGTCTCTCCCTGGTGGTCGTGGGTAGGGGTCTTGATGAAGGCCTGAAGTCTTCCTCCTAGATGTACTTTTCACCCCCCATCCTGATGCATGCTTTCTTGCGTTTTCCCGATGCAGCACATTCCTCGTTTCATGTTTTGTCTTTGTTATCTTGCTTTGGACTCTCCTACCCTGATTAATGACTGCCTATTTTGCTCAGTCCATCCTGCTTTCCAAGGACAAGGCCATCATTTGCGACTAACTGGTTCCTCTCTTGTTCATTATTTGTGATTTACTGGCTCCTGCTATCAGAGGCCCATCTGCTCAGACCAAAGAAGTGCTCACAGTGGACTGGAGCATCTTTTCCCCTCCTGGAAGAACTCTCTCTTCTATTTATTTTACCTTGCAACTGGTTTACTCGTGCCTGTAGGGCAGAGGTAGGTTTTCCATCCCATCTGCTCATGTTCTCTCCATGCTCACGTAGGATAGACCAGAGGGTACCTCGTGACATGTGCTGTTGCTGTTTAGCTGGTCTCATAGCAGAGCATCTTCTCTTAATGGCTGCAATGCGAGTCCATTCAGGGGGAGGATAGAATTTGTTCTCCCTTCTGTCTAGTTTTTCAAACAGCTTTTCAACTGATTTCTTGGTTTCCTTAGCCATTTCCTCCAGAGCTGATACATGGGCTTGTAGGAGACCAGAGAGACTGTCTGCATACTGTCGTACTCTGTGAGCCACTTCAGACACGGTTGGTATCTGGTTATCACTTCCCCAGATCATTGTTGACAATGTGTGGGCATAAATTGATGGTGCACCCTGCACAAACTTCCGCAACACGGGTTGCTGTCGTGGCATGGCATCAGGTTCTACAATTGCTCACCTGTCATTATAAATCACCTGTCCCACAGCTAATTCTCTCAGGTGCTTAATAACTTGTTCCATGGTGGTCCATTTGATCGGGTGGCATTCAATATCATCCTTATAAGGATACCTGGTCACTTCCACAGGCTGAGAGTTTTGTTCTTACTCGCAAGCACTTTGTCAATGCCTCCATCTCTGGCCAGGGATTCCAACTGCCTGGTTTCTCTACCATCGAAGTCTATGGAGTCAGCCTCAGTATCCCAGCATCAGATCAACCAGGCGGTAAGTGTTTTATTTTCACGATGGCCGTAGTCCTTTCTCACATTTCTCAACTCCTTCATAGATAATGGTTGGATGATTACGTCTTGTTCTGAGCTCTCCTCCTGCAATGAGTTTGCTTTAAAAGGACCCGCTTTAGAAGGACTCACTTCAGAAGTACCTGCTCCATTATCATCAGATACTGCGTGATCTGATTTTGTTAGGTGTTTTTTACCAGTCACAGGGGTGTTGGCCTTCACATTTGGTTCTGAATCCTCCTCTAATGAGTTTGCTTTAGAAGGACCCTCTCCCTCATCCATCGTTAGGCAAAATTTGCTATATGGGCAATATACCTGTTTTGTTTGTTTCTTTCTCATCACAGAGGCAACTTGTACTGGTGTGGATTGAGTGGGAGTGGCCACAGTGGCTGTCTGTGTAGCTATAGTGTTTATTGTTGGAATTCAAGCAGCTGCTGTGTTCTTTGTGGGATTTGGAGCATCAACAGTACTCTGACAGAGTTGAAGCTGCAGTGGTGCTCTTTTGGGGAGTTGGAGTAGCTGCAGTGCTCTTTGGAGTGACCACATTGTCTGTTGGAGGAGCTCCAGTGTTCACTGAGTTGGAGCAGTGGCAGCGCTTGTTGCGGGAGCTGGAATAGCTGCAGTGTTTGTTGTGAGGGTTGGAACAGTGGCAGTGCTTGTTGTTGGAATTGAAACAGCAGCAGTGCCCTTTGCAGGAGTTGGAGCAGTGTCAGTACAGCTTTGTGGTTTCCATTATGAAAAAAAAAAGAAAACGAAAAAAAAATTTCAAATGATGACAAAATATTTTAGAGAAAGTTAAGATACTTATGTCTAGCTTATGAATTATGAGCTTTTTATAATGGAAGCACTCTCTGTAGCTGCAATAACTATCCTGCTTCCTTCCCGCTTGGAGGAATAGGGAAGTAATTCTCATCAATAGCAGAAGGAAGTTGTCACCAGTTGGCCAAGGTACACCAATCATGGGGACGTGTTCTTTCCTCTCTCTAATCACCCTCTCTCCTGCACCGGGAGAGAAAGAGTTAAAAGCAGAGATAAGAAAGAAAGAAAAATTTGTGAGATCTCTGAAGTTTGGGAAACTGAAACAAGTTTAATAACACTAGAAAAAGAATCATCATCATCATCATCATGGCTTGGCTTCGCGGACGAAGATTTGGGAAGGGCTTTAAAAGTGAGTACACCCTTCAAGCCTGCGCGGTGGATTTTTTAGGTGAGGCGCAGCGTGCGCGAGACTGGCCCCACCCTTTACACCTGAGGTTCATCTGCCAGGGCCTAGCGAGCTTGGACGGTGACAGCGAAGTCCTCAGGTCGTAGGTTTGGTTAGAGTACCCTTCTCTTAGATGGATGGCCTTACAGGGCTAAACGAGCTCCATCTGCCCGGGTTTGGAGTTAGAGTTGTCCTTCTCCTAGGATGGTTGCCCGAAGGCTAGTGAGCCCATCCTGTCCGTGGACACACTTTGTCTGACCCTTCAGTTGAGACCTGTCTGGCTTGGGATACCCTACCGGAGGCGTATGCCACCACCAGCATAGCTCTCAACTTCACAAGGGCACGCAAGCTCTTTCCCCACGGCAAGGGGGTGCCCGTGAAAGAGACTAGAAAAAGAATATTATATACAGAAAAACCAATGAAATATTAACGGGTTTATATGGGATGGAAAGCGAGGGTTAAATGCGGTTAAGGAAACAAAGTGAAATGAATACCCAGCAGTGTCCAAAATGGCTGCAGCCACGTGGTCAGTGGGTTTCACGGAGGCGGAACAAAAGACCACGGCAGCTGAGACAAACGGTGGGGTGCCACATGGAAACTGGGGTCCGCGCTGCCAAACCAATTTCGTCGTGGGTATTAGAAAAACAATGGCAGAGACACCGGCAGTGGTGAGGGTCCGTCCCGTGCTGTGGGGGTGCAGTAGCCACAGGCAGGCAGGCAGTAAGGGTCTGTCCCACACGGCGCGGGGGTCCGAGCAGGTCCAGGTGCCGGTGAAAAGGAAGAAAGGAGGAAAGGAGCCACAGCAACGAAGTCCAGGCAGGCAGGAACATGCGGTACACTGAGAAAGCAAAAGCCCTGGGCAAGAGAAAAAGCCGAGGGCAAGGCAAGCTGTAAGCTGGAGAGCAGAGCCAGTGCCAACCACCCCCCCTCCCACCGAGCCAAAAGTCCCGGGCATGCAAGACCACTGGAAGTATAAGCCCGGAAGCTGGAGCTCATGTGTGGCTTTTAAAGGGGCAGGAAACCCACGAAAAGTTTTCACAACCAATGAGATGTGCTAACGTAAAATGGGAGGAATACTCACAATTGGTCAGTTTAAAACAAACCTTCCAAACAGGAAAACCTGTTTTTTTTCCTAAACTGGGACAGAAGTAATAATTCTTCTCATTCAATATGTAGAGCAGGTGAAGAGAATAAAAAATTCTACCCAGATTCAACTGGTCACATGCCTGTGCCAAAATCTAAATTCAAGTAGCTAATAAAGGACCACAGTGTATCCCTATAGTGCAAATAATACTGCCCAAATTAGAGTCTGGCCCTTAGTTAAGGCACCCTCTGCTATTGAAAAGCGGCACTATTTGAGCATGTCAGAAACAAAATATCCAATGGAAGTGTTAATGTAGTACTAAGTATTTTTATGCTATTAAAGTGCTAGTCAAGTGGGAGAAGTAAACTGTGGTGCACCGAATTATCAAGGAAACTTCTGGAGAAGATTATGCACTCCTGACAACCCCAATGTTATAAGTATATCAGGATTTAGTGCCCATTTATTAGTTTCTCAACACAGAAGAATCCTGTCGCTGCCAAACCTAAATCATTACTTTCATTTTTCATTATATAATCAGTATGAAAATGGTGACTACATGGATATTTTCCTAGACATGAGGTGTTCTAAGTAAGTACAGCTAGATCACCATTATTGCATCATTATCATTCTGTCTCTATTTTCATTCCCTGTACTGAAACAATGCATATGTTACTGAATAATTATGCAATAAGCGTGGGCAAAGCCCTTCCCAAATCTTCGTCCGCGAAGCCAAGCCATGATGATGATGATGTCTAGTGCCTGCTTCTGAATTATGCCCTGGACAAGTATTTACCTCTGTCACTGTTACTCTAATTTTATCCTGTTCCTTGAAACCTTTCCCTCAAAACCAAATAAATTGACACTTAATGATGTTTAACCGAGCTCAGGGTCAAAAACTGATAATATTCTCCTTATTCTCTGCTACATGCAAATCGCTTGCCACTAGTATTTTCCTTGATGGTTTGTCAGCAGTTGGCTGAGGTATGCCAATTACAGGACGAGTTCTTCCTCTCTCTAATTAACCTCCTTCCCGTTCCGGGAGAAAAGGGTTAAAAGCAGAGATAAGAAGAAAGAAAAGTTCATGAGACCTCTTAAGTTTGGGAAACTAAAACAAGTTTAATAACACTGGAAAAATATTATATACAGGAAAATAAATGAGATATTAACAGGTTTATATGGGATGGTATAGCAAGGGTTAAACACAGTTAAAGAAACAAAAGCGAAAGAAAAAAAAAAACAGTATCGAGCAGTTTCAAAATGGCAGCGGCCACATGGTCGACAGATTCGCAGCACAGCAAAGCTTGAGCTGGGACGATCGGGTCATGGGCAAGCAGGGGGCAGCGACAAGCAAATGCAGTGAGTAGAACCAAGCTGTGGTGAGGGTCCAGGCCGCAAAGGAAAACCGTTACTCCAGAGGCACACCAGTGGCAGGGATAAAACAGCAGCGCTCAGCAGCCACAAAGGCAGTCCCATGCAGCACGGGGGTTAGTAGCGATAATCTGAGCAGGTCCAGGCGCTGGTGAAAGAGGCGAGGCAGGTCTGGAGTTACTGGTCAGCAAGAGGCGAGGCAGGTTTGGAACGGACACTGGCACACCGAGAGGGAGAGCCCAAGCAAGCCAGAGCAAGCCGAAAGTGCAAGCCCCAGCAAGCCCGGAAGTATCCCTGTCGGGTGCGTGGTTCTTAAAGGGACAGAGAGCTCACCAAAGTTTTCACAACCAATGAGATGTGCGAATGTAAATGGGAGGAATACATCACGATTGGTCATTTTAAAACAAACCAGTTTTTCTAATTGAACCATTTTTTTCTAACCTGGGACACTGTTACACTCAACAAATCTGTCTGAGGCATGCTTATTGGGTTGTATTTGGAGGTATTCAAAATCTGCTTCTTTCAGCTTGAATGATGGGCATGTTGATGTGAAAGTTTTCCACATACCTTTAAGCTGACTAAACAGGCAATTCATATGATCAACCTCTCTGCTCATCGATTTGCCACCATTTTGAAGGTCTGAAGTCAGCTTTTCCCATAGCAGCATTCCCATTTGCTACATCTAAATGAATACATAAATAAGGCACAAATGACTTGATTTTCATTTGAATCTGAAACTAAACCATACCTGCAAATTTTAATATTAAAGAGCATCCAAAACCTTTATTAAAAATTCACATCTGTAGTTCAGTGAAGCAACCATTTTAACAGCACAGAGGGTTAACCCCCTGTAACACCTATCCTCCATTGGTGTCATTTGCCAACATCTCCACTGATTATGCCTGCATACATCTGTTGTCAAATTGACCAACTAATCTGTAATAAATCAGCAGAGTAGAGGAAATTAGCAAAATCTTTTGCTAGGAAGTAAAATACATAAATACTGCCCCCATTATAGAATACCTTGTTAAAAAAACATGCAAGCTGACAGTGACTCAGGAGATTGTGAAGTTCTCCAGTGTCATTCCACCCTAATCACGACAATTTCCTTTCAATCCAAAATCATACCACTTCTACTCATTACATTGAAAAGATGACATTTTACTGTTCAGTTAAATAACTCCAACAGAATTTGATCTCCAGTTTAAATATTTGTGCTTCAGAAATGCTGTTCATAAACATGACCCTCTTGGCAAAATAACAAAAAGCTATGATGAGTCTTATCTGTCAGATGCTAAATTTCATCCACCATTTACATTCAAAGACATTCTTCCCTTGGGTTACATTTTAAAAGGAGGAACAGCGTTGCAGTAAGCAACCCATGGACACAATTCACTAGCTGGAAGTTAGTCTCCAAAACTTCAGGGGTGGGGTGTGCGTGTGGGTGTGTGGGTGTGTTACAGATACAGGAGGGAAATAGCAAGTCTTCTTACTAGGCATAAGCACAATAACAGAGTTGCTTCCTCCACTTCAGTCCCCAAATTCATCTATCTCTAACAACCTTTTTGTTTCAAACTTCAGTCCCAGCTATTGCTTTATTTGCACTCCTAATGAGCTGTGCATTCCTCCACCTGATATCTTATTTATTTCCTTTAACAAAGAAGGTGGAGTCACCCAGAGGTACCTTCCTATGTATCACTGTGCACCTGTTTTAATATTTTAATTAAAAAGAGGAGACTGAAAAGATCGAGCAAATGGTCTGGTAGAGTCAAGTTAAAACCTTTGCTGAAATGAATGCCACCTGAAGCTACTTCGTAGGGAAATTACAAGTAACAGGCTTGTCATGTGTTTTCCTGCCAGCAAGGTAGTGGGAGATCATTTAGTGAAGTATTAACCAAGCAGATCTACCCCTTTTTGTATTTTGCAAACTCTTTTCTATGAAGGGAAAAGTATGGCGTTCAAGAAGACAGGGGAGTGATATAAAAAGGCCTAAACCATCAGCCTTGAATTAGAATTGGCTTATTGAGTGAACCCCCCCAACTTGCATATCTAAAGTCAAGTACCTTGCATATCTCAAGCCAGGTACTGTGGCAGTGCAACCCCCCTGACTGCTTGCATGGAGCTTGCAGAAAAGACAAGCCCTGCAGAAGCACCTGATAAACATCAGGAGCTACCCCCCAGGGATATTGGTGCCTCGGAGTCTAGATTCTGTTAACTGCCTCCTGTCTGTGTTTCCTGAAAGTGACCACAGCTCACACTCGACCAGGGTATAAATGGAGCCCTGCTGGAGAACCAGTTTGAATTTGGTTCTCCTTGGAGCTGCAGGCTGTGCAGTTGGAGACTCTCCCCTCGAGTCGGGATGCCGGCCGAGGATACTTCCCAGGACTCCCCTTGGATTGGGATGCTGTCTGAGTATACCTCCCTGGGATTGAGTGATCCTTACCCTGGTGTTGGTAAGTGACCCTCTTGGTATCACTAGGTGAGAGATTCTCCCTTTATATCAGTGAGCTGTGCACATTTTGGGTCATCCTTCCTTAGAGTTTCTTCTTTAGTGTTCAGAAATGTGTTGTGCAGTAATAATTCCCAACTGTGAGAAACGAGCAAAAAAAACCTCGCGAAAAGATGGTTAGGCCAGACTCCACAGTGAAGCACCTCATTTTATTATGTTCTTGCAAGACCGGGTGTCCAACTAGTAGGCACGCCTGGTCAGAGGAATACATGAATTTTTATACCCTATTCCCGGCCGCAAAATCCCTCCTTTGTTTCCCCATTGGCTGGGTACTCCAAAGTTTACAGACTAACCCGACACACCTTCTACATGTTACAGCACATATCAGTTCATACGTCGCATGTCTCATTACCGTGAAATTATGCCTCCCCTGGGAGGAGAAGTTAATATTCAATGCCTTATTAAGCAAGCGCAGTTGCTGCTACCAGAGGCCGCATTCCTCTCCAATGACCCTAGTTTAACAAGTTTCGAGTTCGTAATCTTTTATCTGGCCCCCCATTCATCCCTTTGATTGCCCTCTTTACCTGGTCAGGGAACCCTTTTGACTTGAAAACTCACCCCACCTCTCTGGCGCCCTCCTTGTCAAGTTCTTTTCATGCAAGAACAACATTCTGTTTATTTCGTTCTCACAATCCCCCCTTTTTCTTTTTCTAAGTTCTGTTGATTCTTGCAATTCCCTGTTTTAAGGTATAGTTCTATAAGAAGCTTCTAACCTAGCTAGCATCTCCTCACATTCCTTCTATCTTCCTCTTCCTCCAAATTCTGTTCTGTTTGGTATAATAACTTGTCTTGATAAGGTGGAGGATCTAGGGACATCTTCTTGGTTATTGCTGTTTCTATTAACCTTTGTACCAGTCCTCTTACACATGGAATAATACAACACCCTACAGTTATTAATATCCCAGCTACAACAATTAAAGAGGTGAAAATTGATACTGCCATTCCTTTCCACTTGCCAAACCATGAATCCAACCAATGGGTCAGTGATGCATCTATTCCTGAGTTTTCCACTAACTCATCTGCTAAAGTGGTTAATCTTTGTAAAGCTCTGGTAATAGTTCCATCAGGGGCGGTATTGTTGGGAATGAAAGTGCAACATTGCCCCCCCAACATGACACAAACAACTCCTTTTTCTGCTAACATCATATCCAGAACCATTCTGTTTTCCCATGCCATTCTACTAGTCGCATCTCACTGTTCAGCCATTCCTTTCACTGCATCTCTGGTGTAATTTATGAACCTCTGTTGATTATAATAGATATAATGGATCCAGTCTACATTCTTATTTACTGTGACCCACCAAAAAAGAAGTGACTCAAAACCTGCAGCAATTTGATTTCTAGCCTTGAATTCATCAGGGACTCCTTGGGGGACTCCAATCGAGTCAATATATATTCTATCATCAAAGGAAGTCCCTAGTATATTTCTTTTAATTCTGCTTCCTTCCCCTCCATGAGCCTCATCTTCTCGAAATGCCAGGGTGAATGGAATAGCCAATTGTACAACAGCGCATGTGCCCTTCCAATCGGACAGGAGAGTGTTTCTCAAACCCCTTCCTCCGCAATACCACCACAAGTCTGCTCTCGGAACCCGCAGTGATGAATAGTTCCCACCTCTATCATTTGTCACATTCAGTGTTCTCCTGCAGCCTGAGAACTCCCCCCAAAATCAAGTAACCTTCACGCCCTGTCGTGAGAGACAAGCCGTGTGGTTCCCAGTTATGCCTGTGAAGGCAGGGGGTACCCGAATGTCTTTACTCAGCACGGCTGGGAACAGAAGCGAGAGTGTTTTACAGGTATCATTTCCCCAGGCTGTTTCCTCCTGGTATAGTGCAAGAACGCGCTCCATCCCTGCAGGATCATGGGACCATCCTAGGGGAAAGGGAACAACTTGTGGCTTAGGTCTGCCTGAGGCACATGTGTAACAATCACTCTTGTTTAAACTTTTCACAGTGTATTTTATCCATTCTACCCAGGCATTTGTTTCTCCATATCCTGTTTCCATCTCAAAGGTTTGTCTTAAGTCCTTAATTTCAACTACCTTTACTACTTTAGAATCATTTGGAGGGATCCATTTTTTTTATTGTAGGGAAAGTGGCTTTTACAGCCTCCTTTTCCATTTTATTTCTCAATTTCCAAACTACTATTCTAAACCTACCTACGGGATCTGTTCCTGCCACATCCGCTCCAAGTCCATAGGTCCGATTTACCACTCTATATGTTCCATCTGCTACAACTACTCGTTCTTCCTCTTAACCTGAGGGTTTTAGACAGGCAATAATTCAATATTATAACCATTCTCCATGTTAACATTGATTGTATCTCTGTTTCCCATGCCCCCAAAATCTATGTTTTTCTACACAACAACTAAACACCAGTCCAATGACACTCACAAGTAAAATCTCTGCTACAATTACTTCATCGATTAATAACATTTACAATTTTTGGTTTCCTGTTATTATATACTCATTGCTTTTTCAGTCCAATATGTAGAGGGTCTTTGGTGGGGTATGCATGCCACTGTCCGTCCTCACGGGGAGGGTCTGCTGGTCCTTTGAGTCTGGTGTAATGAGTCCAGCCTTTCTCAGCCGTTCTTACTGCTGTTTCTGCAGTCAGTAGCACCTGAACGGGCCTTCCCAGTCGGGTTGCAGTTTAGTTTCTTTCCAGGACTTGATCAGGACCCACTCTCCGGGCTGGATGGTATGAACTGCAAACTCAAGCGGTGGCGTTTGAGCTAGAAGTCCTTTATTCCTGAGAAAAGACAAAGATGACGACAGCCCCAGTATATAGTTCTTAAGAAAAACATCCTTGGTTTCAAATTGAGGAAGGCTGTCCCCTTTACCCAGATAAGCTAATCCATAGAACAGTTCATAGGGTGAAATCCCCGTGTCTTTCCTAGGAGCAGTCCTAATTCTCAGTAGTGCTAAGGGTAAACAATGCGTCCAGGGTAGTTTGGTTTCTAGAACCAATTTTGACAGTTGTTTTTTTATCGTTTGGTTCATCCTTTTGACTTTCCCTGAGGATGGTGGGTGCCAAGGAGTAAGGTCCCAGGATACCTCTAGGCCCTCCATAATTCTCTGGAGTATTTTGGAAGTGAAATGACTGCCCTGATCAGAATCTATATTTTCTACTATTCCATATCTAGGAATAATTTGTTCTAAGATGATTTTGGCCACTCCAGCTGCAGTGGCAGTTACCATTGGGTGAGCTTCTACCCATCCAGTAAGATGATCTACTAAAACCAGGAGATATTGCAGTTTACCTATTGGTGGTAATTCAGTACAGTCTACCTGTAGGCTTTGAAAGGGCCTTAAACCAGACTCCCTTCCTCCTGAGGGTTGCTTCCTCAGAACCTTTTTGTTTATCCTCCTGCAGGTCACACATCATTCATAAATTTGCTTGGCCACTGTATAAATTCCTATACACCCATACTTTCTCAGAACCAGATCACACATTGCTTGTATCCCCCAGTGGTTTCCTTGATGTAAAATGCCCATTATTTCCCTCATGGTTTGTTTATTCAACATTTCTCTCCCATCTGGGAGAACCCATTTTCCCCCCTGTTTCAATGGCTCCCAACTCCCTTAACCTTTCCTTCTCTTTTTCTGTGAATATAGGAGTTGCTTTTGGTACAGGCACCTGTGGAGTAAGATTACACATATTCACAATCTCGTGGCCTAACACTGCTGCTTTGGCTACTTCATCAGCCAGCCGGTTTCCCCTGGCTCTAAAAGAATTTCCTTTCTGATGTCCATTTACATGGACCACCGCAATCTCACTTGGAAGCAATAAATTCTTTAGCACTTGTTTAATTAATTCCCCATGTACCAATTCTTTTCCTTTACCGTTGATTAGCCCCCTTTCTTCCCATATCCTTCCAAAAGTTTGTACCACTCCAAAGGCATACCTTGAATCAGTATAAATCGTTCCCTCCTTTCCTTCTAACAGTTGTAATGCCCTGTTTAAGGCATATAATTCACATGTCTGGGCTGACCAGGTGGTTGGGAGCTGCCCTGCTTCTTTCGCCTCTTGATTTATCCCTTCAATGATTGCATAGCCATTGTGTCTTTTGCCTTGAATTACTCTTGAGGAGCCATCAATAAATAAGCGGGGGCCTGCGTGTGAGGGTATTTCCTTCAAATCAGGCTGCACTTTAGTCTGATATTCTATTATGTCTAGACAGTTGTGTTCAAGACTTTCACATTTCATTTCTCCCTTCCATAGGAAGGCGGCTGGGTTAAGGCATGTACTGGTAGTCAGGGTCAAATCATCTTTTTCTATTAGAATTGCCTCATACTTCAACATTCTAGAATCAGTTAACCACCTCCCAGCCTTCTGGGTCAAAATAGTTTTCACATGGTGGGGGGTACTCACTACTAATACCCCTCCGAATGTTAGTTTTCTGCTTTCCTCTACCAAGAGGGCAGTAGCAGCTACTGCCTGCACACACTCTGGCCACCCCTTTGATACTGGATCCAAAAGCCTGGACAGATATGCTATGGGTTGTCGTTTATCCCCCCATTCTTGAGTTAAAACTCCCAAAGCAGCTCCTTTATCCACCATAACAAACAACTCAAATGCCTTATCTAAAGATGGCAGTGCTAACACAGGAGCAGTGATTAAGCTTTGTTTTAACTCCTGAATTAGCTTCTCTTCTTCTTCTGTCCAGTTTAAAACATTTGGTTCTTCATCTAGTAACTTTAAATACAACCCTTTTGTTTTCTGTGCATAGCAATCTATCCATAAGCGACAATGACCAGTTAACCCCCAAAATTTCCTTAACTCCTTTGTTCGATGAAGAGGCAATTCCACAATTCCTTTTATTCTTTCTGGATTTATTTTACGTTTTCCTTCACTGATCAAATGCCCTAAATACTTAACTTCTTTTTCTACATATTGTAATTTGCTTTTTAATACCCTTAGACCTTGTTCTCCTAAGAAGTTCAACAGGGAATTTGTGGTTTCTTTTACCTCATTATTTTCTTTCCCTGAAATCAAAAGATCATCAACATATTGAAGTAAAGTAACACCAGGGGGAGGCTTAAACTGCTCAAGGATTTGTTCCAACACTTGTCCGAATAAATTTGGAGACTCCGTAAACCCTTGTGGCAACACCGTCCACCGGAACTGTTGCTTTCATCCCGTATGTGGATCTTTCCACTCAAAAGCAAATATGTCTCTACTGTCTTGGTCTAACGGACATGCCCAAAAAGCGTCCTTCAGATCTATTACACTAAACCACTTATGCTCATGCGGTATCTTGCTCATTAAGGTGTAAGGGTTAGGAACCACTGGGTGGTGTACTTGGACGATTTCATTTATCTTCCTCAGGTCTTGGACTAGACGGTAAGACCCATCTGCTTTTCTTACTCATAAGACCGGAGTGTTAAAAGGAGACATACAAGGCTCTAATAACCCATCCTTGATAAGAGTCTCTATTACTTGTTGGAGGCCCCTCCGCCCCTCTAAGGGAATGGGGTATTGCTTTTGATTTACTATATCATAGTTTTGATTAAGTCCTATTTTTAAAGGAGGTATGTCCAACCCCCCCCCCCCCCCCCCCCCCGGTTACCTTCTCTTGCCCATACTATCGGGTTGATTTGCTCCTCATCTTTTTCCGTTAATAAATTCATAGAAATTACAATTCATTCATTATATGTCCTAATTTCCAACCCCAATTGCACAATCAAATCCCTTCCCAATATATTGCCGCCCACTGCGGGAATATATAATGCCTGAGCTTGTACCACCTCTTCTCTTAGCTTGAATAGCATTGGTTCAAACACAGGAACAGAAAACCCTTCACCTTTAATTCCTGAAACCGTTTTTTTTGCTGGCCCGTAAATTTCACTCCTTGAGGTATAAAACTCAGTGAAGTTCTAGCAGCTCCTGTGTCAACTAGGAAGACAACTTCCTCTTCCCGGGGTCCCACCTTTAAATTTATCAAGGGTTCCTGATGGGACCGTAAATTAAGGAACCCCTGACACCCCTATTCAATATCTTCAAAAGCCATTAACGACACCACTTTCTCTTCCTTCTTTAACTCAGGACACTCCCTCTTGAAATGTCCTGTTTTCCCACACTGATAACATCCTGCTGGAGCAACCTGCCTTTTTCCTCGCCCAACACCGCCTCTCAAACTGCCGTCGGCACTGCCGCCCCTATCAGTCCATCCTATTTCACGCCCGTAAGTGCACACGGCCTGGACACAGGCAGCCCTGTGCCCTCCTCCCGCCAGCTCCGGTAACCCTTTAATGCGGACAGTGCCCGGCTCTGCCCGCTCTGGGGGGGTGCACACCCCCAGCCCAACGCGCCACTCCGGGGGTTCCCGCCCCGCAGCCCTGAACATCACACCGCGCTGCCTTTTCCTCTAACTTTTCCATTTCACCAGAACTACCACCACTGCTGTTTCCCCATGTGTCCACATCCCCATTCCTTGCTCACATACTGTTTCTATTCTCTGTTTCACCTGATCCACTGCAGAAACCATCCTCTTCGCTTTCTGTCTTTGCTTTTCCTCCTCCCTCTTCACATATGCTTTCTGGGCTTCCTTCAACAAATCTTCCAATGGGTTTTCACTCCAACCATCTATTTTCTGTAATTTTTTTTTTCTTTTTTTCTTTTTTTTTTCTTTTTTTTTTTTCCTGGCTATCCGGCCATGCCTTGGTAACGAAATGGATCTTTAAACGTCCCTGGGCTACAGGGTTTTCAAAATTCATTCCCGAATATTTTCTCATTTGATCTCTTAACCGCGACAGAAATGCAGGCGGTGTCTCATTTCTTTCCTCCTGTGTTTCAAATGCTTTTGCAAAGTTTTAAAATTTGGGAGCAGCTTCCGTTATGCCTTGTATTATTAACTCCCTTAAATCTTCCACGTTAACTTTATGTTCCAGATTATTATTGCCCCAACTGGGATCAGCATTAGGGAATTTTTGTTCTGCTTGGTACTATTGTGGTGGGTTTCTTCTTTCCCACTCTTGCATAGCAGCCCTTCTAGTTATTCCTCTTTCTTCTCCACTAAATAAAACACGCCTTATAGACATCTCTGGCCAAGAATAGAAGTTTGGCCCTAAAACTTGATCCAGCTGATCAGGCAATCCTATAGGATCTTCAATTAAGGATTTCATTTCTTTCTTAAAACTTCTTACTGCACTACTAGTAAGCGGGGTACTTACATATCCCACTTTTCCCATACCAAGGGGAACTTCCCGCAAGGGGAAAACTTTTTCTGTACCCCTCCCTTTCTTTCAGATTTTTCGTTTCGTAATGGTAAGGGAAAATTTAAAAAGTCTCTTTGAGACTGCTCTCAGTCTGGGATATGTGTTTGGAGGGGGAGCACTAGCCATGGCTCCCCAGGAGTCTTTCCTGACTCCTTTCTTGGGTAGGGAGGCCTGTCACCCCCTCCGACCTGTATTTTGGCCAGAATACAGCTGGACCCTTGATGCTTTCCTTTATCCAGATGAAACAACAATACTGTATCATCTTTCCCTTATCTTTATCCCTTGTACAAGGTGCATTTTCCCAATGCTCCAACATCCTCCCTAAAAGACTGTCTGGAGGGATGTTCCCAGGACCCTTTTTCCTGTCCTGCTTATTTTCCTTAGGCCTATTACTTTTATTCCCCAGTCTGATTTCCCGAGACTTTTTCTGTCACTCCGTTCTTTCGCTTCGTCCCTCTCCGGCTGTTTTCCTTGCGGAATAACAGAACCGCGGATCCGGACTCCGCACTCACTTCGTACCGATGGTACGTCTCACTCACGCACACACAAAAAGTCTCTCAGAATGTACCAACCACCGAGGTAATACTTTAACAGTCAGTTTTCTTACCTTGGTCTGTGCACAGAGTTGCCTGGTTGTCGCGATTGTGCCTACTATTCCTATCCTTCCCCTGTGGTTCACTGGGTCTGCCTTTAAAATTGGTCTCAGGATCCCAGTCAGTCCCCTGCAAACCCCCGTCGACGATTCACGAGACCATTGAAATCAACGGGATGCGTCTTCCCGTCTTTCGTCGGCAGAAATTCCCAGGGCGACGACTTAGACTCCCGGACGAGCCCCCAACTGTGAGAAATGAGCAAAAAAAACCTCGCGAAAAGAGGGTCAGGCCAGACTCCACAGTGAAGCACCTAATTTTATTACGTTCTTGCAAGACCTGGTGTCTAACTAGTAGGCACGCCTGGTCAGAGGAATACATGAAATTTTATACCCTATTCCCGGCCGCGAAATCCCTCCTTTGTAAAGGACAGCGCAGTTAACCCTTTCACACCCCTGCGAGAGGAAGAGAACCTTCCCAGTGGCCGCTTGTGCAGTTTTGGAAATCACAGGGTGGAAGTCAGGACCCTGCAGGTCGCCCCTGCTCTGCTACAGTCCAAAGCTACTGGTGTTTCTCAGTCCCTTCTGCCTGTGGCAGCCAAAGGAGCCATCAGCGCAGGGATTAACGACCTGCGGAAAAGGAAGATAATGAGCCGCATCCCCTCCCCGGACAATTCTCCTGTCCGGCCAGTTTGTAAAGCTGACGGGCGGAGGCGTTTAGCAATTGCCTGTAGAAAATTGAACAGGATCACCCCATCGTCAACAGCTGCTGTCCCCAGCATCACTTCAACAGTGACAGCAATCCCGGCAGTCGCCCACCCGTGGATGGCCACTTTAGATGTCAAGGACAGGCTTTTTCTGATTCCCTTAAGGGAGGAGGACAAACCCCAATTTGCCTTCACCTGGGAGGGAACATGATACACCTTTAACCGGCTTCCACCAGGGTACAGACACTCCCCCACTATTGCCCATAGGGCCTTAGCTGCAGGACTTGACACTGTGACAGTCCCACCAGGCATTCGCATACACCAGTTCAGAGGTGATCTTCTGGTGGGGGGAGACAACAAGGAACAGGTCGGGCTGGCAGCAAGGGCTGTCTGGAATTCACTGACTAAAGCTGGGTTAGATGTTCCAGCTTCTAAATGTCAAGGTCCTGGGAAAGAGCTGAAGTTCTGAGGAGCGTGGTGGGTGGCTGGCGCAGTTGCGGTACCTGAGGATACACTGTCAGCTGTTGGGAAGGGGCAAACCCTGAAGAACAAGACAAGAATTCCAGCAGCTATTGGGTACATGGGGCTGTTGGAGGAAGCACATCCCTGGGTTCTCAGTGATCGCCCGCCCTTTGTATGACCTGCTCCAGAAATATAGGGCATGGCATTGGACTCCACAACATACAAAAGCCCTTAATGTCCGTGAGTTGGGAAAGTAGAAAATATTTTCTGAAATTCAAGATATTAGCTAGCTTTGCTCAAACTGCCTGTCCCATCCTGCTCAAAACTCTGTATAAACAAAAGAAACAAAGTGTTAAGACCCTCCCTTGCTCACCAGCCCCGTTATCACTTAAAGAATGCAAGGCCTAGGGAGGGGGGTCTTATCACCTGACACTTCATCGTCCGAGACAAGATAAAGAGGAGAGGCATTGTCTCTACAGGAAGGTATCCCTGGGGCGATGGATACCAAGATAACGACCAGCCATCCTCCGAGCTGCGCCTGCTTAATAGACTGATGAATATTACTTTCTCCTCCCAGGGGCAGCTTAAATTCAAGTTAATGAGACATGCGATGCATGAAGTTACATGACTCGTTACATGTAAGAGGACTGCGCATGTGCAAAGGGGAGGAGACCTAATTTACATCAAGAGCGGGATGATCTAATGCATCTGAATTAGACTGTTGAGCAATCTGTGAATATGTATGTTTCACTGCTTTAAATAAGAGGCTAAAACTACGGCAGGTGTGCATGCATCTTTAGGGGTACCTGGACCTCTGCTGCACCCATCTCTATAGAGCTGAAATCACAATAAACATACCTGCTTCACAATCAATTTTGATTGCGGAGTTCTTCCACGCGTCAGCTGCTAGAAGCTTTACCCATGTCCAGCAGAGACAATGCCAGCTGGCTCCAAGATGGACCCACCACTGGCCAAGGCCAAGCCAATTAGTGATGGTGGTAGTACCTCTCTGATAACATATGTAAGAAGGAGGAAAAAAGCCCAAAACCTGCATAATAGCAGCTAGCTGAGAGGAGTGAGAATATGTGAGAGAAAGAACTCTGCAGACACCAAAGTCAGTGAAGAAGAAGGGGGAGGAGGTGCTCCACGCACCAGAGCAGAGAGTCCCCTGCAGTCTGTGGTGAAGACTATGGTGAGGAAGGTTGTCCCCTGCAGCCCATGGAGGTTAACAGTGGAGCAGATATCCACCTCCAGCCCATGGAGGACCCCACACTGGAGCAGGAGAAGCATGTGAGTCATCCCGTGTCACCTCCCCCCGCTCCCCCCCCCCCCCCCCCCCCGAGGAGGAGGAAGGAGCAGCAGAAACAGTGTGTGATGAACTGACCACAACTGCCATTCCTGGTCCCCCAGCGTCACTCGGGAGGAGGAGGTAGAGAAAATCAGGAGTGAAGGTGAGCCTTGAATGAAGGCTGAGGAGAAGATGTTTTAAGATTTGGTTTTATTTCTCATTATCCCACTCTGATTTGATTGGTAATAAACTAATTTCCCCAAGTCAAGTCTGTTTTGCTTGTAATGGTAATTGCCAAGTGATCTCTCCCTATCATTATCTTGGCCCATGAGCCTTTCATTATATTTTTTTCTCCCCTGTCCAGTTGAGGAGAGGGAGTGATAGAGCAGCTTTGGTGGGCACCTAGTGTCCAGCCAGGGTCAACCCACCACACCCCCTCTGTCCACAGCTCATTTAGACCAGCCTCAAATGATTTAATGGGATTGCATAGTGTTAGAAACCTCTTCAACAGCTTGGTGCCTCAGCCTGATGTACCTGGGTAGAGTTCAAAAGCTGGTGTGACACAAGCACACCTCAAGCAGCAGGCTCCTCCATAGCAGTGGGTTTTGCTCTCTTGTAAGAACATTGCTTTGGCTCCCATAAAAGACGACATGCATTGCAAATGCATGCCATAAGAAATATTGAAACCAATACTGAATGCCCTTCTGGGAACTTGATAATTTTCATCACATGCCATTTAAGCTAATACACTGCACTGTTTACAGTCTTCCACTACAATATATTTTGAAATTATTACCTTGCTCTGAGTCATCTCTGTCATAATGCTCTCCATAGGTGCCCATAAAATGAAAATGTAGGCCTCTTTTATTGGTGGCACTGCATCTTAGTTGAAAATATTAAAGGCTATTGCTCTCCTATGGTTTCTTTTGCTTGTTTTTGTTGGGTTTTTTTTTCCCTTCTCTCTGTTTAATTGGCTAATCACATGATTTCTAAAATGGAATAATCATGCAAAAATAGGAAGCTAATTTAAATTCAAAATGGATTTGGCTATATTTAAGTGATTATCACAAAGTAGTAGAGGGTGCATGAGGCAATAAACATCTGCTATGTTCATGACCATTGACCTCAGTGTTTATGAGCTTGGGAGATATTTATTTTAAAGAGATATGCTTCTCTTCGGGTTATATTGAATGAAGTCTATATTACTATATCTTAATCTATTCTATAATGGTATTGAGATGCCATTGTGGCAACAAGCTGCTGGTTAGCATATGGTGACACAGAGTGTGTTTTAGGGAACTTCATCCCTAGGATTGCAATAGTTTCCAAGAATCACCTATTGGTAGTAGTTATCTACAGTTTTATAATCATAAATGTAAAGGGTCTGGATAAACAACAGATTTAGTCTTCTAGTTTCTATACATAAAGACTACAGAGGATGCTGTGGCTGCTTTCCATCAAACTCCCTATCAGCCTGATATAATTTAGTTACCTTTGCATATAATCTCAGTCAAGAATCAATAATGTTTCCATGCTTTTTCTCTTTTTACATTTTGTATGATATTTCTAGTCAGAGTGCATGTTGTATTAAATATACACAATCCAGATTTCTTAATTTTTCGTCCCTGGGAAGGCATTGCAGTCACCCATACTACAGAGTAGTAGTCTATTCTGCATGCTACTACTCATGCAAAGCAAGAATCTTAAAGTGCCCAGAAAGAAGTCAATTTTCCTTTGTCCGTAAGTAGGAAAATGAATGTAGGCGGCTTTGTTATAGCCTATGGTAAATTTAACTGAGTAAATATGGATCCTATAGAAAATATTGTGAACTTCCAGCCACTTGGAACATACTTGGTGAGCATTTCTTGGTCAAAGCCCAGGATTTCAGATTTCCATCATTCATGAGTTTTATAACTCGTTGGTTATTAAAGAAGAGTTGGATACCAAGATCACAGCAGTTGAAATCTTGGTGTGAAAGAATTAATCATAAGCTTAGTTTTCTACTATTGTAACATTAGAGAATAGAATATTGTTTTAGTTATTGGTACAGGTGCATATGAAACAAAGCTGCTCATTTGTCCTTGTATAGTCCTTACCAAGGCTGGCCTAAAACCCAGTCAAGCTGAATCAACAGGAGAATGGCTATATTCAAGGTTAGATCGTTGATTAACTCAAAATAGATGATTTTAAGAAGTTATCCATTTGAAGTGGACATAGAATACAATCGAACAATTGAAGTTTTCCCAGAATTTTGAAGGTGATTCTCATTCTGTGACCCGAGCAACTGAGGACCGAAACAACCAGAGCAAACCTTGAAGAAAGGAATGAAATGAAGAATAGGACATCTGCTGAGACAGAGGAATTGAATAGACTTTTTGATTAATGAAGAATGAAGGACTGAGAATCGGTGGGAAAACGTCAAGGACTTTACCTAGTTACATAATGTTAGAAAAGAAAACTATATATACTAAGGATGTGTGCTCTATGCCTTGCCACTCACTGAGGTGATGGCCCAACTCTGAGTTGTTGAATAAAGCAAGCCCGGAGTTACCCACAGTGTTGCCTTCGCGGCATGGCGACCTGGTTCAGGAACGGCACGGCGACCACCCCCCGGCTGCTCGGGCCATCAGCACACAGACACCAATGTGGTGGATGGCAAATGGCGTTTATTAGTATGTGACATGGCATTATATAGCTTGGGTTAACGACATCATTTTCGTCTGCTTACATCATAAACTAAACGCTATTGGTTATCAAGAGAGAGGCCCTATCTTTCCGTACAGCGCGATATCTTCCGGTCGCCAGACCCTGGCTATCCACATTTCCCCCCTCCCTATGCTTAACTAAATGGGTTATAATATATAAAAGTATAAAATCGTAAAAAATGTATAACATAAACTTTTTTTTTTTTAAAAAAGGTATATTACAAACCTTAAAGCAATAAACATAAGGCACAATAAAAAACGTGTTATATATATAACTAAATTAGCTAAACTAATTTATTCTTATTCTATAAATCACAACTATAAACCTAGATAAAAGACATAAGGCATACCAAACAAGAGATAACTGAGAGATAATTAAAACTAATGGGGTGTAACTGGGGATAACTAGGAAAAATTTTAAACAAAAACATTTTAAAGCAGTTGTTGGTGCTCTATCAACATGATGTTAACCTTCTCTAGCCGGCTCTTAACAAACGAGAAGAGCCTATTCAATATGCAGGGTCCAAAGATAAGTGCTATCACGATCATCACGATCGGCCCTATCAGGGTAGAAATCAGGGTGGTTAGCCATGGCGAATGGTTAAACCATGATGCAAACCAATTTTGTTGTGCCTCTCGTTCCCGTTTCCGTGTTTCTAATCCTTCTCGCAATTTAGCCATAGTGTCTCTTACTATCCCAGTATGATCCGCATATACACAACACTCTTCTTTCAGCGCAGCACACACTCCTCCTTGCTGTAGAAACATCAGGTCTAATCCTCTTCGGTTTTGCAACACCACCTCAGATAATGATCTAAGTGATTGTTCTAATGCGCTTATTGATTGTTCAATTCTAGCCAGGTCCTCATCCACTGCTACCCTCAGGGCGCTGAATTCTTTACTCTGTCGTACCAGGGATGCTACTCCCGTACCTATGCCTGCACCTCCCATGATCATTAGGGTGGCTACTGTTAGCGCTGTAAAGGGTTCTCGCTTTGACAGATGATGTTCCGGGCTAAGCAGTGAGTCATAGACAAATTCTTTAGGATGATAAAAGATTTTAGGGACTATAGATACCTGGACACAATATTCTAAAGATTTATCAAATTTGCTCAGCGATAGACAAGGTGTAAGTCCAACAATAGAACAAATCCATTTGGAATTGTTGGCCGGTATTAACCACTTTGCAGGGGTTTTATCTTGTGTCTTATTAATACACAGTTGTTCTTTGTGTTTTGGGATTTTGCCTACACACACGCCACTTCCCACCACCTGTGTCAATGTGATTCCTTGCTTTTCTGTGTCCCACTTACACTGGGTCGGATTTGACTCATTTGACTGTGTAGGAGTGTCACTTACTCCTACAGCCTCATAAAAGGGTGGTCTTATTCCATAGCATAACCAGCAATGCTCTGTGAGATTTGGGCTGGTTTTGTTCAATAGTTGGTAACTAGCTTGCATCATTTTCAAAAAAGGATTCTCATAAGGGATTTTAGTGGTGAGAACCATTTGATCAGTTACGGGGAGGTTAGATGGAACAGGGGTGGAGATCGATAAACTTTCTTTTTTGCGTTGGTTATCATCTTTGATTGCTAGGTTAGGCCCGATTGCTTTTGGTGTTTGTGCTGAGAGTTTAATAATTTGTATCACCACCCCTAAATCTCCAAATCGTTCATGTGTTTGCGCCTTATAAATGAATATTGACCACATTTTCCCCACAGTCCAACCCATGTTGTCCGGCTGTAAAATTTCTACAGTTAAATGGGAACAATTAGCTCTATTATACACCAATCCATCTGCTCTATGTTGTGGTTGGACACACTTATTTGGTCCCCACCTTACTCGCAAAAACTCGTCTTCATTTCCTGGTTTCCATCTACTACTTGTTACAATGGTCTCACATCCCCAATATCCACAAAAATAATATCCTGGATAGTTACAATAACTCCTCCCTGGGTTTGAAGCGGGGCACCAATATGTTGCTCGCTGAAAGCCGTCTGGGGGGAAAGACCAATCCACGATTGGTCCTCCAAATAGCTCGCTGACGTTCACGCTAAAAGTCGGGGCGCCTGCTGTTATGTTCTCCCTTATCACTCTATCATTGCTTACGAGATCTCGTAGGACCCACCTGAATGGCTGATGGGGATGGTGCTTTGCTTTCGCCTGTCCTATTGTGACAAGGTCTAAGATCAAAATCACAAAAAGGCAGCGCAGCCCCTTCCCATGGGGGCCGTGTCGCTGGTGCTTGGACTCCGTCAATGTGGAACTCTTAGGTGTAGACAGGATGTTTGTTGGCTTGTCATCCTCTCTTGCCACCGGGGCGTACGGGTTACGAGGGCGTCCGATAATCCAGTCCTGTGGACAAAAACTCACAGTTTTCATTAGTTTTATTCTGGAGGTCTGGTTTGATACACTTAAGCGGGCACCACTTAACTTTGCCATCTTTTTTGACAGCGGCATACCCCCGCCCCGTTAGGACTAGCCTCCACCCTTGTTCCCATTCTCCCAGCTCATTTTTAATTATGACCAGCGGGCCTTCTTCTAGCGCTCGCGTGGCCCAATGTTTCTGGGTGGGGCTATTCACCTCTTCCCCCCTGGGGAATTGGTTTAATGCTAACAAAGCGGTCGCCAGAAGGCGTGTTTTATCCCCTGAAGGAATGGCATTGGTAAAACCTTCTGTTTTCGCTAAAACCTCCAATTTAGATTTTAAAGTTTGATTTGCGCGTTCAACTATGGCTTGTCCTGTGCTGTTATACGGGATACCGTGTATTAGGGTAATACCCCATTTTAGAACAAATGCTTGGACGGATTTAGAAACAAAATTCGGACCGTTGTCCGTTTTGATCTGATTGGGGACGCCAAGCCACGACATGGCTGTCAGCCAATGTTGGATGGTCGCCTTGGAGTTGGTCTTAAGGTGTTGTGTGGCTACGATCACTCCGCTATATGTGTCTACAGTTACCGCTAGCCATGCTCGAGGCTTCAGCAACTGGCAGAGCATAAAATCCGTTTGCCACACCTCAGAAGCTTTAAGGCCCCTGGGGTTGACTCCACTGGACCACAGCTGCGCTTTCTGACAGTGGGGGCACATAGCTACTATGTGTTTTGCGTCTGTGACCGAGATCCCACATGTTTTTGCTAATGCTTTAGCTCCGATATGGAGAGACTCGTGTAGTTGACGGGCGTCCCTTAGTGTCCACAGAGCTTTTGCTGCAGCGTCCGCTTTATCGTTACCAATTTGGAAAAATCCTTTAACTGGGTCATGGCTGTTGATGTGGATGACCGATATAGTGCCCTTTCGGGAAAAAAGCGCTTCTTCTAGCATCAATGCTGTTGTGGATATTGACACACCAGGCCCCGACATGGCCAAGCAAAGTTTGGCCACGAACATCGAATCGGTCACAATGTTAAGGTGTTCAGTCGGGAACAGTCCGCACGCTAGCACTACAGCTGTCGCTTCCAGCTGCTGAACTGAAAGCGCACGATCGGTCATTTTAATGCAGTGCCATTCTCCTTCCGATTGCCATACTGCTGCTGCGGTTGAGGTCGCTGAGGATGCATCTGTGAAGACCGTTGGTCCTTGTTGAGGTCGGTCCACGATCTTTTGTGGGATGTCGATGTCAATAATTGCCAGCATTCGAGTCCAAGGGGGCTTTACGGCATATCGAACTTCTCCTCCAAATCCGACGAGGGCTATGGCCAAATACTCTGATATTGCCACTGATTGCGTTGGAAGTTGTTTGCGGAAGGGTAGGTATATCCTGGCGGGTTCGATGCCTAGATGCCTTAGGGCGAGTTTCCTGCCTTTCATGATGAGGTTACCAAGACACTCGACTCCTGGGGAAAATGCGCGTGACGGTTTTCCCAGGACTATCCATTGTATTGGTCGCGCTTTTTCAGGGGGCCCCTGGGCTAGCGCTCCTACCCCCCCTTTTTCCATGAAATGCACATATAGATCAAGCGGTGCATCTGGGTTCCATCTGGCGAGCGTGCTTGACGATACCTGTTGCTCGATAAAGTCGAGAGAGCTCATTGCTTCTGTTGTTAAAGTCTTTTGTTCCCATGGGTTCTTTCCTTTTAGGAGATCGTATAAGGGGGCCATGATTGCAGGAGGGATCAAGACAATGTTACGAAGCCATTGTAAGGACCCTACTAGCTGTTGCATTTCATGGAGCGTCTTGATGTGCCGACTAATTTTTATTTGGGGAGGGGTTATATAAGAATCTGTAATTCCCACTCCCAAAAAACTCACACATGGTCCTCTTTTGATTTTCGCGCTCGCGATTTCAAACCCGTTCGTTTTTAGAGTTTCTGAGACCGTTGACACTAGCAGATCTACCTGACTTCCTGACGGTGCGGCGATTAGGATATCGTCCATGTATTGAATGATAGTTACGGTTGGGTCACTGCGCCGGACCGGTGCCAGCGCCCGATCCACCGTGATCTGGCAGATGGTAGGTGAGTTGATCATTCCTTGAGGCAGCACTTTCCACTGGAAGCGTAGGTTGGGGCGTTGGCTGTTTGGGAACACGATAGAGAAGGCAAACCGCTCCTTGTCCTCTTCATGCAGAGGTATTGAAAAGAAACAGTCCTGAATATCAAGGACAGCACAAGGTTGTCCTTCTGGTATCATAGAGTTCATAGGCAACAGCATTTGGACATGATCCATTGGTTGAATTATCTTATTTACCTCACGCAGATCGTGGAGGAGACGAAACCCCTCGCCAGATCACTTGGGTATAACAAAAACTGGGGTGTTCCACGGGCTGGTGGAAGGCTCTATGTGACCTCGTTGTAGTTCACGGTCAACTAGATCAAGAAGAACGTCCATTCAAGGCTTCGACAGGGGCCACTGCTCGACCCACACTGGGTCAGATGATTTCCACGTCAGTCTAATTGGTGGGAGTGGGTATGCGGCAGTGGCCCTTACAGTAAATTTGTCACCCTGGCTTTCAATAAGGCTAAAGCGTCCCTTCCCAACAGGGGTGGGACTCCTGACATGACATATGGGAAGAGGGTAATAGTTTTCTCTGGCCCCTTTTCGGTGTAAAGCGTGATTGCTACCAATTGGGTACTCTACCGAGCTCGGGTTAATCCCCCTACTCCACCCACCATGGGGGCGTCTTCCAGTTTCCAACGCGGAGGCCAATTTGTCTCAGAGATAACTGTAACATCTGCCCCGGTGTCAATTAAAAAGGGGATACTAATAGTGGTGTCATCTAAAGTATTGTAGAGGGAGCAGAACCCCCACACCACTGGCGGGTTATCACACTTTACTGCCAGGGCCACCCTGGGGTCTCGTCCCCAAAGGGTGGTCTTTGTTGCCCCTGAGATGAGGACAGATTCGACTGGACCGTCAGTTGAGCCGTAAAGTTGGTCGCTTCTCGAGGGGGCAGCGAGTTCGGAGGCGCCTCGCCCCATCTGGGGTTGGCATAATTGGGCCGCCTTGTGTCCCAAGTGGGAGAAGGCTGTGCGCAGCCCAGGTGCCCTCTCCCCCTCCCGTTTCCCCGCTTTTTAGTCCTGCATTCTTTAGCGAAGTGTCCCTTTTTTCCGCAAGCCCAACATGTTCCTCTGGAGTGATTTTGATGCGGGGACCGAGGGCAGTTTACCGCGACGTGGCCCGCCTGCCCACATTTAAAACATGCCATCACATTAGCTATTGCGGTATGAACAGCTACCTGGATCGGGATCAGATGCTCTTCCTTTGCGACATGTTTAATCATGTCTGCAATACTTGACCCCACTGGCAGTGATCGTAGGATATCTTTGGTTGCCGAATTACACTGCTGACGTAAACAATCTGCAACGACCGGACCTTTCGCTTCTGGGGGCAGGGTCGAGGAGTCGACCGCTGCCTGGAGGCGATCCACGAATTGCGTAAAGCTTTCGCTCTCATTTTGCTTTATTGTGGACCATGGCGATGGCTTGACAATGACTCTAGAAGCTGTGCGGATAGCTTCTCTGGCCGCGCGCGTAGTTGTCATAACTTCATGGGCCCGCAGGCCTTGGGCCTGCGCCTGGGGGGTGATCATTGTTGGGTCTGTACCCATCAGCCGCTGCAAGCTGGAGCCATGGAGTGGGTGATCCGCCCCGGTTACTTGGGCTAGTTGCCTCACGCAGTTGTCCTCCCATTCTTGTTTAAAAACAATCATCCCTGCCCCGTCAAAGATCAGCCTATAAGTTTGTTTTATATCAAACGGGAGCATGTCGTCTCCCCCGAAGATGCCGTCTATAAGGGTGGAGACCATGGCAGAATTAAGCCCTTTATCCGCGATTGCTTTAACGATCGCTTGTATATCCTTAGGGTTCATTGGCGAGTGGACCCTTTGTCCCCTGTCCGCCACCCGGACTGGGAACGCTAGCGTGGCCGCTGGGGCCCAGTCGGCACACGCGATCTTTATTTTCCTCCAGTCCGTGAGAGGAATTTTTTCTTTTCGCGGCCCCTTTTTATTTCGGATGGGGATGTTTTGGATTTTGACTCTATCTACCTTTATGTTCTCCTCCTCTGAGTCTGAACTAGTTACGAGCCATTCGTCCCAGCTCGTCTCTGATCCGGAACCGGAACTCGATTGACTCGTTACTTCCGGGTTCCGGTATTTTTTTGTTGGGTTCCGGTCCCGCCCACTTCCCTTGCGGACGGGCCGTTCCCTCCCTCTTGGCTCGTCCCGCCCTCTTGGTTCATCCCGCCCTTTGGTTGGTGGGGTGTCTGCCCTATGACGGCATTTTTCTGGATAGCAGCTCTGATTGGCTTTCTGCCCCCCGCCCGCGCTCCCCTCCCTTTCCCGGTCGTCCCCACCACCCCTCTACCCCCCGCTCTCCTCTTCTTCCCGTTTGTCCGCGCTGTTCGGCTCTGACGGTTCCTCCCTGCCCCCGCCAAGGGCGTCCTCGCCCCGCCCTTTCCTTTGTGGTCTGGCGCCATCTTGGGGCGCATAAGGCGGCGGTCTTTCCCGGGCTTCGGCGGCCCTGGCTTCCTCCGCTAGTTTTCCCCAGAAGGACAGCGCGCGCTGCTGGCCTTCCATAAGCGGGTCGGGGTCCGGGGGTTCAGGGGGAGAAGGGCTCAGGGGTAGAGGGGGTGTGTTGTTCTCTCGTGAATTTGCAGACTCCGCGGAATCATTGCTGTTAGGGGGATGCGGAGTCTGCGTGGCTGCCCCGACTCCCAATTTCGGGGTGATTAGCAAGCAGTCCCTTGCTGCCTTCCAGGTTTCTTGCTCTTGTAAGGCCTTTTGCAGGGCCTGTATGACTTTCCCCCATGACTTAAGGTTTTTTCCGCAACCCGAGGACATTGTTTCCTCAGCTAATGCTTTGGTACATCTGTCCCACACTTCAGGGTGGAGGATATCCACCGGCTGGTCAATGATCCCTATTTGTAAAAGCCTCGCAACTGCGAGAGTAAAATCTTTGGGCTTACAATCAATACCCCATTGCTTATGTAATTGGGATACAACCTTTGCAAGGGCTTCCATCCTCCTTGTTGGTCCAGGAGCGTCCTCCCCGCCGGGCTGGTCCAGCCGCTCCGGCTGCCGTTCACCCGATTCCAGGTGACGATTCCCGGGTTTTGGCACCACTTGTTGCCTTCGCGGCGTGGCGACCTGGTTCAGGAACGGCACGGCGACCACCCCCAGGCCGCTCGGGCCATCAGCACACAGACACCAATGTGGTGGATGGCAAATGGCGTTTATTAGTATGTGACATGGCATTATATAGCTTGGGTTAACGACATCATTTCTGTCTGCTTACATCATAAACTAAACGCTATTGGTTATCAAGAGAGGGGCCCTATCTTTCCGTACAGCGCGATATCTTCCGGTCGCCAGACCCTGGCTATCCACACCACAGATTGGTAAAATTCTTTAACAGTTTGGCGACTCTGGTGGGACTCTAGGACACAAGAGGACTGGGTATTTCTCTGGACAGACCCGTTACCAACGCTCAATTTGCCGGCAGACTAATCAGGTGAGTTCACCTACGAGACTTGGGCACGGGTGATTCCAGATAAATTTATCCTGAGAAATTCTTGTGTTTAAATTTGCAAGGAAAAGAGAAAATATAATTCAAATGGGGACAGCACCCAGCATTGAAAGGGGGACGCCCCTTGCTGAGGTTTTAGAGAATTGGAAAAAGATATCCCTGGCACAGACATTACAGAAAAGGAGATTGATAACATTGTGCCAGGAGGAATGGCCATTCCTGACCAGAAACAGAGGAGGAGGGCCGATGGATGAGTGGCCTCCTAAAGGAACATTCAAACCCCATAAGCTGAAATTTTTGAGAACCGTTTTGGAGGATTCTGGAAGTCAAGATATTGATTATTGGTATATTTGGTATAATTGGGCACAGCAGAGGAGGAAAACTCCTGTGCTGAAAAACAACAGAAGTTCACTTCCCTCTGCCCCAGAGGCTGAGGAAACTGAGCTCTTTTCTAAAAAGGTTGGCATGTATCCAATGCATTTGGATTACATCCCAAACCCGAGAGCAGGACCTGGTGTGCCCGCAGAAGTTCCTGCAGTGACTGCAGTTATGAGGCATGAACCTTGGAAACAGGGTGATCTCGTAGCCTGGCAGTTGAAAATGTCGAGGCTACAAGATGACTCTGGAAAATGTGCTCAATTGTTATCGGGAATTGTCACTGATTATATCCCAATTGGAATGATGTGAAAACTCTATTAAGGGAATTATTTCAAGCAGAAGACAGAGAAAAAATATACCAAAAGGACTGAGAAATTGCTCAGAGAGGTCAGGGATTAAATCCCTGGCCTGAACAAGACCCAGGATGGAATCTCGCTACTACAGCAGGAGCACAAGCCCATAAAGCTGCAATCCAACAACTAATAGAAGCAGTTCGTCAGGCTGGTGAAAAGGTAACTAATTGGAATAAGGTATTGGAATGTAGACAAAGGCCTGATGAGCACCCGAGTGATTACTGGGGAAGATTAAAAGCTGCTTTATTAAAATATGGGGGAATGAACCATGACAATTTCCAGGAGCCTTTAGCCATCAGTGTGTTTGTAGATCAATCGGCTCCCGATATAAACAAATACTTTAAGAAGCACATGCCCGGTTGGCAAGGTGAAACATTAACTAAAATTCTAAGTGTTGCGGCTTTTATTTTTGATGGAAGAGAAGAAGAAAGACAAAAACAGGAGGAAGAGAAGTTGAAACATGAAAGGAAGAGAGAGCGAAAGGAGAAAGAAAGAGAAATTGAACTGTTAGCTGCTGCAATTGCTCAAAACTATAATCCACGAGAGCGAGGTCGGGGGTTTTCCTGGGCAAGAAATAGGGGAAGAGGAGCGAGGGGCAGGGTCCTCCCTGCTCCCCAATATGCTAATACTTTGGAATGTTTTTATTGTGGAAATCTAGGTCATATGCAGAGAGAGTGCCCTTTGAGACCTGTGGCGGCTGCCGCAGAACTCCCACCTGCTAGACCCTCTCGGCCTCATTCACAGTGAAAAAGATGATTTTTGAAGATTAAAAAATGGACCCTGTCGGAATCAAGGTAGATGAGCGCAGTCAAATTTCTGCAAAGGTAAATGGAAATTTTGTTACCTTTTTGGTAGGTACAGGAGCAACTTTGTTAAATTTTGAAATTCCCCAAGTTTCAAATGAAACCGTGATTATACAGGGAGTAGTGGGGGAGGAGATAAAGCATTTATCTACCCCTTTACCCGTAGTTTTAAATAATAAATTGGTATGGGGAAGATTTGTGATCTCTCCAAATTCTCCTGTTTCCCTTTTGGGACGAGACCTTTTGCAGGAATTTGGTACGTGTATCTCCTTGGACCCAACAGGAATCCGGTTAATAATTATAGGCTCAGAAATAGTTCAGATTGAAGATCAGCCACAAATTATGTCAAATAAAGTACCCCTTGAATTGGCTGCAGTCCCTAAAGAACTCTGGACTATGTCAGGAGATGAAATAGGATTATTAAAATCAGCTGAACCTGTTGGGATCAAACCAAAAGGAGGGTCACCTCCTTCAGTTAAGCAACACCCTGTTATTAGTGAAGCAATTCCGAGCTGTCGCTGCAGTTTACACAATCCTCATGCCGGAACGGAGCAGACCCAGACGCCAATATGGTGTGCAGAAAGCTCCGTTTATTAAGTGCGACAGTTATATTTATAGGCACAGAGTTTCCGTACATGCACTGATCACGCACTTCAAGGTTACAGTTAATTGGCTCGTTAGTGAAATTCACGTGCCTATTCTAACACTATAATTGGCTAGTTAGCTTCACTCTGAGTACATGTCCGTACTTGTCCGTTCATGTCCAGCCTTGTTTACAAATCTGACAGCAACAAGTCCTGCTGCTCCTTAAAGTCTCCCACACGAGCATTGAAAAACAAATTGCACAGTTCCTCAACAAAGGAATTTTGAAAGAATGCCGTAGTCCATATAATACACCTCTCTTACCAGTAAGCAAACATAGATCAGATAAGGATGGAGACCCTGAATACAGGTTTGTTCAAGACTTGCGAGCTGTAAATGAACATGGAATTGCTCTGCATCCTGTGGTACCTGATCCCAGCCTGATTTTGACTCAAATTCCGGTCTGGGCACAATATTTTACTGTCCTAGACCTCACAGGAGCTTTTTTTAGTATCCCCATTGCAGAAGAGAGTCAGTTAATTTTTGCTTTTACCTGGCAAGGGAAACAATTGACCTGGACATGATTACCCCAAGGATTTACCAGCTCTCCAACAATTTTTTCTCAGATTTTAAAGAATGATTTACAAGACCTGGTTTTCCCAAGCAAGTCTGTTTTAATACAGTATGTTGATGATTTGTTGTTAGCGAGTAAAACTGAGGATGATTGTATTAGAGATACTGAGTATTTGTGTATCCAGCTTGTTAAAAAGGGGCATCGTGCATCTCTGTCTAAGTTGCAGTTTTGCAAACAGCAAGTAAAATATCTTGGATTTACACCGAAACCAGGGAGACGGGAAGTTGATCCTGAAAGAATTAGAGCAATACAAAATATACCCAGACCCATAACTAAGAAACAATAAGGAGGATTTTTAGGACAAGTGGGGTTTTGCCGTCTCTGGATTCCAGGATTTAGTGAAATAGCAAAACCTTTATATGAAGCCACTCGAAATGAAGAAACAGAGTCAATCACCTGGAGTTCAGAAAGAGAAAAAGCTTTCCGTACCCTAAAAGGAGCACTTTTATCTGCCCCTGCATTAGGACTTCATGACAATTCAAAACCGCATGGCATTAGATATGATTCTAGCTTCACAGGGAGGAGTCTGTAGTGTTTTGAATGTTAGTTGTTGTATGTATACTGATCGATCTGGAGAATTAATCACAGATGTTCATAAAATTTGGGAAATAAGTTCAACTATGCAACAAATCCAGAAGGATGACACTTCCTGGGGTTTTTCTGATGTTTTTTCCTGGTTAACATCTTGGTTCCCGAATTTAGCAGTCTGGCTGAAAAAGTTGATTGTTGTAGTTTTAGTAGTTATAATCTGCATAGTTTGTCTGATTGTTTTATGTCAATGCTGTGTAAGCTGTTGTTCTTTTGCAGTGAAAAAGATGAACGATGAAATGTGGAATTATAAATGAAGATATCGCAGGAGTGCGATGAAAACCAAAAGGAGGGAATTGTAAAAGAATTAATCATAAGCTTAGTTTTCTACTATTGTAACATTAGAGAATAGAATATTGTTTCAGTTATTGATACAGGTGTATATGGAACAAAGCTGCTCATTTGTCCTTGTATAGTCCTTACCAAGGCTGGCCTAAACCCCAGTCAAGCTGAATCAACAGGAGAATGGCTATATTCAAGGTTAGATCGTTGATTAACTCAAAATAGATGATTTTAAGAAGTTCTCTGTTTGAAGTAGACATAGAATACAATCGAACAATTGAAGTTTTCCCAGAATTTTGAAGGTGATTCTCATTCTGTGACCCGAGCAACTGAGGACCGAGACAACCGGAGCAAACCTTGAAGAAAGGAATGAAATGAAGAATAGGACATCTGCTGAGACAAAGGAATTGAATAGACTTTTTAATTAATGAAGAATGAAGGACTGAGAATCGGTGGGAAAACGTCAAGGACTTTACCTAGTTACATCATGTTAGAAAAGAAAACTATATATACTACCGATGTGTGCTGTGTGCCTTGCCACTCACTGAGGTGACGGCCCAACTCTGAGTTGTTGAATAAAGCAAGCCCGGAGTTACCCACAGATTGGCAAAATTCTTTAACACTTGGGCCACTGTAGAGAGCTTTTTAAACTGAGAGATCTGCATGAACTGAGAATTTCTGGAGCAACATTATATGTGTGAGATTCAGATTTCCAGTTTCAGATAATTAAAAAAAAAATAAAATTATAATTATTCTTTTTTATTTTTAATTTGTGAGAGAGTAAGATAGCAGGGAAAAAAATAGTGTAGAAACGTGAAAATTCAAATTAATACTCTGGGTGAAATACTAAATGCAAAAAAGCCTTGGGTGAGATAACTGTTCTTTTCTATGTGTCTGTGAAGGATTCATACAGGATACAAAAACCCGTTGAAAGTTAAATGCAGTCCCCAAGTGCAATTTGTCGGGGTGTGGGGGGGGGGTGGATTTCAAAGCTGATCATTCATCTAAGGCTGAAAATATCTGGCTGGGTTCATGAGCTAAAGTGGCTATGGACACCTGGTTGGTGTTGGAGTTAGGGAAACAACTTTGGAAGCTGGGTAAATACTGCACCCATGAACAATTAAAATGGACAGCTGCCTTAACAGTAGCACATTACACCATCTCTGCTAGTTTTTCCCCCTGCAGAGAGCCAGTCACACTGGCTATTGCTCAGTGGACCAACTTCTTTAGCTCCAAAGATCCTATTACTACTTTATAGACCTACTGTTGAAACCTCATGAATGATGCATCACAGTGCATGTAGGATTTCATGAGTGCTTCCTGCTGGGAAAGGAATAAGGCCAACAGTGAAAAATAAATAAATAATAAGATAGATTAAATAAATAGATAAACCCAGGTATCAAATGTGAAGCCTTAAAGTATTGGGGCATAGCCAACAGTTTAAGCTATCAAGAGGAAAAAAAAGAAAGTGCTGTTGGAGATTTGCAATACAAAGGAAAAGCAGGAAAATTAGGTAGGAGTTTGGAAATAATAAAAAAAAAGTGTCCTTTAAGTTGAGAGAAAAATGAGAAGGGCATCTCCATAAAGCAATCAACCCCATCTACTACAGAGCTCATTTTACATGGGCCAAATAACTGTTTTGATCTGTCTCTCTACACTGATTCTAGAAGAAACCTAGCTATCCATGTCAGACTAAGTCCTGAGTTTTGTATATCTGAATTCAAGCAAGAAAGACCCCGTTCATGAGGTTGATGTGCATTATACAGAAGGAAATATATACTTATGGGACTTCTAATATCAAAGGCAAACCAGTGGCTTAGATTACCTCTCAGCTTACAGTTGCATCTGTTATATTCTCCTTGTTCTCCCAGAATTCATATATTAACTGCAGGATTTATTCTTCTCATGAGAAGTGTCTGTGTAGCTGTATATAGCTTTCTGTGTGTGTACAAATTCCCTGCAAAAACAAGAAGTTGCCTGTGAGCAGTCCCTGTTTAGAAAGAATGCAGCTGTCTCTATATATTAGTACTCCCTTGTCTGAAGAATGGATGATTTTATGTGCTTTTTGCCACAGTTTGATTATGAACCACTGAGTAAACATGTTCATTCTATCCAAATCTAAAAAGCACTAAAGTTTATGCTGCAAACATCACTTCTGAATCTGAACTCTTTGGATCTCTGAATTTTATGATAATATTAACAGAGCTTCTGGTGAATTCCATTAATTTTTTTTATTGTTTAATTTTACATGAGTAAATATAATTACTCCTTTTATCAGAAGTTCTAATACAAATTTATAATTTATGGAGCTAGTTCTGTTAATAGGGAAGCAATAATTTCACAGAATCACAGATTCATTTTGGTTGGAAGAGACCTATAAGATCATCAAGTCCAACCATTCACCCTGCACTGCCAGGGTCCCTAAACCAAGCCCCTCAGCACCACATCTACACGGCTGTTAAACACTGCCAGGATGGTGACTCCACCACCTCCCTGGGCAGCCTGTTCCAATGCTTCACAACCATCTCTGTAAATAAAATTTTCCCAATATCCAACCTAAATCTGCCTGGCACAACTTGAGGCTATTTCCTCTCATCCTGTCACTTGCTACTTGGGAGAAGAGACTGACCCCCACCTCCCTACAACCTCCTTTCAGGTAGTTGTAGAGAGTGATGAGGTCACCCCTAAGCCTCCTTTTCTCCAGGATAAACAACCCCACTTCCTTCAGCTGGTCCTCATAGGACTTGCTCTCCAGACCCTTCACCAGTTTCGTTGCCCTTCTCTGAACACGCTCAAGCACCTCAACGTCCTTGTTGAAGTGAGGGGCCCAAAAATGAACACAGTATTTGAGGCCTCACCAGCGCTGAGTACAGCGGGACAATCACTTCCCTACTCCTGCTGGCAACACTATTTCAGCCGGCTGTTGACCAACGCCCACAGGTCCCTTTCTGCTGGGCAGCTTTGCAGCCACTCTTCCAAAAGCCTGGAGTGTTGCAGGGGGTTGTCGTGGCCCAAGTGCAGGACCCAGCACTTGGATTTGTTGAACTTCATACTATTGGCCTCAGCCCATTGATCCAGCCTGTCCAGATCCCTCTGTAGAGCCTCCTGACCTTCAGGCAGATTGACACACCCACCCAACTTGGTGTCATCTGCAAACTTACCGAGGGTGCACTCAATCCCCTCAGCCAGATCATTGATAAAGATGTTGAAGAGGACAGGCCCCAATACTGAGCCATGAGGAACACCACTGGGGACTGGCTGCCATCTGGATATAACTCCATTCACCACCACTCTCTGGGCCCGGCCATCCAGCTAGATTTTTATGCAGCGAATAGTACACTCATCCAAGCCATAGGCAGCCAGTTTCTGCAGGACAATACTGTGGGAAACAGTGTCAAAGGCTTTACTAAAGCCGAGGTACACAACATCCACAGCTCTTTCCTCATCTACTATGTGGGTCACCTGGTCATAGAAGGAGATCAAGTTGGTCAAGCAGGACCTGCCTTTCATAACCCCATGCTGACTGGGCCCAATTGCCTAATTGTCCTGTACATGGTGCATGATGACACTCAAGATGATCTGCTCCATGACTTTCCCCAGTACTGAGGTCAGACTGACAGGCCTGTAGTTCCCTGGGTCCTCCTTCCCTCCCTTCTTGTAGATGGGTGTCACATTGGCTAACCTCCATTTGATTGGTACCTCCCCTGTTAGCCAGAACTGCTGGTAAATGATGGCAAGTGGCTTGGTGAGCACATCTGCCAGCTCCCTCAGAACCCTTGAGTGGATCCCATCTGGCCCCATAAACTTGTGCACATCTAAGTGGTGCATTAGTTCAGTGACCATTTCCTCTTTTATAGTGGGGCCTTTATTCCATTCGTTATCTCTGTCTTCTTTTATAGGTGTGAACGTGGTCGTCATTGCCCTGGCAATGCCCATGCCTCGCCAGCCTCTCCCATGAGAACTGCTGGCTCCTGGTGGGACTCTATGCTTTCCTGGTGTTTCCCTGCCTCAGGAAAACATCAGGAAACCCCCTGTACACCACGATCTACCACTCTGCTATGGGCTGGGCGGGCTCTGGAGCAGGTCCCCTTGGCGACTCAAATTTCTCAACTCTCTCCCTTTAATTCGAAAGGATTTTGAATTTTTTCTTTCTCTCTCTCTCTCCCTCCCTCTCTCTCATTCTCATCTCTCCTTTTACAATTTCTCTTTCAGCCTTGAAGTGGGAGCATACACAATTAATCTGTGATATAATTATTTACCATGACAACAGCTTGTTAATGGGATTGTGAAGTTGCAAATAACTAGAAGGAAGCTTAAGTAGAACAGTCTGAAAAAAATTAGCCTTTTCAAGACAAGCGAGGAATCCTTTGAGGTCAGGAAAGCTTTTGTCTCTCCAATATGTTAAAACAGGAAGAAGTGAAAAGGATAGTTTTGGGGCAAATGAAGATAAGCGCTTTGTATATGTTTGTGTATGAGCAAATGGGTTTTGTGTGTGTTGTGTATGTAAAGATGACTGACAATAAAGAACATTTAAACAGACTTGAAATTAAAAGCTCTGAATCTGACAGTGCCCAGCAAGAATGAGAGAAGCTTTGGAAGCTCAAAAAACTATGGAAAATAGAGTCATACTTGTGGTTGTTGATTTTTCTTGTTATATTCCTGAGATAAACAGATGGCTCAAACTCACACCTGTATGCAAGACACCCCCCCCCCCCCAAGAGTTTTAGAGGCAGATAAAGGAAATTTATTGAAATCTACTGGTATAATCTTTGTATTTTGCTTGAGGCTGCTACTGACAAGCCTTTCCTTACAAGCCATTCTATTCAATCATCTATTCAGTATTTTAGCACTGCTGGTCCAGAATCAAATAAATCTATTGATGTTCTTCAAAGGCACATTGAGCTGCATATGAAAATAACAATAATAACAACAAAACTGCTTCCAGATATGCCGTGGTTTACAGTTTACCCAACTGGGATTAAAGTTAAGTGCCATATTTACCCTGACTTGCAGCCATAATGATTTCAGAATCATAATATTTCAGAGGAATAGAATAAAAGCCATCAATACACTTCACTGAATGCTAATTAATCCAAGAACACTTTGAAAAGTCTCATGCCCAGTTGGTGGCATGAAGGGGGATTTTGTAATATGTCTGTCCAACTTGCTTTAAAAGTCAGGCTAGATATGTCTCTACCCTTCAAAAAGATCCCACTTTCCTTGACAGATAAACAGAGCCCTAAACAATAAAGGTCTTTTCAATGGCACCAGTGGAGCTAGGATCATGGCCAGTGGACAAATATGGAAAGCAGATACATAGAAAAAAACATTCATGGCACATATTTGCTCTGGCAGTCATGAAAGATGACTTCTTTGCCAAGTAAGTATGCTAACTTAAATGACACTGTTCTGTTCCCTTGTAAATACTAGTCTGTACAATAGAGATATGAAAACCTTGGCGGTCTGGGAAAGGAATGAGAAACATCTAAACTGCAAGTCCACTGTCTGGGAAAGCAACAGAAGAAGACAAAACAGAAGAGAAAAGATGAGCTAAGCTGTTTGAAGACTGATTGAAACCTGCGTAAATCACAACAAACTCTGATAGCACAGTTTCTTTGCCAATTATCCACCATATATGGGAGAATTCCCATGAAAATCTTCGAATGCTATTTCTTCGGCGACCGGTAGGACACAACAAATTCCACAAAATGGACCTTCTTAAGCTCAAGCTGCATGCGTAATAGCTATGCAAAATTATTAATCAGTGTTTGAATAAGTATGATTATTTGGGGGAAAATAATGACTATGTCTGTAATCGGGTGATATAAGCTTTGGTTGGGGCAGCATACGGGGTGCATGGTTTGAGGGAAAGATCCTCCTTGCACCCAGTGCTGATAAGATAAAGAAAATGCTGCTTCTTGATGCTACATTGGTGTTAAGGAGGTTTTCTTCTGAATTTTCGGTAACAGTTTTGGCACCCCAGATGGGACAGAGCTGCTGAACCTCAATGGATCCTGGGATCGCAGGGACCTTCAGCAGGCACCGAGGAATTCTCGGGGAGAACCCCCAATCCCTGGCCTGAAGAGCTCAAAGCAAGACCCCTGGGAAGGTCAAGGCATTTTCTTTTAAAGGTTGAAGGGGGCCTGCCCGTAAGGCATGGTGAAAGCCCTGCAGGGTTGGGCTGTAAAAGGGACCCGGGTGGGTCAAAGGGCAGTGGGCTCTGCTCAGGGCCCACTAAAAGGCAGGCGGCACGTTACTACAGGGACGCCTGGAGAGCCAGGCCTAAGGCCTGAAAGGTTACAGGGTAAACCAGTTCTTTCTCTCTTGCTCTCTGTGAATGGTGCAGTCGCTGCTGTGTTGCTCCGTACACTCACTGGTGACACTGTCTGTGTGGCTGGGGTTGTCTGTTCAGTCTGATATCCGATGGACTCTGAGTTTGTGTGTTGCTCTGCACATTCACTGATAAAGGGGGAACAGAACATCTGGTACCTCTGTACAAAGGGCAGTGGTGTATGCTGAGCCACTGGAAACAGATGGAATGTACCAGCGGTTTGCTGACTCGAAAACAGTCCATGGAGTTCTCTATTTTGTAACATCTTTCCTGCCCCATCAGAGATTTTCCTTTTCAGTTCAGTGTCTTCTAACTAACGGCACTTTCTGAAGGTAACAGCAGTTTTTTAAGACAGTGTCTACTTCAAGAAGTGATAACGCTGGATGTTTACACTTACTGCCAGGGATTGGGATGCAGAAAGGCTCTTGCTTGTACTTTCTGCTGTGCAGACCAAGGGCACTGCGAAATCCTGTGGGCCGCGGTGGGGGTGCAGTAAGTTAGAACTACTGAACTAAAATACCATCTTAGCGTTATTGTGATTTTGTAAGTGGGAAGGAAATGTTAATTTGTTTTTCACTTTAAGAGATCATACAGAATGGCAAGAGGAATGTGGGATAATCCTGCAGGATTAATTCGTAATGGTACTGGAGAAAGAGAAATCCAGGAGAAAAAAAAAAACAGAACGGAGAATGGCTGCTGGGTGTGCAGCAGTGGCAAAACTGTGTATTAAGCATATGAACCCCCCTACCCCCACGGTGTTGACGGAACGGGAGGAGGATGTGAGGGCGATCTGGCTGCGACATCTGTCACCCCATTGATTGCCAGGGTTGATTCGGCTGATCTGGCTGATTAGACAGATGTCCCCTTCCTCCCTCACCGCTCCATGTGCATCCCTCCCGAAGCCGCACGCTCGGTCGAAGAGGATGACCTTCCCCAATAGAGGTGTACCGTTCATTGGTCAAGGGTATACCAGCAGCTGCAGCGGGGAGGCAGCTGCAGCGGTGGGGGCAGCACCGCTGGGAGCCGTGCCAGCAGCACAATCCGCCGCACCGCCAGTAGCAGCAAGGGCAGCCGTGGCACAAGCGAGGCCGCCAGCAGTAGCAGCGGTGCCACCGGCACCAGCTGGGGGGCGGGGGGGGCTGTACCAGCACCAGCGCTGCAGCCCCTGCCGCCACCCCAGTCAGGGAGCAAGACGAGAACAATGAGGCAAGGGGGGAGCAGTGGTGGCTGCAGCGGTAGCAGCTGCAGCTCTAAGGAGATATCAGGATTGGATTCTATATGGAATTAAACATGCTGTGCCAAAAGCAGTGAATTAAATTTAACAGGAACCACAAGAGTCACCATCGGCTGCACAAAAATATACCAACCTGGATCCAGAAAAAGGGGAGAACAAGAAAAAAATGGCATTAATCTTTATGGGACAAGACAATCCTTTCCTGATATCAGGCGAAAGCTGTAAAAATTACCAGGGGAGGACTCCAGGAACTTGAGTAAAATGCTCGGGGTAGCAGAGTCCAATAACAGGAAAAAGATCCAAAAGGTGAAACAGGTCCGAAGGGCCAACCAGACCTTCTGGCTGCATTAAGCCAAGCGAAGGGAGGGGAACGAACTGAACTTAAAGGTGAGAAACAGCCGGGGCCTCCGAGGAAGCCCCGGCTGGCCAAGGATCAGTGTGCAATCTGTAAGCAGAAAGGGCACTGGAAAAAGGAATGTCCACAGAGAGGGAATCAGAATTCACCCCAAGGGCAAGGAGACTAATGATGGTCGGGGATGAGGAGGAGGAAGATTGATGGGGAGCAGAGGTGTCATCCCCAGCTGAACCCCTGGTTACCCTGGAGCTGGGGAAAGAGAAAGTAGATTTTTTTTTTTTTATTAGATACTGGGGCTGCGTATTTGGTACTTAATCCATGTAAAGGAGTTATCAGTGAAGATAGAAGCAGGATTGTTGGTGCAACTGGGAAAACCCAAACTAAGTTATTTCTAGAACCCCTCAAGTTATGTGTAGGAAAACAATGGGTCACACACCAATTTCCCAATGTCCAGTGAATTTATTGGGGCGGGATGTGCTTAGCAAGCTTGATGCAAAAATTTCTTTTGAAAAAGGAAAACTGTTAATCCAAATTCCTGAAACCAGCTGGGCCGAGGCCAGAGTCTTTCTGTGCCAGGAGAAGGTACCAGCAGAAATACCAGCAGCAGTAGAAGAGGAGGTGCACCCCGAGGTGTGGGCCACACCGATTCCTGGGAGATCGAGGAGAGCACACCCGGGAAAGATGAAATTGAAGCCAGGAACTAAGCCAGTAAGACTGAAACAATATCCAATTCCTAAACAAGCGGGAGAGGGGTGACAGGAACTGACAGATAAATTCCTTATGAATGATATTTTAGTGGAATTTGAGTCCCCTTTCAATACTCCCATTTTGCCAGTAAAGAAACCAAAGGGGAGTTATAGGATGGTTCAGAATTTGAGGGCTATAAATAAAATTGCAGAGGACATTCATCCTGTGGTGGCAAATCCATAGACCCTCTTGACCTCCCTAGAGGAGGACCAGAAATGGTTTTCAGTATTAGATCTTAAGGATGCCACCTTCTGCATACCTGTTAGCCCAGAGAGCCAGCAGATTTTGGCTTTTGAGTGGGAAAATTGTACTACTGGATGGAGAACTCAGCTTACCTGGATGGTGCTGCCGCAAGGATTTAGAAACAGCCCTACGATATTTGGAAACCAGTTAGCAAGAGAATTGGAATAATGGAGAATGGAGAATCCTGAGGGGACTGTGTTTCAGTATGTTGATGACATCCTCTTGGCAGCCAAGGATCAAAGCCCATATTTAGCTTTGACTGTGAACCTTTTAAATTTTCTGGGCCAGTCAGGGTATGGAGTATCAAGAGATAAGGCCCAGATTGTAAAGACCCATGTGATATACCTGGGATTTGAATTGTCTCAAGGAGAGAGAAGGTTGGGACAAAGCCAGAAAGAGGCCATCTGTCAGACCCTGAACCCACCTCTGCCAAGGAGCTGAGAGCTTTCCTGGGAATGACAGGATGGTGCAGACTATGGATTCCAAATTATGGACTCATTGCAAAACCTTTGTATGAAACTCTTAAAAGAGCATCCCTTCATCTGGAATGGACGAGTGAGGCCCGACGGGCCTTTAAGGATTTAAAAATGGCTCTGATGAAAGCTCCAGCCTTAGGATTGCCCGATTTAAACAAACCTTTTGAACTGTTTGTTTGGGAAAAGTCCCATTTAGCTCTAGGGGTCCTCACGCAGCGCCTCAGAAGTTGGAAAAGACCAGTGGGGAACTTCTCCAAACAGCTGGACGAGGCCAGCCAGGGATGGCCAGGAGGCCAGGGTGTTTACGAGCGGTGGCTGCAACAGTCCTCCTGACTGAGGAAGCCCAAAAGCTAACAATGGGGCAGAGGATCACCGTGTTTGTTCCCCACATGGTGGCAGCAGTATTAGAGCAAAAGGGGGGACATTGGTTATCCCTGAGTGGGATGCTCAAATATCAAGTGGTGTTATTGCAAAGAGACGATGTAGAATTCAAAACTACTAATGCTGTCAACCCAGCGATGTTCTTGAATCCAGACATGGAAGAAAAAGATTTATTGCATGACTGCCTGCAAACCATCGAATCAGTATATTCCAGCCGCTCGGATCTTCAAGGTGTGCCTTTGGAAGAGGCTGACACCGAAGGAAGCAGTTTTATTGAAGGTGGCAAGCGAATGGTGGGATATCCATGGATAAGGTACTCCTGAACAGCCCCTCTGCCCAGAAGGCAGAATTAACAGCACCTGACCCGGACTCTGGAAAGAGAGAGGCTTATTATCTGCACAAAGGTTCACTGATGAAACATCGAGAAGAAATTCTAAAAACTGCTACAAGCCATCAGAGATCCTGCTGAAGTGGCTATCATGCATCGTAAGGCGCACCAGAAGGGAAAGACCCCAGTAGTTACTGGAAATGGGTTGGCAGATGCCACGGCTAAACAGGTTGCAGAACGAGGACTTTTGCCCTTGCTCTCAATAAAAGCCTGGTGGGATCCTAAAGCAAAGAGACTTTACTGAACTTCTTTGTAAAGAAGGGTTTAAGTATCTTTTAGTCTTGGTAGATACCTTTTTTCAGGATGGCCTGAGGCTTTTCCCACTCGCACCAACAAAGCTAGAGAAGTTGTAAAACTGCTTTTGAAAGAAATCATAGCTAGATTTTGGGCCCCCTTAGGAATGTCTTCAGATCGAGGACCTCATTTCATTGCAGGAATAGTACAAGATCTATGTAGAATATTGGGAATTAAATAGGATTTACATGCCCCATGGAGACCTCAATCTAGTGGGAAAGAGGATGAATTTTATTCTAAAACAACAGCTAAGTAAAATATGTCAAGAAACTTCATTAAGCTGGCCAAAAGCATCACCTTTGGCCCTTCTCAGGGTAAGGATAAAACCCAGGACAAAGTTACAAGTCAGTCCATATGAAATCTTATATGGCAAACCGCATCAGGCCATGGTGGTTCCAGGGGAGGAACAACTGAAGGGTCCAATTGAGTTAAATCAATATCTTATTACTTTGGGAAAGGTTTTAGGGGAACTACGAAGATCTGTGGTTTCTGTGACCGCTTTAGGTCTAGACCACAAGGTTCACACATTTAATCTGGGAGACTGGGTATACATTAAAACTTGGAATCAGAAACCTCTCCAGCCAAAACGGCAGGGACCCTAGCAAGTTCTGTTACTTCTGATGAACCTTTGAAGATAAAGATCAGTCGGGCTCAGCCAGCTCCAGGACTGAGCACATGACTTCTCCAAAGACTCACTCACAGGTTTTAATACTAACCATGATTATTTGTTTTAATCAGTTGAAAGTGTCTTGTACAGAAAACGAAGAAAATTTCATCCTATCTTTGGTTCAAAATTTTGTGAAAATGCAGAACCTGACCTCTTCTGCAAGCAGCTGGTCAGCCTATGCCATGGGGAATAATTCCTGTGAATTTGACAATTCTAGAGGGATATGTGACTGTTTCTAAAGCTTTCATTGCAGCTCATGTATCTTACTATTTAGATGACAGTAACAACTGCAGACAAAGAGATGTCGGGGACGGATAATGACGGACTGCACGCACTTTATGAAAGTGATAACGCAGACGTTTATTGCAGCTTTTATCAGTGGTTTTATAGTCTACAAGGCTGTTCACGTGCTTCAAGGTTACATCCAATTGGCCTGTCAGTGAAGTTCACGCGCCCACTCTAACAAAGCAGTTGGCTAGTTAGCTTTTCCTTGTGTACATGTTATTCTTCATTTTACTTCCTCATTCTTGTCTCTTCAGCCACCGTTCATGTCTGTTCATGTCCGTCCATGTCCGTCCATGTCCATTCATGTTAAAGATCTGACAGCAACAAGTCCTGCTGCTCGTCACCCACAATTCCCCCTTTTTGTTTTTGTGCTAACAATAAAAAATCTATGGCTGCTCTATTTTGAAGCGTGGCATGTCTAATAGAATCGGTGTCTAATAATAATCCACTCAAAGCTCATGAAGTAGCATTACTCTGCTTTGCTAACCAACACCCTAATTTATTTAATATCGCCAGGGCTTTGGCAGTAGCCACCCCGGGCATAAAAAGAAGTAGCGATTACTTTGCCATGACTCCAAAACTTAGTCTGGTCATCACATCGGTGGCTATATGTAAGCTTTATGATGTCTGTCGTGACCTTCGGAGATTTAAAATCATAGATGTGTTTGGCGTTAATAAAGTTAATCGATCCAAACTACAGGGACCACCCACAGCATTGGAGGGGATGATAATTGAATAATCATCCAATGGGTGGCCTACTAAACAGGTGTAGAAGGGATTTTCTGGAGATGCTGTCACAAGACAAAGGGAGTCTTGACCCGTCATGTTTGCTAAATGTTATCCAGACGTCGGTCTTTGGTTGTGGTGGGATCCAGGCAGCACTGCTCACAGCTATTTGGATCCATCCGATGATGACATGTACGGTCGCACGCATCGTGCCGGTGTCCACCATGGTCTGCTACCTGTGGAAACACAAGCATCGCCTCTTCCCCAAGTTACCAAAGGAAATGGACCATCCCATTGTCTCGTTTCCAAATTTTTCACTTTCACTAAAGCTTTTCTCTCCACTTGTCTGTGGCTTCCCTCCATGGACATAAAATGTTTAACAAACAGAGGCCCTGATTCATGCCAGCGATTTAAAAAATTGAGCACATATAAGGCTTTAGCCAGTCTTTCATGAGGGTTCATGCTGTCCATTCCCACTCCCCCTTTTTGTTTTAAAAGCATATTTTTTTCAGAGTGCCATGAGCCCGTTCAATGATTGCCTGACCTGTGGGGGAATGGGGAATACCTGTAACATGTCGAACCCCCCAAAGTTGCAAAAATCCGTTAAAGCATTGTGCACTATACCCAGGTCCATTTTCTGTTTTGACTTTTTTGTGGTACTCTTAAAGTTGCAAAGGCATATAGCAAGTGATGTTCAAACCCACAGCGTCCCCAGCATAGATTGCTTTTGGGATGAGGCGTCGGTAGGTACCGGTCCACTACCTTGCCCCTGTGCTCAAACAGCACTACCTTGATAGCAGAGGTTAAAGCCACCCCTCACATAACGTGTGGCCAGTACGTATGTGTGGACCATCCCAAACTCCACCTGTCAATTACATCATCCATAATTTCACGCATGCCCAATTTCATTACTGGGGTCGCTGTGTGGTGGTCGTTTGACTTCATCTTTCTCACAAACAGGGTAAACAACAAGCAATACACAGGAAAATACCACAGAGATAGGATGCAATTAATAATAAATTGCACGACCGTGGTTAGTCTCAAGTCCATCCGGCAAACGGATTCCATCCGGTACTGACAGTCAGTTGTTTTGTTAAGTCCTGTAACAACTGGATTTGCTGATGAATCGATGTTGAATGATCACTTGTTGTGTTTTTCACTTCAAGGCTTGCAGACCCCCATGGACCGGACACTCGCTCCTCCCCGGTGAGGACCAAATGAGACACTGACTCTAATGTAGAGGAAGCTCAAATGGCCTTTATTGCGTAGTTACAAAGCCTTATATACTAGGGGCTGCTGATAACCCCGCCCTTAGTCTGCCTTCGTGGGAGGGTCCCTATTCTTTCCGTACATCGCGAGATCTTCCGAACGCCAAACCTTACACTACATCTCCCCCTCCCCTTGCAGTAAAAGGGCATATTGCACAAAAGTTATATGTAAGACAGTTAACTGCCTCTTAATATATTTGATTAACATTATCAACAAACTTGTCAAAATGGCAAACACCACAACAAAAATCACAAGCCATACCACAATTGCCCTAAGATACCAAACACCAAACCAAGACAAAAGACTGTTTACCAGATCCGTAACTTTGTCAGATCTTTCCCATATTGACCCTGTTTTTCCCAATGCATCAAGCCATTTTCGTACAGTCTGTTGTCTTTGACCTACTCTTTCATAATCTGCTATTGACACACAACACAAAGACAGGTTTTTTGCTTGTGGGGTATTACAACCTAAATTCAAAGTTAATAATAACCAATCTAAAGCTTGTTTATGCACCTGCAAAAGCGAAGATACTTGTTCAAAGTGTTTGTCTACATCACTTACAATCATGTCTGTTATATTTCGCAACTTTAATACATAACAAGCAACTCTTAACAATTCTTCTTTAACTTCAACGTCTGCAATTTGGTGTGCACAAAGCTCCATTTATTAAGTGCGACAGAGTTATATTTATAGGCACAGAGTTTCCGTACATGCACTGATCACACGCTTCAAGGTTAAAGTTAATTGGCTTGTTAGTGAAATTCACGTGCCTATTCTAACACTATAATTGGCTAGTTAGCTTCACTCTGAGTACATGTCCGTGCTTGTCCGTTCATGTCCAGCCTTTTTTACAAATCTGACAGCAACAAGTCCTGCTGCTCCTTAAAGTCTCCCACAATTCCCCCTTTTTGTTTTTGTGCTAGCAATAAAAAATCTATGGCTGCTCTATTTTGAAGCGTGGCATGTCTAATAGAATCGGTGTCTAATAATAATCCACTCAAAGCTAGTGAAGTAGCGTTACTCTGCTTTGCTAACCAACACCCTAATTTATTGAATATCGCCAGGGCTTTGGCAGTAGCCACCCCGGGCATGAAAAGAAGTAGCGATTACTTTGCTACAACTCCAAAACTTAATCTGGTCATCACATTGGTTGCTACATGTATGTAAGCTTCATGATGACCGTCATGACCTTCAGAGATTTAAAATCATAGATGTGTTTGGCGTTAATAAAGTTAATCGATCCAAACTACAGGGACCACCCACAGCATTGGAGGGGATGATAATTGAATAATCATCCAATGGGTGGCCTCCTAAACAGGTGTAGAAGGGATTTTCTGGCAATGCTGTTTCAAGACAAAGGGAGTCTTGACCCGTCATGTTTGCTAAATGTTATCCAGACGTCGGTCTTTGGTTGTGGTGGGATCCAGGCAGCACTGCTCACAGCTATTTGGATCCATCCGATGATGACATGTACGGTCGCACACATGGTGCTGGTGTCCACCGTGGTCTGCTACCTGTGGAAACACAAGCATCGCCTCTTCCCCAAGTTACTAAAGGAAATGGACCATCCCATTGTCTCGTTTCCAAATTTTTCACTTTCACTAAAGCTTTTCTCTCCACTTGTCTGTGGCTTCCCTCCATGGACATAAAATGTTTAACAAACAGAGGCCCTGATTCATGCCAGCGATTTAGAAAATTGAGTACATATAAGGCTTTAGCCAGTCTTTCATGAGGGTTCATGCTGTCCATTCCTGCTCCCCCCCCTTTTTTTTTTTTTTTTTTTTTAAAGCATATTTTTCAGAGTGCTAGTTCAACGATTGCCTGACCTGTGGGGGAATGGGGAATACCTGTAACATGTCAAATCTCCCAAAGTTGCAAAAATCCGTTAAAGTGTTGTGCACTATACCCAGGTCCATTGTCTGTTTTGACTTTTCTTGGTACTCTTAAAGTTGCAAGGGCATATAGCAAGTGATGTTCAAATCCACAGCGTCCCCAGCATAGACTGTTTTTGGGATGAGGCATCGGTAGGTACCGGTCCACTACCTTGCCCCTGTGCTCAAACAGCACTACCTTGATAGCAGAGGTTAAAGCCGCCCCTCACATAACGGGTGGCCAGTACGTATGTGTCGACTGTCCCAAACTCCACCTGTCAATTACATAATCTGTAACTTCACGCATGCCCAATTTCACTACTGGGGTCGCTGTGTGGTGGTCGTTTGACTTCATCTTTATCACAAACAGGGTAAACAACAGGCAATACACAGGAAAATACCACAGAGAGAGGATGCAATTAATAATAAGTTGCGTGACCGTGGCCAGCCCCAGGTTCATCTGACAAATGGATTCCATCCGGTATTGACAGTCAGTTGTTTTTATTAAGTCCTGTTACAACTGGATTTATTGATGAATAGATGTTGATGTTTTCCATGCCTTGAGGGAGGACAGTCCAATTGTAAAAACAAACAATCTTTCAAATCAATAACTGTGAAATCTCAATTTTTTGGAACCAAAAATGGGGAGGGCAGCCCTGGCTGCAGGGCCCCCATGTCTTTGAGGACGGCATTGATTCACCGTAAATCACGCAACAAACACCACTTTCCACTCTTTTTCTTTATAACGAAGACAGGAGAATTTCACGGACTTACCACCTTAAGGGATCAAGGCCGCTCACTGAGCTGCACTGGAAAAACAGCCTACCAAGCACACAGAGGCGTACCTCCCACAGGCAGCTGCAGTGGGGGAGGCTCTGATCTTCAACGGCAAGAGCAGCAGGGGAAAAACCCAGCTGCACAAGCCAGAGTGGGGGGGGGCGAGGGTGGGTGCACGAGCGTCGGCTGTCCTGCTTCAACTTCTCAAGCGCTTTTTGCACCGCTGCATCTCTCCACATCCCACTCCAAAGCATATATTGAGTACTCGTCCACAATAACTGAGCTGTCGTCTGACAGTCATGAGGACACAATACGTACATTTCAAACACTGTTTTAAGTAAGCTCATCGCATGCGAGGATTTGACCCCATAGTCTTTGACCATGCATCAGAGTTCTTCCATGATACCAAAGCTGATAGGCTCCCACCTCGGTCGCTGATTTGCTTCAGAGGTCACCGGGCATAAGGTGAGGTCCTTTAAGAAGCCCAAATCACCCTCTTTTACTGCCTGTTGCGAATGTTGAGCCATGCTTTGCGAGGGTCTGGCGGATACAGATCTGGCTCCTTTTCTGGGTCTGCTGGTCCGGGATCTAAAGGATCCTCTTCCTCCTCATCATCATCATCATGATTCCCACCCCCCACCGTCCCAGCCACGGGCGGACGAGTTCGTTGTGGGATCTTTTTTGACCGGCAGGATACCGAAGATAAATCAGGGTATTCAGGCAGAGCCGAAGGCTCACAGGCTGGAAGGGTTGAGTCGGGGGGGCCCCGGGGCGGGGGGGGTGAGGGATCCATGGGTCCCTGCGCCGCATCTCCTATTTTTCCTACATGAGTTTTCAAAGTTTAAAACAGCGTGCGCCACGGCCCCAAAAGACCAGCCGCAACGCTGTCATAACGAGTGGCAGCATCCCACAGTTTGATTCCTATTGCATCCCAAGTGTCGGAGTTGTAAACCGTACCAGATGTCAGAGAAGGGCATTCCTTAGATGCCCAAATCAACAATCGTTTCAAGTCATTCACATCAGTTTTTGCTCCTTGTTTGGCAAGAATTTGGCTCATTAATTCTAAAACTGTCTTTTATTCCTGGGACATATTACCGACCATCCTTCCCCGCTGCTCACCTCCCTTCGCTTCGGAGAGATGATCGTCTCTGCGCAGCTTCTGCTTCCTTTCAGCAGTCTCCCGTTCAGGGGGCTATGCCACTGGATCAGCACTTGAGGCTGCTGTCAGGCCCGACCTATTCGGGTGCCATTTGTGGCATATTAACTTCACGGACTCCGAGGGGTGATCGAAGACCTTTATTTAGCGACACAGCAAGCCTTATACATCCTCTGACCCTGAAGCAGTAATTTTCCACTAAAGCAGTAACTTCCCATTATCTTATCAGTTCAGCCTTACTCCCTTTTATCCCAGCACTTGCCTGTTACAGGTATTTGCAGTCTTCAGCAGCGGTTTCTAACTTGCGGTTTTCCCTTCTCTCATGTCGGCTCCAGCCGCCCCAGTTCTTGCTGCGGTTTACACAACCCTCATGCCGGAACGGAGCAGACCCAGACGCCAATACGGTGTGCAGAAAGCTCCCCACAAACCCTTATTAAATATCTCGGTCGGACCCGAAATAAGTCCTCATCTCATTATCCATAGGATACAGTTTTTTATCTCCGCTGACTTTATCTTCACCCTCGAACTTCTCGCAGCCTCTTTCAGACATAAAATCACTTGCTGCAGTACCTGAGGGGTTGCCATGGCCACTCTCTGCTCCCGATGCCAGTCGGGGCCATCCCTGGATCACGTCAGGGTCACCACTTGTTGTGTTTCTCACTTCAAGGCTTGCAGACCCCCATGGACCGGACACTCGCTCCTCCCCGGCGAGGACCAAATGAGACACTGACTCTAATGTAGAGGAAGCTCAAATGGCATTTATTGCGTAGTTACAAAGCCTTATATACTAGGGGCTGCTGATAACCCTGCCCTTAGTCTGCCTTCGTGGGAGGGTCCCTATTCTTTCCGTACACCGCGAGATCTTCCGAACGCCAAACCTTACACTGCAATCACTCAAGTTCATGCAGCACATTCCATCAAATTCTTAACATAAAAAAAAAAAAAACCAAAAAACCAACAACTTACACAGCCTTGGCATGATCTTCTCTTGCAGCCACAAAGTTGTATCAGTGGTTGTGGCCAAGTCCAAACCGGCGCTGCCAGTGGTGCTGGCTGTGAGGTCAGTGACTGTTACAGTTTGAGCCCAGACTTCCTTGTTTTGGAAATGTGCCCAATAGAGTATCGGGATTATTTCCTACAAGCTCCATAAACCCGGCATCCCATTGGCTAAAAGTGCAGGTCAAAAGATTTCTTCCGACAGATACTCCTTAAAACCTGCAGCCAGGAGGAGTCTCCTCCTCTTTGGACACCGGACAGCTTCGGAGAAAGAGCCACAGCGAGAGGGCTGGCTACCGTCCAGGCCGAAAGCCTGCGGCCTGCCCCCCCACCCGGGGCCTAACTCAGAACGGTTTCTGTTTATCGGCGCCCAGCTCTGCTGTGAATTGTTGTGGGACTCAGTCAGCATCTCTCTCTCGTATCGGGTAAGAGAAGAGCTATTTTTCACTCGGCGAGAATCTACCGCTGGATTCGGATGCGGGGGAAGCTCACCCTCCTTCGCGTTCCAGCCGCGAGGGCTTCTCCTTATCCGCATTTGAAGCCGCTTCGGTCAGGAGTGTCCTTGAATGTTTTTTTACAGACACTGGAAAAGATCTCCCCGCGAACTTGTTAAAATACTTCTCTAAGCTGTTAAAAACTTTAAATCACTTGGCCCGATGCCATTTTGGATAGACGCCATCTTCTGAGCTACCATCCTGGCGTGACGTCATCTCCTGGCCTGTGGCCAATCGGCCATAATTGTAGTTTCTTTTCCCTTTTCCTCCCTTTGCAGTGTGTTAACCCTTACTGTATTGTTTCCTGTTTTGCATTTAATATATAGTTGTGTGATATGATAGTATTTTAGAATTTTTATTAAAAGTTTGTTTCAGTTTCCCATCCATATATTCCGAGATTTGAGTTTTGTTTTCCCTTTTCCCTGTATCAATAAGGGATTTAAGGAGCGTTAGGGACCTTGAGTTTTACTCAGAGACTCAACCCCTAACAGTGACATAGTGTTTGGAAGCTGCTGCACATTGGTGGTCTGAGGTGCTTGAATAGAACAAACCCTGTTGGACTGTGGGGCACTGCGCCTCGCACCGCTCCTCCCGTTTCCCTGTATGAGGCAACCTTCTTTGTCAAATCTGGAGCGGCATTGCTTACCCCAGTGATATCCTTTCCAGCATTTCGGACACAACTCGCTGATACTGTCTGCTGCGCAGACCGAGGTCACCACTAAATCCTGTGGGCCACGGTGGGGCGCAGCAAGTCAGAACCACTGACCCAAAACACCATCCCACAGTTACTGCCATCCTGCAAGTGGGAAGAAAACATCGCTTTGTTTTTCACTTTAAGAGATCAAGGCTGCTCACTGCGCTGCACTGGAAAAACAGCGTACCGAGCACACAGAGGCGTACCTCCCACAGGCAGCTGCAGTGGGGGAGGCTCCGGTCTTCAAAGGCAAGAGCAGGGACGAAAAAACCCAGCTGCACAAGCCAGAGAAGGGGGTGAGGATGGGTGCACGAGCGTCGGCTGTCCTGCTTCAACTTCTCAAGCGCTTTTTTGCACCACTGCAGCTCTCCGTATCCCACTTTAAATCATATATTGAGTACTTGTCAACAATAACTGAGCTATCATCTTACAATCATGAGGACACAATATGTACGTTTCAAACACCATTTTAAGTAAGTTCATCACATAGGGGGATTTGACCCCCTAGTCTTTGAGCGCGCGTTGGAGTTCTTTTACGATACCAAAGTTGATGGGCTCCCACCTCGGTCACCGATTTGCTTCATAGGTTACTGGGCATAGAGTAAGGTCCTTTAAGAAGTCCAAGTCCGGGATCTAAAGGATTTTTTTTTTTTTTTTTTTTTTTTTTGGATACCGAAGATAAATCAGGGTATTCAGGCAGAGCCGAAGGCTCACAGGCTGGAAGGGTCGAGTCAGGGGGGCCTCAGGGTGGGAGGGTGAGGGATCCGTGGGCGCCGCTTTTTCTTTTTCTGCCACTTTGCTTCGAGTCGGGGGGGGTCACGGGGCGGGGGGGGTGAGGGATCCATGAATACTCCTTTACCTAACAACTGATCAGGTCCTATGGTTTTCAGCTCATCATTCTCATCTCTGTCCAAGTTTTTGAGTGCTTCTTCAGTAACTAATATTCTCCACTTGTCCTGCCACAACAGTCTCTGCACTGAAGTTAATATCATACCACACAGTTGCTCGCAATCAAACAGTGTCATGAGCTGCCCCGTCATGATATTTTCGAGGAGCCTCCTAGTGAACAGCGCAGACAAACCATGCTGTGTGACCGCCTTTCGTAGTTCTTTTACCATGTCCCAGTGCAGGGGTCGATGTTCCGGCTGGCCGTTACCCATCATAATGACAGGGAACGCCGCAATATTTTGGTTGCTGTCTTTCATTGCCTGGTGTCGCATTTCCATCCAGGTCGCTCGTGGGTCAGCTACAAGGGGTTTTGGCCCATCATCCCACGAATTGGGTGGGAGAGGCGGCCACAACAGTTTCGGTTGTGGTTTCGCTTCATCTGCGGACTCAGGAGGTGGTGGAAGCGGCCATTCCTCCCCTTCCCTGTCCGTCATAGTCGTCGTCGTTTTAGTTTTAACTTTCTCAGTTTGCATGGCAATAGATGGCAAAGGACACTGTGACGGCAACTGCACTCGCACAATGTCCTCAATGTCCTCTCCTGGGGGCTCCCCCGGGGGTGCGGAAGGTTCTACCACACTCGCCACTGCCCCGGCTGTCCCCGATTCAGTCTCGCCTTTTCCAGCTATCAGTTTGCGGGCTTCCGTGGCTAATTTGCCTTCCGCTCGTATATCATGAACCACCACTTTCATTATCTTCCAAGTGGTCACCAGCTGTGCATCCTTTTTATCTCCGGCGGCTGCAGCCTCCCACAGCACATTGCCTGCCTCTTCCCACTTCCAGGGGTCGAAAGCAGTTTGTATGTCCGGGGAGAAGCCCCGCTCCTTCAACCATATCAGCAAAAGTCTTAGACTGTATTCATCATACTTAATTCCTCTCTTAGAGAGTATATGCAGGAATAGGGTGACTATCGCTTTTTCCGCTGGCGTGGACTCTGTCTGCCCCATCCCGCTCCCCAGTACACCTTTCACGTCGTACAAATCTGGATTCGCTTTTCAGCAGCACCCGCTCCCGCTCTGGCGTCGATCCACTCTGGCGTCGGTGCTCACCTTACTTAAGGTCCCTGCGGGTATCCCCAGCGCCACTTCTCGGTCGCTGAACCCCTGCGCTGCTTCTTGTCGGTCGCAGTCTTCCCTGGGGTTGTCCTCCTTCCTCGGCGTCGGAATAATCACCTCGGGGTCACCATTTGTCGGGGACGATAATGACGGACTGCACGCACTTTATGAAAGTGATAACGCAGACGTTTATTGCAGCTTTTATCAGTGGTTTTATAGTCTACAAGGCTGTTCACGTGCTTCAAGGTTACATCCAATTGGCCTGTCAGTGAAGTTCACGCGCCCACTCTAACAAAGCAATTGGCTAGTTAGCTTTTCCTTGTGTACATGTTATTCTTCATTTTACTTCCTCATTCTTGTCTCTTCAGCCACCGTTCATGTCTGTTCATGTTAAAGATCTGACAGCAACAAGTCCTGCTGCTCGTCACCCACAAGAGGAAGTTATATACCTCAAGATGCAACACCTTGGCGACTAGGGGATAGTAGAACAGTTTTTGGAAAAGGGAAGTGGAACCAATGGACAGGCAACAGAATAATTGAATTTATGTGCCACTCAAAATTATACTAAAGATGTATCCTCGACCCCAGAATGTGCAGCTCTAAAAGAAAAATGAAAAAACCTGGACTGGGCCCTTGGAAGGGACATGGAAATATTTGGGAAAAGTAGATTGATGCATGACCTGGGGAACTAGTCTTATGGTCAATATTAGCAGAACTGATTGGAGATGTAACCAACTTTTAACTAAAAGTCAAGTAGCTTTTCTGAATCGTACCCTCACTATAGGTGGGTGTAAAAATCTTTCATGCCCAGAATATTGCAAGGAGACTGTACCCTCTCCAGGATACACTGTGTGGGCAACTTCGGACGGACACTGGACCACACGTTTAAAACTAAAATCAATTACCAGGCAAGTGACCCTGGGGTTATTAACCCTTTGTCCAATATAGAAGAAAACCCTGATTGATTGTGATCATAGTAATAGCAGTCTGCATACAGTGTGCTAAATGAATAATTATAAATAGTATATGGAAATAGTAAGATACATTAGAGAAGAAAAGTTGAGATCTCTCTAAAATTTAGAGAAATCTCAAAAGAGGGGAAATGTTCTGTTCCCTTGTAAATACTAGTCTGTACAATAGGGATATGAAAACCTTGGCGGTCTGGGAAAGGAATGAGAAACATCTAAACTGCAAGTCCACTGTCTGGGAAAGCAACAGAAGAAGACAAAACAGAAGAGAAAAGATGAGCTAACCTGTTTGAAGACCGGTTGAAACCTGCATAAATCACAACAAGCTCTGATAACTCCCCTTTCTGTGCCAATTATCGACCATATATGGGAGAGTTCCCATGAAAATCTTCAAATGCTATTTCTTCGGCGACCGGTAGGGCACAACAAATTCCACAAAATGGACCTTCTTAAGCTCAAGCTGCATGCGTAATAGCTATGCAAAATTATTAATCAGTTTTTGAATCGGTATGATTATTTGGGGGAAAATAATGACTATGTCTGTAATCGGGTGATATAAGCTTTGGTTGGGGCAGCATACGGGGTGCATGATTTGAGGGAAAGATCCTCCTTGCACACAGCGCTGATAAGATAAAGAAAATGCCTCCTTCTTAATGCTACATTGGTATTAAGGAGTTTTTCCTCCAGATTTTTGGTAACAATACTACTCAAAAGGACCCTTATGGAACCTTCTTGAGGTATATCACAGGATCAAAGGACAAAGCACATTGATTCTAACTGCCCTATCTGCTCTGAAAACATCTGGCAACAGTCCTGAACAATCTCAAACAGATGAAAAATATATCATCCTCTGTTGATGGAGCATGTGATTCTTGGTTCCCTACAGCTTTGTGTCATGCTGTTGGGCTTTCTAACAAGAGCTCTGACTGAATATTTTCCTGAACATGGGACATTAATAAAATTTGGATCTCAGCATTGATTTTCTCATGTCTCATAACAGGCTAGTTTGCATGGCTGCTTCTCCTTCAAAGGGGTAAATAATGTGTTCTCACTCCTTTTATTATCTAACTATTTTATAAAAACTAGGAATTTAATATTTTGTCATCACTGTATCAGGCAGTTCAAAAATGGTCATGAAGAGATGGATGAATAGACAGATATGCATTTATAAAAAAGATGACAACTTAACCTGGAAAAAACTCTTGCTGCAATTGTCTTTTTTTTTTCTTTTCTTTTTCTATTTTTTCCCCCCTACCAATAGAATTCCTCATTTTTCTTAAAGTGTCACCCAAGTCTGACATACAAGCTGGGATATTTTTAATCTGTATCAGTGACACATTTAGGGACCTGTGTTTCTCCCTTCATGAATTGGAATGGAAGCAATTATACAATAGAAAAGGCAGTTTTCCAGCTTCCTGTAAAAAGTAGGGCATGAGTCAGATTTACAGCTGCATTTAGGTTCCAAAGGTGCAGGGAGGCACCTAACAGGATTTACAACAGTACGTAACCACTTTAGGAGAGTGAATGGAATTAGGAGCCTAACTCTTCTTATTGCATTTCCAGATCACCTTCAAGTGCTTATTTTCATGTTTTGATGCATTTTAAAAAGCCACCTTCTGTTCCTTTCAGTGAAATATTCTCGGATTTCAAGCAATAATTCTGAGCATCATAGACTACTTTGTTTTTGTGTCAGAAGTGCCTTTTGCATGAAACCAGAAGAGATGTGTGTACTCTTGGGTATATAAACTTACAAGCATGTCCTGATATTCACATATACTCATAGAACAGACAGTAAGGAAACAAGAAATTCATTACTTCTTAGAAGTTTTTACGTAAAAAAAAGCCCCTGGTGAGGCATAAGAAAATGTCCTGCTAACTTATTACTTTGTGACTCAGATTATGTTGATTTTGGTAACTCACTGTTCTGTGAGTGGGAAAACTAGCTTCATTATAGAAGAAGGATGTATATGTTTGTGTGTGTCTTGCAGACTGTGTCAAAAAAATTAAAAAGTTTAAAGGACTTTCAGCAGTTTGCTACAAAACTATCCACAGGAAGAACTGCCAGCACAGTTCCAGCTGAGGAAAAGTTACAGAATTTCAAATGTCACTGTCAATACTAATTTAAGTGCTGTATGTACATGAGGAAAAAGAATAAACTACTGAAACAGCAATGACAATCTGCCTTGGAAAGGCCACCTTGGTGGCATTTTCCAAAAAATTCATAAGTATTAAGTTCAAGATACTAATGCTAGGTCAAATACAGGCTGATGAGCAACACCAAGGCTCATAAGTTTCTACCATCCCTTGAATGTGGTTTTAATACCCTTCTGCATCACTATCTGTTCATTAACATCTTAAGATTCAGATCCTCAGGTCCCTAACCATTTGAACAGGCTTGTATTGTGATGAAAAAAATCTAATGGCAAGATCCTTATCTGTCCCACTAATTAATACAAGTGGCTTGGACCAAAGGTCTTCCTTTTTCAAACCATACAAATTCATAGCTGCAAAGACGCATAACGTCATCTAAGGAGATAATCAGACCTGTCTTCCTTTTGATAAGTTTTCCTTTATACCATATAAATATGGTGTGTATATATATATAGAACCCATCTTGAACATGAGGAGGATATGAAGAATTTTAAAGTACGAGTTGAAGAGCTGGTGAAGGAGAATGAAGACCTGCATAAGCAATTAAATAAAAATAACTTTATTACCCCTACAGAATGGCAAGTTATATTACTAGAAATTAAATTAAAAGCTACTCATTATTTTGCTCGTTGCATGCAAACTTTTAAGATTGTAGATCTTAAGGAACAAATTTTGTTCCCCTCAAGCAAACCTAAGTTTTGCTAAGAGTTAATAGGGTCACGATGATGTCTTGTTGAAACAATGCTGATCTGCAATGCCTGAAATAACTTTGGAGTACAGATTGAATAGTGAATGTGCAGTTTTGCACGTGAAGCCCATGTAATTCTGTCCCAGACCTTGCAGGTTACATACTTAACTTTTACACTTCTACTAACAGTAGGAATGTGCCAGTGACATCAGTTTTTCATCAATATAACATGGTGTTGGCATGTGGCTTTAGAAGAATTTGATGTTTTTGAGAAGTGAAACAATGCAAACATAATGAATTTAAGCCGTATAAATATGAGGCTTAATAACAGTGTACCTAAGTCAGCTCTTTCACGGGCACCCCCTTGCCATGGGGAAAGAGCTTGCGTGCCCTTGTGAAGTTGAGAGCTATGCTGGTGGTGGCATATGCCTCCGGTAGGGTCTCCCAAGCCAGACAGGTCTCAACTGAAGGGTCAGACAAAGTGTGTCCACGGGCAGGATGGGCTCACTAGCCTTCGGGCAACCATCCTAGGAGAAGGACAACTCTAACTCCAAACCTGGGCAGATGGAGCTCGTTTAGCCCTGTAAGGCCATCCATCTAAGAGAAGGATACTCTAACCAAATCTACGACCTGAGGACTTCGCTGTCACCGTCCAAGCTTGCTAGGCCCTGGCAGATGAACCTCAGGTGTAAAGGGTGGGGCCAGTCTCGCGCACGCTGCGCCTCACCTAAAAAAAAAATCCACCGCGCAGGCTTGAAGGGTGTACTCACGTTTAAAGCCCTTCCCAAATCTTCGTCCGCGAAGCCAAGCCATGATGATGATGATGATCACCAAATGGCAATAACCTAAAATACAATAACACACTAGGTATTAATGTAAAGTTTAAATACATGTCTTTGACTTGGCTGTTTGCTTAAGTGAATTTGACCTTCCCTTCCTTCTGTCTAAAATCTCCCTGTTATGTTGTTATAGAGTGTGGCATCTGTATAGCATTTTCTTTTTCCTTATACCATGGGAACAAGAAAGTTAACAATAAATGGGTAAGCAAAAAATTTCTTTTCCTCAATTGCAGTGGATTCTTGAAAAGTGTGTTGATATAAAATTTCTTACTCCCCACCTTTACAGAGGACTTTTCACAAAAACAACAATAACAACAAAAACCCACAGATTTATTTGGTTCTGCCAAATTAACCATTAAAGAAGAAGAATAATAAAGGTTTACCCTCCTTTAGTCTGCAACCAGTGATGAACTATAAATCAAACAAATTCTTTTCTTCACTGGGAAAATAAAATCCAAATACAGTAGCATCCAAATAATTATTGGTAGTCTGGATGTCATGGCATGGCTGTTCCAGTAAGGATTCGTAGGATCCCGGGGCGATTAAAAACCACAGGCACGCACACAAGGATAACTGTGTTTATTTTATTTACAAACAGACTAACTATAGACATATATATATATATCTCCACATACTATTAGAGTTTAGGCTTCTAAAGTATTATGACTAAAATTACTGCTAATATGATCGAGACAACTAACAATACACCCTGTTAGAATTTAGGCTTCCAAAGTATCACAACTAAAGTTACTGTTAATAGGATTAAAACAACTAACAAAGCACCCTGTGGACATTCGAGGGCAGTATAAGCAGTCCCGTCTGTCCAAGTGCAATTCATCATGATGAACTTGGGGGGGGGGGGGGGGGGGGGAGGAGAGGAAGAAGAAAGTTACCTCAGTTCATATACATACCGACCCTAGGACAGCAAGTGATGTCCAAATCCACAGCATCCCCAGCATAGATTGTTTTTGGGATGAGGCGTCGGTAGGTACCGGACCCTTTGCGGGTGTCCCCGCGGAGGGCAGCGTGGTCCTCTCTTGCCATATAGCTACCTCGTCTCTGTGCTCAAACAGCACTACCTTGATAGCAGAGGTTAAAGCCGCCCCTCACATAACGTGTGGCCAGTCTGTATGTGTGGACCGTCCCAAACCCCACCTGTCAATGACATAATCTGTAACTTCACGCATGCCCAATTTCACTGCTGGGGTCGCTGTTTGATGGTCGTTTGACTTCATCTTTACTCTTCTTCCTCGATAAGAGTTTTGTGAACATGGGAAAACTCACTGTTGTGGCAACTCCCCTCCTTTTCCCATCCTTTGGCATCTGATCACAAGGCCGGTGGTTATGAGCTCATCATGGGAGAATCCGCTTTGTTGCAATTAGTCCACTACCCTCACCCTATCACTTCTCCTGAGAAAGCTCGCTATCTATTGTTTCTTGCAGAGCTTCCAAAACTCCCACTGCCCTGTGGTTTCTTGCAAAGCTCCGTGTTCCATCTCGGACCAAACTGTTTAAAGGGGCCGTCTGACACACATGGCACAATGTACAAGATTCAATTTTAACTACAGATTACAGCCCAGCAACCTTGTAGCCCTGAATGTGAAACAGACACGTCACCTTCTCCCATCAGGAAGTGTGTCAAGACTCACATAGGCAGGGTGACCTTTTGCCAGAGGTAATGTATCTTGTATGCAAAAGAGTCGGGGGAAAAATGTCAGATGTTCTCTGGTCCACTCCTCCCCCTCCTTTTTTGAGTCAAAACAGGCAGAGTCACTTCCCAGCATGATATTCCGTGTTTCAACCCTTCTCATCCAGGCCACCAAATTCACATGTAGCACTGTGATAAAGGGTTCACTCTGCACCACGTACCAGGACATAATGAACTAAACATCCCAGGGAACATTTTATGGTGCTTGAATCTCATGCATCAACTTCCCTTGTTTTTGAATAGTGAAATACAAAAGCAGTTAAGTGATGACCTTACTGTCAGAGTGGGTTTGGGCTCCTATCCAGCTGCTTTGGACTTGCAATTTGTACATGTGTGTGTCTGTGTGCTGTTTTTTGTGTGTACTGCTGTCTGAGGCTCACTTGCGCAAGAGGTACCTGCCTTCCCCCAAGCAGCAGATTTCTTGTGCAAAGTGGGAGGGCTGCATTCGGACTGAAGATACACCAGAGTAAACGCAACACACCTCTGATGAATTAAAGTTACTCTAGGTTTAGACCTGTGTTGCTGTGGCAGTGCAACCCCCCTGACTGCCTGCATAAAAGACAGGGCCTGGAGAAGCATCTGAAAATACCAGATGCCTACCCCCAGGGCTATTGGCGCCTCAGAGTCTGGGCTCCATTAACTGGCTCCTTATCTGTGTTGACTCAAAATGCCCACAGCTCACACTCGACCAGGGTATAAATGGAGCCCTGCCGGAGAACCATTTGGAGTTGGTTCTCCTCAGAGCCGCAGGCTGTGCAGTTGGAGGCTCTCCCCTCGTATCGGGATGCCGTCTGAGTGTATCTCCCTGGGACTGAGTGACCCTCACCCTGACGTTGGTGAGTGACCCTCTTGGTATTTCTAAGTAGGAGATTCTCCCTTTAGATCAGTGAGGTGTGCACACTGTGGGTCATCTTCTTAGCTTGTGCTTGTTAGTGTTCAGAAATCTGTTGTGCAATACTAATTCCCAGATGACATCCAAACCTGTAATTGATTTGGTCAGTTGGAGTGCCGGGCAAATTTGCCTGCAATAAATCCATGTTTTTTTCAAATAGCTGCTGCTGTCTGTTCTGTGGGTGCCTCCATGACAGTTGCTTAGACCCAAAAGGGGCCTGCAGACTGAGAAAGAAGCCAGGCAAGACAAACAACAATTTTTCCTGAATATTAAAGGCCTAGCTCCCATGAATTTAATATTTGCACTATTCAATGTTTTGAAGATCCAACTGTGAGCTCTTCTTCCTACACAGAAAGACTATTTCTATTTACAAAAGTACATAAGAAACAACTAAAAATTAACAATCAGGGACTTGATCATAATATGGCCTATTTACTCATCATTATCTTGTAATTTAGGGTGCTGTATAGTACACAGAGGTGGTCTCTACTTATTGTCTTTCAGGTTCACTCATTTAGCAGCAGTTCCTGTTTGATCCCCTACAAGAAACACTGCCAGCATGGTACTTCTCAGTGCCAAGATGTAGGCTCCCAGATCCCAGTTTGTTGCATGGCAGTGAGGGAAAAGCCTGGGCTTCTGCTGCCACTCTCTAGGGCTGTTCACCAGCTACATTCCTCTGGTGAAAGGCCAGGCAGGGAAGGGAAGGGAAGGGAAGGGAAGGGAAGGGAAGGGAAGGGAAGGGAAGGGAAGGGAAGGGAAGGGAAGGGAAGAGGATTTTTTTTGTTTTGTTCATCCTTAATTCTCAGCATGATTGGAAGTAGCTAATTGTTTTACATCTTAAGATATTGCTCTTCCAGGAGCTAGTTCACTGTCATCATCATCATCATCATCATCATGGCTTGGCTTCGCGGACGAAGATTTGGGAAGGGCTTTGCCCACGCTTATTGCAAGCGCGCTGATGGCTGAAAAGGCCAATGCGGGATAGGCAAGACCGGTTGCAAAGAGCACACCAGAGGGTCTCCTTGGGTGGTATTGCCATTTCGTCCCTTGCCTGTCGCTACAGGGCTTTGCAAACGTGAGTACACCCTTCAAGCCTGCGCGGTGGATTTTTTAGGTGAGGCGCAGCGTGCGCGAGACTGGCCCCACCCTTTACACCTGAGGTTCATCTGCCAGGGCCTAGCGAGCTTGGACGGTGACAGCGAAGTCCTCAGGTCGTAGGTTTGGTTAGAGTATCCTTCTCTTAGATGGATGGCCTTACAGGGCTAAACGAGCTCCATCTGCCCGGGTTTGGAGTTAGAGTTGTCCTTCTCCTAGGATGGTTGCCTGAAGGCTAGTGAGCCCATCCTGCCCGTGGACACACTTTGTCTGACCCTTCAGTTGAGACCTGTCTGGCTTGGGAGACCCTACCGGAGGCATATGCCACCACCAGCATAGCTCTCAACTTCACAAGGGCACACAAGCTCTTTCCCCACGGCAAGGGGGTGCCCGTGAAAGAGTAGTTCACTGTATGCAACTGTTTAAAGCATTTGAATATGCTTTCTGTGTGCGCAGTTTTCTGCTTCAATGTCCTTCCTTGGCTGACTTTTCCTAGCCTCATTCTTTAATGCAAAGGACATTTGCAATGAAAATGGGATCTCTGCTTCTTATCAGTTCATCTGCTCCTACTGCTCATTTCCCCACCTGAAGTCACAATCCTTCACTTGTGACCTCACTGCAGGTTGCTGTGGTGAGAGGATTATGATGTTGTAAATAGAGGTTTCTAACTTCAGGAAGAGAATGAGCAGCCATAGTAGATTAACTCCTCTGAAATTAAGATCCTATCTTCATGCAAATGCTGTGAACAATAAAAGGACAAGAGGAAAAATGGCAGAAATTGCACAAGCAGGATTGTTGCTAAATACAGAGCACAATTATTACTTGTCCCATTCCACATCTGGAGCAGGGTTAATAGGACAGACCCTGTAACTCCTGGGGTGATTCAGAGAAGTGATTGGCATTTGCACAAATTTTAAAGTAACCTTCAGACAGCTCTGATATGTCCCTTAGTACTGCTGATGTCGACTGCTGTGTTGGGTGACACTAGATTTAAATCAGTATGGCCTATTGAAGGGAAAATAGCACAAGCCTTTATAGCTTGAAATAAGAACCAATTACCACAATCAGGAACTGTAACTAACTCACGTACTTTGTGGTTCAGGCTCACAGAGGGATGCTTAATAGTGAGTGACGCTGACAGTGAGGACCATTCCAGGAGAGCTGTAGGGCAAGTTACTCATAACCAGGTAGACTTTCTGGTGAAGCAGTTTTCTAAGACATGTTTCTATCATGCCATGGGGAATGCGATGTAAAGGTATACAGCCTTACTCAGTTTGATGCAGGTGTCTGATGCAGTGCAACTTATATCTATTTAGTGGTGTCCTAGAAGTTGTATTAGCACAACACTGAACCTGAATTATCAATTCCTTCTCTTCAGTAGCTGAAGCAACAAGGATTGCTTTCAGTTATAGTCAGCTCTGGTGGCTAAATTTGAGCCCTCTGTGCCATGTTCCTAGTGTGAATATGCCTACAGATATACCTTTTACCCAGTGTATTGCCTCATTATGCATTTGTGAACTCCAAGCTTGTTGGACTCTGTATATGTATAAGTAGCTGTTGGGCAAATGAATTTATAATCACACTGGATAAAATGTGGGAGATGAAATAGAGTCAGGGTGTCAGAGTAGATTAGAAGCTCCCCCATCTCCAAGTCGGACCCACCTCTGGCCAAGGCCAAGCCAATCAGTGCTTCTGTGATAACATATTTAAGAAGGGAAAACCTGTTGGGTGACTTCTTTTTTGGTTTGGGAGTTCTTTGTATTGGAAAGGAGTGGGACAGAAGACAGACAACCATGCAGACACTGAGGTCAGTGAGGAAGAAGGGGGAGGGCACGCCAGAGCAGCCATTCCCCTTTGGCCCATGGTGAGACATCAGGCTAAGCCTTTGCAGCCCTTAGAGATCAACGGTGGAGAAGAATCCCATCTGCAGCCTGTGGAGGACCCCATGCTGGAGCAGGGGACTGATCCCAAGGAAGGCCATGACTCTGAGGGAGGCCCATGCTGGAGTGGTCCATCACTGGGAGGATTAAGGCCCGTGGAAGGGACTCACGTTAGTTGGAGAAGATCGTGGAGGACTGTCTCCTGTGGGAGGAACACCATGTTACCACAGGGGAGGAGTGTGAGGAGTTTTCCCCCTGAGGAGAAAGGGTTGGCAGAAACAACATGGAGTGGACTGGGACTGTCTGCAACCCCCCCATTCCCTGCCCTCCTGAGCCACTGGGGGAGAGGACATAACAGAGCTGGGCCTGGGAAGACAGGAGGGGTGGGGGAACATGTATTTAAGATCTGGTTGTGTTTATCACTGTCCTACTCTGATTCAATTGGTGAATTGTCAGTAGTTTTGTTTACATTAAATTGATTTTGTTTTCCTCAAGCTGAGTCTGTTTTTTGCCCATGACCATAACTTGTGAGTGTGTCCTCCCTGTCCTTTTTCTTGACCCTCAAGCCTTTTGTTGTATTTTCTCCTCCCCATCCCACCAGAGGGGGGTAGGACTGAGCAAGCAGATGCGTGGTTGTTTTGTTGCCAGCTGGGTGGGCTCAAACCACAGCAGTTTGGAGGTTTTTTTGTTGCTGTTTTTTTGTGGGTTTGGGCAATTTTTTTTGTTTTTCTTCTAGACGATTGAAATAAGATTTGAAAAGGGGTGTGTTTTCTAGCAGATGCTTAGAAACAAAGAAGTAGAACTCTTTCCAAAAATGTATTCCTGCTTCTTAAAATGTAGCTTTCAAATCTAAACATATTTTTCAAATTAAAAAAGAAAAATAATAAAATATTGATTTTTTGCCATAAAGATGTCTCAGTGAAAAGTAAGGATTGCTTCCCAGTACATTGTCTCAAACAATTCTTCCTTCTCAGGATCTGTTTATAGATTAGATGACAATTTTAAAGATTTTGGATTAAAACTAAATAGCTGCTGTGTAATTTAGACCATCTAAATACAGCTGTGTGTATAATTAATAGTTATGTGTCCTTTAGTAATAGAAGATAAATATTTTTAAAAATATATTTTCAATCAGCATTTGTGTGTATTCAAACAGTTTTAACAATATCACTGGAAGGAATGAGATATTTGCACTCTTTCTCAAAGGCTACTGCAGTTCACAAATAGTTGTTTACACCTCTATTAAAACAATCACAAATGATTTCAGTTGGATTTTATAAAGAAAGCTCATCCTCATCATTGGAGATTGAGTGAAAGTTTGCCAATATGAGCTCTGATCATATATTTTTAATATCTGAAGTTTGTAAACACCAAAGGGAGGAGCCATAATTAGAATGATGAGCAGATGGTCTGATAACCAGTAAGTCATCATAGCAAAGAAATGACAAATTGTAGTGGTATGTTGGGACGAACATCCTCATCAGCCAGGCTTATTAGGCTTGAAATATTCTCTCAGGAAAGTTGTGAAAATGCCCAAATTTTAGAATCTTGGTGAGAACATAGTCTATGATTTAAACCAGTATCTCATAATATACTGTGGCATCTATTATACACATGGAAACACTTTTAAAAAAAGGAAGTTGTGAGATCTCATGTGAGATGTAGTCTACACAGAAGCCAAACATATACAGGAAATAGGAGAATAAAGAAAACAAATGAAGGGGTCCATGAAAGGTAAGAAGTGTTCTTAGTTAGTTTTTAAAATATATATTTTACAAATGTACCTGTTGTAAAGGTCCAATTTGTACGAGAAGTTGTCCCCCTTGTGTTCTGGCCGACCTCAGATAAATCTGGGAGGCTCAGGGGCGGCTAGACCTACCTTTCGTTTCAGATTCGATCACCTCTAGTGAGATTGAGACACAAACGAGGTCAGATGTTGTCGGTTCACCCTTTTATTAACTGAAGTAAAGGAGGAATAGCGATAGGAAAGAGTAGAAAATAGGATGAAAAAAGTGAAGCAAGACGTCAGAATAGAAAGGCTCAAATAGTTCACCACCATGGATCCGCGACATCTCATGGGTCCGAGTTTCTTGAGTCTTTGGTGGTGGGTTATCACACAGGGGTCTGTACGAGCGGCTGTTTATACCTCATGAGAGGCACAGTTTCTAAGGCAACGGTACATTTCCAAGCCCTTGCCCATGTGAAGATGTGATAGCAGGAACTAGTTAATCACAAATAATGAGAAGACATGCTCCACGAGCCCCTAGCCCTGCTCCACACGCCCCCAGTCCCGCTTTGCATGCGACATTCATGTGATCACTGGAAATAGTTGTTAGTTCCAAGAGGAATGTTATCCTAACCTTTCAGTCTCGCCCCTCCGCATATTCGCAAGTAGTTGCCAGGACATAATTGGGGCCTTGCAGTGGTCCTTAACAGCTAGCAGGCCTCAGCAAGTTCTCAGGTTACACCTTGAAATTTTGCAGGCAAGCTTTGAGACAAATGGCTCATTCTCCGGCTCCTTACACCTGTATAATTAATTTTTAGATTCTAACAAGTTCTAATTGCATGTGCCCTTTCTTCTTCAACTTATATAACATGGATATTTTTTCCAAGGTCAAGAAGAATTTTCAGTTATAACATAGTGGCCCCTTAAAACATGTTAGTCTACTCTTTTGTGCAAAGAAATGGGGGTGATGTTTATCTGTATACCTATAACTGTACCAAAGTCCCATGAGATAATCAATATAACCTGTTTGTACACTGTTAAATCAGGACTTTCTTGCTTAAAAAAACCAACCAACCACCACTACCACCACCACCAAAAAGATAAAAATTGGGAACTAAATGATCCATTTTCTAAGTAAGGCAGCATGTTTACCCTTTCTGTACCGGGCCATTCCAATTAGGATACTATTTGAGCAAAACTGCCTATTAAATAACAAAGAATTCAGGCAGTGTAACTCTGAATAATCTGAACCGAAATTTAAAAGATCTATACAAAGTAAATAACCTCCAGTAGTACTATAGTTATATATCTATTTATTTTTTCTTCATTCTCACAACTCCATTGGAAAAAACGTAAAAGCTTTATCAACTACGCGCCATAACCAAAGCCTGTGGCAGAGGGCTAGGAAAGTCACACATATGCTCAAATCTGGATTGTTTTTTTATTCACTACATTTTCCTCCACACATGAACAGGATCAGAAAAATAACCTAAGCCACAGAGGGTGGGGGGAAGAAGTTAAGAATTAGGTTAGAGTCTTGAAAACAACAGACCCTGAAATCTTCGATTTTACAAGAATGACAGTGCTGGCTTCCCTTCACATTATTATGTCTCAGCCTTTACAAGTCTGAACCTTAAAAGCAGAGATCTGTCTTTGTGACTGGTTGGTGAACACAGGGAGAGGTCCAAAGAGTAACTGAGAATAAATGGATATATATTCCTTAATGGAGAAAGCTTTTTGCTGTTGGAGAACAGGGAGAATGAACAAGGTGTGATTTAATTTTGAGACACATAATCATTTTTAAAAAATAATATACAGGGTCAGTTCTGATTCAGAAAGGAGGAATGTACTATATGCACTTTTGAACACAACCTGGAGGCTGGTGTGAGTCTATCAGAAAGGCTATGAGAGAGCTGAGACTGTTTGGGAAGTGCCATGAGGCTCTGGGCTGAGTTGACCCTGGCTGGACTGAAGCTCTAAGGACAACCAACCTAGCTCAGGACTGACTCTGGAGAGGCCTTTCTCACCCAGAGCTTGAACTGCAATCATTGCAAGTTACAGACCCTTTTGAATAGAAAGTATTGCAAAACAGGAGATGGATCTGTTCATACCTGGAACCCTGTGCCTGTAACACAAGGAGGGGAGATAATGGTAGTTAGAAGAATGCATTGCCTCACTATTTTCTCACAATAATACACAGAGGATGATAGCTAAGATTAGTAAAAAGACACTTCAGGGGTCAAATTCTTACCTAAATCAGTAATAAACTGCCAGCAAGTCAAAATTTATTCCATCCTTCCCTCCAAGCATTGTCACAGCACCATTGGACAAAATGCTTGATGAGCAGTGAAATTTTACCCATCACAAGTAGCCAGATGATACATTTCAGTATCCAAGGCTTCTAGATTTGCACTTGAAGTGACATTAAGTTTTGTTTCAGAAATTACCCCTGCCAAAAAGGTTATAGGAATAACAGGCTAGTTGATTGTCGTGGTTTAGGATTTCAGCTCCAGGGCAAGGGGGGCTGCCCCACCTCGTTGGGGCACGAAAGGAGGTTTGCCGCCTTTTGTTTTGGTTAGGTAGGGAGGAGTGGGGGAAGGGGCTGACAGGCCCCTGTAATTTGCATTGTGAAACGAAGCCCCCGGCTCCAATTTCGAGCCCTCCCCTGGCCCAAGCCGTGTCAATCAACGTCTCCACAAAAAAACCACTATAAATAGGAAGGGGGGAATGTTTCTTTTCGGCACTCTCTTTTGTTTGGAAGGGCAAGGATGAAAAAGGAGAACCACTGAAGCAGTCACCTTGGCAACAAGAAGTTTGCTTCAAGTATATGCTGGGACAGTAAAGAACTTCCGTGTGGCAAGTAGACTTTTAACTTTGTTGATCACTGGTGGGGGAAAAGAAGAGAGACTGGGATGCAGGGACCTTATGTGTGTGTCCGTCCGTCCGTGTGTGTGTGTGTGTGTGTGTGTGTGTGTGTGTGTGTGGTGTCCCCCCACCACACTGAGAAGTGATTGATCACCGGCAGGGGAGAGAGAGGACGGGTTGGAGAGCCAAGAATGGAGGCACGGCTGGAATGCAGAGACCTGGATACTCCCTGGAAATACAGTGACTTTGAGCTTTGGAACTGGGCTGGTGCAGCACTGGGGAAGTTGGCCCGGGCAATGGACATCCCCCACATGGAATGGAGGCGGTCGTGCTGAGCTGCCTCCTGTGGGGCGAGAGAGCCATGTATTCAGAGGACGTTTGTCCCACAGAGCAGCCTGGAACTTCATGCCAGAGGTTAAAAGGACTGCGTCCCCACCTCCAGCGCCGAGTGCGGGTGTGAGGATGCAAGGTAGTAAACCGAGCAAGGGAAAAGGGGAGGAGTGAAATGAAGGTATATGTATTTAAGATCTCACTGTTCTCTTTCTTTCTGTCCTACCCTAATTTAAGTGATGATTTGTGGGTTTTGTTGTTTTGAATTAAATTAATTTCGTTCCCCTTAGTCGAGCCTGCTTCTTTGCCCATGGTCATAAGCAGTGTATTTTACACTCTCCATTCATCTCCCACCTTGAGCATTGTTTTGTTTTCCTCCCAGGGGAGATAAAACTGCTCTGGGAGCAATTGTCGCCTGAGCTGCTGGGTTTTCAAATGGCGACATTGATCCTCCATTTTTATGTGGACTGTGAGGAAGCTGTCAGCCTGGGTGGTCTTGTGAAACATTTTATATATAGGAAATGAATTTTTTGATGTGGACATCTGTCAAACAGGGATTAGATTAAAACTATGCTTTTTAGTTTACTGAATAAAGTAGAAAATCTGCCACTGATACCCATGGAGATTAGTTCATGTGAAGAGCAATTCATAAGTAAAAAATTTCAATCTTGAAAATAAATCGATAATTATTTTAGAGATAAAGTTACTTGTCATTTTTACAACATTTTGATTCAAAATTGCTTCAAATTAATTTGATTTTGGTTAGTATAACATGGGGCTTTTATCTCCACATTTGGTACCTGGAAATGATGCAAAAGAGGCACTGAGTCAAATGGCTACATATCCACATAATCTAGATTCATTTTAAAACAAGTCTGCTGAGTTGTGCCTGGAATGATGCAGACATCTGTGGAAAAAAACCTAGAAAACACATGTAGCAAAATAGTTTCAAAGATTTGGGGGTATGTAGCAATCTCTGGTAGATGCTGGAATATTTTTGAAGTAATACTGCATTTCTTTTGGCACCTGACTGACTTGCCTCACTCAGCCTCCTGAGACTTCCCAAGGTTTCTTTTCAAGACCAGATTCCACAGAGATATCTAAGCATGCCACCTATATCATGTCAAACTCAATGGCACTGAAAGTCTTTTCTCAACAGGCATTAGTTTCTTCAGTGGATCAAGATGGACAGCACTCAGTTTCTGCTAATTTTTTGGTATTTTTTCTCAAAGCTTGAATTTCTTCCTCTTCTGTGCCCAGCTAGGAGTGCTTGACCCATAGTTATCTCCTTCTGAGATATCAATTAGGGAAGGCCCTCTCTTCAGTAACCCACTGATGCCATGCTAGCAGAAAATTTGGCTCCTATGCTTTTCCATTTTTGTTTCTTCAGGGAAACTTCCAGACACAGGCAGTACTTTCACTCCATTACAAACTCAATTGTTCTTACTGGAGTAATGAGAGTTCAGTACTGAGGTTTTCTATCTGTGACCTTTAGCTCTTGGGAGAATTAGAGGATTATTCAAAAAGGGTTCCTTACATAGTTGGTAAGAAAAAAGTTAATTGCCATGAAGTTTGATTTCTTGACAATGGGAGCTATAGCTCTCCTGGAAAAAGTTTTAAAGGCCAGCAAATAGAACAGATAATTGAAAATTAATGTTCAGGTACCAGCTGTAATGACTGAAGTGAGCTTCAGATTGTGGAGATTGGTGCAGAGCCAGGCTCTGAGGGAACGGTATGGCATTTGAACTGAAGTCTTACCATGACCAATCTAGTAGCCTTCTATAACAAAATGACTACATTGATGGACAGGGGAAGAGCTATGGATGTCATCTGTCCGGACTTCTGTAAAGACTTTGACATGGTCCCCCACAACAACCTTCTCTCTAAATTGGAGAGAGATGGATTTGATGGGTGGACTGTTTGGTGGATAAGGAATTGGTTGGATGGTCACATCCAGAGGGTAGTGGTCAATGGCTTGATGTCCAGATGTAGACTGATGACAAGTGGTGTTCCTCAGGGGTCCGTACTGGGACCAGCGCTGTTTAATATCTTCATCAATGACATAGACAGTGGGTTCGAGTGCACCCTCAACAAGTTTGCAGATGACACCAAGCTGAGTGGTACAGTTGACACACCAAAGGGACAGGATGCCATCCAGAGGGACCTGGACAAGCTGGAGAAGTGGGCCTATGTGAACTACATGAGGTTCAATAAGGCCAAATGCAAGGTCCTGCACCTGGGTCGGGGCAATCCTCAATATCAAAACAGACTGGGGGATGATGTAATTGAGAGCAGCCCTATGGAGAAGGACTTGGGGGTTCTGGTGGATGAAAGGCTGGACATGAGTTGACAATGTGTGCTTGAAGTCCAGAAAGCAAACCATATCCTTGGCTGCATCAAAAGCAGCATGGCCGGCAGGTCAAGGGAGGTGATCCTGCTGCTTTATTCCACTCTGAGACCTCACCTGGAGTACTGTGTCCAACTCTGCAGTCCTCAGCACAGTAAAGACATGGACCTGTTGGAGCAGGCCCAGAGGAGGGCCACGAAGGATCAGAGGGATGGAACACCTCTCCTATGAAGAAAGGCTGAGAGAGTTGGGGTTGTTCAGCCTGCAGAAGAGAAGTCTCCAGGGAGATCTTATTGCAGCCTTCCAATACTTAAAGGGAGCTTATAAGAAAGATGGGGACAATCTTATTAGCAAGGCCTGTTGTGACAGGACAGGGGGTAATGGTTTTAAACTAAAAGAAGGTAGACTTAGACTATATATGAGGCAGAAATTTTTTACAATGAAGGTTGTGAAACAGTGGCACAAGTTGCCCAGAGAGGTGGTAGATGCCCCATCCCTGGAAACATGCAAAGTCAGGTTGGATGGGGCTCTGAGCAACCTCATCTAGTTGATGTCCTTGCTTCCTGCAGGGGGGTTGGACTAGATGACCTTTAAATGTCCCTTCCAACGCAATGCATTCTATGATTCTATGAAGCTGCAACCTGTAGTCCAAGAGCAATCAAGAGACTTCAGGGCCTTGAGATGGTTGGTGAGGGAATCTGGAGCACAGGTTAGTTTTTCCTCTCTCCTTCCGTTTCCAGGCAGTGACATTGGAAGGAACAGTCGGAACCACCCTAATATCTGTCTCTGTGGCTGTTGTCACCACCACAATTTTGGGATTTTTGATAACCAGATGGCCTACATGGCACCAGGCTTGCTGGCATTAGATGGGATATACCTTTCTCAAAGGAGGAAGAGGGTCTTTGCTCAGGAGCTTGTGGGGCTTTAAATTAGAGTTGAAGGGGAAGGAGGATACTATCAGGCTTGCCAGTGACAAGTTGTGATATGACATGCCATGGTTAGTGGGACAGGATGCTAGTGAGGGCCCTCAGCCTGTTGCTCTGAGGTGTGCTGGGGACACTGCAGCACTCTTGAAGTCATATGGAGATGAGCCAGGGGCTCCTGAGGTAGCAGGAACCAACAGGGAAACACCGGTGAAATACCTCAAAGGAATTAAAGGGTGTTCCTCCAAGAAGGTGACGTGGCCGAGAGCCCAGCTGAAGTGTCTCTACACCAACACACCCAGCATGGGCAACAAACAGGAGGGGTTGGAAGCTACCATGCTGCTAGAAAGCTACAATCTGGTTGCCATTACTGAAACTTGGTGGGACAAATCCCATGACCGGAGTGTGACTATTGATGGCTACAGGCTGTTCAGAAGGGACAGGTGAGGAAGGAGGGGCCAGAGGTGTTGCCCTCTATGTCAAGAAATGGATAGAGTCTGAAGAGCCGTCCCTGAAAAATAGGCGCAAGCAGGTCAAAAGCTTATGGGTAAGAATTAGAGACTGAGGCAATAAAGGAAACCTTGTGGTTGGTGTCTACTACAGGCTGCCTGAGCAAGGGGAGCCTATTGACGAAGCCTTCTTACTCCAGCTACAGGAGGCATCGCACTCACAGGCTCTCGTCCTGCTGGGGGACTTCAACCACCCCAACATCTGCTGGAAAAGTAGCACAGCAAGCTGTAGGCAATCCAGGAGACTCCTGGATTGCATTGAGGAGAACTTCTTAAGCCAGGTAATAGACAGCCCCACCAGAGGGGATGCGATACTGGACCTGATGGTCACCAATGCAAGTGAACTCATTGGTAATATCAAGATTGGGGGCAGCCTGGGCTGCAGTGATCACGCACTGGTGGAGTTCAGAGTCCTGAGGGATATGGGTCAGGCCAAAAGTAAAATCAGGACCCTGAATTTTAGGAAATGAAACTTCCAACTCTTCAAGGAGTTAGTCAATAGGACCTCCTGGAAAACTGCCCTCAGTGACAAGAACAGAGCTTGCAGATCTTTAAGTATACTTTCCATAGAGCACAAGAACTGTCTACATTTAGCCGATATCCAGGGCCAAACTACAGCAGTTGCTCTATCACCCAATGACCCCTCCCCATCCAAGAAGGGGAACTGGAAAAACAAGAGGAGACCCACAGGTTAAAATGGAAACAGATTTAATTAAACAGCCAAACTAATACCAAATATCAGTATAAAGTATAGAAAGTTATATTCAGCCCAGCAAATGTACAGCAGTTGCAATAAATGAGAAGGCAGTCCACAGGATCCCAAACAAGAGATCCCCCTTGATAATGAGCATGAACTTTATGGTCTGGGATACACCTGTGAGCCAGCTCAGGTCAGCTGCCCTGGCTGACTCCAAACTGCTAATGGCCTGCAGACCATGGCTGGCCTGTGATTCTGTCCCAGCAAAAGGAGCACAAGCTTCCAATCCCCAGGTGTAAGAAATCAGGTAAGAAAGGACTCGATAACCTTTAAAGGTGCCTCCCAACCCAAAACATTCTATGATTCTATTAAAAAAAAATCACCTTCAGTTATTTTTTTTTCCTTCTTGTTGACTCTACTTTCTTGTTTGCAAAGCTAGCTGAACTTTAACTTAGCATTGACACATGATTTGAGGAGCTCATTTGTGTTTTCCTAGAGCTGCCTTCCCTCCTCCCCTCTAAGGGAGGCTGCACAAACTGGGTTCAAGGCATCTACCTCCAGTCACACTGCCAGAGATAAGACTGGGAAGGGACTGCTTATTTAGCATTTAAAAAACAGAGGCTATGCTTACCTCTTAAGCAGAAAATAATTGATCGGCAATAGTGATTAAACATTGTTTAGTCACAGCACACAGACTTTGAGGGATTTATGAGCATCTACAAGCTCACCTCTTGACTTCAGTTGGAAGCTGGGCTGCTTGTCTGAGTAGCAGACTTTGACAGGTAATGTCCTGTGCAAATGAATTTAGAGATTTTCTCAGCTTGTATTCATATTCTACAAAAGGTAAATATCCCCCAATTGCACCTACTTGGAGCTGAATTATTGACTTCAGCTTTGAAGTGCAAATGAGCTGAATGAAAACATACTTAGACTGCAACATAGGAGCTATTCCTACTAGCTAATTTATGGTGCATTAACTGTCTAGTAAGGAAAGCCTTCTATTGCTATGGATTTGTAATTATCCCTGGTCCAATTATCCTGAAGATGAAGGCAAAATGCCATCCACTGTATGAGGCGATCGATATTGGTCATTTCTTAAAATTCTTTATTTCCCCTTCTTTCCAGCAATCCAGGTTACAGGGTCTTCCATAAATTGCTCTTTCATGGTTTATCAGCCCTGCTGTTTCTAAAAGCCAGACTTATGGACTACAGTTATTAAAATAAACTGCTATAAACAACCTTTCAGTAGGTTAAAGCTATCAGTATTTATGGTGAATGGAAACTCCTTTAGAAACTTCTAATCACCATATTCCGCCAGTATAATCTCTGACTAAATAAATATGTTAGGAAGGGAAAAGAAATACAACAGTTATATGACAGAAAAAGAAATCATGCCGAATTATTTAAAGACCCATAGATCTTTATGGCTTTTTATTAAATAAATATATACATGAAGTCATACCATATGAAAACTTCAAACCCCTCAATTGTCCTGTTACTGTTTGCTAAAGGGCATTATATCTTCATGTAATACCATTCCCTAACTCTCATTTGAAAGAGAATATGTGCCCTCTTATTTGCCAAAGCATCACATACACTTGTTTGGTCTTCTATCTTCAGGCATTTATTTTTCTCTGCAGGAAACTTTCTTCTCACTCTCACCAGTTTTGTATCACAACATAAACTCTTTTGGATGCTTCTCATTTCCAACATGAACACAGATTTCAGTTTATTTGAAAAATACTGTTTATCCTAAGAAAATACTGGATACTGCATATTCAGTTTATTTGTTGCATTCATGTGTGTGTCTTTCTATCTATTTACACCTGATAAAGCGAGATATTGCTCTCATTTTAGAGATAGCTAAATAAAGATACAACAATTTAGGTTCATGCCATAGGTACAGATGCTTGAAAGGTGCATGTCTTCATTGGAGGAAGTAGCCCTCAGCATTTATAATCAATGGAGATCTAGTTATTACAGTCATTGCAGTCCAGGATGTGATCCCTCTCATCCTCGAGTGCATGTATAAAATATGGCAAAAATATATGCTATGCCCTCCCCAAAGTACTAGTTTAATCCATTAAGAATAAAGACAATAAGAAATGGCTGCCTGCAATGATGATATATGGCTGAAATAAGGTAAAAATTAATCCCAGCCCTAGTGTCAAAAGGAAGAGAGCAACAAACTAAAGAGTCACAGTGAGCACTAAAGTATTTTTTTGGAATCAATACCATTGCCATGATTGAAAAATGAGCTTCTGGGGGGTCTCAGCCTCTTGAAAGCATCTATTCTGCTTTCTAGAGTGATTTGAGATCATAAAATGTTCATAACCTTCATTATTTTCATTCAAACAGGTAAGATTACTGTGGTATCTATCAGAAATACTGTGTGTAATTTTGATCCACGATTTAAGTTGCTGTGATCTTTTCCAGCAACTTAAATGACCTGTGTTTGGTGGAACCCAGATACATCAGTGCCCAACACCTCACTAAATTCTGTCTGCCTGAATTCTATAAGAGAATCTTTAAAGACATTGCAGACTACGAAGTAAGGAGGATGACCTGACTGACTGAAAAGCTTTTTCCATCACTGAGCTTTGGTTATTCTAGCAATTACAGTACATGCATAGTTCCTTCTGCTATATGGAAGTTTCTTTAATTTATTAACAAATTTTATTCACAGAAATAATTTATAAATTAAGGAAGGATCTCCTTTATAGATTTAAAACTATGTCTCAGAATAACAACAGCTATTAATCCAAGGTCATGCCAGGAGATCTGCATGTGCTAGTGGCATCACATTTGGCTGTCCTGAACCCCTTTTCAGACTCCTACTCATTGAAACTGGTTTCATATTTAAAGTGATTCCTGAGAATCACAGAGCTACATGAAATTAATTGTTTTATAAGTGATGCTTGCATTTTCTTGGGAAACACCATTTTGTTTGGGCTGAGTCCAGAACAAATTATGTAGATACAATGGAAACATGGCTATCCCATTTCCAGAAGAATTTTTTTATCTGCACTACTCTATAAAGCTTTTGCCTAACTTCAAAGTTCAGATGTTACTTTATAAAGGCAGAATTAATTTTCTTGATTGCTAATCCATCACCACTAAGTATGATGCATATGGTATCAAACATAGGTATTTCTGCTGTCATTAATTGTGACACATTGTCACAAGTGATAAGAAAATGCAATATTGGAACAAGAAAAGAGTCATTGGATTTGGCAGCTTACCCTTGTTTTTCTAGTCACCGTGGCAGGTACCAACTGAAAGCCTTAACTCAGGAGAGTAATTGCGTGAATAAACAAGGAAAAGAAACTCAGGACTTGGAGGGTATCAATCATTCAGCTGTGTCGTCTCACTCAGTTTGCAGTGCTGTTGTTCAGTGAAAGATAAAGACGGATATGTCGGGGGCGGGGGGGGGAGGGAGTTCTGTAAAATATCTTAATGCTCAGGAGCAAAGGCATAACTTTTGGCCCTGAGAATTTTGCTAGAGAAAAGGAGAGGCAGTGACACAGAGGATGAGAGAAGAAAATTAACATATGCTTGACAAAAGAGAAATCAAATAAGGAACTGTGGTTTAAACTGAAGATAAAGCACAGCTGAAGAGATAAGTATCATATGAGAGACAGGAAAGGAAATTAACAAAACATAAGTTAGCAGGGTAGAAAATATATGGGTCCAAGTCCAACAGCAGGTAAAAACACTCAGGACAGGAGGAAGAGAATGAGCTGTTTTCCTAGGGATGGCTTCAGAAAAAAAAATTGGTTTTCCTTTTCAGTTTGCTGAATGGGGAGAAAATAGAATCACTGAAATAGCTGTGAATTACAGATTAAATAATTTTATTATTAAATTAAAAAGTTAGTGGAGATAGATCCTTCTGAGATTTTATAAATGTTCCCCAGAGTATCCCCATAATATGGCAAGCTTATATAAGCAGAGAGATAAGTAGGTGAATCCTGTATTTTAAAACTAGTAGAAGTTATTATGATTATCTTTGCTGACCTCCAGTGTAATGCAGACCTAGAACAGCACAATTATTTATGCATTAGATGAAGAACTATAGTTTAAAAGTTTCTGGACACTGCTGCAGCCCATATTGCACCATAGGGAAGGTCCCATTAATTCATCCAGGCACATAAAAATTATTTTGAAATCTTCTCCAGCCCCTGGTTTAACCTAGTGGTTGGGAGAAAAAAAAAAAAAGGGGGTAATTTGAAACCATCTTAACCCTGCTCATTTATTGCTAAACGCTGAGTTGAATGTTGCATCACTCAGTAGCACAATCATAGAATCATCCGGTTGGAAGAGACCTTTAAGATCGAGTCCAACCGTTCATCCTGCACTGCCAGGGTCCCTAAACCATGTCCCTCAGCACGTCATCTACACGTCTTTTAAACACTTCCAGGGATGGGGACTCCACCACCTCCCTGGGCAGCCTGTTCCAATGCTTCACAACCCTCTCTGTAAAGAAGTTCTTCCTGATATCTAACCTAGATCTCCCCTGGTGCAACTTAAGGCCATTTCCTCTTGTCCTGTCACTTGTCACATGGGAGAAGAGACCAACCCCCACCTCTCTACAACCTCCTTCCAGGTAGATGTGGAGAGCAATAAGGTCTCGCCTCAGCCTCCTTCTCTCCAAGCTAAACAACCCCAGTTCCCTCAGCCACTCCTCATAAGACTTGCTCTCCAGACCCTTCACCAACCTTGTTGCCCTTCTCTGAACATGCTCAAGCACCTTAACATCCTTCTTGAAGTGAGGGCCCCAAAACTGGACACAGCACTCAAGGTGGGGCCTCACCAGTGCCAAGTACAGGGGGACAATCACTTCCCTCCTCCTGCTGGCCACACTATTTCTTGTGACGGACTGAAAAGAAAGACGACTCAGCCTGAGGCAGCTAAGCAAACTTTATTCTCTACAAGCGTCTTTTATAGCTACAGATAAGGAGCCCGGAATATGCAGACAAACAGGAGGTTCACGTGCCTCAGCATTCTCACGGTACCCTGCGTCCAGGGTTTGTATCAACCAGTCACGCGATCAGCCAACCACACGATAAGCCAGCGTTCTGGCCAAGGACACAGCTTTCACACATCCCATGCACTCTGTACTTTTGAACTCCGTTTGATCTGTTCCAGTTCCTTAAATTATGCTCTTGTTTTCTTCTTACCCATATTGTCAAAGTGAGCTTTCACGCCTGCTGCAGGTCTCTAGCTCACAGCTTTCATGTCTGCTGCAGGTCTCTAGCTCACAGCTTTCATGTCTGCTGCAGGTCTCTAGCTCACAGCTTTCACACCTGCTGCAGGTCTCTAGCTCACAGCTTTCACACCTGCTGCAGGTCTCTAGCTCACAGCTTTCACTCCTGCTGCAGGTCTCTAGCTCACAGCTTTCACGCCTGCTGCAGGTCTCTAGCTCACAGCTTTCACGCCTGCTGCAGGTCTCTAGCTCACAGCTTTCACGCCTGCTGCAGGTCTCTAGCTCACAGCTTTCACGCCTGCTGCAGGTCTCTAGCTCACATCTGTCACACCTGCTGCAGATCTCCAGCTCACATCCTCCGGGTTAGATGCCACATCTCCCCCTTTTTTGTTCCGATAGCTCTGCGTTATCAATGCAGCCATTATTCGGGCTTCGGTGGGTTGTAAGCATCGAATCTGAGTCCAAAGGAACTGAAAGACTATAAGGCCAAGCATTATGACAAATATACCAACGCCAATAAATATCCATAATCGAAGATCCAAACCGGAAAACCACATTTTCAGATTGAGCCATTTTACACTGTTGTTCAAATCATCCATAATGGATTGTTGAGTTAATGTTTGGATTGATGTAATTTGGTTTTTAAGTTGTGCAGTTAGGGAATCAATGTCTCCTTGTAAATTTGTTGAAAAGGCTCCTTGTATATGGGCCTTGATCATATTCCAATCATACAGTGTTTCCTTCCGCCCCAAAGGAGTAACACATAACCCTTGGCTAGTGTGTTCCCAATCGCAGTGTAATTGCAACCGGGAACGCAAAGCCGCTTGTTTTTCCCCTAACCATGTAACTGCAGCTTCTAAAGCTTCAAGCCGTGCCATAATTTGTTGATCAATATTATCTTGTGTCTGCAACTCTTTCGTGACATTTTCTAATACACTACCCACAGTGTGAGCTGTTTGCACAGGTTTAGCTAATGCTGCTGTAGCGACAGATGCACTTACTAAAACAATAATAGCAGAGATAATAAAAGCAACTAACCATCCTAAAAATCTCTTTGTTCTCCTCTTAGTCGGTTGCAAAAGGCGGCGATACAAGTAATGAACACCTGATTCACCTTCCCAAGAGTGTGTTAAGTTTACTGGCAACCATAGTTCTGCACGCCTTTTCATGGGTAAAATCACAGTGAAATTATTTTGTGTGATATTTTCATGTGAGATACAACTAGTGTACATGGGAGAACGAACGGTTATACAAAAGGTTCGATTACATGATTTGATACTAATAGAACTACTGGTTAGTAAAAACACATAAGGATGTGTAGTGCAAATCATCATAGAATCTGATTGATTATTTCTCAAGTTAGCTCGATATGTTCCACCAACCTGGGTATGGCTTACATGTGAAATATGAGGGAAAAAAGGAAGTCCTAAATGCCAAAGTCTATCAAGCATGGGGGAGAAAGAACCATTAACTTCGAGCATCAAAAGCGGGCCGGACAACCCTCCATGGTGCCAAATTAATGGTTTATTGCTGCTTTGATTAAAGGCCAGAGAATGATGGTCCGCTTGTAGCATACCAAAAGGGCCCCAATCATATAATTTTCTTACACCTAAAGATCTAACAAAAGGCTGTTCTAGACGACAAGATTGCCAATTTAATTTCTCCAGCAGATTTCTGCGTTTCATTTGACATAGCGGATATGTCATTACTGAAGTAGTTATAGAAACATTAATCGCCCTCTCTCGGGAGACTTTTCGTGTGACTCCTGGAATGGTTATGGCAGTTAAATTTAGCCGCTGTCCTGCTGTCCCAGCAATTAAATGATATTGAGAATTGATAGGAACGCAAGACGGATTAAGAGTCATCTGTTGTAATGCAAAGAGGCAACAGCTCACTTCGAAATGTATGATTGTCGGAAAAGATGACCCAGTCACTGTTATTCAATAAAGAGCCTGAATGTTAAAGAATTTTACCAATCTGTGGGTAACTCTAGGCTTGTGTCGCCGGTCGGCTGAGGCAAGCCGAGCACGGGGACGAGTCCTTTCCTATCCCTGAACCCCTCTCCTCCGGGAGAGAAAAGGGTTCAAAAGCAGAGATACGAAAAGGAAAGGAAAAGATTTTGTGAGACCTCTGAACATTTGGAAAACTGAAACAAACTTTATTAAAACTAGAACAATATATATATATATATAACATGCAGGGAAAAACCAATGCAAAATGTGAGAGTCTGTGCAGGATGGAAAGGTGAGGGTTAAACGCGAGAAAAGAGAGAAAGGGGGATGGTGCCACGTGCAGTCCAGAAAATGGCACCGGCCACGTGTGCGCTTTCGTGGAGCGAACAAAGGAAACCGCGGCTGTTATGAACGCGGGACTGCAATGTGGAAAAGCACTCTTCCTACCAGCTCTCGTTGTGCAGTTAAAAGCGGCAGCGCTGGCAGGCAGAGAGAGAGACGGTGCCACGGCAGCAGGCAAAAAACAGCCTCCAGGCGAGCAGTCTGTCCCAGGCGGCGTGGCAGGGGCTGCCCCGGCGCACAGCTCCACTCCGGCAGCCTGTAAAGTCCCCGGAGCCGAGCCGCAGTGTTTGGAGAAGCCTCTTCCCCGGAGCGAAGGTGAGGTCCTGCAGTGACTCCCGCAGAGCGGAGCCGGGGGTGTCCGGAGAGCCGAGAAGCCCGAAAGGCAGCCCAGGAAGTCCCGAAAGCCGTGAATGCCCCGAAGCCGTCCGGAAAGCAGCCCAGGAAGTCCCGAATAGCCCCAAGCCGCCCGAGCCCGCAGCTTCTTAAAGGGGCAGTACGCTCCCGAGAAACTTTCTCATCCAATGAGATTGCTGCGATCGTAGCATGGAAGGGAATAATTCAATTGGTCAGTGTACAACAAAAGCCTTCAAGCAGGTTTTTTCCTTCAACCTGCCACATTCCACCCCTTTATTCCATACCATGTACGTTATGCGCATCTCATTTACATTGTATTATACAGAAATTAACAGCATGAGACTCTGGTTCAGGGTGTTTCAGCCAGGGTTAACTTCCCCTGGGGTACACAGTGGACTTCACCATCCTCCTGCATTACCCACCAGGTGTGTCCAGGGCCTTGGGCTGAGACAACACCACGGATGGGTCTGTCTGGGGTTGCAGCAGGGGAAACCCAGACAGCTTTTCCCAGCAGATTACTTTCACATACCACAGGAACTCTATCCCCCTCTATGGTATGTAAAAGGTCTGATTGGGCAGGGCCGGCTCGATTGATTGATCCCCTCGTGTTCACTTGCCAGGTGGCTTCTGCCAGATGTTTATCCCAGTTTCTGAAAGTTCCACCACCCAATGCTTTCAGGGTGGTTTTCAGCAAGCCATTATAGCGTTCTATTTTACCGGAGGCTGGTGCATGGTATGGAATGTGATAAATCCATTCGATACCATGTTCTTTGGCCCAATTGGCCACCAGATTGTTTTTGAAATGAGTCCCATTATCAGACTCAATTCTTCCCGGAGTCCCGTGCTGCCACAAAATCTGCCTTTCAAGGCCCAGAATAGTATTACGGGCAGTGGCATGAGGCACGGAATAGGTTTCAAGCCATCCGGTGCTTGCTTCAACCATTGTCAGAACATAGCACTTACCCTGGCGAGTTCGAGGGAGAGTGATGTAATCAATCTGCCAGGCCTCTCCGTACTTGTACTTTGACCACCATCCACCGTACCATAAAGGTTTTAACCTTTTGGCCTGTTTAATTGCAGCACAAATCTTACAGTCATGGATAACCTGGGTAATTGCATCCATGGTTAAATCCACCCCTCGGTCACGAGCCCATCGATAGGTTGCATCTCTTCCCTGGTGACCGGAAGAGTCATGGGCCCACCGAGCAAGGAATAGTTCACCTTTGTGTTCCCAGTCCAGATCTATCTGGAACACTCTAGCTGCTTTGTCCACTTGGTGGTTATTTCTATGTTCCTCAGTGGCTCTGCTTTTTGGGACATGGGCATCTACATGCCTTACCTTTACAGCTAACCTTTTCAGCCGGGCAGCAATATCTTGCCACAGAGTGGCAGCCCAAATAGGCTTACCTTTACGCTGCCAATTATCTTTCTGCCACCTCTCCAGCCATCCCCACAAGGCATTTGCCACCATCCAGGAGTCTGTATACAGATACAGCCGTGGCCAGTTCTCCCTCTCAGCAATGTCCATGGCCAGCTGGATGGCTTTGACCTCTGCAAATTGACTCGATTCACCTTCTCCTTCCGCTGCTTCTGCAACTCGGCGCATAGGACTCCATACGGCAGCTTTCCACTTCCGTTGGTTTCCTATGAGGCGGCAGGATCCATCGGTGAAGAGAGCATATTGTTTCTCCTGGTCTGAGAGGTCTTTATATGGGGGTGCTTCATCAGTACGAGTGACTATCTCGTTCGGTGGCATCCCAAAATCTTCTCCTGCAGGCCAGTCTGTAATAGCTTCCACAATTCCTGGGCGACCAGAGTTACCTATCCTAGCTCTCTGTACAATCAGGGCAGTCCACTTACTCCAGGTAGCATCTGTGACATGGTGGGTAGATGCTATCTTCCCTTTGAACATCCAGCCTAGGACTGGCAGTCGGGGGACTAGGAGGAGCTGTGCTTCAGTGCCAATTACTTCTGAGGCAGCTCGAACTCCCTCATAGGCAGCCAATATCTCCTGCTCAGTGGGAGTATAATTGGCCTCTGAGCCTTTATATCCACGACTCCAAAATCCTAGGGGACGACCACGGGTTTCTCCTGGTGCCTTCTGCCAAAGGCTCCAGGTAGGACCACAGTCCCCAGCTGAAGTGTACAGAATATTTTTAATCTCTGGTCCTGTTCGCACAGGTCCCAGGGCCATAGCATGTGCTACTTCCCTTTTGATTAATTCAAAGGCATGTTGTTGGTCAGAGCCCCATGTGAAATCATTTTTCTTCCGGGTAACAGTATAGAGAGGTTTAACAATCTGACTATACCCAGGAATGTGCATTCTCCAGAAGCCTATGACTCCCAAGAAAGACTGTGTTTCTTTCTTGTTGGTAGGCGGAGACATAGCTGTGATCTTGTTGATCACATCTGTGGGGATGTGGCGGCGTCCATCCTGCCACTTAACCCCCAGGAACTGGATCTCTCGGGCAGGTCCCTTGACCTTACTTCTCTTAATGGAGAAACCAGCATCCACCAAAATGCGGATTATCTTCCTACCTTTCTCATAGACTTCTTCTGCGGTATCACCCCATACAATGATGTCATCGATGTACTGAAGATGTTCAGGAGCACCACCTTTCTCCAGGGTAGCCTGGATCAGTCCATGGCAGATGGTCGGGCTGTGCTTCCACCCCTGGGGCAATCGATTCCAGGTATACTGGATACCCCTCCAGGTGAAGGCAAACTGTGGCCTACACTCTGGTGCTATGGGAATGGAAAAGAAAGCATTAGCAATGTCTATCGTGGCATACCACTTTGCTGCCTTGGACTCCAGTTCGTACTGAAGCTCCAAGATATCAGGAACAGCAGCACTCATCGGTGGTGTCGCTTCATTCAGGCCACGATAGTCCACTGTCAGTCTCCATTCCCCGTTGGTCTTTTGCACAGGCCATATAGGACTGTTGAAAGGTGAGCGAGCTCTGCTGATGACATCTCGTCTCTCCAACTCTCGAATCATTTTCTCTATGGGGTGCAGAGAGTCTCGGTTGGTTCGGTATTGCCGGCGGTGAACTGTGGAGGATGCAGTAGGCAACTTTTGATCTTCCACCTTCATTCTGCTAACAACAAAAGGGTCATCCAAAAGTTCGGCCGATGTGGACAACCGGATAATGCCATCGGCTCCCACGGTTGCTATCCCAAAGGCCCATTTATAACCTTTCGGGTCCTTAAAATACCCTTTCCGGAGGAAGTCTATGCCTAAAATGCATGGAGCATCTGGGCCAGTCACAATTCGGTGAGTTTCCCAGTTATGCCCAGTGAGGCTGACCTCAGCTTCTACCAAGGTAAGCTCTTGTGATCCTCCTGTCACACCCGAGATCGTGACAGTCTCAGTTCCTTGATGTTCCGATGGTAGCAAGGTACACTGGGCGCCTGTGTCTACCAGGGCCTTGTACCTCTGTGGTTCTAATGTGCCAGGCCATCGAATCCACACAGTCCAGTATACTCTGTTATCCCTTTCCTCCACCTGGCTAGAGGCAGGGCCCCTCTAATGCCTCGGGTATGGTCCACAGTCAGTGGAAGGGTCTATCCGGCTTGTGGTACCTTCTTCATAGGAGTTGCTCCTTTGGCTGCAGCACTGTTCGCCAAAGACTGGAGCGACAACTCTTCGATTGCAGTCGTCATGTTGGTGTGGTCTGCTCTGCAGCTCACGTGCTGGTACCCCGTGGTTAGCGGCAGGTCGTTGTTCCCATCTCCTCGTGTCTTCACGACCTCTCGAGCAGCACTGGCGGTCACATCGTGGCCTGTCCTGTCTGTTGCGCATTGCTCTGGGAGGACGATTTCTCCTAACAGCTGACACGTGGGTATACACAGGAGAGGAAACGGTTCTTTGTTCTAACCTATTAATAGAGTCCAATATTTTCTCTGTCATTTTGTCTGTCACTTTCTCCACTGCTGCAATGAAGGCAGAAGTATGAGAAAGACTGTCCTCATACTGGCGAATTCTGTTAGACACCTGTTCTATGGTGAGTGGCCGATTTTCACCCTCTCTTTCCCACAGCATTGTGGCCAATGTATGGGCATATGACTGGGGTGCACTCTGCACAAATTTGCGCAGCAAGGGCTCGTTACTGTGCACCTGGTCCGGGTTGACATTAACATTCCAGTCACCATAGATGACCTCTTTCATAGCCAGCTCTCTCAGGTAGTTAATACCTTTGCTCAGGACAGTCCATTTAGTAGGGCGGCATTCAATGTCATCTCTGAAGGGGTATCTGCCCTTCACAGCAGTCAGAAGCCGTTTCCAGAGACTGAGCTTTTTTGCCTTTTTGCCAATTGCCCTATCAATAGCACCTTCCCGGGCCACATTTCCCAGCTGTCTGGCTTCTTTGCTGGTTAAATCAATGTTATCAGCTCCATTGTCCCAGCAGCGAAGCAACCATATCATTAGTGACTCACCATCATGCCTGCTAAATTCCTTTCTGATACTTCTCAGGTCCTTCCTGGACTGAGGCTGGGTGTTTACCTCTTGATCTGATGACTCATCCCGTGATGAGGATCCTTGGGAGGGCGGTGCTGTTGGAGTCGCTGAGGCAGTTTTCCCTGAGGGCTTTCCTGGACGCTTTTGGGAGGTGCTTGGTCCTGCATCGTCATCAGAGCTATCTGTTGCATAATTAGTCTTTTTCTGGTGTTTAGCACCAGAGGGCTTATTTTTCTTTTTCACAGGGGCAACCTGTGCTTGTTTGGGTGGAGAGGTGGCATCAGCTGATTTAGTGGGTGTAGTGCCCATGTGATACCTATTCTTGATAATTATCCACCCCTGGACCATGTTAGAGATAACTGATAACAAAGTTATCAAATACAGGAGAATAATACCATTTGCAGAATATCCAGTTTCAATTGCCATTGGTCCAGTACCAAATGGAGAAGTGTTATTTCCCATCATCCATTTGCTAGTGGAATCATAAGCAGCCACTATCATGTACTGTGCAAAATATACTGGGAGCATTATAAACTGACTGAGTACAGACCAAAACACTGAAATTACGCACGCCAGGGTGAACACCTTCTTTGCTAAGTGTCCCAGACCAGCAAACCATAAACCAGTACCAATTAAAAACAAGTAATTTGACATCACAGTTGGTGTGCCAGGCACCAGATCATAAAGCATTTTTAAACTGTACTGCTTAAGAGCTTCAAACAGAAGCTCGCTTAGCACCATCCTGGAAAAACCTCGTTTGTTTCAGTTTCCAAACTTTAATAAAACTATGAATATTAAATTATTCAGAAGTGCCCACCCAGGGACGCCAATTATGTCGCCGGTCGGCTGAGGCAAGCCGATGCACGGGGACGAGTCCTTCCCTATCCCTGAACCCCTCTCCTCCGGGAGAGAAAAGGGTTCAAAAGCAGAGATACGAAAAGGAAAAGAAAGATTTTGTGAGACCTCTGAACGTTTGGAAAACTGAAACAAACTTTATTAAAACTAGAACAATATATATATATAACATGCAGGGAAAAACCAATGCAAAACCTGAGAGTCTGTGCAGGATGGAAAGGTGAGGGTTAAACGCGAGAAAAGAGAGAAAGGGGGACGGTGCCACGTGCAGTCCAGAAAATGGCACCGGCCACGTGTGCGCTTTCGTGGAGCAAACAAAGGAAACCGCGGCTGTTATGAACGCGGGACTGCAATGTGGAAAAGCACTCTTCCTACCAGCTCTCGTTGTGCAGTTAAAAGCGGCAGCGCTGGCAGGCAGAGAGAGAGACGGTGCCACGGCAGCAGGCAAAAAACAGCCTCCAGGCGAGCAGTCTGTCCCAGGCGGCGTGGCGGGGGCTGCCCCGGCGCACAGCTCCACTCCGGCAGCCTGTAAAGTCCCCGGAGCCAAGCCGCAGTGTTTGGAGAAGCCTCTTCCCCGGAGCGAAGGTGAGGTCCTGCAGTGACTCCCGCAGAGCGGAGCCGGGGGTGTCCGGAGAGCCGAGAAGCCCGAAAGGCAGCCCAGGAAGTCCCGAAAGCCGTGAATGCCCCGAAGCCGTCCGGAAAGCAGCCCAGGAAGTCCCGAATAGCCCCAAGCCGCCCGAGCCCGCAGCTTCTTAAAGGGGCAGTACGCTCCCGAGAAACTTTCTCATCCAATGAGATTGCTGCGATCGTAGCATGGAAGGGAATAATTCAATTGGTCAGTGTACAACAAAAGCCTTCAAGCAGGTTTTTTCCTTCAACCTGCCACAGCTTGCTTTTTTCAACAACTCAGAGTTGGGCCGTCACCTCAGTGAGTGGCAAGGCATAGAGCACACATCGGTAGTATATATAGTTTTCTTTTCTAACATGATGTCACTAGGTAAAGTCCTTGACGTTTTCCCACCGATTCTGAGTCCTTCATTCCTCATTAATCAAAAAGTCTATTCAATTCCTTTGTCTCAGCAGATGTCCTATTCTTCATTTCATTTCTTTCTTCAAGGTTCGCTCCGGTTGTCTTGGCCCTCAACCGCTCAGGTCACAGAATGAGAACCACCTTCAAAATTCTGGGAAAACTCAAACTGTTCTATTGTATTCTATGTCTACTCCAAACAGAGAACTTCTCAAAATCATCTATCTTAAGTTAATCAACGATCTAACCTTGAATATAGCCATTCTCCTGTTGATTCAGCTTGACTGGGGTTTAGGCCAGCCTTGGTAAGGACTATACAAGGACAAATGAGCAGCTTTGTTCCATATACACCTGTATCAATAACTGAAACAATATTCTATTCTCTAATGTTACAATAGTAGAAAACTAAGCTTATGATTAATTCTTTTACAATTCCCTCCTTTTGGTTTTCATCGCACTCCTGCGATATCTTCATTTATAATTCCACATTTCATCGTTCATCTTTTTCACTGCAAAAGAACAACAGCTTACACAGCATTGACATAAAACAATCAGACAAACTATGCAGATTATAACTACTAAAACTACAACAATCAACTTTTTCAGCCAGACTGCTAAATTCGGGAACCAAGATGTTAACCAGGAAAAAACATCAGAAAAACCCCAGGAAGTGTCATCCTTCTGGATTTGTTGCATAGTTGAACTTATTTCCCAAATTTTATGAACATCTGTGATTAATTCTCCAGATCGATCAGTATACATACAACAACTAACATTCAAAACACTACAGACTCCTCCCTGTGAAGCTAGAATCATATCTAATGCCATGCGGTTTTGAATTGTCATTTTTGACAGGTCAGATATTTCCTTTTGAAGGGTAAGTAATCCATGAGCAGTAGAATTTGCTAGTTTTTCAATCTCTCCTGAAATATTTAGAATTGCTTTCTCTAATTCACTCACTCCTAAACTTGGAGTTAGCCATCTAATAAATGAATGAAATCCTGTTGGTTGTTCAATTAAAGGGTTCAACGTCCTCCGATTCCGAGTCAAAAAGGTTCTATGCCATGTTGATCATGATACATTTTTTGGGTGAATTTCCAAATCCATAGAAATTACTCCTAGGGTACAAATACCTCCCCAGGTTAAAGGTAAAGCTTTATATGCTTTATATCCACATAACCAAAACACCCCTAAATCATCTAGGGCCTGCCAGCTTAGTTTCAATCCAGAAGTAATTGTAGTTGTGTTTTGATATTTAGTCCAATTTCCTACAAAAATATGTTTCCTACATAATTTTTGATTTTGACTGCTTGGAGGATCACATCTCTGCACACAATGGCCTGGTGGGTAATTTATTAAATCAACTAATTTCAGGTCTAAAACTTGTTCCTCATAAACAGATGAGAAAGTAGTATTATAGCAATATTTTCTCCAATTCGCAGTTTTCGGTATCGGAATTCCTACTAATTGAAATACTTGTCTCACTGTTGTTGGAAGAGCTGCACAAATCCAACATTCACTTAAATTTAGGTTATTAACGAAAGATTTCATTAAAAGTACATGCATATTTTCTGCCCATGAATCCTTTAAAATAATTTGGTGTACATCTCTTGGTTTCCGAATTAACAAATTTGGCATAGTTCTATCATGGTGTCAATAATCAGATTTAGAGACAGTCAACGGCCAGTTTAAAAATCTTGACTTATACATTACAATCCTAAACTGCAAATTAAAGCGATAGTTTGATAAATTGAATTGATGACAGCACCAACTTCTACGATTACGAAATTCCCACAATTGATGGTCATAACACCATGTCCCAATTCCCCATATTGATTCGTAAATATGAATGTGGTGTGCAGGAGAAGGGTTTGCAAGGGGATATGAGTAGAACCGTTTAATCGGGTCAGAGCCAGAGCCATGGGACCAAGTATCACATGAATCATGAGGTCTCCACCTAGTATTAACACAGAATTTGACAGAATTTCAAACCGGATAGATAGGATTCTTCTGTTGGGTCTGCGGACTACTATCCGTAAAAAGGAATTGGCCAGGCTCCTTCTGTATTCCTGCAATTTGACCCGAAGAATTACGAGTGCTAACACTATATATAGTAACAGATCTGTTGGTACTGGCATCCTGAAATTGCAATGCAAATTTTGTCCAGAAGATGGCGCTCCAGGATAAATAAAAAACAGTAAGAAAAAAACCAGTACTTTACAACAGTCCATTATGCTTCAGAATATTTCCAAGCATGAGAATGGTGAATCCAAGTCTCTTTCCCAGACACCTTTGCAGAAAATTGACCACTCTCATCAACCTTGATTCTGACGGGGTCCATCTTTAATCTTCAAAAATCATTTCACTGTGAATGAGGCCGAGAGGGTCTAGCAGGTGGGAGTTCTCCCGCAGCCGCCACAGGTCTCAAAGGGCACTCTCTCTGCATATGGCCTTTCACTAGCCTGACAAACTGCTTCTATTAATTGTTGAACTGCAGCTTTATGGGCTTGTGCTCCTTCAGTAGTAGCAAGATTCCATCCTGGGTCTTGTTCAGGCCAGGGATTTAATCCCTGACCTTTCTGAGCAATTTCTCAGTCCTTTTGGTATATTTTTTCTCTGTCTTCTGCTTGAAATAATTCCCTTAATAGAGTTTTCACATCATTCCAATTGGGATATAATCAGTGACAATTCCCGATAACAATTGAGCACATTTTCCAGAGTCATCTTGTAGCCTCGACATTTTCAACTGCCAGGTTACGAGATCACCCTGTTTCCAAGGTTCATGCCTCATAACTGCAGTCACTGCAGGAACTTCTGTGGGCACACCAGGTCCTGCTCTCGGGTTTGGGATGTAATCCAAATGCATTGGATACATGCCAACCCTTTTAGAAAAGAGCTCAGTTTCCTCAGCCTCTGGGGCAGAGGGAAGTGAACTTCTGTTGTTTTTCAGCACAGGAGTTTTCCTCCTCTGCTGTGCCCAATTATACCAAATATACCAATAATCAATATCTTGACTTCCAGAATCCTCCAAAACGGTTCTCAAAAATTTCAGCTTATGGGGTTTGAATGTTCCTTTAGGAGGCCACTCATCCATCGGCCCTCCTCCTCTGTTTCTGGTCAGGAATGGCCATTCCTCCTGGCACAATGTTATCAATCTCCTTTTCTGTAATGTCTGTGCCAGGGATATCTTTTTCCAATTCTCTAAAACCTCAGCAAGGGGCGTCCCCCTTTCAATGCTGGGTGCTGTCCCCATCTTAATTCTATTTCTCTTTTCCTTGCAAATTTAAACACAAGAGTTTCTCAGGATATGTTTATCTGAAATGACCCGTGCCCAAGTCTCGTAGGTGAACTCACCTGATTAGTCTGCCAGCAAATCGAGCGTTGGTAACGGGTCTGTCCAGAGAAATACCCAGTCCTCTTGTGTCCTAGAGTCCCACCAGAGTCGCCAAACTGTTAAAGAATTTTACCAATCTGTGGGTAACTCCGGGCTTGCTTTATTCAACAACTCAGAGTTGGGCCGTCACCTCAGTGAGTGGCAAGGCATAGAGCACACATCGGTAGTATATATAGTTTTCTTTTCTAACATTACGTAACTAGGTAAAGTCCTTGACGTTTTCCCACCGATTCTCAGTCCTTCATTCTTCATTAATCAAAAAGCCTATTCAATTCCTTTGTCTCAGCAGATGTCCTATTCTTCATTTCATTTCTTTCTTCAAGGTTTGCTCCAGTTGTCTCGGTCCTCAACCGCTCAGGTCACAGAATGAGAACCACCTCCAAAATTCTGGGAAAACTCAAATTGTTCGATTGTATTCTATGTCTACCTCAAACAGAGAACTTCTCAAAATCATCTATCTTAAGTTAATCAACGATCTAACCTTGAATATAGCCATTCTCCTGTTGATTCAGCTTGACTGGGTTTTAGGCCAGCCTTGGTAAGGACTATACAAGGACAAATGAGCAGCTTTGTTCCATATGCACCTGTATCAATAACTAAAACAATATTCTATTCTCTAATGTTACAATAGTAGAAAACTAAGCTTATGATTAGTTCTTTTACACTGAAGGTGGAATCCACACACCACCCATTCAGTGAGCGTCATTATTCGAAAGTGGAAGCTGGGCATCCCACCAGGTCAAAGGTCGAAAGAGAGGTGGGTCTATGACATCTGCCCAATATATCTGCGCAGTTAGGGCAGGGCACAATGCCAAGATTCCAAACAAAATCCATACCTTGGAATTAGCCGATATCAATGCAATATAGGCCAGAAAGGTATTAATTGTGTTTGGTTCTGCATTGGCACATCGCATCATGATACTTGCTGCGTCATCCAGTTGTTCGAGCTTTCCCCAAGTCACAGCTAGTGGTGGATGATCATAGGGTTTCCTGTGCTGCTTCCTCTGAATCTTGAGGCGTTGCATCTCGGGTACTGGTGAGTTAGAAAATAGGAAATTAAGAAAATAGAAAATATAGTAGAAAACTATCCTGGGCTTTGTACTCATAAGATTAATGAATAGACCACTTTGTAATTTCCTACTTCTTGACATGGCTTAAGTAGCACTCTATTGCTTGAAGGATTGCTTCATTATTTGTGGCAAGATACGGGAAAGAAGGAATTGTCTTTATGCATGAACCGTGACTGTAAAGGAATCTTGCCCAACTAGCCCTAAACTGTGCGTGCTCTTGAGGCTGAGTTCAAAAGGACAACTGTGATGAAGACTATCATGAGGCCCTTACTTCATCCCTGCGACCACCAGGAGACCCCCGAAGAGTGATACTGCGCCTGCGCGTACAGGTGCCAAGGGGAGGAGACCTAATTTACATCTGAAGCAGGGAAGGGACATGAATATGTATAAAGAAATGAAGTAATCCTTTGAATATGTATTTGTTAATGCTTTAAATATGTGAACTCTCTGAGCTCAGGTGTGCGTGCCTGTTTGAGGGGTCACCCTGCCGCACCCAGTGCTGCAATAAACATACCTGCTTCACAATCTATTTTGATTGCAGAGTTCTTCCATGCATCATTTTGGCGAGCCAGGCAGGAGGTCTCCACTTCACCGCGGGAGGTTCGGGGAGCTGACTCCCTAGGCGTGCCCCGGTGATTCCCGGAGGGACCCAGCTAACCGAATCCTACCCCGGGAAGCGGACAACAACCTGATGGCAAGGTATGTTTTTGGGGATAAAACTTGTAAGAAACGGCCAGTAAAAAGGGGTCTTGTAAGACGACCGAGGGGACTCCCGTCGCTAGACCTGTAAGACGTGAGGACGCTCACGTGAAATAAGTTGGGTTGGGGCTGGTAAGATGGAGCCCAAGGGAACCCTGGGACACACGGTCGATCTAGGGGCTGGTGGGAAATGATTGCGGGGCTAATCTTGGCAGTTACGTGTGGTTTGATACTAGGAATTTTAATTGGTATTTGTGTAAGCAAACACCCAGGTTGTGTGTGTGTGGTGTGAAAGGGCGTGAATGAGACGTGGCTTTGCTGCGAAGTGAGAGCGGAGCTCCGAGCTACGGTTCCCATACCCCACGAGGGGGCGGGCTAGCGACGAGCAAAGTGGAGTTATTTTATGTTCGTATGTTAAGGCAAATAAGCACCGTTGAGGCAGGGACAGTTAAAGCAGCTATCTTGGCCCGGCCATCGGAAGATAGGCTGCTAAGGTAATATGGATTACGTCGGTGAGGATATCCTGTGTTATAAGGGGGGGTTGCTGACCGATAGGGCGGCCGCTAGCGATCTTGGGGGTAGATCAAGCAAACCCGAGGTTCGAGAGTCAGGACGGACCGGCTAATGACTGTATAAGAAGCAAGAGAAGGGTAAACGGAGCCTCTTTGAAGCTTTTTGTAGCTGCTGAAAGGATATCAACGGGGGGGACAACTGAATATCTGTGGCATTGTGTATGTGTGTTAGATACTTGATTGTGCTGGGAATAAGTGTTAAAAGGTGACTGTGTGAATGTGAGTGCGAGTGAATCTGTTTTATTTTAAGTCATGGTGCAGGAAGTGTTAAGTTGTCCTTAGAGTGAATGTGTTAAGGAAGTCCTGTTGGGGGGTGTGTGTGTGTGACCTGAAAGACTGAGACGCAGCCCCGCTGCGCAGCGAGTGTGGAGTCCCGATCCGTGGTTCCGATATCCCGTGAGGGGTACGGCCGGAGATGGACAAGCAATTGATATCGAATAAGGCTTATGTGGTTTGTGCTGGGGACAAGTGTTATAATTACAGTTATAACAATTGTTACAATTTGGTGTATCTATAAATGTCTTGGATTTTTTTTGGGTGAGAAGGGATCTTGGGGTAGGAAGATCAATAAAGCGACTCGGGAGGCCAGTAAGCCGTAGGGGGACGCCCTATGCAAAAGATAAGGGCTCAGTCACATAGATTTTGATCGTGCGGGCAGGGGGGGTGTCTGACTGGGTATAGGGGCTCGGTCACATAGATTTTGTTAGTGCGGGCAGGGGGGTGTCCAACCAGGAGATAGCAATCCAGGGGGGTTACAACCTAAATACGTTATCGGGGTCTAAATTGTGATAAAAGTTATCGCCAGCACAAAAGGAAAGTGTGAGGCGTGTAAGTGTGACTATTTATAGAATATAATTGGTTTCTAAAGTATATTTGCTATATGTTTATAAGACGGGCAACACCCAAAATAAGGAAGTCTTAAAGAAAAGCCCCCTTGGATGTGTACTTGCACACTGGAAAGATCTTGCTGGAGCAGGAGGCTCGGAGAGTAAGCAAAAACTTATTAAGTATTGTAATCAGTGGTGGCCTCTTTGTAAGTCAGAAAACGGAGCGAAATGGCCACTAAACGGGACAACGGATTATAATACACTGTTACAACTAATGCTATTTTTAAAGAGGGAGGAGGAAAAGCAAAGACAGAAAGCGAAGAGGATGGTGTCTGCAGTGGATCAAGTGGTGAAACAGAGAATAGAAACGAAATGAAGAAGTTAGAAAAAAGGCAGTGCGGTGTGCTATTAAAACGGAGAGACGTCCAGGGCCGCGTGGTGGGAACCCCCGAAGTGGCACATTGGGCTGAGGGTGTGCATCCCCCAGAACGGGGAAAGCTGGTCACTGTCCGCGTCAAAGGGTTACCAGAGCTGGCGGGAGGAGGGCACAGGACTGCCTGTGTGCAGGCCATGTACACTTACGAGCGTGAAATAGTGTCACCGGTTGGCTGAGGCAAGCCAATCGCGGGGATGTGTCCTCTCCTATCTCTAAAACCCCCCTCTCCACTGACTGGAAGAGAAAGGGTTAAAAAATGGAGATAGGAAAAGGAAGAAAGATTTTGTGAGACCTCTGAACGTTTGGAAAACTGAAACAAAGTTTAATAACACCAGAACAAAATATATAATATGCAGGGAAAAACCAATGCAATTGGAGGGTTTGTACAGGATGGAGAAGTGAGGGTTAAACGCGAGTGCGAGAAAGAAAAAAAATAAAACCAAACCGCGGTAGAGTCCAAAATGGCACCGGCCACGTGTGCGCTCTCGTGGAGTAAACAAAGGATCCACGGCTATTACAAACGCAGGGCTCCAACATGCAAAACCCCGAGCTACGCTGTTCCTACCAGTCTGGTCGTGCGAATTAAAGGAAGCAAAGCAAGGAAAAACGGCGGTGCTGGCGGCAGGGAGGAGGCAGCCCCGGGGCACGGTGTCTCCAGCAGCGAGAGGAGTCTGTCCCAGGCGGCGCGGGGGCTTCCCTGGCACACAGCTCCGCTCCACTCTGGCAGCATGGGGGAGCCGTAGCCGCAAGCAGGCAGGCAGGCGAGCAGGGTCCGAGCCGAGGAGAGACAGCCTGTAAGGTCCCCAGAGCCAAGCCACGAGTCTTCCCGGAGAGAAACTGAAAGTCTGCGGCGCCCCTCGGAGTGCAAAGCCAGAAGTGTCCCGGAGGTCCCGGAGAGCAAAAAGCGCAGAGAGCCGCAAAAGAGCAACCACCAGCAAGCCCACAGTACGTGCCTCTTAAAGGGACAGACGCTCACGAGAAACTTTTACAGCCAATGAGGTGCTAAAACGTAACATGGAAGGGAATAGTCCAATTGGTCAGTTTAAAACAAACCTTTCAAGCAGGGTTTTTTCCTCAAACTGCCACAAATAGGATGGACTGAGACGGTCGGCGGTGCTGACGGGAACAGGAGGGTCCGGCAACTCAGTCACAAACCCCCAACTGACCTGCACCCCCACCGGCAGTTTGAGAGGAGAGATCAGGAGAGCCGGGGAAAGCGCTGCCCCCGCCCCGCTTCTGCAGGACAGCGCAGTTAACCCTTCCGCACCTCTGTGAGAGGAACGGAACCTGCCCCAGCCGCCACTTGTGCAGTTTTGGAAATCACGGCGTGGCAGTCAGGACCCTGCAACTCCTCCTGCTCTGCCACAGCCCAAAGCTATTGGCGGTTCTCAGTCCCCTCCGCCTGCGGCAGCCAAAGGAGCCATCAACGCAGGGATGAACAACCTGGGGAATCTACCCTAGCGGATCCACTGGTTATAATGAAACTCAGGAAAGAGCAAAAGAAGGTTGAATTTTTGGTAGATACGAGGACAACTTATTCTGTTTTAGACCAAACCTTAATGCCTGTGGGAATTGGTTATATTTGTAAAGGGTGCAACTGGCCAATTTGTATGCTTTGTTAATTGTATTAACATCTGAATTAACCTGGGTTATTATTTTAGACTTAAAGGATGCCTATTTTTGCCTCTTTCTAAAGTCAGCCAGAAAACATTTACATCTGAATAAGAGAATCCTAAAAATAAGGTTTACGGTATACAACCAGAGTGAGCAAGTTAACTCTCACAACAGCTGTAATCATTCTTGGTGTAAATCTATCCTCGGCGTGGCTGTTTTCTTTGGGGTGTATGAAAAAAAAATTCTAAAATAATCAGTTGCGAATGCTCAAATTGACCCAAAAGAGCCAGTGGTTGAAAAGGGTTATTTATGACAAACAGACGAAAAGGCAAGTCTGTACGTGCTCGATCTGCAAAAGCAGAAGAGATTTTTGCCATAACGTGATCGAGTGCTATGCGAGCTTCTTCAGTCAAACAACGCGGGGAATTTAGATCATTGTCACCTTTTAAAATATTCAAAAGGGCTGTTAGCTCTTGAGTAGTGATACCTAACAGTGGTCGGAGCCAATTAATCGCTCCCAACAGTTTTTGGACATCATTCAATGTTTTGACAGACATGGCAATATCAATGTGCTGTGGCCTAACTGTCCGTTCACAAAACAGCCATCCTGAGGATTTCCACGGTGCTCGTGTTTGTATTTTTTCAGGTGCAACCTGCAGTCCAAACGTTTGCAGCGTCTTGTGCAGATAAGTGATAGCTGATAACAGAAATGTCTCTGTTTCAGCTGCCACGAGGATACTGTCCATATCATGATAAAGTAGAGCATCCGGAAACTGTCGTCTGGTGGGATCCAATGCTGCGGCAACAACAATTTGACAAATAGTAGGGCTATTCATCATGCCCTGAGGTAACACAGTCCAGTGGTACCGCTTCATAGGGGCTTGATTATTTACCGTTGGCAATGAAAATGCAAAATGCGAACAGTCGTCTGGATGTAAAGGAGTAGTAAAAAAACAATCCTTCAAGTCAAAGATAAAGACCCCAATCAGCAGGAATTAATGTGGGGTTAGGGACCCCGGGTTGTAAAGGGCCCATAGGCTGCATTACAGCATTAATTTTTCTTAAATCCTGCAGTAATCTCCATTTTCCTGATTGCTTTGGAATTACAAAAATAGGTGTGTTCCAGGACTGGTAGAGGGAACTATGTGTCCTAGAGCTAATTGCTCCGCTACCAATTCTTCAGCTCGCTGCAATTTTTCCCCTTTCAGCGGCCGCTGATCCACCCAAACAGGTACTTGTGTTAACCAAGCTAGTTTGAGCAGGGGTTTTTGTCGATCAGTGACCCCTGGCATAAATTTGAAACACAGGCAGTTGTTCAGTGAATTTTCCACTGAGACATAAATCTCTTCCCCATAATGTGCATGGAAGAGCTAAGACTAGAGGCTTGAGAGCAGCTGTTCGACCCTCAGGACCTTCCACTCCAAGCGTATTTACACTCTGCAGTGGTATTTGTGTGCCACCTACACCAGTGACTGCAGCTAGAACAGGCGATAACAGCCAATCACGGGGCCATTCTTGCAGACTAATAATAGAAACATCGGCACCAGTGTCCAGCATACCTGGAAATGATTTGTCCTTAATTTTTACAGTAAGCAACGGTTGTTGAGGTGCGATCTTATGTATCCACCATATTTGTGGTTGACCCGTGCTACCAAATCCTCCATCACCTTGTGCCTGTTCTAATGCAGCAGGTATGGCATATGGCATTAGAATTAACTGTGCAACGCGTTCTCCTTTGGGGATGGTACAAGAGGGGTGGGGGGGTCCATATCATCAGCTTAATTTCCCCTAAATAATCAGAATCGACAACTCCGGGTAGGACAAATAGACCTGAATGGGTAACTGATGACCGTCCAATAATAACGCCGCAGAGACCTTTAGGTAGTGGTCCATAAACCCCTGTCTCTACAGGTACCACTGCCGTAGTATTTAAGGTTGTATCGGTGGTTGTGGCCAAGTCCAACCCGGCGCTGCCAGCGGTGCTGGCTGCGAGGTCAGTGACGTAGTGTTTGGAAGCTGCTGCACATTGGTGCTCTGAGGTGCTGGAATATAATGGACCCTGTTGGATTGCGGGGCACCGCGCCTCGCACCCCTCCTTCCATTTCCTTGTATGAGGCGACCTTCTTTGTCAAATCTGGAATGGCATTGCTTACCCCAGTGATATCCTTTCCTGCATTGCAGACGCAAATCCTTCGGTTGTTTTCAATTATGACCGTCTTTTCGTATAGGACAATTCCTTTGTATATGTCCCTCTTGACTGCACGCAAAACATTTAACTGCAGCTCTGGCTACGGTTAATTGCTGTGCTAAAGCTGCGGCAAGTGCAGTAGCTGTATGCTCGCCAGATCCAATATTTTGACAGGCTTTTATAAGGTCTACAATGGTTTTTGCAGTGTTACGGATAGGTAGCATAGCCTTTTGACAATCAGCATTAGCGTTTTCAAAGGCTAATTGCACTAGCAATGCCTGTGCAGCAGCTTCGTTATCAAGTTGGCGAGAAATAGCTGTTTGCAGACGATCAAGGAATGTAACATAAGGTTCTTGAGCTCCTTGCCATATAGCTGCAAAAGAGGCCTCATATTTACCCGCATCAGGCACACGACGTAGTGCTTTTACAGCTAATTGTGCTGCTTGCTGAAACACCTCACGATTTAAGCCAGCCTGAGCCTGTGCAGTTGAATATTGTCCTTGATTTAACAATTCATCTGCTCCGATATTAACTCCTGCTGTGATATTATCCATAACTTATACCGTTACCAAATCCGAGTATTCAGTTCCCCAAACAGTATATTGTGCTGATGTTAAAATCATCTTTAACAGTGTTTTCCAATCAGCCGGTGTCATAATGAAACTGTCAGCAATAGCCTTGATCAAATTCATTGTGAAATGATTGTGTAAACCGTAATCACGCACTGCCTTTCGTACCTCCTTTATCATTTCATATGAAACAGCTTGATGCTCGGGAGGGTGATTTGGTCTGTGGATAACTGGAAAAGCAGACAGCACTGTCATATCTCCCCGCTTAAGTGCCTCTGCCTTACACTGTTCCATTATGGTCAGTGACGGGGAGGCGAGGGCGGGGGCGAGCGGCAGGGGGGTCGAGGGTGGGTGCACGAGCGTCGGCTGTCCTGCTTCAACTGCTTCCACCAAAGTATTGTGCAAATCTGCAAGTGGAGCATCTGCAGGTTTTTCACTATAAAGAGGAGCAGTAGGATATACGAGAGTGGGTGCACTCCCTACACTTGACAATTCTCTGCGAGCTTGTTTAAGAATATCTTCTGCCGTGGGGGCCACAACTGCCATGGTCTTAATTGGAGTCAAAGGAGGATATAAATCAGGCTCCTTTGCTGGATGGATAGGTGCGGAATGAGAAGAATCGTTAGAAGTCTCATCATATATACTTCCATCAGACTCATTCTTCTTCAAATCTGCGTCTGCAACAAGATCAGGCCCAGCGGCAGCAGGATCAGGCTCTGCCGCTTTAAGCAACACATCCTCTGCCGGCTGTAGTGCTCGCAATGCAGTAAAAACAACCTTCCATGTTACAATTAATTCGTCAGAAATGTTAAGTTGTAAATCTTTCCGTGTTTATAACTCCTCTCCTGCTTTCGCCCAAGTTTTACTATCATAAGTTCCAGTAGTAGAAAACCAAGGAAAATGATCACGTATATACACTAATAATTTTACTAATTTAAATGCAGATATAGAAAACCCCTGTTCCTTTAGAATCCGCTGTAAAATTTCCATGTACAGCTTCTGCTCTCTAGAGCTTGTCTGACCAATATTATCACGATCGCATATTTACCCGATCGACGGGAGATAATGAAGCACGCTGATATGTTCCAACCCCGAGTTCGATTGTGGAGCCGTCACCAGAATTGCTTCTGTCCCTGGAATTGCTTCTGTCCCTGTTATTGCTTCAGTCCCTTTTATTGCTTCTGTCCCTGTTCGGGCGCCATTTGCGACGGACTGAAAAGAAAGACGACTCAGCCTGAGGCAGCTAAGCAAACTTTATTCTCTACAAGCGTCTTTTATAGCTACAGATAAGGAGCCTGGAATATGCAGACAAACAGGAGGTTCACGTGCCTCAGCATTCTCACGGTACCCTGCGTCCAGGGTTTGTATCAACCAGTCACGCTATCAGCCAACCACATGATAAGCCAGCGTTCTGGCCAAGGACACAACTTTCACACATCCCATGCACTCTGTACTTCTGAACTCCATTTGATCTGTTCCAGTTCCTTAAGTTATGCTCTTGTTTTCTTCTTACCCATATTGTCAAAGTGAGCTTTCATGTCTGCTGCAGATCTCTAGCTCACAGCTTTCATGTCTGCTGCAGGTCTCTAGCTCGCATCCTCCAGGTTAGGTGTCACAATTTCTGATACAAGCCAGGATGCTGTTGGCCTTCTTGGCCATCTGGGCACACTGCTGGCTCATATTCAATCGGCTGTTGACCAACACCCCCAGGTCCTTTTCCACTGTGCCTGTAGTAACGTTGCAGGAGGTTATTGTGGCGCAAGTGCAGGACCCAGCACTTGGCCTTATTGAACTTCATACTATTGGCCTTGGACCATCAATCCAACCTGTCCTGATCCCTCTGTAGACCCGCCTACCCTCAAGCAGATTGACACACTCACCCAACTTGGTGTCATCTGAAAACTTACTGAGGGTGCACTCAATCCCCTCAGCCAGATCATTGATAAAGGTGTTAAAGAGAACAGGCCCCAACACTGAGCCCTGGGGAACACCACTTGTGTCACTTGGCTGCCAACTGGATTGAACTCCATTCCCCACCACTCTCTGGGCCTGGCCATCCAGCCAGATTTTTATGCAGCGAAGAGTACACTCATCCAAGCCATAGGCAGCCAGTTTCTGCAGGACAATACTGTGGGAAACAGTGTCAAAGGCCTTACTAATGCCCATGTAGACAACATCCACAGCTCTTTCCTCATCTACTATGTGGGTCACCTGGTCATAGAAGGAGATCAAGGTGGTCAAACAGGACCTGCCTTTCATAAACCCATGCTGACTGGGCCCGATTGCCTAATTGTCCTGTACATGCTGCATGATGACACTCAGGATGATCTGCTCCATGACTTTCCCTGGCACCGAGGTCAGACTGACAGGCCTGTAGTTCCCTGGGTCCTCCTTCTGGCCCTTCTTGTAGATGGATGTCACATTAACTAACCTCCAGTCAATTGGTACCTCCCCCGTTAGCCAGGTCTGCTGGTAAATAATGGCAAGTGGCTTGGTGATCACTTCTGCCAGGTCCCTCAGTACCCTTGAGTGGATCCCATCTGACCCCATAGACTTGTGCACATCTAAGTGGTGCAGCAGTTCATTTACTGTTCCCTCGTGGATTATGGGGCCTTGATTCCGCTCCCCACCCCCAGATCTCTGATCTTCTCCTTCCCCCCCTCCTCCCTTTTTTCATTCTTTCTCCCACTAGACCTGAAAGCCGTCTAGCTCACTCGTCAGCTAAGGTTGTGTCCAGTGTTTGCATGCTGTATAGACTTTGTATGTTGTCCTGGGTTAGAAAAAAATGGTTTGATTAGAAAAAAACTGGTTTGTTTTAAAATGACCAATTGTGATGTATTCCTCCCATTACATTCGCACATCTCATTGGTTTTGAAAGCTTTGATGAGCTCTCTGTCCCTTTAAGAGCCACACAGGGATGGGGGTACTTCCGGGGCTTGCTCTGGCGGCTTGCGGCTTGCTCAGGGTTTGTGCTTGCTCGGGCTCTTTCTCGGCGTGCCCACACCCATCCCGTCTCTGCTGTTTCTCCCTGCTGGGACCTGCCTTGTTGCTTGCTGACTGGCAAGTACAGACCTGCCTTTCTTCCTCTTTCACCAGCACCTGGATCTGCTCGGATTCTCGCTACTGCAGCTGTGATTCCCCGTGCCACAAGGGACGACCCCCGTCTCTGCTTCGTCTCTGCTGCCGGTGTGTTCTGCAGCTGCTGTTCCTTTGCTGCCTGGATCCTTGCCGCAGCTTGGCTCTACTCGCTGTGTTTGCTTGCTGCTGCTACCCCCTGCTTGCCCATGACCAGACCATCATAGCTCAGCCGTTCCCGTGACTCTGCTGACTGTGGGAACAGCTGGCGATCGATCATCGACAGAAAATCAAGACATAATCGCTTTGGTAAGCAAGAAGCCGTGGGATCAGTGAGCAGCTGCAGAAGACACGGGAGAAAGAAAACCGCCAGTTAAAAATAGCAGACAAGCGCTGGGAAATACAGGGAGTAGAGGCTGAACTGATAAGATAATGGGAAGGTGCTGTTTTAGTGGAAAATCACTGCTTGAGAGACAGAGGGTATATAAGGCTTGCTGTGGCACTAAATAAAGGTCTGCGTTATCACTTTCATAAAGTGCGTGCAGTCCGTCATTTTCGTTCTCCGACAGCTGACCACATGGCTGCCGCCATTTTGAAACTGATAGGTGCTTTTTTTCCTTTGCTTTTGTTTCCCTAACTGCGGTTTAACCCTCGCTGCACCAGCTTTCCAATCCCATATAAACCTGTTAATAGCTCATTTGTTTTTCTGTATATAATATTTTTTCTAATGTTATTATACTTGTTTTAGTTTCCCAAACTTAAGAGGTCTCATAAACTTTTCTTTCTTCTTATCTCTGCTTTTAACCCTTTTCTCCCGGAATGAGAGGGCGGTTAATTAGAGAGAGGAAGAACTCATCCCATAATTGCCGTACCCTGGCTAACCAGTGACATATCTCCAGGAGAAAACCAGGTTTTTAGATCCCACACATCAACATGGCTGAGCAAAGAATTACTGGAATAAAAAGCTTTGCAGTGTTCTCCCAGCATAGTTTCTGAACTACCTGCAGTTCCCTTAGTCTCCAAAGACCATATAGGTCTATTATCAGCCTGCTAGGACACTCCTGAATGGCCCTAGGAGAAGGAGAGCATGGAAAACTTAGAAGTGTCACTGAATTTTCTCTTTCCTTATTTGGGCAAAATGTTCCTTCACTGTTCTAGATTCTAACTCATCTCCTCTGGAGTTAAATGTAGGGATATGCTAATGCTTTCCATTTTAGGGGGATTTTTTCCCTGTTATGTCTACATTTTAATTGTATAGTTACTACCGGTGGTAATATTTACATATGTATTTAATTATTCTACCTTCATCACTTCATACAATATTTGATGATCTTCCACTCTAATGTATTAGTCTTGTGTTAACATTCTCTATATCAGTAATGCAAGTACCTGCTTTTAATTTTTACTAATAATAATTTCAGAAGTTTAGTACAGTTAAAAGGGGAAGATGGAAAAGCAAAAGTCGAAGTAAGTTCTTGGCTGATTGACTCATTACCTGAGGGTTCTTTTCAGTCATTACTGATTTGCACATATATGAAATGAGATTTGGACCTAAACCATTCTATAGAAACTAAATAAAAACATGTTGTAGACAAATTGCTACTCAAACTTTCTCTTTGCAGATTATCCAAGTATTTACTTTGGGAATTTGTGGCCTTTTGAACATGTCTTTTATGTACATTGTTAGAGTTGCAAGAGAAAGATTTCCACTCTCAATCTGTAAAGAATTCACCTGGCAGCAGTATTCTGCATGGAAACAAAAATCATTGACTAAAAATAACCACATCTCAAAGGCCATTTGCACAATGACCAAGGCTTGTAATGGCAGCATTGCTATTATTAAATCATATTATTTTTTCTAACATCTTTCACTCATGCATATTCTGTTACCAGTATTTTTTTGTACTGAATTCTCCTAATTGCATCAGCTTTTGTGTGCAGACTAATCCTAGGAGTTAATATATCTAATTTCTTGAGTGCAACAAGCGCTGTAAAAAAAACCTATGTGAATTTCTACATGAATTAATTTCTCTGTGTGGCAGTTTGAAGAAAAAAAACTGCTTGAAAGCTTTTGTTTTAAACTGACCAATTGAACTATTCCCTTCCATGCTACGATTGCACATCCCATTGGCTGAGAAAGTTTCTCGCGAGCGTACTGTGCCTTTAAGAGCCGCGGGCTCAGGGGCTTTTTGCGGCTTTTCGGCTTTCAGGGCTTTTTTTGGCTTTTTCGGCTTTTCGGCTTTCTCCGCTCTCCGGGCACTACCGGCTCTGCGCTGCGAGAGGCACTGCGGACCTCAGCTTCGCTCCGGGAAGAGGCTTTCTCCAGACTTGCGGCTACGGCTCCCCCGCGCTGCCAGAGTGGAGCGAAGCTGTGCGCTGGGGAAGCCCACGCCGCGCTGCCTGGGACAGACTGCTCGCGCCGCCCGGAGACCCGCGCCTGGAGGCTGCTCTTTGCCTGCTGCTGTAACGCCGTACCCTCTCTGCCGCCAGCGCTGCCGCTTCTTGCTTCGCTTCTACAAACTGCACGACGAGAACTGGTAGGAACAGCGCTTTGCACGTTGGAGCCCCGCATTCGTAACAGCCGCGGTTTCCCTTTGTTTACTCCACGAAAGCGCACACGTGGCGACGCCATTTTGGGATCCACGTGGTACCATCCCCCTTTCTCTCTTTTCTCGCGTTTAACCCTCGCCTTTCCATCCTGTACAAACCCTCAGATTTTGCATTGGTTTTTCCCTGCATATTATATATTTTGTTCTAGTTTTAATAAAGTTTGTTTCAGTTTTCCAAACGTTCAGAGGTCTCACAAAATCTTTCTTTTCCTTTTCGTATCTCTGCTTTTGAACCCTTTTCTCTCCCGGAGGAGAGGGGTTCAGGGATAGGAAAGGGCACGTCCCCGTGATTGGTTTGCCTCAGCCAACCGGCGACATAATTGGCGTCCCTGGGTGGGCTTCTGAATAATTTAATATTTCATATTTTTATTAAAGTTTGGAAACTGACACAAACGAGGTTTTTTCCAGGATGGTGCTAAGCGAGCTTCTGTTTGAAGCTCTTAAGCAGTACAGTTTAAAAATGCTTTATGATCTGGTGCCTGGCACACCAACGGTGATGTCAAATTACTTGTTTTTAATTGGTACTGGTTTATGGTTTGCTGGTCTGGGGCACTTAGCAAAGAAGGTGTTCACCCTGGCATGCGTAATTTCAGTGTTTTGGTCTGTATTCAGTCAGTTTATAATGCTCCCAGTATATTTTGCACAATACATGATAGTGGCTGCTTATAACTCCACTACCGAATGGATGATGAGAAATTACACTTCTCCATTTGATACTGGACCAATGGCAATTGAAACTGGGTGTTCTACAAATGGTATTCTTTCCCTGTGTTTGATAATTTTGTTGTTATCAGTTACCTCTAACATGGTCCAGGGGTGGATTATTATCAAGAATAGGTATCACATGGGCACTACACCCACCAAATCAGCCACTGCCACCTCTCCACCCAAACAAGCACAGGTTGCCCCTGTGAAAAAGAAAAATCAGCCCTCTGGTGCTAAACACCAGAAAAGGACTAATTATGCAACAGATAGCTCTGATGATGATGCAGGACCAAGCACCTCTCAAAAGTGTCCAGGAAAGCCTTCAGGGAAAACTGCCTCAGCAACTCCAACAGCACCGCCCTCCCAAGGATCCTCATCACGGGATGAGTCATCAGATCAAGAGGTAAACACCCAGCCTCAGTCCAGGAAGGACCTGAGAAGTATCAGAAAGGAATTTAGCAGGCATGATGGTGAGTCACTAATGATATGGTTGCTTCGCTGCTGGGACAATGGAGCTGATAACATTGATTTAACCAGTAAAGAAGCCAGGCAGCTGGGAAATGTGGCCCGGGAAGGTGCTATTGATAGGGCAATTGGCAAAAAGGCAAAAAAGCTCAGTCTCTGGAAACGGCTTCTGACCGCTGTGAAGGGCAGATACCCTTTCAGAGATGACATTGAATGCCGCCCTACTAAATGGACTGTCTTGAGCAAAGGTATTAACTACCTGAGAGAGCTGGCTATGAAGGAGGTCATCTATGGTGACTGGAATGTTAATGTCAACCCGGATCAAGTGCACAGTAATGAGCCCTTGCTGCGCAAATTTGTGCAGAGTGCACCCCAGTCATATGCCCATACATTGGCCACAATGATGTGGGAAAGAGAGGGTGAAAATCGGCCACTCACCATAGAACACGTGTCTAACAGGATTCGCCAGTATGAGGATAGTCTTTCTCATACCTCTGCCTTCATTGCAGCAGTGGAGAAAGTGACAGACAAAATGACAGAGAAAATATTGGACTCTATTAATAGGTTAGAACAGAGAACCACTTACTCTCCTGTGTATACCCATGTGTCAACTGTTAGGAGAAATCGTCCTCCCAGAGCAATGCGCAACAGACAGAACAGGCCACGATGTGACCGCCAGTGCTGCTCGAGAGGTCGTGAAGACACGAGGAGATGGGAACAAAGACCTGCTGCTAACCACGGGGTACCAGCACGTGAGCTGCAGAGCAGACCACACCAACATGACGACTGCAATCGGAGAATTGTCGCTCCAGTCTTTGGCGAACAGTGCTGCAGCCAAAGGAGCAACTCCTATGAAGAAGGTACCACAAGCCGGATAGACCCTTCCACTGACTGTGGACCATACCCGAGGCATTAGAGGGGCCCTGCCTCTAGCCAGGTGGAGGAAAGGGATAACAGAGTATACTGGACTGTGTGGATTCGATGGCCTGGCACATTAGAACCACAGAGGTACAAGGCCCTGGTAGATACAGGCGCCCAGTGTACCCTGATTCCATCGGATCATCAAGGAACTGAGACTGTCACGATCTCGGGTGTGACAGGAGGATCACAAGAGCTGACATTATTAGAAGCTGAGGTCAGCCTCACTGGACATAACTGGGAAACTCACCGAATTGTGACTGGCCCAGATGCTCCATGCATTTTAGGCATAGACTTCCTCCGGAAAGGGTATTTTAGGGACCCAAAAGGTTATAAATGGGCCTTTGGGATAGCAACCGTGGGAGCTGATGGCATTATCCGGTTGTCCACATCGGCCGAACTTTTGGATGACCCTTTTGTTGTTAGCAGAATGAAGGTGGAAGATCAAAAGTTGCCTACTGCATCCTCCACAGTTCACCGCCGGCAATACCGAACCAACCGAGACTCTCTGCACCCCATAGAGAAAATGATTCGAGAGTTGGAGAGACGAGATGTCATCAGCAGAGCTCGCTCACCTTTCAACAGTCCTATATGGCCTGTGCAGAAGACCAACAGGGAATGGAGACTGACAGTGGACTATCGTGGGCTGAACGAAGTAACACCACCGATGAGTGCTGCTGTTCCTGATATCTTGGAGCTTCAGTACGAACTGGAGTCCAAGGCAGCAAAGTGGTATGCCACGATAGACATTGCTAACGCTTTCTTTTCCATTCCCATAGCACCAGAGTGTAGGCCACAGTTTGCCTTCACCTGGAGGGGTATCCAGTATACCTGGAATCGATTGCCCCAGGGGTGGAAGCACAGCCCAACCATCTGCCATGGACTGATCCAGGCTACCCTGGAGAAAGGTGGTGCTCCTGAACATCTTCAGTACATCGATGACATCATTGTATGGGGTGATACCGCAGAAGAAGTCTATGAGAAAGGTAGGAAGATAATCCGCATTTTGGTGGATGCTGGTTTCTCCATTAAGAGAAGTAAGGTCAAGGGACCTGCCCGAGAGATTCAGTTCCTGGGGGTTAAGTGGCAGGATGGACGCCGCCACATCCCCACAGATGTGATCAACAAGATCACAGCTATGTCTCCGCCTACCAACAAGAAAGAAACACAGTCTTTCTTGGGAGTCATAGGCTTCTGGAGAATGCACATTCCCGGGTATAGCCAGATTGTTAAACCTCTCTATACTGTTACCCGGAAGAAAAATGATTTCACATGGGGCTCTGATCAGCAGCATGCCTTTGAATTAATCAAAAGGGAAATAGCACATGCTATGGCCCTGGGACCTGTGCGAACAGGACCAGAGATTAAAAACATTCTGTACACTTCAGCTGGGGACTGTGGTCCTACCTGGAGCCTTTGGCAGAAGGCACCAGGAGAAACCCGTGGTCGTCCCCTAGGATTTTGGAGTCGTGGATATAAAGGCTCAGAGGCCAATTATACTCCCACTGAGCAGGAGATATTGGCTGCCTATGAGGGAGTTAGAGCTGCCTCAGAAGTAATTGGCACTGAAGCACAGCTCCTCCTAGTCCCCCGGCTGCCAGTCCTGGGCTGGATGTTCAAAGGGAAGATAACATCTACCCACCATGTCACAGATGCTACCTGGAGTAAGTGGACCGCCCTGATTGTACAGAGAGCTAGGATAGGTAACTCTGGTTGCCCAGGAATTGTGGAAGCCATTACAGACTGGCCTGCAGGAGAAGATTTTGGGATGCCACCGAACGAGATAGTTACACTGATGAAGCACCCCCATATAAAGACCTCTCAGAGCAGGAGAAGAAATATGCTCTCTTCACCGATGGATCCTGCCGCCTCATAGGAAACCAACGGAAGTGGAAAGCTGCCGTATGGAGTCCTATGCGCCGAGTTGCAGAAGCAGCAGAAGGAGAAGGTGAATCGAGTCAATTTGCAGAGGTCAAAGCCATCCAGCTGGCCATGGACGTTGCTGAAAGGGAGAACTGGCCACAGCTGTATCTGTATACAGACTCCTGGATGGTGGCAAATGCCTTGTGGGGATGGCTGGAGAGGTGGCAGAAAGACAATTGGCAGCATAAAGGTAAGCCTATTTGGGCTGCCACTCTGTGGCAAGATATTGCTGCCCGGCTGAAAAGGTTAGTTGTGAAGGTAAGGCATGTAGATGCCCATGTCCCAAAAAGCAGAGCCACTGAGGAACATAAAAATAACCACCAAGTGGACAAAGCAGCCAGAGTGTTCCAGATAGATCTGGACTGGGAACACAAAGGTGAATTATTCCTTGCTCGGTGGGCCCATGACTCTTCTGGTCACCAGGGAAGAGATGCTACCTATTGATGGGCTCGTGACCGAGAGGTGGATTTAACCATGGATGCAATTACCCAGGTTATCCATGACTGTAAGATTTGTGCTGCAATTAAACAGGCCAAAAGGTTAAAACCTTTGTGGTACAGTGGACGGTGGTCGAAGTACAAGTATGGAGAGGCCTGGCAGATTGATTACATCACTCCCCCTCGAACTCGCCAGGGTAAGTGCTATGTTCTGACAATGGTGGAAGCAAGCACCGGATGGCTTGAAACCTATCCCATGCCTCATGCCACTGCCCGTAATACTATTCTGGGCCTTGAAAGGCAGATTTTGTGGCGGCATGGCACTCCAGGAAGAATTGAGTCTGATAATGGGACTCATTTCAAAAACAATCTGGTGGCCAATTGGGCCAAAGAACATGGTATCGAATGGATTTATCACATTCCATACCATGCACCAGCCTCCGGTAAAATAGAACGCTATAATGGCTTGCTGAAAACCACCCTGAAGGCATTGGGTGGCAGAACCTTCAGAAACTGGGATAAACATTTGGCAGAAGCCACCTGGCAAGTGAACACAAGGGGATCAATCAATCGAGCCGGCCCTGCCCAATCAGACCTTTTACATACCATAGAGGGGGATAGAGTTCCTGTGGTATGTGAAAGTAATCTGCTGGGAAAAGCTGTCTGGGTTTCCCCTGCTGCAACCCCAGACAGACCCATCCGTGGTGTTGTCTCAGCCCAAGGCCCTGGACACACCTGGTGGGTAATGCAGGAGGATGGTGAAGTCCACTGTGTACCCCAGGGGAAGTTAACCCTGGCTGAAACACCCTGAACCAGAGTCTCATGCTGTTAATTCCTGTATAATACAATGTAAATGAGATGCGCATAACGTACATGGTATGGAATAAGGAGTGGAATGTGGCAGTTTGAAGAAAAAAAACCCGCTTGAAGGCTTTTGTTTTAAACTGACCAATTGAACTATTCCCTTCCATGCTACGATTGCACATCCCATTGGCTGAGAAAGTTTCTCGCGAGCGTACTGTGCCTTTAAGAGCTGCGGGCTCAGGGGCTTTTTGCGGCTTTTCGGCTTTCAGGGCTTTTTTTGGCTTTTTCGGCTTTTCGGCTTTCTCCGCTCTCCGGGCACTACCGGCTCTGCGCTGCGAGAGGCACTGCGGACCTCAGCTTCGCTCCGGGAAGAGGCTTTCTCCAGACTTGCGGCTACGGCTCCCCCGCGCTGCCAGAGTGGAGCGAAGCTGTGCGCTGGGGAAGCCCCCGCCGCGCCGCCTGGGACAGACTGCTCGCGCCGCCTGGAGACCTGCGCCTGGAGGCTGCTCTTTGCCTGCTGCTGTAACGCCGTACCCTCTCTGCCGCCAGTGCTGTTGCTTCTTGCTTCGCTTCTACAAACTGCACGACGAGAACTGGTAGGAACAGCGCTTTGCACGTTGGAGCCCCGCATTCGTAACAGCCGCGGTTTCCCTTTGTTTACTCCACGAAAGCGCACACGTGGCGATGCCATTTTGGGATCCATGTGGTACCGTCCCCCTTTCTCTCTTTTCTCGCATTTAACCCTCGCTTTTCCATCCTGTACAAACCCTCAGATTTTGCATTGGTTTTTCCCTGCATATTATATATTTTGTTCTAGTTTTAATAAAGTTTGTTTCAGTTTTCCAAACGTTCAGAGGTCTCACAAAATCTTTCTTTTCCTTTTCGTATCTCTGCTTTTGAACCCTTTTCTCTCCCGGAGGAGAGGGGTTCAGGGATAGGAAAGGGCACGTCCCCGTGATTGGCTTGCCTCAGCCAACCGGCGACACTCTGATACCCAGTTTTCTATGAACATTCAAGACACCGATGTTTCCTGACAGGAATGTGTTTATCAAACATTTATTACTATAGGCAGTAGTAGTTTTAAAGATGCAAATATTTTCAGTGAGATGTGCTTGCCATTTAACCCAGTCAAGAAGACTGTATTAAGATAATGAAATTTCTCTTACCAATTGCAAATAAGCACCCTGTTTAAACACCAGGGGGAAAAAAAAAAATCACAGTATCTCCACAGTCTTAATAATGAAAAAAAAACAAGGCAGAAAAGTCTGTCAAATCATTTCAGATAGCAAATAAATCTGAGAAGGCTGTGATCTGCTGGGAAGTAGAAGGAAGCTAATATGTCAGATAAATGATTTGTTGTGAATTGTTCTGTTATCTCTCTTCAAGGAGAATGATCCTTGATTCTGGAAGGTGCTGAGCCAGTTCTGCCAGTTCTAAACAGTCTCAAGTCCCATTATGGGAGAATATCCATTTCTTTTATATATGGAGTGATTTTGATGAAATGTGGTACAATGTCCAGGCCAGAGGAAATTAAATCTGCATTCTGTTCCCACCTCCACCATGGTTCTGCTGCATGACCTTGGAAAAATCACTTATCCTCTCTGGACAGCAGTTCCTTCATCTGAGAATTGGGCATGATGCTATATTTTTAAAGCTCTTTTGGACCTGGGATGAAAAATTGCTAGTCATTATTATTATATTTCATTGTTGACATCTATTACTGAGTACCTATTTCACAATGACAGTTATCACAGTATGTATATTTCTGTAATGACAACTATCCCAGCACATATATTTCTGGGATGACAACTACAGTATTAGAGTGTGTATATTTTTGTAATTAAAGCTATAACAGCATAACATTGATTTAAAGCTATAGTAACAATTGTCATATAATTTTCACAAATACACAGTGTGTTGTTATATGTCATCAAATAGTACTTATTGTTTCATTTTAAATATATATATGTATACATTAAGTTAATATTCCATGTTGTTTGACATCCCTCAAATTTCCCTACCCCTAATAAAGCACTTCTGGACTAAGCAATCTCTAGTAACAATGTGTAGAAATGCACGTAATATGAAAGGCTTTTAGTGGCTAACTGTCGGAGAACGAAAATGACGGACTGCACGCACTTTATGAAAGTGATAACGCAGACCTTTATTTAGTGCCACAGCAAGCCTTATATACCTTCTGTCTCTCCAGCAGTGATTTTCCACTAAACAGCACCTTCCCTTTATCTTATCAGTTCAGCCTCTACTCCCTGTACTTCCCAGCGCTTGCCTGCTATTTTGCAGCTGTTCTGCTATTTTTTAACTCGTAGTTTTCTTTCTCCCATGTCTTCTGCAGCTGCTCACTGATCCCACGGCTTCTTGCATGATGTTTTTTCTCCCGTGTCTTCTGCAGCTGCTCACTGATCCCACGGCAAAGCGATTATATTTTGCATTTCTGGCGATCCTTAAATTTCTGTCCATGATCGATCGCCGGCTGTTCCCACATTTCCCCCTTCTTTGTTTAGAACCAACACTGCTTGGAGTGATCTGTCCACTAGCTACTGCACACGTGACATAAAACACAGTATACAAATAAGAATACATAAAATCTTTCAACATATGCTAATTGATTTAAGGGATGTCTTCGGTCACTCTGTCTTGTCTTCAGTCCTTGTCCATCATGCCTGACACTCGTCCGTTCATGTCCATCCTTGTTTACAAATCTGACAGCAACAAGTCCTGCTGCTCTTTAAAATCTCCTACAATTCCCCCTTTTTGTTTTTGTGCTATCCAGATACCTGCCATATTTTTCTTTACGATTACCATGGTTTTATTTATTATGCACGATCCTCCAATCAATATTATCATAATCATAATTAATATTTGCATACCTTGTTTACATATATCTTTAATCCAACCTGTTATACCCCACTGCTGAAACCACCCATCGAGGCCCGTGTCAGTTATTTGCAACTGTTTAACTCCATCCTTCAAGTCCTGAATGCTTTTATGGATCGATGTAGAATGGTCTGACAGGTTCATACAGCACATTCCTTCAAAGTCTTCACATCCATGACCTTGTGCTAGCAATAAAAAATCTATAGCTGCTCTATTTTGAAGCGTGGCATGTCTAATAGAATCAGTGTCCAATAACAATCCACTCAAAGCTCGTGAAGTAGCGTTACTCTGCTTTGCTAACCAACATCCTAATCTATTTAGTGTTGCCAGGGCTTTGGCGGCAGCTACACCAGGTGTAAAAAGAGAAGCTGTTATTATTTCTGCCTGGTTCCAAAATGTGGCCTTTGAATCACACATGGGATCAAAAACATGGTGCGATCGTCTCTTTCGATGCCGTAGAAAGTGCGAATGCTGGTGTATCATAGTAATATTTGGTGTTAGTAATGTGAGACGCCCGATTGTACAATGACCACCCCGTATAGGGGCCGGAATACCAGCCCATGCTCGATTCCCACAGATGAAAAAAAGACCCGAAGGGAGCTTCATAGGTGTATTACTGCCTACAGAAATTTTGGGAATGGTGTAATTGCACCATATGCTACTATTTGTATATGGTGATAAGGTGCTATGTACAGACCAGGATAGATTTCTGTTTTTCCCGGTATAATTAAAAAACACGCAGACAGCAGCCTGCACAGAACCCAACAAACACACTTCCTGGGGTTGAAGGGGTGCTGGGGGGAAGGCGTGCGCCATCCACCCGTCTACTGACTTGTTCCAGACGTTTGGACATGCTGGCCTTACAGCCGTCGCATTACAAAAGGCAAGCTACTCTATTGTGTCTATAGGAATTCCCACCAAACATGTTGAAAAGGGATTTTGAGGAGTTGCTGTACTAAGGCAGAGAAAATCTTGTCCGGTGGCGTTAGCAAGTGTTACCCAAACATTTTCATTAGGCTGTGGGACTATCCAAGCAGTACTGCTCACGATTAGTTGGATTCCGATGACGGTGGTTGTGATGACAGTGTGCACAGCCAAGGTTTTACCCATTTCGCTGGGATCCATTGGACTCCACGATCTGTAACGACACAAGCATATCCTCGTCCCCAAGTAAGTAATCTGTACGGACCCTTCCATTCCCCTGTCTCCTGGTCGCGCATTCGAATCAATATATCATGTTGATCTGCAACGGCCACCCCTGTCTTCATGCCCTGCAAGTGCAGTATAATAGGTGGGTGTTCTTGACCTTGAGGAAACCGCAAAAAGTTTAACACATAACAAGCCTTAAATAATCGTGTTCGAGGGTCCTCCAGTCCCCCTTTTTGTTTTGCAATTGACACTTCAGGGTGTGATGCATGCGTTCTATGATCGCTTGACCTGTGGGGGAGTGTGGGATACCAGTGATGTGTTGAACTCCCCATAATGCAAGGAAATGCTGGAGACTGGAGGCTATATAACAAGGCCCATTGTCAGTTTTTATGGTGCGCGGTACCCCATAGGCTGCAAAAGCCATGTGTAAATGTTTTATAACATGTTTTGCCGTCTGTCCTGTCTGAGCAGTAGCCCAGATGATATGGGAGAAGCAATCCACCGAAACGTGGACGTATTTAAGTTTCCCAAATTCAGGCACATGTGTGACATCCATTTGCCAAACGTCAAGGGCATGTAAACCACGAGGATTAACTGCTTGTTCTATTCCTGGCCCTAGTTGCTGGCAACTAGGGCAAGACTGGACAATGGCTTTTGCGTCACTAATGGGAAGCTTAAATTGTCTTGCTATTACTTTTGCCCCCTGATGAAAAAAGGCATGAGAGGCCCGAGCTTGTGAAAAAATGTCTGGCGTCGGTCCCGTCCATACTGGTGCCGCTAATCTGTCAGCTCTAGCATTACCTTCGGCTAAAACCCCAGGGAGACTAGAATGACTTCTGATGTGTGTGATAAAGTAGGGTTTCTGTCGAGATTCTAATAGGTGCCATAGGGTTTTAAATTGGGCAAATAATTGTTCATTTGCAATTTCTTTTAAAATTGATTTTTCCAACCTTGTGACCACTCCTACCGTATAACAAGAATCTGACACTACATTGAGAGCCACATCAGACCAAAGCTTAAAAGCTTCTATTACTGCTTGCAATTCTATTGTTTGAGCAGAACCTGAAGTATGATAAACTTGATGTTTCCACCCCTTTTTGGTTTTCCATGTTACCACTGCTTTTCCCGTACGACTACTACCATCCGTAAAAACAGTTATTCCCTTTAGAGGTCGATGGCTGATATTTGGCCTTGTCTCCCAGCTGTGGTTGCGCATCATGGCAAACATTTTGTGAGCAGGATAGTCTGTTCGCAGCGAACCCTTGTAGTCGGCTAATGCTGTTTGAAATTCCATTGACTGGCTTACTGCCCACTCAAGATAATCCCTTTGAATAGGACACACAATACTATCAGGATCTTTTCCGGCTATTTCTAATAATCGATTTCTGCCTTTGATGATTAGGTTTGCAAATGCTTCAATTTTGGTTGTGATTGTTTTTTGCTGTTGATGGGGAAGAAAGAACCATTCCAGAATTCTTAAAGGGTCAGGCGAGTCGCCGTCCCACTGCGCCATTATGGCGTAGGGGTGCCTCTGATGGTTTACTACAAATAGGATGATGTTTAGTTCTAGAATGATTCTCTGAAGATAATTTTGCGTAATTTTATGACTGATCTTTTGGATAGCTTCTTTAGCGGATTCTGTCAGGGTTCTGGGAGAATTAATATTCGAATCTCCTGTCAACAGTGTCAATAATGGAGCCATGTCTACGTTCGTGATACCACACATGGAACGAATCCAATTTATATCCCCTACAAGTTTTTGGATGTCATTGAGTGTTTTTACATCAGTGCGCAGTTCTAATTTTTGAGGCATAATGGCCGACTGTGTTATCTTCCATCCTAAATACTTCCAGGGTGCTGTGATCTGAACTTTTTCTGGTGCCAAACGTAGGCCGAATTGTTTCATGTGTTGGGATACATCAGCAATTATTTTCTGTTGGTCTAGAGATGGTCCTGCTATTAAAATATCGTCCATATAATGATATAGCACATATTGAGGCCAACGATGTCGTAAATCACTTAAGGCCTGAGCTACATAAAGTTGGCACATTGTGGGAGAATTCTTCATTCCTTGGGGCAGCATAGTCCAATGGTATCGCTGTGCTGGTTCCGCTTTGTTAACCGATGGTACTGAGAAAGCAAACCGTGGTGCATCCTGCGCATGTAACGGGATTGTGAAAAAGCAATCTTTTAAATCAATTACTATAATGTCCCAATCAGCAGGAATCATTGTTGGTGATGGTAAACCTGGTTGCAGAGGCCCCATATCCTCAAGCACGTTGTTGATTTTTCTTAAATCATGTAACAATCTCCATTGCCCACTTTTCTTAGGGATTACGAAAACAGGTGTGTTCCAAGGACTAGTGGTGTGTTTTAGGTGTCCCTGTTCTAATTGTTCTTGTACTAATTGTTTTAAAATAGCGACCTTTTCTTGAGATAGCAGCCATTGATCCACCCACACTGGATCGTCTGTTTTCCATTTTCATTTGATGGGCTTCGGTCGCTTGTCAATGACCGCTCCGCAAAAGGCGGAGTCGCCAATTTACACCCCATCTGTCCCAGCACATCTCTTCCCAGGAGATTGATAGGAATCTTTGCAACGTACGGTTTGACCGAACATACAGGCCCGTCAGGCCCGCGACATTGTAGAATGCAAGCGCTCTGTGATGCTCCAGAAATGCCACCTACCCCCATGAGGCCATTCACAGCAGTTCGTACTTCCCATGTCACTGGCCAGTTAGTAAAAGACACGATGGTAACATCAGCTCCAGTATCTGCCAGCATTTCACAGCTCCATTCATTAGGAACGGCGTGCGGGTGTCGAAAGGTGACGAGCACCGTGGGCCTTTCATGTCCCACGTCTAACGCCCAAAAGATGGCTGCCGATCCGGTAGATCCAAAACCCGAGTCTCCTCTCACCTGCGGCATCGCTTTAGGAACCTGTGCTACAAAAGGGATTAGCTGTGCAATTCGACTTCCTGACAAAATGGTAACTGGTGGGGCTGGAGTCCATACCATAATTTTAACTTGCCCAGTGAAGTCAGCATCTATGACACCAGGTAAAACAAAAATTCCTTGTTTAGTAGTTGATGATCTCCCTAATAACAACGCACTCAACCCTCCCCCCAATGGTCCTTTAGCATTTGATGGCACATACTGAATGCTAGTGTCCCATAATGTTACATCTTCTACGGTCTCCACATCCACTCCGGCACTTCCTGCTGTTCTTGCAGGGAGGTTGGCCAAGCAGCCTGTCTTGGCTGAACTACTTGTGTCGTCGCGCGGTTCGTGGTCGCGCTCCGCTGACCGTTTCCCCGAGTCTGTACCTTGGTCAATAGAGTTCCGTTGTGGTGATATTTCGAGTGACACCGTGAAGTAGGATGGTTTCTTTTCCCACACCTTCCACATACCTTTTCCGAATCGTTGGTTGGGGGCTGCCCTAATTTTCTACTCTGGTTAGCTTGGCACTGTGCCCTTAAGTGACCCATCCAGCCACAGCTATAGCATCTTTTATTTGGTGTATTCAGAGCCGTAGCAAACGCTTCTGCAAGCGCGGTGGTATGATGCTCTACCGACCCGACCCTGTTACAGGCCTCAATCATTTGAACCAGAGTTGCGGTAGGTGGCAACGACAGCAAAATGCGTTTGCAATCTGCATTAGCATTTTCTACTATCATCTTCATCAAAACGGCTTCTTTGGCAGCCTGGTTATCAATTTGTTTATCAACAGCATCCCGCACTCTATCGACAAATTGCATATAAGGTTCGTTGTTTCTTTGTTGTAACTTGGTGAATGATGTCTCACTTTTCCCAACTTCCGGAATCTGCATTAGAGCCCGTCGGGCCAGGCCGGCAGACATTCGCAGCACGTCAACAGGAAGTCTGGCCTGCAATCTTGGTTCAGAAAATTGACCCCTTCCCATCATTTGATCAGGGCCTATTGTCCTTAAAGGGTCATCGTCCGGCCTGTCTAGGTTTCGCATGGCTTCTTCGTTAACCAGAGTACCCCACTTGTCCTTCCAAAGGAGTCTTTGCATCGGTGTCAGGATCAGGGCGGCCAGCTGATCACAATCATAAGGAGTTAATAAGTTGCCCCCGTAGATGTTGTCTAGCAGAGCGGTGGTATACGGCGCATGCAGACCATAGGTCATTACAGATTTACGAATTTCTTTCACCAACTCCCAATGAAAGGCCTGGTATTCTTGCCAATTATTCATCACCACTATGGGGTAAGCATTTAACACCTCCCCATCTTTCAAAGCCTCTTTTTGAATTTTTGACCATTGATATCGTGGATCTACGTGGCCACTAGGCCTGATTTCGCCGGGGCCGTTGGTGTTCCCCGGAACTGTCGGAAGTGGCGGCCAGGACGAGGGCACCGGTTCTGATCGCCTTGGCGGGGGGGGAGATGTCCTCGGCGGGGGGGAAGATGGCGTCGGCGGGGGGGGAGATGTCCTCGGCGGGGGGGAAGATGGCGTCGGCGGGGGGGGGGGATGTCCTCGGCGGGGGGGAAGATGGCGTCGGCGGGGGGGGAGATGTCCTCGGCAGGGGGGAAGATGGCGTCGGCGGGGGGGGAGATGGCCTCGGCGGGCGGGAAGATGGCGTCGGCGGGGGGGAAGATGGCGTCGGTGGGGGGGGAGATGTCCTCGGCGGGGGGGAAGATGGCGTCGGCGGGCGGGGAGATGGCAGAGGCAGCCTGTTGGTAGAGCCTGCCATCTCCCGGTCAGTTTGCGTCGCTGCCTCCGGCAGCGGACACTGTTTTCGCCCGGTTACACACTCTCCACCCCGGTCTGACGGCGGAGCGGACGGGACTGCAGGTGCGTGGGCCCCCAGCGCAGCCTCTGCCTCCACCGCAGCTTTTCTCTCTGCCATCACGCTCTTAATTGCCTCAGACATTAGCCTCCAGGTAATTGCCAGCCCTTCTGCGTTTTTATCTCCGCGCGAGACCGCCTCCCACAAGAGTTTGCCCGCTTCGTCCCACACGGCAGGGTCAAATGCCTTTGATGTTTCTGCTGGCAAGCCTTGTGTCCGGAGTCACTGTAACAGGCGCCGGACGGTATGTTCATCGTATTTAATCCCTCTCTTAGAGAGGATATGCAGCAGGAGTTTGGCTATCGCCGCTTCTTCTGGAGTCGATGAAGCCTGCCCCATACCGCGCCTCAGGTGCTCACCTTTTTAAGGTCCCTGCGGATATCTCCAGCGTCGCTTCGTGTCGACCGCTGAACCTCAGCACCTCTTCGTGTGGGTTGCTGATCCCCTGCGCTGCGTCGTGTCGGCCGCAGTCCCTGCGGATATCCCCAGCGCCGCTTTCGTGTCGGCCGCTGAACCTCAGCACCTCTTCGTGTGGGTTGCTGGTCCCCTGCGCCGCGTCGTGTCGGCCGCAGTCTCCCCGCAGTTTCTCCCTGCACCGCTTCGTGTCGGTCGCAGTCTCTCTCCGCAGTTTCTCCCTCTAAGGATCGTTCTTCCTCGGCATTGGAAAAATCACGTCGGGCTCACCATTTGTCGGAGAACGAAAATGACGGACTGCACGCACTTTATGAAAGTGATAACACAGACCTTTATTTAGTGCCACAGCAAGCCTTATATACCTTCTGTCTCTCCAGCAGTGATTTTCCACTAAACAGCACCTTCCCTTTATCTTATCAGTTCAGCCTCTACTCCCTGTACTTCCCAGCGCTTGCCTGCTATTTTGCAGCTGTTCTGCTATTTTTTAACTCGTAGTTTTCTTTCTCCCGTGTCTTCTGCAGCTGCTCACTGATCCCACGGCTTCTTGCATGATGTTTTTTCTCCCGTGTCTTCTGCAGCTGCTCACGGGTCCCACGGCAAAGCGATTATATTTTGCATTTCTGGCGATCCTTAAATTTCTGTCCATGATCGATCGCCGGCTGTTCCCACAGCTAACAATTCAGCATGGCAATATCAATGAAATCGTTCAAAGTATATATTAGACAGTTAAACATTGCAATCTGCTCTTCACACTGATATTCAATAAGTAAAGGAAATGCCAAGATCAGTCAAAAGCTAAGAAAGTTTTTTCTTCCTTGTTTTCTTGACAAAATTTATATATATTTTTAACAGTATTTATTATGTAGTCAGAAGAAGAAATCACACCCTCTTAAAATAAAAAGGGAATTGTTCTCTCCTAGCAGTGCAGTTACTTAAGAAGAGGCTGATCTGGAAATTGAAATCTCTGTACAGAATTAGTTCTGTCCTAACTCAAATGAGGACACACACCTTCCAAAGGTTCATGCAGTAGGAAGCAGCACTGCTGCTGCCATTTATTCTCAAACTCTATTATTCACAATCTACTCTGGAGTCTTTATATGGTTCATACATACATACCATTGTATGAAAAGCTCTCAAGGATTCCCTTTGAAATAGCTCAATGGAGAATTCCCTCTGACTTGCCTCTGGCTTCAAAAACTATGCTTGATGTCTTCCAAGAGAATATTTTGTCTCCGCTGTTGCTGTTACTGTGACTGAGGCTGTGTGGTCAGTGCAAGTTCACTAACCCATCTGAGATACTGTGTAGATACCTGGGTACTTAGTTCTTTCTGACATCTGCTGTACATTCAGTCCACTTCAAGTTTAGCTCCATTACATTTACATAACACATCAAATGTAGAGAAATTCTCATCCATGAATTTTGGAGTAGCTTCCATGACACAGGAATTCCTACTGAAATCTTTGCAAAGTCAATGAAAGGTAAATGTATAAAAATCTTGGTGCCTACCCATCTCCAGCTCTCTAATTGTCTGGTTGCCCATATCTAGCTAAATCCAGCTGTTTTAATTGATCTGAAATGACACCATCCAGTTCCAAGAAGATAGTTAAGAAATTATTGCTACTTTTTGTGTGTCAATATTATGCAACACAGATTGATTAAAAAAACAAAACCAAAACATATCTTTCTCTTTTTCATAATTTTCCTACAGCTTGGTATAGTACCAAGAAGTATTGAACAAGAAGTTGTATGCTTGAAAGAAGAAAAATTCCCATTTTACCCATGTAGGAAGTAGAAAACATTAACATTTGTATTTGAATGTGCCCAGGCCGCTCCAACAGCTTGGAAAACAGAAATATTATGCTGCCTAGACAATCAGAGACCATGGAAAATAATTGTAAAGATAAGTACTTGGTGCAAAGAAAGGTTATGTGGAAGCAAGAGTGAAGAAATCTACATTAGGAGACCAGCTGTGCATTAGGTGTATAATTCAATACAGAATGACATAAAGTACCATAGTAAACAAATGGACACTTAAGAAGCTGCACATAGGGGAATATGCATAAAAAGAAAGGCTGGGATTCCAGGCACTGTTTGCTTTGTCACTTCTTGTTTGTGGAGTGGTTTCTTTTTTTAAAAAAAAAGAACAAAACCAACCAAAAAAAAAACCACCACCACCCCCCAACCCAAACAAAGCAATCCCTCCACGCACACATTTACTTTTTATTTTTAAATCCAAATTTAAGGCACTTTTTAAAATTCATATATGCTTTCTCTCAGATTTTTCTATTATGTGGTAGATTTTTTTTTCTCTTTTTCTCTTTTTCTCAGTACAGGAAATAGTGTGGTATTGTTGAAGTCAATGTGTGTTAGTGCAAACAGTCCTAGATCTTGACATTTCTGGGGAAAAAAAATCCCAATACTTTAAGCTGGAGACATTCCACAGCCTGGGGGGACTTTTAAATTATATCAAATCCTAAGACACAAAATGGGGATGGTTATGATAAATCTTTTTGGGCCAGATTAAGAGTAAGATGTAGGAATTCGTAGAATCAAAGACTGGTAGGTGTCTTGTGAGATTTACAGAATTAGTTAAACGAAGCATAAACAGGAATAAATATCTTTGGTATCCACGAAAATTTGAGATATGTCTAAATATTTTTTAAATCAGAGTAGGGATATCTTTGTATATTCACTTAATTAACAAGTTAGCTTTTATCTAGCTTTAAACATGAACAATGACGTCTGCACCTTAGGTAATCCTCCTTTAGAGCCAGTGAACAAAATCACGTGCTTCACAGCATGGTTTAGATACCTGGTTTAAAATGAGAGGAATCATGCCTTGCATGTCATTATTTCTCTCTATTTACTATAGAGAGAGTATGCTGTAACTAGCGCAGATGAAAATGTCTGCTCTGTGTATATCTGTCTAAAGTCCAATGAATCACACCTGAAACTCTGAATTCACAGGACTCTAAATCCTTTGAATTCTTTATATTAAAAAACACAAACCACTTCTTCTAGTTTAGCTGTGTATGTTGTCCGAGACAGATAGTTATTCTCCTTATTCAGAGGTCTCATATCCTCCCTTTCCAAAGAAAAGAATAAAAAAAGCGTGAATGAGATCTGTGAGCATTCAATGGGCAGGATATGCTACTCTCCTGGTTTCAGTTAGGCCCCTCACTTCAACAAGGACAATGAGGTGCTTGAGAGTGTTCAGAAAAGGGCAACAAAGCTGGTGAAGGGTCTGGAGAGCAAGTCTTATGAGGAGCAGCTGAGGGAACTGGGGTTGTTTAGTCTGGAGAGAAGGAGGCTGAGGGGAGACCTTATTGCTCTCTACAACTACCTGAAAGGAGGTTGTAGAGAGGTGGGGGTTGGTCTCTTCTCCCATGTAACAAGGGACAGGAGGAGAGGAAATGGCCTTAAGTTGCACCAGGGGAGATCTAGGTTAGAATTCAGGAAGAACTTCTTTACAGAGAGGGTTGTGAAGCATTGGAACAGACTGCCCAGGGAGGTGGTGGAGTGCCCATCCCTGGAAGTGTTTAAGAGACATGTAGATGTGGTGCTGAGGGACATGGTTTAGGGACCCTGGCAGTGCAGGATGAATGGTTGGACTTGATGATCTTAAAGGTCTCTTCCAACCAGATGATTCTGTGATTCTATGATAATTCTGTTCAGAGATTTCACTTTCCAGCTCAGTCTCTTCTAACTAACTGCACTTTCTGAAGTTAACAGCATATTTTTGACAGACAGTGTCTGCTTCGAGAAGTGCCAGTGCTTGATGTTTACAGTTACTACCAGGGATTGGGATGCAGAAAGGCTCTTGCTTATACTTTCTGCTCTGAAGACCAAGGTCTCTGCTAAATCCTGTGTCCCACAGTGGGGGTGCAGGAAGCAAGAGGCCGCACCTGTGGGGAGGAGCGGACAGGACAGGTGACCCTACACTGACCAACAAGGTGTTCCATCCCATAGATGTCATATTCGGTACAAAGCTGAGGGTCTTGTCCCCTATCGCTCTCCTCTTCAATGGCCGACACCTGAGGAGGACTCTGTTCTGCCTTCGATCCAGTTCCAGAATCCAGCTCCTGCATCCGGTTCCCATCTGCTGCTGAGCCCAGCCTGGGCCTTCCCCAGCATCAGTGGTGGTGGTGACGTGGTTGCCATCAGAGGGGTTGGGTTCAGTATTGGTATTGTGTATATTTGTATATAGTTCATTTTATTGATATTATTCCTGTTAAAGCAGTTTTAGTTTTCTTTTCCAATCCATCAGTCTCTCTCCCTTACTCCTTTTCTCTTTCCCCTCTTTGGGAAAGGGAGGGAAGTGGGGAGGGGGTAATAGAGACCATCTGTCATTCATCTGGAGCCGGCCCAGCTCTAACTCTTGACAGATTAATTGGTGCCCAATGTGGGGCACGATAAGGAGATCTGAGTAATTGTCCAAATAGTTTAAAATCTAGCTTGCTCAGTTGGAGTGTATCAGACTTTTTCTCTGAGTTTTTAACGATTGGAAATTAAAACGGACTACTTACATCATGTCGTTCTGGGGAACAGAATTATATCGTACCATTTTAGGATTTGTTTTGGAGTTAAGTATCGTAGTGTCACCTTATCTTCTGTATGTGCTGTGTTTTTGTTTATTTGTTCTGAGAGTTTATTTGAAAGTTACCCATTCTGGGCACTGGGCTAAAGCCGCCACTTTGTTGTGGTTTCTATCACTGATTTATGCCGCGTTAAGCTGGGCAGTGAATGCATCTAGGTACTATGGGCGTCACATAGCGGATCTTGTTACTAAGTACACATCTGGTTTTACTTGGGGAAGTTCAACTTCTCCCCATCATGCTAATGTGACTTCACAAGATTCTGGGAATCCATTAGATTGTGAGGATGGCAAATATGGTTATTTCAATCAAAATATCATGTTATTTTTATCATTATCATTAGTATCGATTTTTTCCCTGATTCTTTTTACTGTGTGGTGTCAGATTAAACATTGGTGCAGGTATTCCCATCAGGCAGCCGCCTCAACTCGTAGAGTGAGTGCTGCTTTGGCAACACACATTGCAGCTACTCAGACTCTGGGAGGCTTTATGACATGCTCTGCAACTATTCAGACTCCACGAGGTTTTATGACATGCCCAACCTGTGCTGCAACTGCTCACACCCCTCGAGCCCCCCCCAACAAGCACTGCCACTGCTCCAACTCCTGATAAGGGCACTGCTGCTGCTCCAACTCCCACAACAAGCACTGCCGCTGCTTCAACTCCAGCAAAGAGTGCTACAGCTACACAGACAGACACTGCGGCTGCTCCCACTCAATCAACATCAGTACAGGTTGCTCCTGTGATTTAGAAGAGAAGAACAAGAATGGTATATCGCCCATATAGCCCATCTCACCCAAAGACAGATGAGGGAGAGAGTCCTTCTAAAGCACAATCATCCGAGGAGGATTCGGAACCAGATGTGGAAGCTGATGCCCCTGAGACTGGGAGAGAACACTTAACCGAAATTGATCAGCCAGTGTCTGACGATAATGGAGAGGATCCTTGTAAGGCAAAATTATTGGCGGATGATTTGGAATCAGATGTAAAGGCTGATGCCCCTGAGATTGAGAAAAAACACCTAACCAAAACAGATCACCCAGTGTCTGATGATAATGGAGCGGGTCCTTCTAAAGCAGGTTCAGCTAAAGCAGGTCCTTCCAGAGCAGGTCCTCCCAAATAGGGTTTTTTCAAAACAGGTCCTTCCAAAGCGTAGGTATCGGAGGATGAGAGCTCAGACCAAGACATAATCATCCAACCTTTATCTTTGAAGGAGTTGCGAAACTTGAGAAAGGACTATAGCCATCATGACAAAGAAACACTTACCTCCTGGTTGCTCTGCTGATGGGATACTGGGTCTGATACCATAGATCTGGACGGAAGAGAAGCTCGGCAGTTGGGACCCCTGTCCAGAGATGGAGGCATTGATGAAGCACTTGTAGAAAAGGAGAAACCTCTCAGCCTCTGGAGGCGACTCTTGTCAGTTGTAAGGACCAGATATCCCTTTAGGATGATATTGAATGTTGCCCGAACAAATGGACCACCATGGAACAAGGTATTAAGTACCTGAGAGAATTAGCTGTGGGACAGGTGATTTATAGTGACAGGCGAACAATTGAAAACCCTCATGCCATGCCATGCCGGTGACCTATGTTGCAAAGGTTTGTGCAGGGTGCACCATCAATGTATGCCCACACATTGTCAACAATGATCTGGGGAAGTGACGACCACACACCAACCGTGTCTGAGGTGGCTCACAGAGTACGACAGTATGCAGACAGTCTCTCTGGTCCCCTACAGGCCCGTGTATCAGCTCTGGAGGAAATGGCTAAGGAAACCAAGAAATCAGTTGAAAATTGTTTGAAAAACTAGACAGAAGGGAAAACAAATTCTAGTCTCCCCCGAATGGACTCGCATTGCAGCCATTAAGAGAAGACGCTCTGCTATGAGACCACCTAAACAGCAACAGTGCATATCACAAAGTACCCTGTGGTCTATCTTGCGTGAGCATGGAGAGAACATGAGCAGATGGGATGGAAAATCTACCTCTGCCCTACAGGCACTAGTAAACCAGTTGCAAGGTAAAATAAATAGAAGAGAGAGTTCTTCCAGGAGGAGGAAAGTTGCTCCAGTCCACTGTGAACAGTTCTCTGGTCCAAGCAGATGGGCCTCTGATCCAAACATGAGTAGGGGGAGTGAAAATGTGATGCATGTGGTCCACACAAACCCTGTGAACTATGTAAACCCTGTGAACTATGTTAACCCCTGTGAACCCAGTAAGCTACACAAACCCAGTTGTCAGTACTGGGTATTACCCTCGGAATTAGAGGGGCCCTGTCTCCAGCCAGGTGGAGGAGAGGGACAACCGAGTTCATTGGACTGGGAGGATTCGATGGCCTGGCACGTTAGAACCACAAAAGGATAAAGCCCTGGTAGACACTGGTGCACAGTGCACCCTATTGCCATCGAATCATAAAGGGACAGAATGTGTTACTATTTCTGGAGTTACTGGAGGGTCTCAAGAACTGACTGTATTGGAGGCTGAAGTGAGCCTAACTGGGAATAAATGGGAAAAGAACCCTATAGTGACTGGTCCAGATGCCCCCTGCATCCTTGGCATAGACTTTCTCAGGAAAGGGTATTGTACAGAACCAAAAGGGTATCAGTGGGTCTTTGGAATAGCAGCTGTAGAGACTAAGGACATTGAACAGCCTAAACTTCCAGAGGAGTCTGCCACTGTGGGCCAGATGAGGATTGAGGATCAAAAGGTGCCAGTTCCTACTAAAACAGTGCATTGACAAGAATATCGCACCAACAGAGATGCTGTGGAGCCCATCCAGAAGTTGATCTGTCAACTAGAGGGCCCAAGAATGCTTAGCAAGGCCCATTCACCTTTTAACAGTCCTATGTGGCCAGTGTGAAAATCTAATGGGGAATGGAGATTAACCATAGACTCTCGTGGCCTGAATGAAGTTACACCAGCCATAAGTGCTGCTGTGACGGACATATTAGAACTCCAGTATGAACTGGAGTCAAAGGCAGCTCAGTGGTATGCTACAATTGATCTTGCTAATGCTTTTTTCTCTATTCCTATAGCAGCAGAGTGCAGGGCACAGTTTGCTTTCACCTGGAGGGGTGTCCAGTACAGATGGAATCGACTGCCCCAGAGGTGGAAACACAGTCCCACCATTTGCCATGGACTGATCCAGACTGCACTGGAGAAAGGTGGAGCTCCAGAACATCAATGACATCATTGCATGGGGTAATACAGCAGAAGAAGTTTTTGAGAAAGGGGAGAAAAGTATTGACATTCTTACAGATGCTGGTTTTGCCATAAAAAGAAGCAAGGTCAAGGGACCTGCACGAGACATCCAGTTTTTGGGAATCAAATGGCAAGATGGACGCTGCCAGATCCCAATGGACGTGGTTAAAAAAATAACAGCTATGTCTGTACCAACTAACAAAAAGGAAACACAAGCCTTCTTAGGTGTTGTGGGTTTCTGGAGAATGCATATTCCTGGTTACAGTCAGATTGTCAAACCTCTCTATGAAGTGACTTGGAAGAAAAACAATTTTAATTGGGTTCCTGAACAGAAACAAGCCTTTGAATAAATCAAATGAGAGATTGTACATGCAGTAGCTCTTGGGCCAGTCCGAACAGGACAGGACATTAAAAACATGCTCTATACCGCAGCCGGGGATAATGGTCCCATCTGGAGCCTCTGGCAGAAAGCACCAGGGGAGACTCGAGGTTGACCCCTAGGATTTGGGAGTCGAGGATATAAAGGCTCCAAGGCCAACTATACTCCAACTGAAAAGGAACTATGAGCAGCATATGAAGGAGTCAGAGCTGCTTCAGAAGTGATCGGTACTGAAGCACAGCTCCTCCTGGCGCCACGATTACCAGTCCTAGGCTGGATGTTCAAGGGTGAGTTTCCTTCCACTCATCATGTCACCAATGCTACATGGAGTAAGTGGGTTGCATTAATCACACAGAGAGCTCAAATAGGAAATCCTAATTGTTCAGGAATCTTAGAAGTGATCATGGATTGGCCAGAAGGTAAAGACTTTGGAATGTTACCAGAAGAGATAGTGATGTGTGCTGAAGAAGCCCCAACATATAATCAATTATCAGATGATGATAAGCAGTGTGCTCTGTTTACTGATGGATCTTGCCATCTTGTAGGAAATCATTTGAGGTGGAAAGCTGCTGTGTGGAGTCCCACACAGTGAGTTGCAGAAGCAGCTGAGGGAGAAGGTGAATCAAGTCAGTTTGCAGAGGTAAAAGCCATCCAGCTGGCTTTAGGTATTGCTGAGGGAGAAAAGTGGCCAGTGCTCTGTCTCTGTACTGACTCCTGGATGGCAGCAAATGCCCTGTGGGGGTGGTTAAAACAATGGAAACAGAATAACTGGCGATGCAGAGGTAAACCCATCTGGGCTGCCACAGTGTGGCAAGTCATTGCTGCTCGGCTCAAGAACCTAGTTGTGAAAGTACGTCATTGTCCCAGTTTGAGCCCAGACTTCCTTGTTTTGGACATGTGCCCAATAGAGTATCGGGATTATTTCATACAAGTTCCATAAACCCGGCATCCCATTGGCTAAAAGTGCAGGTCAAAAGATTTCTTCCGACAGATGCTCCTTAAAACCTGCAGCCAGGAGGAGTGTCTTCCTCTTTGGACACCGGACAGCTTCGGAGAAAGAGCCACAGCGAGAGGGCTGGCTACCGTCCAGGCCGAAAGCCTGCGGCCTGCCCCCCCCCGCTGGGGCCTAACTCAGAACTGTTTCTGTCTATCGGCCCAGCTCTGCTGTGAATTGTTGTGGGACTCAGTCAGCATCTCTCTCTCTCGTATCGGGTAAGAGAAGAGCTATTTTTCACTCGGCGAGAATCTACCGCTGGATTCGGACGCAGGGGAAGCTCACCCCCCTTCGCGTTCCAGCCACGAGGGCTTCTCCTTTTATCGGCATCTGAAGCCGCTTCGGCAAGGAGTGTCCTTGAAGTTTTTCTTTTACAGACACTGAAAAAGTTCTCCCTGCGAACTCGTTAAAATACTTCTCTAAGCTGTTAAAAACTTTTAATCACTTGGCCTGCCGCCATTTTGGATAGACGCCATCTTCTGAGCTACCATCCTGACATGACGACATCTCCTGGCCTGTGGCAAATCGGCCATAATTGTAGTTTCTTTTCCCTTTTCCTCCCTTTGCAGTGTTTTAACTCTTACTGTATTGTTTCCTGTTTTGCATTTAATATATAGTTGTGTGATCTGATAGCATTTTAGAATTTTTATTAAAAGTTTGTTTCAGTTTCCCATCCATATATTCCGAGATTTGAGTTTTGCTTCCCTTTTTCCTATATCAATAAGGGATTTAAGGAGCGTCAGGGACCTTGAGTTTTACTCGGAGGCTCAACCCCTAACAGTCATGTAGATGCCCACGTACCTAACAGTCGAGCCACTGAGGAACATCAAAACAACCAGCAAGTGTATAAAGCTGCTCAAGTGTTCCAAACAGACCTTGACTGGGAACACAAAGGTGAGCCCTTTTTAGCTCGGTGGGCCCATGACACTTGAGGACACCAGGGAAGAGATGCAACATACAGATGGACTCGTGACTGAGGGGTGGATTGAACTATGGAAGCTATTGTGCAGGTTATCCATGACTGTGAAACAGGCACCACAATCAAGCAAGTGAAATGGTTAAAACCTCTGTGGTATGGGGGACGATGGTCAAAATATCAATATGGGGAGGCCTGGCAGATTGATTATATCACACTGCCTCAGACCTGCCAGGGTAAGTGCTACGTGCTGACAATGGTGGAAGCAACCACCGGATGGCTGGAAACATCTCCCATGCCTCATGCCACTGCCTGGAACACCATCCTGGGCCTTGAGGAGCAAATCCTCTGGAGACATGGTACTCCAGAAGGAATTGAGTCTGACAATGGGACTCATTTCCAAAACAATCTTATAGACAATTGGGCCAAAGAACATGGTATCGGGTGGGTGTATCATAGCCCCCATCATGCACCAGCCTCTGGAGAAATTGAACGATACAATGGTCTGTTAAAAACTGCTCTGAAAGCAGTGAGGGGTGGAACTTTTAAAAACTGGGACAAGCATTTAGCACAAGCCACCTGGTTAGTGAATACCAGAGGATCCATGCATGGAGCTGGTCCTGCTCAATCAGAGCCTTTCCATACAGTCGAGGGGGATCAAGTCCCTGTGGTGTCTGAAAGGAACCTGTGGGGGAAAACTGTGTGGGTAACTCCTGCTTCGGGCAAAGGCAAACCCATTGGAGGGATTGCTTTTGCTCCAGGACCTGGAAGTACTTGGTGGGTGATGATGAAAGAGGGTGAAGTACAATGTGAACCTCAAGGGAATTTAACTCTGGCTGAGAAAACTCGATTTAGAGCTGTGTGATGTAAATTGATACATAACACTAACAGTGCTCAATAAATGTTTTTCAGGACAACCTAGTGGTGATGACAGGAGCTAGTCTCATCGAGTGGCATCCAGTAAGCTCTTGAGGCGAACATGCAGCTATGAGCACAAACCACGACGAACTTCATAACATCTTTCCTGCCCTGAGAAGATTGCTGTGATAGATGGAGATCCACAATCATGAACTAATTGAACTTAATGAACTTTTATGTAGAAAGAAATCATAAACTAGTGATGGTATGACATAACTGGTATGGAATAAGTGGTGGAATGTCCTGGTTTGAGTTAGAACAGAACTAATTCCGTTCAGAGAATTTACTTTTCAGCTCAGTCTCTTCTAACTAACTGCACTTTCTGAAGTTAACAGCATATTTTTGACAGACAGTGTCTGCTTCGAGAAGTGCCAGTGCTTGATGTTTACAGTTACTACCAGGGATTGGGATGCAGAAAGGCTCTTGCTTATACTTTCTGCTCTGAAGACCAAGGTCTCTGCTAAATCCTGTGTCCCACAGTGGGGGTGCAGGAAGCAAGAGGCCGCACCTGTGGGGAGGAGCGGACAGGACAGGTGACCCTACACTGACCAACAAGGTGTTCCATCCCATAGATGTCATATTCGGTACAAAGCTGAGGGTCTTGTCCCCTATCGCTCTCCTCTTCAATGGCCGACACCTGAGGAGGACTCTGTTCTGCCTTCGATCCCAGGCCGTGCATCCCTGAAATCCAGTTCCAGAATCCAGCTCCTGCATCCGGTTCCCATCTGCTGCTGAGCCCAGCCTGGGCCTTCCCCAGCATCAGTGGTTGTGGTGACATGGTTGCCATCAGAGGGGTTGGGTTCAGTATTGGTATTGTGTATATTTGTATATAGTTCATTTTATTGATATTATTCCTGTTAAAGCAGTTTTAGTTTTCTTTTCCAATCCATCAGTCTCTCTCCCTTGCTCCTTTTCTCTTTCCCCTCTTTGGGAAAGGAAGGGAAGTGGGGAGGGGGTAATATAGAGCATCTGTCATTCGTCTAGTTGCTCTAACCCTTGACAATATCTTACCCTGCAAAGCATGAAACCAGCATTTCACTCATAGAGGTTGCCTTTCTGAGGTCACCCGTGCCTTCTTTTTGCAAATTATCTGACCTTTATATTACTTTCTTCCCTCACTCTGTTCTTTGATAGGAAATGCTTAGTTCTGTATTGCCTTTGTGATCCATGCCATGGGAAAAGTTTGTTCCTGGGCTGTTAGGAACTAATTATTGTCTATATTATTTCTAAAGACCACACCTAAGAATCATCACCAAAGAGAACAATTCATTTAGTGAGAACTGAAGAGACTAAATATGCAGTAGGGACAACCAAGGAGCAAAATGAGTGGAGAAACAGAAACTAGTAAACTGGGTACAAGAATTTCTAAAACTTATTTCTTGGGAATGTTGTAAGTTGATCATTTAATGTCATGTTTCACTATATTCTCATTACTTTTCATCTTCCTGTTTATTGAGGCAGCATTTGTTTTGTCAGTAAAATCCTTGATGCTTTGCCTTGTGAGCTCTAAGTTTAGCAGTTGTTGTGAATTCATCATGTTATGCCTGATGACAGTTCTCCAAAGAAATGTGCTAACTAATGCATTCTTCAAGTGAGAAACTTAAATAAATAAGGAAAACTCTTTATTAGTACAGGGTTCTATTATTATTTTATTTTACATTGAGGTTGTCTGTATGTTTTGAAGTAGCTTTTCTGTGGTGTGGAAATTATTCAGGATAAAAGAATTCTAAAGCATCCAAGTTTTATATAAATATGTATGGAGAGACACAAGCTGTTTGTATGCACAGTAGGATGGTAATACAAGCATTCTGTAAGCTTCTTCAAATAGTGATCTCTTATAATCATCCACTGTTTAGTTATTTTGTCATAATGTGATGGAAGAGTCTGGTGCAATAAACACCTGAAGAAAAGTACAAAGATCAGTGTCTACAGAGCCGTGGTACTGCCTACTCTTCTGTACGGGTCTGAATCATGGGTCATCTACCGCCACCATCTGCGACTCCTCGAACGCTTCCATCAGCGCTGCCTCCGCACAATCCTAAACATTCACTGGACTGACTACGTGACTAACGTTGCTGTCCTTGAACAGGCAGACGTCACCAGTATTGAGGCCATGTTGCTGAAAACGCAGCTGCGTTGGGCAGGGCACGTCTCCAGGATGGCGGATCACCGCCTCCCTAAGATCGTGTTCTATGGTGAACTTGCCACCGGCTGCCGCAAGAGAAGAGCTCCAAAGAGGAGATATAAGGACTCCCTGAAACAACACCTCAGCCTAGGCCATATTGACCACCATCAGTGGTCCACCCTGGCCTCCAATTGGGAGATTTGGAGACACACCATACATAACGCTGCTGTCTCCTTTGAGAGCACGCGTAGAATCAGTCTCGAGGAGAAAAAACAGCGCAGAAAGAACCGTGCCTCGACTATACCACCCAAGGAGACCCTCTGGTGTGCTCTTTGCAACCGGTCTTGCCTATCCCGCATTGGCCTTTTCAGCCATCAACGCGCTTGCAATAAGCGTGGGCAAAGCCCTTCCCAAATCTTCGTCCGCGAAGCCAAGCCATGATGGATGAAAATATTTCAAAGCTGCAATTTCAAATAGATCTGCTTGAATTGCATCTGCAGATAAGAAAATAATGCTGGAAATATATAGATAATAAAGTGTCCATTCGATATCTCTAACCACTGATACCTTGAAAAAGCAGATTCTATAAGCTAGTATGAGGTTGATGTATCCCACAGGTGATGATAGCTTTGTTAAATTTAGACTAGAGCTCTAGACCTAAGTAGTCACTTTCCCAGTCAGAAAAAAACCTGGATTTTTCTGGTACATTGACCATTGTTAAATCCTGAGCCAGATTCTTTAGCCTTAGCTATAGACCTGGAGATGTGGTATAAGGAGCATCTGTGTTGTGTCAGAATAGATATGGAATTTATGCAGTTTTGTATAATCACTTCTCCTGAGAGGTAAAAAGAGTAATGCAGAATGATATCGAACCCTACCATTTTGATTTGGTCCTGTGTTTAACCCAACTTGCATTCACTTTAAAGAGATACATATGCCCCCAAAGTCTCCAGCTGAGTGCTGTTAACTTAAACAGTCTTAACCTGTCATGGTACTTCAGATACAATCACAAAATCACTTGGTTGGAAGAGACCTTTAAGATCATCAAGTCCAACCGTTCACCCTGCACTGCCAGGGTCCCTAAACCATGTCCCTCAGCACCACATCCACATGTCTCTTAAACACTTCCAGGGATGGGGACTCCACCACCTCCCTGGGCAGCCTGTTTCAATGCTTCACAACCCTCTCTGTAAAGAAGTTCTTCCTGATTTCTAACCTAGATCTCCCCTGGCGCAACATAAGGCGATTTCCTCTCGTCCATTCACTTGCTACATGGGAGAAGAGACTGGTACCAGCCTCCCTACAACCTTCTTTCAGGTAGTTGTACAGGGTAATGAGGTGTCCCCTGAGCGTCCTCTTCTCCAGACTAAACAATCCCAGTTCCCTCAGCCACTCCTAATAGGACTTGTGCTCTAGACCCTTCACCAGATTCATTGCCCTTCTCTGGACATGCTCCAACACTTCAGTGTCCTTCTTGAAGTGAGGGGCCCAAAACTGGACACAGTACTCAAGGTGTGGCCACACCACTGCTGAGTACAGGGGGACAATCACTTCCCTCCTCCTGCTGGCCTCACTAGTGCTGATACAAGCCAAGATGCCATTTGCCTTCTTGGCCACCTGGGCACACTGCTGGCTCATATTCAGTAAGCTGTTGACCAGCACCCCCAGGTCCTTTTCCACTGGGCAGCTGTACAGCCACTCTTCCCCAAGCCTGCAGTGTTGCAGGGGGTTTTTGTGACCCAAGTGCAGGACCCAGCACTTGGCCTTATTGACCTTCATACCATTCGCCTCAGCCCATCGATCCAGCCTGTCCAGATCCCTCTGTAGAGCCTCCTGACCTTCAAGTAGATTGACACACCCACCCAAATTGGTGTCATTTGTGAATTTACTGAGGGTGCACTCAATCCCCTCATCCAGACCATTGATAAGAATGTTAAAGAGAACAGGCCCCAATACTGAGCCCTGGGGGACACCATTGGTGACTGGCTGCCAACTGGATTGAACTCCATTCACCACCACACTTTGGGCCTGATATAAAAAGGCCTAAACCATCGGCCTTGAATCAGAATTGACTTATTGAGTGAACCCCCCAACTTGCATGTCTAAAGTCAAATGCCTCACATACCAAAAGCCAGGTACCTTGCATGTCTAAAGCCAGGAAAACAGTTGTGGCGTATTAACTTCACGGACTCCGAGGGGTGATCGAAGACCTTTATTTAGCGACACAGCAAGCCTTATATATCCTCTGTCCCTGAAGCAGTAATTTTCCACTAAAGCAGTAACTTCCCGTTATCTTATCAGTTCAGCCTTACTCCCTTTTTTCCCAACACTTGCCTGTTACAAGTATTTACAGTCCTTAGCAGTGGTTTCTAACTTGCGTTTTTTCCTTCTCCCGTGTCTTCTGCAGCTGCTCACTGATCCCACGGCTTCTTGCTTACCAAAGCAATTATGTCTCGATTTTCTGCTGATGATAGATCACCACAAACAGTAACTTCTCAGACTGTCTCAGATCCTGGCCAGATCAGAGGCGCATCTGAGTGAAGTGATGCTTGCCATGCAGGTAGTCACATAGTCCTGTTTGATAAAGAATATTAAAGCAGGACCTCTGCCACAGCGAAGTTGGAGACCTCACCTACGAGTGGATGCCCTGCATAGGAATTCGCAATTGCTGGGAGGGTTCCCCAAATCCTTCGCTGTGACCGGGGCTCCCCAGATGATGCACGGATTTGGATGATGGTAACGTATGAAAGGCAATTGGTGATGGATCTTTCTTAATCACTATGGCTGACTTGAAGTAGTAATGATTAGGTGCATTACTTTGCTTGCTCTTTTCACTCTGATTACTCTTTTTTCTGCTTTAAGCTAAAGTAAAATATGTTTATTTTTGTTTTTAACTTGGTGTCTGTATCCTTGCTGTTGACCCCGCCCCCCCCCCCCCCCGTCATTTGGCAAAACAGGGACCAGCCATCCAGCCAGTTTTTTATCCAGCAGAGAGTACACTCATCCAAGCCATAGGCAGCCAGTTTCTGCAGGAGAATGCTGTGGGAAACAGTGTCAAAGGCCTTACTAAAGTCCAGGTAGACAACATCCACAGCCTTTCCCTCATCCATTAACTGGGTGACCTTGTCATAGAAGGAGATCAGGTTGGTCAAACAGGACCTGCCTTTCATAAACCCATGCTGACTGGGCCTGATCACCTGGTTGTCCTGTATGTGTCGCATGATGGCACTCAAGATGATCTGCTCCATGACTTTCCCTGGCACTGAGGTCAGACTGACAGGCCTGTAGTTCCCCAGGTCCTCCTTCTGTCCCTGCTTGTAGATGGGTGTCACATTGGCTAACCTCCAGTCCATTGGTACCTCCCCCGTTAGCCAGGACTGCTGGGAAATGATGGAAAGTGGCTTGGTGAGCAATTCTGCCAGCTCCCTCAGAACCCTTGGGTAGATCCCATCTGGCCCCATAGACTTGTGCACATCGAAATAGTGCAATAGTTCACTTACTGTTCCCTCCTGGGTTGTTGGGCCTTCATTCCACTCCTTATCTCTGCCTTCTGGTTCAAGGAGTTGTGCACTCAGGGAACTGGTGTTACCAGTGGCAAAGGCAGCATTACTGAGGCAAAGGCAGCATTCAGTACCTCAGCCTTTTCCTCATCCTGGGTCACTATGTTTACCCCACATCCAGCAAAGGATGAAGATTCTCTTTAGCCTTCCTTTTGATGTGGATGTATTTATAGAAACATTTTTTATTGTCCCTTATGGTGGTGGCCAGACTAAATTCTAGCTGCGCTTTAGCCTTTCTAATCTTTTCCCTGCATAGTCTTGCAAAATCCTTATAGTCACCCTGAGTGACCTGCCCCTTCTTCCACAGGCCACAGACTTTCCTTTTCTTCCTGAGTTCCAGCCAAAGCTCTCTGTTTAGCCAGGCTGGTCTTCTACCCCACCAGCTCACCTTATGGCACACTGGGACAGCTTGTTCTTGCACTTTGAGTATTTTCCTCTTAAGGAATGTCCAGTCTTCCTGAACTCCTTTGACCTTCAGGGACTCTGCCAACCAATCTCCTAAATAGGTCAAAGTCTGCCCTCTGGAAGTCCAAGGTGGCAGTTCTACTGACCCCCCTCCCTACTGCTTCAAGAATTGAAAACTCTACCATCTCACGATCACTGTGGTCAAGACGGCCTCCAACCTTCACATCACCCACAAGTCCTTCTCTGTTGGTGAACAACAGGTCCAGCAGGGAGCCTTCCCTGGTTGGTTCCCTCACCAGCTGTGTCAGGAAGTTGTCTTCCACACACTCCAGGAACCTCCTGGACTGTTTCCTCCTTGCTCTATTGTATTTCCAGCAGACATCTGGTAAGTTGAAGTCCCCCAGAAGAACAAGTGGCAGTGATCGTGAGACTTCTCCCAGGTGCTTGTAGAATATTTCATATGCCTCTTCATCCTGGTTGGGTGGTCTGTAACAAACTCTCACCATGATCTCTGCCTTGTTGGCCTTTCCCCTTATTTTTACCCATAAACACTCTACCCTTTCATTACCGTTGTTGATCTCAAGACAATCCAAACTCTCCCTAACATACAGGGCCACTCCCCCTCCTCTCCTTCCTGGCCTATCCCTCCTGAAGAGTTTGTAGCCGTCCAACACAGCACTCCAGTTGTGTGAATCATCCCACCATGTCTCTGTGATGGCGACTATATCATAGTTTTCCTGCTGCACAATGGCTTGAGCTCCTCCTGTTTGTTGCCCATGCTGCGGGCATTGGTGTAGATGCACTTCAATTGGGCTAGTGATCCCATCTCCTTTTTTTTAGAGGGAGAAGGCCTAATTCCTGCCTGACCAGTCTCAGGCACTACCATGATTCCTAGCACACCAGTATCCCTTGTTTCTATACTATTGCTTGGCACACCATCCTGTATCTCCACTGGTGTGACAGACCCAAGGAGCTTGCTAACACACCGTCCCACAGACATTGATCTCCCACTCTCAGGCTTAGCTCCAGCGAGCCTGATTTTATCCCTTTCCCCCTTCAAATCTAGTTTAAAGCTCTTTCAGTGAGCCCTGCCAAGTCCTGAGCAAGGATTCTCTTCCCACTTTGAGACAGATATACCCCGTCTGACACCAGCAGGCCTGGTGCTTTGTAACCCAACCCATGATCAAAATACCCCAAGTCTTGCCATTGACACCAGTCTCAGAGCCAGGTATTGACCTGGTGGGTCTTCCTGCTTTTCCCCTCAGCATTCCCTGCAACTTGAAGGATAGAGGAGAACACCACTTGTACTCCTGACCCCTTGACCAATTGTCCCAAGGCCTTGAAGTCTTTCTTGATTGTCCTCAGGCTTCTTGTTTCAAGTTCATCACTACCTACCTGAAAGGTCAATAACGGATAATAATCTGTGGGCCGTACCAGGGTGGGAAGCTTTCTCACCACATCCTTAACCCAGGCCTCAGGGAGGCAGCAGACTTCCCTGTGAAGTGGGTCAGGTCTGCATATCGGGCCGTCTGTTCCCTTCAGAAGAGAGTCACCTATGACAATGACCAATCACCTTTTCTTTGTAAAAGTGGTTTTGATGCAGTGTTTGGGCCGATTTAACCCCAGCAACACTTCTGAGCTGGATGAATCATTGTTCTCATTATTGATTGGCTCCAATTGCAGGGCCTCATACCTGTTATGCAAGGACACCTGGGAAGGTGGGGGTGTTGCTGGGGCAACATTCCTGTTGCGCCAGGCAGGAACTTGTCGCCATTGCCCCCTGTTCTTCTGGTCATTGTATTCCATCTGATGGTGAGGGGACAGAGAGTCCTCCATCTTATGTACCTTGTGTGTCTGTTGGGCCTGTGTCAGGGAAGGCAGGATGTTGTCCCAGTGGTCAATCTCCTTCTCACACTCCCTGATACTCCTCAACCTGCTCACCTCCTCTTGGAGCTCTGTCACTAGGTGGAGCAGTTCCTCTACCTGGGCACACCTCCCACAGCTGCCATCCTGTACTGGTGTAACAGCAGGGCACACCCTGCAGCCTGACACCTGCGTGGCTGCATGTCTCCACTGGAGCTCCATCTGGGCAGCTGCATCAGTCATGCTGGGTGCAGCGTTTCGAGAGGCTGTGGCCTTCTGCTGGATGGAAACCATCACTCTCTGGTCTGAGCGGGCAGACCTTCCTGCATGCCCTTCCCACACGCCCTTCCCTGCAAACTGCCACGCAGCACTCCTTAAGGGCTTCTTTTATAGCTGTGGGTGCTGTCACTGTTGCCCTGGCAACACCCTCACCTTGTCAACCCCTCCCACGAGAATTACAAGTTTCTGGAGGGTTTCTCCACTCTTCTGAAGTTTCCCTGCCAAAGGAAAATCTCAGGAAACCCCCTGCGCACTGACATTTATCGCTCTGCTTTGGGCTGTGCCGGCTCCAGAGCAACTCCTCTCGGCAACTGACACCATGGAAAGAAATATAATTAATGTATTAATGTATGAGGCTGGAAAGAGATAAGTCTTTAGATTTCTGAAGTTACACTTCTGAATTGGGTTTAACAACTGTAATAAAAATATTAATTAGGTCTCTTAGACTAGTTAAAGGATCTAGACACCGAGGAGGATTTACAGGAAGACATTCTGTTCCCAATGAGCTTTGTAAAATGTAAAAGCCTAAAATGGAATTGCTTCCTCACCCTCGTGTAACTTCTGTGGTGTGAGAATATCAGAATAAATCAGATGTTTGCAAGAAACGAACCAGTTCCTGTATGGTCATTTCTGACAGCAGAAATCTCAACATCGTTTTACACAGCAACATGGAAATGGGAAAAAAAAAACCTTTCAACTGAAGAAAAAAACCCCTAAAAACCTAAAACAAACCCCCAAACTCATAAGAAAGAACTGAAAATCAAAACTACAGAAGATTTTTTAAAAACACCTGAATTTTATACAGAATCATAGAATGTTTTGGGTTGGAAGGGACCTTTAAAGGTCATCTAGTCCACCCCCTCTGCAGTGAGCAGGGACATCTTCAACTAGATCAGCTTGCCCAGAGTCCAGTCCAACCTGAACTTGAATGTTTCCAGGGATGGGGCATCTACCATCTCTCTGGGCAACCTGTTCCAGTGTTTCACCACCTTCATTGTAAAAAATTTCTGCCTCATATATATTCTGAATCTCCCCTCTTTTAGTTTAAAACCATTACCCCTTGTCCTATCACAATAGGCCTTGCTAAAAAGACTGTCCCCATCTTATAATCCCCCTTTAAGTATTGGAAAGCTGCAACAAGGCCTCCCTAGAGCCTTCTCTTCTCCAGGCTGAACAACCCCAACTCAGTCTTTCTTCATAGGAGAGGTGTTCCATCCCTCTAATAATTTTCGCAGCCCTCCTCTGGACCTGCTCCAACAGGTCCATGTGTTTACTGTGCTGAGGACTGCAGAGTTGGACACAGTACTCCAGGTGAGGTCTCACCAGAGTGGAGTAGAACAGCAGAATCACCTCCCTTGACCTGCTGGCCACACTTCTTCTGATGCAGCCCAGGATACGGTTTGCTTTCTGGGTTGCGAGCACACATTGTCAGCTCATGTCCAGCCTTTCATCCACCAGTACTCCCAAGTCCTTCTCTGCAGGGCTGATCTCAATCCCATCATCCCCCAGCCTGTATTGATACCAGGGATTGATCCGACCCAGGTGCAGTACCATACACTTGGCCTTGTTGAACCTCATGAGGTTCACACAGACCCGCTTCTCCAGATCGTCCAAGTCCCTCTGGATGGCATCCTGTCCCTCTGGTGTGTCATCCGCACCACTCAGCTTGGTGTCATCTGCAAACTTGTCGAGAGTGCACTTGATCCCACTGTCTATGTCATTGATGAAGATATTAAACAGCACTGGTCCCAGTACGGACCCCTGAGGAACACCACTTGTCATCAGTCTACATCTGGACATCAAGCCATTGACCACTACCCTCTGGATGTGACCATCCAACCAATTCCTTATCCACCAAAAGTCCACCCATCAATCTATACCTCTCCAATTTAGAGAGAAGGATGTTGTGGGGGACCACGTCAAAAGCTTTACAGAAGTCCAGGTAGATGACATCCATAGCTCTTCCCTTGTCCACTGATATAGTCACTCCATCATCAAAGGCCAATAGGTTGGTCAGGCAGGACTTGCCCTTGCTGAAGCCATGCTGGCTGTCTCAAATCATCTCCCTGTCCTCCAGGTACCTTAGCATAGCTTCTAGAAGGATCTGTTCCATGATCTTCCCAGGCACAGAGATGAGGCTGACAGGATGATAGTTCCCAGGGTCCTCCTTTCTAACCTTTTTAAAAATGGGTGCAATTATTTCCCTTTTCCCAGTCACCAGGGACTTCACCTGACTACCAGGACTTTTCAAATATCATAGAAAGTGGCTTGGCAACTACATCAGCCAATTCCCTTAGGACTCTGGTGTGGCGTATTAACTTCATGGACTCCGAGGGGTGATCGAAGACCTTTATTTAGTGCCACAGCAAGCCTTATATATCCTCTGTCTCTAAAGCAGTGATTTTCCACCAAAGCAGTAACTTCCCATTATCTTATCAGTTCAACCTTACTCCCTTCTTTCCCAGCATTTGCCTGCTACAAGTATTTACAGTCCTTAGCAACTATTTTTAACTGGCGGTTTTTCTTTCTGCGGTGTCTTCTGCAGCTGCTCACTGATCCCACGGCTTCTTGCTCACCAAAGCGACCATATCTTGATTTTCTGCCGATGATCGATCGCCAACTGTTCCCACATCTCCCCCTTCTTTGTTTAGAACCAACACTGCTTTGAGTGATCTGTCCACTAGTTTCTGCACACATTGCATAAGACATGGTATACAAATAAGAATACATAAAAATATTCCAACACATGCTAAGGCTGTTTTAATTATTGACTTAATCCACCTTGTCAATCCCCAATTATTTAATAGATGTTCAAGCCAATTCCACCCATCATCTACTTGTAATTTTTTAACTCCATCCTTCAAGTCCTGAATGCTTTTATGGATTGATGTAGAATGGTCTGACAGGTTCATACAACACATTCCTTCAAAGTCCTCACATCCATGACCCTGCACTAACAATAAAAAAATCTATGGCTGCTCTATTTTGAAGTGTTGCATGTCTAATAGAATCGGTGTCCAATAATAATCCACTTAAAGCTCGTGAAGTAGCGTTACTCTGCTTTGCTAACCAACACCCCAATTTATTTAATGTCGCCAGGGCTTTGGCAGCAGCTACCCCGGGCGTGAAAAGAGAAGCAGCAATTATTTCTGCGGGGTTCCAAAATGTGGCCTGAGAATCACACATAGGGTCAAAGACGTGGTGCGATCGTCTCTTCCGATGCTGCAGGGAGTGCGAACGTTGATGAATCCTGGTAATATTTGGTGTTAACAGCGTAAGACGGCCAATTGTGCAAGGACCTCCCCGTATGGGGGCCGGAATACCGGCCCATGCTCTATTCCCACAGATAAAAAAGAGACCAGAAGGTAGCGTCATGGGGGTATTACTACCTGCAGATACTTTGGGTGCGGTATAATTACACCATATGCTACTATTCATATACGGTGATAGAGTGCTATTTACAGACCAGGATAAACTTCTGTTTTTCCCTGTATAGTTAAAAAACACACAGACAGCAGCCTGCACAGAACCCAACAAACGCAACTCTTGAGGTTGGAGGGGAGCCGGGGGAAAAGCACACGCCATCCACCCATCCACCGACTGGTTCCAGATGTCTGGACATGCCGGTCTCGCGGCTGCTGCATTACAGAAGGCAAACGATTCTTCCGTATCTAGAGGAATTCCCACCAAACACGTTGAGAAGGGGTTTCATGGGGTTGCTGTACTGAGGCAGAGGATATCTTGTCCCGTGGCATTAGCCAGTGTTACCCGTACATTTTCTTCAGGCTGTGGGACTATCCAAGCGGTACCGCTCACGACTAGCTGGATTCCGATGATGATGACAGATACGGCCGCACGCATCGTGCCGGCGTCCACCGTGGTCCGCTACCTGTAGAAACACAAGCATCGCCTCTTCCCCAAGTTACCAAAGGAAACGGACCATCCCATTGTCCCGTTTCCAAATTTTTCACTTTCACTAAAGCTTTTCCCTCCACTTGTCTGTGGCTTCCCCCCATGGACATAAAATGTTTAACAAACGGAGGCCCTGATTCATCCCAGCGATTTAAAAAATTGAGTACATATAAGGCTTTAGCCAGTCTTTCATGAGGGTTCATGCTGTCCATTCCCGCTCCCCCTTTTTGTTTTAAAAGCACATTTTTCAGAGTGCCATGAGCCCATTCAACGATTGCCTGACCTGTGGGGGAATGGGGAATACCTGTAACATGTCAAACCCCCCAAAGTTGCGAAGATCTGGTAAAGCGTTGTGCACTATACCCAGGTCCGTTGTCTGTTTTGATTTTTCGTGGTACTCCTAAAGTTGCGAAGGCATATAGCAAGTGACGACAAACATCCCGTGCCTTCTCTCCGGTGTGTGCTGTGGCGCAGAGGGCTCCGGAAAAGGTATCGATAGACACATGTACATATTTGAGTCGCCCAAAGTCAGGAACATGCGTCACATCCGTCTGCCACAATTCCAGCGCCTCAAGTCCCCGTGGGTTCACCCCAACAGTAGGTGCTGGGCATGACTGTTGGCAGTCAGGACAGGCGGTGACTATCAGTTGAGGCTGCGTCAAAGGCAGTCCAAAAGATTGGCAAAGTGCTTTAGCATTCTGGTGAAAAAAGGTGTGCGACAGTCAAGCCTGTTCAAATGCATTCGGCACCACTACCGCTCCAGCCAAACGATCAGCTTCAGCGTTGCCTTCAGCAATGGGTCTGGGCAAATTCGTGTGAGAGCGAATATGTACAATAAAATAGGCATGTTTGCATGAGTTTAACAAATACAATAATTCTCGTAAAAGATAAAACAAGTGCTCATGTGATACATCTTTCCAATACGCGCCTTCTAATCTTGTCACGATTCCTGCTACATAGGCTGAGTCAGTAATTCAATGAGGTGTCCCCTTTCAACAACATAAACAGCGGGTGCAGATCCTCATTAGTTAATCCTAATAATGGTCGTATCCAATTAATTGACCCTAATAACTTCTGCAAATCATTGAGGGAGGTCACCTCAGGGACCAGTTTCACGGCCTGGGGTTGAATACTTTGGGTAGTGATGCGCCACCCTAGATATTGCCAGGGCGAATTACGCTGAATTTTTTCTGGAGCTATCACCAGGCCGTGGCTGGTAACTTGTGTTATCACTAGCGATAAAGCTCGGGACATATCTGTTAATACAATTAAGGTAAATAACAATACACCCTGTTTGATGAATTAGGAGGGGGGGGGGAAGAAGAAAGTTACCTCAGTTCATATACATACCGACCCTAGGACAGCAAGTGATGTCCAAATCCACAGCATCCCCAGCATAGATTGTTTTTGGGATGAGGCGTCGGTAGGTACCGGACCCTTGGTGGGCGTCCCCACGGAGGCAACGTGGTCCTCTCTTGCCATATAGCTACCTTGCCCCTGTGCTCAAACAGCACTACCTTGATAGCAGAGGTTAAAGCCGCCCCTCACATAACGGGTGGCCAGTCCGTATGTGTGGAGCGTCCCAAACTCCACCTGTCAATCACATAATCTGTAACTTCACGCATGCCCAATTTCACTGCTGGGGTCACTGTTTGGTGGTCGTTTGCCTTCATCTTTATCACAAACAGGGTAAACAACAAGCAATACACAGGAAAATACCCCAGAGAGAGGATGCAATTAATAATAAATTGCGCGACCGTGGCCAGCCCCAAGTTCATCCGGCAAACGGATTCCATCCGGTACTGACAGTCAGTTGTTTTATTAAGTCCTGTAACAACTGGATTTGTTGATGAATCGATGTTGAATGATCACTCGAGTTCATGCAGCACATTCCATCAAATTCTTAACATTACAAAAAAAACCCCAACAACTTACACAGCATTGGCATGATCTTCTCTTGCAGCCACAAGGATGTCATCCATATAATGATATATCATAACATGGGGTAGCTGTTTGTGCACTGGGCTCAAAGCCCTCGCCACATACCACTGACAGATAGTGGGCCTGTTTTTCATGCCTTGAGGGAGGACAGTCCAATGATACCTCTTACATGGCTCAGCCATGCTGATTGACGGGACCAAAAACGCAAATTGAGGCGCATCTTGTTCAGATAATGGAATAGGAAAAAGACAATCTTTCAAATCAATAACTGTCAAATGCCAATTTTTTGGAATCATAGATGGGGAGGGCAGCCCTGGCTGCAGGGACCCCATGTCTTTGAGGACGGCATTGATTCGCCGTAAATCATGCAACAAATGCCACTTTCCACTCTTTTTGTTTATAACGAAGACAGGAGAATTCCACAGACTCGTGGTAGGAATTATGTGTCCAGCATGTAGCTGTTCTTCCACAAGCTGAATAGGTTGGTGCAGCTTTTCGGAATTTCGGGGCCACTGATCGACCCATACCGGGTCATCCGTTTTCCAGGAGAGAGATAACGTGCGCTGCACCATAGCGGCCCCTACTCTACATTTGATCTGACGCTAAAACCCCACTGTGACAAGCAGTCACAGCCCCATAGCATCAAAGGCGTAGGCAAGATAAAAGGACGCACTGTGGCAGTGACTCCATCAGGGTTACTAACTGTAATTGGATCCTTACTTTGTAAGGGCAGGGTGCGTTCGCCTATTCCACTCAGTGTCGTTGGTACCTGAATTTGGGGCCAATTTTTCGGCCACATATTCTGGGAAACGACGGTTACATCAGCACCCGTATCAATAAGACCGAAAAGTTCGATTGGAACGGGTACCTGATGACCATCCAATAATAACGCCGCAGAGACCTTTAGATAATGGTCTATAAACCCCTGTCTCTACAGGTACCACTGCCGTAGTATTTAAGGTTGTATTGGTGGTTGTGGCCAAGTCCAACCCGGCGCTGCCAGCGGTGCTGGCTGTGAGGTCAGTGACGTAGTGTTTGGAAGCTGCTGCACATTGGTGCTCTGAGGTGCTGGAATATAACGGACCCTGTTGGACTGCAGGGCACTGCGCCTCGCACCCCTCCTCCCGTTTCCCTGTATGAGGCGACCTTCTTTGTCAAATCTGGAGCGGCATTGCTTACCCCAGTGATATCCTTTCCTGCATTTCGGACACAACTCGCTGATACTGTCTGCTGCGCAGACCGAGGTCACCACTAAATCTTGTGGGCCACGGTGGGGGCGCAGCAAGTCAGAACCACTGAGCCAAACCACCATCCCACGGTTACTGCCATCCTGCAAGTGGGAAGAAAACATCACTTTGTTTTTCACTTTAAGAGATCAAGGCCACTCGGTGCGCTGCACTGGAGAAACAGCATACCGAGCACACAGAGGCGTACCTCCCACTGGCCAAGGAGTGGGGGCAGCTGCAGCGGGGGAGGCTCCGATCTTCAACGCCAAGAGCAGGGCGGGGGGGTGGGCGGTCGAGATCCCCCGGCGGGCTCAGGGCAGAGGCTGTGCCCGGATCAGGCTGGGTGCCTGGCAGGTTGTGCGGTGCGTGCAAGCCGGAGGGGGGGCAAGGGTGGGTGCATGAGTGTCAGCTGTCCTGCTTCAACTTCTCAAGCACTTTTTGCACCGCTGCATCTCTCCATATCCCGCTCCAGCCCATATATTGAGTACTTGTCAACAATAACTGAGCTATCATCTTACAGTCATGAGGACACAATACGTATGTTTCAAACACCGTTTTAAGTAAGCTCATCGCATGTGGGGATTTGACCCCATAGTCTTTGACCGTGCGTCGGAGTTCTTTTACGATACCGAAGTGGATGGGCTTCCACCTCGGTCGCTGATTTGCTTCATAGGTTACCGGGCATACGGTGAGGTCCTTTAAGAAGTCCAAATCACCCTCTTTTACTGCCTGTTTGCGAATGTTGAGCCATGCTTCGCGAGGGTCCGGCGGATACAGATCTGGCTCCTTCTCCGGGTCTACCGGTCTGGGATCTAAAGGATCCTCCTCCTCCTCCTCATCATCATCAAGATTCCCACCCCCCACCATCCCAGCCACGGGCGGACGAGTTCGTTGTGGGATCTTTTTTGACCAGCAGGATACCGAAGATAAATCAGGGTATTCAGGCGGAGCCGAAGGCTCACAGGGCTGGAAGGGTCGAGTCAGGGGGGCCCCGGGGCCGGGGGGGTGGGGGATCCGTGGGTGCCGCTTTTTCTTCTTCTGATGCTTTGCTGCCTACATGAGCTTTCAAGGTTTCAAACAGCATGCGCCACGGCCCCAAAGGCCAGCCGCAACGCTGTCATAACGAGTGCCAGCATCCCACAACTTAATTCCTATTGCATCCCAAGTCTCGGGGTTGTAAACTGTACCAGATGTCAGAGAAGGGCATTCCTTAGATGCCCAAATCAACAATTGTTTCAAGTCATTCGCATCAATTTTTGCTCCTTGCTTAGCAAGAATTTGGCTCATTAATTCTAAAACTGTCTTTTGTTCCTGGGACATATTACCGCCCATCGTTCCCCGCTGCTCACCTCCCTTCCCTCCAGAAAGATGATTGTCGCTGTGCAGCTTCTGCTTCCTTTCAGCAGTCTCCCGTTCAGCAGGGCTACGCCACCAGATCAGCACTTTAGGCTGCTGTCAGGCCCGACCTGTTCGGGCGCCATTTGTGGCGTATTAACTTCACGGACTCCGAGGGGTGATCGAAGGCCTTTATTTAGTGACACAGCAAGCCTTAGATATCCTCTGTCTCTAAAGCAGTGATTTTCCACCAAAGTAGTAACTTCCCATTATCTTATCAGTTCAGCCTTACTCCCTTCTTTCCCAGCACTTGCCTGTTACAAGTATTTACAGTCCTTAGCAACTATTTTTAACTGGCAGTTTTTCTTTCTCCCGTGTCTTCTGCAGCTGCTCACTGATCCCACGGCTTCTTGCTCACCAAAGCTATTATGTCTCGATTTTCTGCTGATGATAGATCGCCAACTGATCCCACACTCTGGGATGCATCTCATCAGATCCCATAGACTTATGTATGTTCAGGTTCCTCAGGTGTTTATGAACCTGATCTTCTCTTACAGTGGGCGGCATTTTGCTCTCTTGGTTACTATCTTGATGTCCATCCATTCAAGATGTGTGATAAGAGAGGTTATCAGCGAAGGCTGAGACAAAAATGTTTTTGAGTACCTCAGTCTTCTCCTCGTCTGTTGTTACCACCTTGCCAGTCATGTTCATCGGGGGGGCTATGCTCTCTTTAACCTTTCTTTTCTGTTTGACATACCTGTAGAAGCCCTTTTTATTATTCTTTGCATACCTTGCCAAGCTCAGCTTCATCCGTGCCTTGACCTTCCTGACCTCATCCCTACACAACTAGGCAGTGTCCCTATATTCTTCCCAGGATACCTGTCCCTGCTTCCACTGCCTGTGCAGTTCCTCCTTGTCCTTTAGTTTAACCAGCAGGTCTCAACTCAGCCATGCCAGTCTCTTTTCTTTCTTACCTGATTTCTTACACCTGGGGATTGGAAGCTTGTGCTCCTTTTGCTGGGACAGAATCACAGGCCAGCCATGGTCTGCAGGCCATTAGCAGTTTGGAGTCAGCCAGGGCAGCTGACCTGAGCTGGCTCACAGGTGTATCCCAGACCATAAATGTCATGCTCATTATCAAGGGGGAAGTTTGCTAAAAGGAGGTGGATCTCTTGTTTGGGAATCTTGTGGACTGCCTTCTCATTTATTGTGACCACTGTACATTTGCTGTGCTGAGTACAACTTTGTATATTTTACTGTACTTTTAAAAGACTAAGGCTAGCAGGATCTGACCCCTGGGTGCTGTGGCAATGCACAGTTTCTCAGTGTTTGTGTCAGTGACAGTTATGGGAAGAGATTTTTCAGTCTGCCACGGATTACCCCACAGAGGTAAGTATAATATAGGGATCTGCTTATCTCTTATTTTTCTGGATCTCCACAGCACATTAGGTAATTATATCTGAAGAATAAAGATTTCTCATTACTGGTTTAGATGAGAAAGAGCATCCAGAGGAGCAGAGCAAGGTCCTGAACACTCTCTTTCACCTTCAGTGTGTTCATTTTCCTAGCTTCATCCATTTCCAAGTTTTTTCCATCAAAAGTGACAACAAAGACACACTCATTTTTCACAAGAGATCTCAGAGTTTATACTGTGTGACACATTCACAAAGAATTATACTACATGAGGGGATTGAGTGCACCCTCAGGAAGTTCACAGATGACACTAAGTTGGGAGGCAGTGTTGATCTGCCTGAAGGTCGGCAGGCTCTACAGAGGGATCTGGACAGGCTGGATCGATGGGACGAGGCCAATTTTATGAAATCCAACAAGACCAAGTGCTGGGTCCTGCACTTGGGCCACAACAACCCCCTGCAACGTTACAGGCTTGGGGAAGAGTGGCTGGAAAGCTGCCCAGTGGAAAAGGACCTGGGGGTGTTGGTTGACAGCTGATTGAACATGAGCCAGCAGTGTGCCCAGGTGGCCAAGAAGGCCAACAGCATCCTGGCATGTATCAGCACTAGTGTGGCCAGCAGGAGCAGGGAAGTGATTGTTCCCTCTGTACTCAGTGCTGGTGAGGCCCCACCTTGAGTACTGTGTCCAGTTTTGGGCCCCTCACTTCAAGAAGGACGTTGAGGTGCTGGAGGAGGTTCAGAGAAGGGCAATGAAACTAGTGAAGGGTTTAGAGAAATTACCTTATGAGGAGCAGCTGAGGAAACTGGGATTGTTGAGTCTGGAGAAGAGGAGGCTCAGGAGAGACCTTATTGCTCTCTACAACTACCTGAAAGGAGGTTGTAGGGAGGTGGGGGTTGGTCTCTTCTCCCATGTGACAAATGACAGGACAAGAGGAAATGGCCTTAAGTTGCGCCAGGGGAAATTTAGGTTGGATATCAGGAAAAATTTCTTTACAGAGAGGGTTGTGAAGCATTGGAACAGGTTGCCCAGGGAGGTGGTGGAGTCCCCATCCCTGGCAGTGTTTAAAAGCCGTGTAGATGTGGTGCTGAGGTACATGGTTTAGGGACCCTGGCAGTGCAGGGTGTGTGGTTGGACTCGATGATCTTAAAGGTCTCTTCCAACCAGATGATTCTGTGATTCTGTGAAAGACTTTGTAGAACCACAATACAATTTAGAGGAAAAAAAAGTTTCCTTGTAACACAAATCAGTCTGTTACTAATATCATCAGGATAATTTTCAACTCATGTTTTGCTGTTTCAAAGGAAAGCTGCACTAGTGAATATAAACCCACTTGTAAATATAGTCCTTTCTCTAGTTATCAAAATGCACTTTCACAATGTATTTTTGAAAACATATGCACATTTTATTACTGCTCACATTCCCCCCGCCCCATTTTAAACTTAAATTTGCTTTGCTAATTTTGGGCATGGGAGGTCAGCTCATTTGGAACTGAAGAAGCTAGTCTAAGGACCTAAACGTGTTTCCAGGAGCTGGGTCTATGTATATACATAGTGTTAGCTTTCCCAAGATATAACTTCAGTATTCCTGAATTCACATTGACTCATAGCTGCTTGGTTTCAGAGCAACTGCTTTGACTTAAAACAGTGGCTGCAATTGAGAGATGAGAAAAATCATACCATCTGAATAGCCTCTTCTTCATTTTTGGATTTATATATAAGCAAACAAATACACCTACCTGTTCAATATACCTTCTAAAATACATTTTACCTGTTCAATGCACCTACAAGTTCATTACAAATGAAAAAATTTTGACATTTACTTGTAAAATATTTTTATTATGTAGCTTGCAAAGCTTTTACACAAATAGTTGAGAGTAATGAACAACACTGAAAACTTTAATGCAAAAATGCATTCGGGAGGTGGGGTGGGTGGGGGTTTATATACCAAGTACTTTTCTAGATATACATTTCTTTCTGAGTGATAATGTATAAAGGGGAAAGAAGTAAGTGAACAATAACAGGGAAGAGAAAACAAGGAAGAACATTTTTGTTTGCATTTAATAAAAATGGTAACAATTAGGAAATGGTAGAAATGGAAACACTTTTATTATTACAGAAAATAAACAAATTTGTGACTACTGTGCTCTGAAATTAGACTAGAATTTGTACAAAATCCATCCTTAAGGACTGAAACAATTCCCATGATCAATTTCCAGACAGTGTTCTGTAAAAACTCTGAAAGAAGAAAACTATCTATTCTTATGTTTGTAGAGAGGATCTTCAGTGCTCACTGTATAAATAGAAATTTGGTGTATTGTGTTCCTTTTCTTCTCACATATCTATAATTTGAAATCTCTATCTTACTGTCCAAACTTTTGTTTTTTATCGTTTTCAAAAATTATGTCAAAAAACAAAATGCCCAAGAGAAAAAAGGACTCTTTTTTCTTCTTTCTTTTTTTTTCTTTTTTCTTTTTTCTTTTTTCTTTTTTCTTTTTTCTTTTTTCTTTTTTCTTTTTTCTTTTTTCTTTTTTCTTTTTTCTTTTTTCCCCCTGAGTTATCAGATATCTAATATTCCTCCAGAAGGAAATCCTCAAAGCTCAGGAGCAGGCCATCCTGGTGACCTGTAAGACAAGCTGGAGGGGTAGAAGACCAGCCTGACTCAGCAGAGAGCTCTGGCTGAAGCTCAGGAAGAAAAGGAAAGTCTATGGCCTATGGAAGAAGGGGCAGGTCACTCAGGATGACTACAAGGGTTTTGTGAGACTATGCAGGGAAAAGATTAGAAAAGCTAAAGCCCAGCTTGAGCTTAGTCTGGCCACTGCCATAAAGGACAAAAAAAATGTTTCTATAAATACATCCACATCAAAAGGAAGGCTAAAGAGAATCTTCATCCTTTGCTGGATGTGGGGGGAAACACAGTGACCAAGGATGAGGAAAAGGCTGAGGTGATGAATGCCGCCTTTGCCTCAGTCTTTAATGGTAAGACGAACTCACTGAGTGCTCAGCTCCTTGAACCAGAAGGCAGAGGGAGGGAGCGGAATCAAGGCCCCATAATCCAAGAGGAAAGCAATAAGTGAACTGCTGCACTGCTTAGCTGTGCACAAGTCTATGAGATGATTCAAAGATCGCAGATATAAAACCCAATAGCCAATGTGACTATTAAGCCGGTATTCTTTATTTACAGCACCGGACTCACAGGGAGATTTTCTTGCCTTTCTGTGCGCACTTACAGGGAGTCCGATTACATCATTTATACTGTTAACTACTACATATGCATTATCTCTCCCGGAACTAATAAGAATATTATAATCATTCTCCCTGAATTCATTTACATAGTCCATCCCTCTCTCGGGCATGCGCAGTGTGTCTCTGGTGGTCATGAGTAGTGGTCGTTGATGAAGGCTGAAGTCTTCCTCTCATATGAACTTTTCACCTTTCCGTCCTGACGCATGCTCTCTTACATTTTTCTGACACAGCACGTTTCCCATTCCGTGTTAATTGACTCTCGCCTTGTTATCTTCTTTAGGATTCTTTTACCCTGATTAATGGCTGCCGGTTTTGCCCAGTCCACCTGCTTCCCAAGGACAAGGCCATCATTTACGACTAGCTGGTTCCTGTCTTCTCATTATTTGTGATAAACTAGTTCCTGCTATCAGAGGCGAGATGGGATCCACTCAAGGGTTCTGAGGGACCTGGCAGAAGCGCTCACCAAGCCACTTTCCATCATTTACCAGCAGTCCTGGCTAACGGGGGAGGTACCAATGGACTGGAGGTTAGCTAATGCGGCACCCATCTACAAGAAGGGCCGGAAGGAGGACCCAGGGAACTACAGGCCTGTCAGTCTGACCTCGGTGCCAGGGAAAGTCACGGAGCAGATCATCTTGAGTGCCATCACGCAGCACGTACAGGACAAGCAGGTGATCAGGCCCAGTCAGCATGGGTTTATGAAAGGCAGGTCCTGTTTGACCACCTTGATCTCTTTCTATGACAAGTTCACCCAGTTAATGGATGAAGGAAGAGCTGTGGATGTTGTCTACCTTGGCTTTAGTAAGGCCTTTGACACTGTTTCCCACAGCATTCTCCTGGAGAAACTGGCTGCCTATGGCTTGGATGAGTGTACTCTCTGCTGGATCAAAAACTGGCTGGATGACTGGGCCCAGGGAGTGCTGGGGAATGGAGTTAAGTTCAGTTGTGAGCAGGTCACAAGTGGTGTTCCCCAGGGTTCAGTTTTGGGACCTGTTCTCTTCAAGATCTTTATCAATGACCAGGATGAGGGGATTGAGTGCACTCTCGGTAAGTTTGCAGATGACACTAAGTTGGGTGAGTGTGTTGATCTGCCTGAAGGTCGGGAGGATTTACAGAGGGATCTGGACAGGCTGGATCAATGGGCTGAGGCCAATGATATGAAGGTCAATAAGGCCAAGCGCTGGGTCCTGCACTTGGGCCACAACAACCCCCTGCAATGCTACTGGCCTTGGGAAGAGTGGCTGAAAAGCTACCTGCCAGAAAGAGACCTGTGGGTGTTGGTCAACATCCAATGGAATATGAGTCAGCAGTGTGCCCAGATGGCCAAGAAGGCCAATAGCAGTCAGGCTTGTATCAGAAATAGTATGGCCAGCAGGAGTATGGAAGTGATGGAGACCCTCCTTAGCTCTGCTTTTGCTGTTAATGTATTTATAGAAACATCTTTTGTTGTCCCTTATGGTGGTGGCCAGACTAAGCTCAAGCTGGGCTTTAGCCTTTCTATTCTCCCTGCACAGCCTCGCAAAATCCCTTATAGTCATCCTGAGTGACCTGCCCCTTCTTCCACAGGCTATAGACTTTCCTTTTCTTCCTGAGCTCCAGCCAAAGCTCTCTGTTCAGCCAGGCCGGTCTTCTATCCTGCTGGCTCATCTTGCGGCTCACCGAGACAGCCTGGTCCTGAGCTTTCAGGATTTCCTTCTTGAGGACTGTCCAGCCTTCCTGGACTCCTCTGCCCCTCAGGACTGTCTCCCAAGGGACCCTACTGACCAGTCTCCTGAAAAAGTCAAAGTCTGCCCTCCGGAAGTCCAAGGTGGCAGTTTTACTGACCCCCCTCCCTACTGCCTCGAGAATTGAAAACTCTACCATCTCATGGTCACTGTGGCCAAGATGGCCTCCAACCTTCACATCACCCACAAGTCCTTCTCTGTTGGTGAACAACAGGTCCAGCAGGGAGTTTTCCCTGGTTGGTTCCCTCACCAGCTGTGTCAGGAAGTTCTCTTCCACACACTCTAGGAACCTCCTGGACTGTTTCTTCACTGCTGTGTTCTATTTCCAGCAGACATCCGGTAAATTGAAGTCCCCCAGAAGAACAAGTGGCAGTGATCGTGAGACTTCTCCCAGGTGCTTGTAGAATATTTCATATGCCTCTTCATCCTGGTTGGGTGGCCTATAGCAGACTCCCACTATGATGTCTGCCTTGCTGGCCTTTCCCCTGATTTTAACCCATAAACACTCTACCCTTTCATCACCATTGTTGAGCTCAAGACAATCCAAACTCTCCCTGACATACAGGGCCACTCCCCCACCTCTCCTTCCTGGCCTATCCCTCCTGAAGAGCTTGTAGCCATCCAACACAGCACTCCAGTTGTGCGTGTCGTCCCACCATGTCTCCGTGATGGCAGCTATATCATAGTTTTCCTGCTGCACAATGGCTTCCAGTGCCTCCTGTTTGTTGCCCATGCTGCGGGCATTGGTGTAGATGCACTTCAATTGGGCGATTGATCCCATCTCCTTTTTTGGGGGGGGGAGAAGGCCTAATTCCCACCTGACCATTCTCAGGACCTGCCATGATTCCTAGCACATCAGTATCCCTTAGAACTATGCTATCACATGACACAGTGCCCTCTAATCCTACTGGTGTGGCAGTCCCAAGGAGCTCACTAGCACACCATCCCACTAACGCAGATGTGTTGTTCTCAGGCTTAGTTCCAGTAAGCCTGATTTTATCCCTTTCCCCCTTCAGATCTTGTTTAAAGCTCTTTCAATGAGCCCTGACAGCTCCTGTGCAAGAATTCTCTTCCTCCTTTGAGACAGTTGCACTCCATCTGACACCTGCAAACCTGGTGCTGTGTAGACCAACCCATGATCAAAAAACCCCAAGTCTTGCCAGTGACACCAGGCTCGAAGCCAGGTATTGACCTGGTGGGTCTTCCTGCTTTTCCCCTCAGCATTCTCTGCAACTTGAGGGACAGAGGAGAACACCACTTGTGCTCCTGATCCCTTGGCAAGTCGTCCTAGGGCTCTGAAGTCTTTCTTGATTCCCCTCAGTCTTCTTGTTTGGTGTTCATCACTGCCTACCTGAAAGGTCAATAATGGATAATAGTCTGAGGGCTGTACCAGAGTGGGAAGCTTTCTTGCTACACTTTAACCTGGGCCCCAGGGAGGCAGCAGACTTCCCAGAGTCAGCAAAAGGGACAAGAATTCACTTGTGCATTGCAACTTTTTTTAGTGAAGTACTGACTCTGTGCATGGCAAATTTGTACCTGAATATTCACATTGCATAAACTTCATATTGTCTTCTTTGATGTTCCAGGCACTTAGATTGACTGTTGTTGTATGGCCTGGTTCCTTGACTTCTTTAAATGCTCTTGTCAGTGCAGAAGCAGACCTTAAGAACTATTTTCTCTGCAGAAGAGAAGTCCAGCATTCAAAAAATATCTGAGGAGTAGAATTTTATTAATAGTCACTGACTTGTAAGGGAAAAAATCCTTATTGGTAATAAAAGGCTGAGATAAGAGGTCATGCCTAATGACTGATATAAGGGGAATATTATCATTACTGTAATTAATTATTCATTTACCACATGGAAAACTGATAACAAGGGGCACAAAGAGAAAGTGGGATCCACAAGTGGAGTCACAAACAGTGATTCCCAGGAGTTAATTCTGGAGCTGAAATCACTACACCCACTTCATCAAGGTGTACCAGCATGGTACCATGACCAGTTAATTAGAAGATGCTCAGCTGTGCAGCCATTACACCTTTGGTGGTCTGAAATTGTTTCTCTGCTCCACTTTGCACTGCTTTGTGGGCATACTTGCTCACTCCATTCTCTCTCGGGGAACACAATGCTACCCTAGAGCTGTCCAGTGGCATACGTTATCCCAGGCAGGCCTGCAGTGAGATGAAGCAAAAACTTTTAATTTCTTTTTTTTTCATTAGGAGCACTTTGCACACAACTATGCTTTACACCTCCCCATTAGAGGCAGACAAGCAAGTATATTGAGATTTTGTAAATCTGGTTTTCTATCTCCCAGTCCTCATTTAGATGGGGCTTCCACAAGACAGAGAGGTAGAGTTGAGCACCTGAGAATGAAATGCTAGAGAGTAAGACTCAGTATGAATTTCTCCTATCAGTGTTAGGACACTTAACTGGAAGAAGGGTAAACTTGAGCTGTAGGTAATGTATGACTTCTACATTAAATAATCTTTACAAAGGGGAAGAGAAGCCAAGAAAGTGCCATACTCACTGAGCAAAGAATTGCAGTTTGAGGTTTTGGAGCTTTTGTGACTCTCCCTCTTTCTCTTTTGTCAGTCCAACAAATTTTAATTCTTTTATGTTGTCCACAAGAATAAGAACCATGCTCTCCCCTTATTAAATGGCCATCACCATAGTGATTAAAGTGCTTTATTTAGGGGTGAGAAATGTGGGTTTGAATCCACTCCAAAGGAGGAAGGAACTGAACGCAGGTCTCCTGGGAGCTATTAAAGAATAAATAAATCTTCATCTTCTCTGGCCAGGATCTCTCCAGTCTAACTTTGAGAAGAGACATTTTGAGAAGTTTTACTGTGTGAAAATCACACTGCTGGCCCTGCCCCCACTCCCCACAACCAAGCATGCACCTCCATTCCTGTGCCCTGTGGTACATCAGAGACTGGGAGAGAAAAAAACCATAATGATAGGAATATACTGATGGCTATTTGGGTTTTAACTGAAATGGATGCCATCTGTCTAGGGCTTCAGTGCAATGTTCCTGGAGATGACAACGAATACCTGAATAAAGTACCTATCGATTTAACACAGCAATTTCCTACCTAACAGAAAAACTTAGGACACATTCTTCATGTAGAAAAGTATTTAAGCACAAGCTTCATTTCAATTTAAGTATGTTTAATACATGCCTGAATCAGGGCCAATTAGGTAATTGTGTGGCATAATTGCAACAGTCTATTTGAAAAGCTCTGTGTTGCACCACAGAAATGTAATTCCCGTTGTCTAAGGAGGTGATCTATAACTTAATGTTAGTATAATCATCATTTGATGCAGCAGTTGCTAAGATTGTAACATGTCTACTGAAGAAAAAAAAAAAGAGAAATAAATAAATGAAATAGCATAGCTTAAATTTCTCTTACCACTCCCCCTTTATGCATAATGCATCAAATATATTTAGTACCAGTGAACTGGATAACATTTTTTTAGATGACTCACTATCTTCATGTTGGAGTCACATTCCCTTGTGGAGAACAAAATGTGTTACCCTTGGGAGCAAAGAGATTTGAAGAAAAAAATTCTGGGGGAATACCTTCACATCCATTATTTGAGAGAGTTTTTGTATTGGGTTTGCGTGGCAAAGTTTTGATAGTGGAGGGGTGACTTCTGTGAGAAGCTGCTAGAAGCTTCCCCCATGTCCAATAGAGCCAATGTCAGACAGCTCCAAGACAGACCCACTGCTGGCCAAGGCTGAGCCAATCAGTGACAGTGGTAGCGCCTCTGTGATAACATACTTAAGAAGGGGGAAAAGTTGCTGCATAACAGCAATTGCAGCTGGAGAGAGGAGTGAGAATATGTGAAAGAACTCTGCAGACACCAAGGTCAGTGAAGAAGGGAGGGGGGGCAGTGCTCCATGCACCAGAGCAGAGAGTCCGCTGCAGCCCATGGTGAAGACCATGGTGAGGAAGTTTGTCCCCTGCAGCCTATGGAGGTTAACAGTGGAGCAGTTATCCACCCTGCAGCCTGTGGAGGACCCCACGCTGGAGCAGGTGGATGCCTGAAGGAGGCTGTGACCCTGTGGGAAGCCCATGCTGGATCAGGCTCCTGGCAGGACCTGTGGACCCATGGAGAGAGGAGTGCACGCTGGAGCAGGTTTGCTGGCAGGACTTGTGACCCTGTGAGGGACCCACACTGGAGCAGTCTGTTCCTGAAGGACTGCACCCTGTGTAAGGGACCCATGCTGGAGCAGTTTGTGAAGAACTGCAGCCAGTGGAAAGGACTCATGTTGAAGAAGTCTGTGGAGAACTATCTCCCATGGGAGAGACCCCATGCTGGAGCAAGGGAAGCATGTGAGGAGTCCTCACCCTGAGGGAAAGGAGCAGTAGAAACGTGACGAACTGACCACAACCACCATTCTCCGTCACCCTCTGCCACTCAGGGGGAGAAGGTAGAGAATTTGGGAGTAAAGTTAAACCCAGGAAGAAGGGAGGGGTGGGGGGAAGGTGTTTTTTAAGATTTGGGTTTATTTCTCATTTTCCTACTATGGTTTTATTGGTAATAAATTAAACAAATTTCCCCAAGTTGAGTCTGTTTTGCCTGTAATGGTAATTGGTGAGTGATCTCCCTGTCCTTATCTTGGCCCATGAGCCTTTCATTCTATTTTCTCTCCCCTGTCCAGTTGAGGAGGGGGAGTGATAGAGCAGCTTTGGTGGGCACCTGGTGTTGAGCCAGGGTCAACCCACCACAGTTCTGTAAAATTCAAATTGCTTGTGACAAAGACATGGATTATTGTTGTTATTATTATTTAAGAGAATGGCCTCTAGTTAGCTTAACAAACCATCTTGCATTACTTATAACATTTTGCACAGTAAATTTCTTTTTGTTTCTAAAATATGTATGTTTTGAGGGCTTATAATTAACCTTATTCAATCATTTATATTTTGATGCGTTCATGTGCAACTGAAATAAAAAGTTTTTATTGCATTCCTTCCAGATAATTTCTCATTTCTTAAAAAAAAATACCAAACAAACCTCAACTTTTCTTTTTGGTGGATTAAAATTAGTATATTAAAGTACTTCACCATTTCTGTTTCTTTTAATGGAAGTAGAATAATTTACAGTAGTTAATTGGCTTTTGCTGAAGTTAATTTCATGATAGTGGTAATAGGATGCAGTCAAAATACATCTCTTGTCCATAGGTGCCTGTCCTGGTTTGGGTTAGAACAGAACTAATTCTGTTCAGAGATTTTACTTTTCAACTAAGGCTCTTCTAACTAACTGCACTTGCTGAAGTTAACGGCATGTTTTTGCAGACAGTGTCTGCTTCTAGAAGTGATAACACTTGATGTTTACAGTTACTACCAGGGATTGGTGTGCAGAAAGGCTCTTGCTGATACTTACTCTTATAGAAACCAAGGTCACTGCTAAATCCTCTGTGCCATATTGGGGTGCCGTAAAGTAAAGGCCGCCCCTGCGGGGAGGAGTAGACAGAACAGGTGATCCAAAACTGACCAACAAGGTATTCTATCCCATATTCAGTATAAAGCTGAGGGATCACAAGGGTCAAGCTCTCTTCTTCAATGGCCGGTATCCAAGGAGGACTCTGTCCATTCTGCCTTCAATCTGAATCTGTGCATTCCTGAATCCAGTTCCAGAATCCAGCTCCTGAATCTGGTTCCTGTCTGCCACTGGGTCCAGTCTGGGCTTTCCCCGGTGCCTGCCCTGCAGCATCAGTGGTGACAGTGATATAATTGCCATGGAGGGGGATGGGGGTGGGTTGGGTTCAATATTGATTTTGTATATATTTTTATATATTTCATTTTATCATTACTACTTTCATTAAAGCAGTTTTAGTTTTCCAATCCATAAGTCTCTCTCCCTTATTCCCTTTCTCTTCCCCTTTGGGAGGGGAGAGGGGTTAATAGAGAGCATCTGTCATTCATCTAGTGGCCAGCTCAGCCCTAACCCTTGACAGATTTATTGGCACCCAATGTGGGGCACGAGCAGAGCTCTGACAAATTGCCCAAATAGTTCAAATTCCAGCTTGCTTAGTTGAGAGAGTATCAGATTTTTTCCTTTGAGAGTCTTGAAGGGTTGGAAATTAAACTGGACTGCTTACATTATGTCATTGCTGAGCACAATATTATATCGTGTCTTTTTAGAGTTTGCTTCGAAGTTCCATAATGCTGTCTTACCTGTCATATGCATTGTGTTATTGTTTACTTGTTGTTAGTGTTTACTTGCAAGTTATCTGTTCTGGGCACTGGGCAAAAGCCACTGCTTTGTTGTGGTGTTTAATACTGATCTGAAGTTGGTCAGCAACTAAAAGTGTGCTAAGTTAGTTTTACGGTTGGAAGTTATACTTCTCCCCATTATGCTAAGCTGACTCCACTAGATGCTGGGTTTCCATTAGTTTGTGAGGATTTCAGATATGGTTATTATAAGTAAAATATCATATTTTTATCATTTTTGTTGAATTTATTATTGATTCTCTTAATTCTCTTTATTGTGTGGTGTCAGATTCGACATTGTTGCAGGTCTAGGTGTCATGCAGCCACTTCAACTCCTAGAGTGTGTGCCACTTAGACAACAGGCACTGCAGCTACTCAGAGCCCGTGAGGCTTTATGTCATGCACCCTGTGAGGTCCCTCAAAGAGCACTGCCACTATTCCAAATCCCACAACAAGCACTGCAGCTATTCCAGCTCTGATAATGAGCACTGCAGCTCCGGGAGATGGTCCTTCTCAAGCAGAACCATCGGAAGAGGAGTCGTTGAAATCAGAGGTGAAGGCTGATGTCCCTGTGACTGGGAAAACACTTTAAAAAAGTCAGATCACCCAATGACGGATGATGAAGATCTGGGAGAGGGTCCTTCTAAAGCAATCCCATCAGAAGAAGAGTCAGAACCAGAGGTAATCATCTGTAGTGGGTTAAGATGGCACCGGCGGGGCTAAGCTCCCCCGCCGCCTCTTTTCCCTCTTCCCTAAGCCCGCGAAAATTTTCTCGTGATTATTGTGGAGGGGGGATGCCACCACCCTCTTGGCTCCTTATTGGAGCCGAGGCATGTCAATTAAGCGCCTCTGAGACCAAGCGTATAAAAAGATGGAATCTGCAACACTTCTGGGGCATGCATATTTGATTTCTGCTCAGGAATGAGAGAGAGAAGAAAAACATCTGACTGGAGAGAGATTGCAGCTGCCTCCATTTTCCGAGTAGTAAAAGATCTCTTTCGCAACATAGATAGACCTTCTCACTTTGCCAGTTACCGGCGGGGGTGGTTTTCTGACTGAGTTTTAACCAGAAGGAAGGGGCAACTTGGCTGTAAGCCCCCAACATCCTGCACTAAGGGAACAGCCGCTGGCGAGGGGAAAGAAGACCTATGGTGTTCCCCAGAGATCCGGTTTGTGTCCCGCCTCGCAGATGGGGAGAACTAGAAGCTGGAATGCAGCCTTGGTAGACTGGTAAACTCAAGTCTCTACCAGTCACCCCGGAGGAAGAAGGACTAAGTTACTAAGGAAGTTTGCCCCAAAGGAGTTTCTTGAACTGAAACTTATGAGGTTAACAGGCTGCAACTCTCCTTTGCCTTCCCCCCCCCTCGGGCAGTGGCCACGTGGTGAGGGCTTTGTTTGTCACCTGGGGATGTGGGGTAAACGGGAGAGAATGTATATTTACTTGTATATACTTGTTTATGTACTTATTGACATCTCTCTCTCTCTTTTATCATCTGTTCTGTTTAGATTTAAATGATTGATTTATGGTTTTAATTGCTTTGTCCATTAAATCACTTTTGTTCCACCCCTGTAATTTAAACTCTGTTTTCACTTGGTTTCTGTTCTTAAAAAGCCCAAACAAATTTAGATAAGCCCGACTGAATCACTTTAAACTTCTTTTGTGTAGCTCTCAGGTGTTTATATTCTCCCTGTCATTACAGAAAATCACAGACCTTTCAGAATTTCAGCCTTTCTAATTTCAAACTGCGACATCATCCAATCTATATCTATGAAGGAGGTGTGAAATGTGAAAAACTACTTCAGTTGTCATGAAGGTGGGCCACATACAACCAGGTTGTTCCGATGCTGGGATAATGGGGCCAATACCATAGTCTTGGACAGTAGAGAAGCCAGGCAATTGGGATCCCTGGCCAGAGACAGAGGCATTGACAAGGCGCTTGTAAGAAAGAAAAACACTTTCAGCCTCTGGAGGCAACTCTTGTCAGCCATAAAGAGCAGATATCTCATTAAGGATGATATTGAATGCCCCCTGATAAATGGACCACTATGGAACAAGGTATTAATTACCTGAGAAAATTAGCTGTGCAATAGGTGATTTATGGTGACAGGCGAGCAATTGTAGACCCCGATGAAATGCTGTGCCAGCGTCCTATGTTGCAGAAGTTTGTGCAGGGTGCACCATCAATGTATGCCCACACATTGTCAACGATGATCTGGGGAAGAGAGGACGAGACACCAACTGTGACTGAAGTGGCTCACAGAGTACAACAGAATGCAGACAGTCTCTCTAGTCCCCTACAGGCCTATGTATCAGCCATGGAAAAAAAATGGCTAGGGAAACCAAGAAATTGGTTGAAAAACTAGCCAGGAGGTGTCACATTAAAGGTAGGAGTTTGGTGTTTGCCTGCCAGAGCCCAAAAGGACTTGCACTGAAACAGTTTTGCAAAGCCAATAGAAATAATAGAAGTTTATTAAAGCGACAGATAGAACAGCTGCAATAGCACTAATAACTAATCTGTAACAGTAATGCAGCAAAAAGAAAACTATCCCAGGTATTTTCACTGTATGGTGAAAGCGCAATTCTTACCAAGGAGGCATCCCTGTCTTGGGTGGAGAAAGAGGAGTCCAGCCCGTCAACCATCCTCACTAGGTCTTCAATCTTTTTCTCCCAGCCAGGTATTACCCCTCCTGGCTTTTTATACCCTAACTCTGGGTGTCTCTGCCTCTCAGGTGAGGTTTAGCATGAGCTGGGTGGAGAGTTGAGTAACACAGTCATATATGTTTAGCATGTACTGCTTTAGGCTCATTAGCATATTGAGGAGCATGAATTTTAATATTAATTTTGCAGTTAATTAGGCAAATGTCTTCTTTCAGACACTGGGACCTTCAACATTTGTTTGCTTGCTTCACTTAGACAAAACAGGGCTGTCTTATCTTCACAGGACTCTGTAGCAGGATGCCGAAGCACCTGGCTCTTGCATTGATCATCGCGGATGGCTTTTTCTGTTAATAATCTTCAAGATGCTGTTTGCATTAGACGCTGTAGATGGCTTTGCTTTTAATAACCGCTAAAGAAATTGCTTGTATTAAGAGCTGCAGGTGGCTCTGCTAATAATAATCTTTAAAGATATGCTTGGAAACAGAGCAAAGGCTTGTAGGATAGATATATAAAACAGAGGAGTGACGGCCCGATGAGGACATCGAGATAAGGAAGCAGAAACAGAAAGAATGTGGAATGATTGGATGTTAACCGAGCGGAACGCTGCTCAGGGTGTGTGATAGTGACTGAACGCGGTCACCGTGTGCCTGGCTGAGCGTGCCTGAGAACAGAGCCAAGGTTAGGAAACAAGAAGAGGAAAAGAGTCTTGGGCCTCTCTCCCACAGTGATAAAGAATTGTATGTTAGCCTGTAGGGTTAGAAAACTTGTATAAAAGGGAGCTGGAAAAAATAAGGTGTGCTGTGTGCTTGTGGTGCCGTGTGAGCCTGAGGTTTTTTTTGGACTTGAGCGGGCTTGAGTTTTTGGACTCGAGCGAGCTTGAGCTTGCTTGCCACTTGCTGGAAAAATAATAGAGCTTTTGCCTTCTGACGAGAGTCAGGAGATCTCACAAGCTGTTTGAGTGTAATTCAAGACTTCTTGTCTTCTATCGTCACAGCCTCAACTCTGCTACCTATATCAAGACTTATTGTCTTCCCTCATCGCAGCCTCGACCAGTAGAGCATCGTATATCAAGACTTATTGTCTCCCCATAACAGGACTCCCTCCTTCAGCCATTATTTATGCCAGCTCAAGGAATCTCCACTCCTAGAAATAACATAGGATCCAGTCTACTATGAGCAGTTCTCTGGTCTGAGTCAATGGGCCTCAGATCCAAATGTGAGTAGGAGGAATGAAAATGTAATCCATTTAGTGCACCCAAATTCTGTAAACCACATAAATTCTGTGAACCATGTAAACCCTATGAACCCTGTAAGCCACATAAACCATGTGAACCCTGTGAACTATGCAAACCCAGTTGTCAATAGCAGCTACTACCCTCAAAATTAGAGTGGCCCTGCCTCCAGCCAGGTGGAGGAGAGGGACAACAGAGTCTATTGGACTGTGTGGATTCATTGGCCTGGCACATTAGAACCACAATAGTATAAAGCTCTGGTAGACACAGGTGCCATTGAATCTAAAGGGACAGAATCCATTACTATTTCTGGAGTGATGGGGAGATCTCAAGAACTGACTGTATTGGAGGCCAAAGTGAACCTAACTGGGAATATGTGGGAAAAGCACCCTATAGTGACTGGGCCAGCTGCCCCATGCATCCTTGGCATAGACTTCCTCTGGAAAGATTAAGTATAGATTCATTTTATAATGTCTTAAGTGAAACACTTTTCCTCTTTTTTTCTTTTTATTTAAAGAAAAATATTTCCAAATCTGTATATCTTTCTAAATATAAGTTGTTCCAAAACTTAAGGCATTTTGAAAATGTTCAAACAAGACATTTTGTTTTTGAAGTGGGGGATGTCTTTCAATTTCTCTTTTTTTCTTTTTCTCTGTCCAAACTGAAAGCTTTTAAAAATATCAGTTAAAGTTCTCCAAATGGCTTTATTTTGCATCTACACTGAAAAGAATAGTGGGTGAAAAATACTATCTGGGCCCCAAAGATACCGAAGTCCAAGGTTATACATCTCCTGATATTTCAAAATCTGTAGAACAGAAGCTATAAACAAACTTTATTTTTCTGAAGCCAAGAAATGTACCTCAGTGTTGAGAAATGTGTAGAATACAATGCAGTTGTACAATACAGTTGTTCCCAGTTCACAGACAATACGGTCACGTTATAGTCCACAGCTATTTAGTACTGTCTCCAAAGCAAAGAACTGCTCATGTATTTAATTCTGGAGACCATCTCAATTGAAGCACCAGTGTGTTGGTCATGATGGTAACCATTACACTTACATACAAGCTCCATGCCCTGAGGGCTGAAAGTTTTAGCCAAACAACAAATAAGGTCTGTAGCAATGCAATGTGTCTCTGTTATAATGTCTTTTAATCTAAGACAGGTACAGTTTATTGAACACTAAAATCCTTAAAATCATCCTCTAGATAAAGGACAGGGAGATAACACTACCCTGTTCATTGTTTTGCAATCCACACAGTGTTGATCTACTAGCAGTGAAATTGAGCTCAAGTCCTTCAAAATTAAAAACATGTGTTTCTATTTTTCATCCAAAATGCCACTGTCAGCAGATGAAGGTCAGTAGTCATGTCATGACCTTTTTAAAGCATTCCAACAACTAGACAAATTTTTAGCTGGTATTTTTACACACTTATGAGACAAGCAAATTCAGAAATTTGTGCTATGTTGGGTTTTTTTCTACATCTCATGTTATCTACATATCATTCCCAAGACACCTGGGTCTTCAAGCTCTCCAGAGACCTCCACATGTTAATGGTACTTCATGGTGCAGCTAGTGACAGGTAACTGCTTCAGGATCTGTTTTCAGACTCACTCTTACAGAGACTAGACTAGCACACTCTTGTCCAGCTGAGGGCAAGTGCAGAATACCATCAAGTATTCTTATGAAGCCATAGCCAAATAACACTTTCCAAGTACCTGAATCTGGAGACTACACAGTATGACTGCTTTCCTGTTCATTTAATCAGTTATTTGTACACCATATCATGGATCCTTCTGTTAAATATCATTCTTATACTGTATACCCATTGATTGCTTTTTAATGGGTTAATTACTGTGTTCATACATTAAAGAGGGCTCAAGTCCCAGTTGTTACCAATATGACATTTTCAGTTCAAGATGCATTTAAGTACTATATTTATATAGATCCAGGACTACACAGTGTTCAATGTACAATATAAGTGACATTCATAGACATTTTTATTCTTTTGATGGACTGTAAACATCCTGTTCATTAGTATATTATCTAGCTGCATATCAGTCATACTTCTAATCTTTATTACTTCTGTTGCATAGAAACCATAAGGGTTTGTGTTTCTCAGGTTTGCATAGCATTGCTTTAACATACATGTAGACTTAAGTAATTTTGCAGTGATGAGTTTCTTCTTGCTACACACGAGATACAGAAAGTACATTTGATTCAACAATAAATTGCTACATCTTATTCTTTTTCCAAGGGATGTTAAAAGGAGTAGAATATAAATGATGCAGCTTTTCAACAGAGTAGAACAAGTATGTCATCTTTTTTAATGCAAACCACCAACTCGTCCAAGTGTTCTCTGTCCTATTTGTTTGATGTTAAGACTGAGGTACAGTGTAGATAAAACATATTTACCATAGAGATTGTGGGTCATACTCTCACATGAACCACATTAGTGATGAAAACAAACAATTACAATTTAATTACCTGCACTCAATAGAACAAATTCTATATGCTGAAGGTAGACTGTGAAAAATAGCAAATTAAAGCTGTCACATCCTGCAAGCATAAGAGCACAGATTCCATAAGTAAAATATGATTGCAAAGCAAACAAAGTAACTGCAAAAAACCAACCAGGTCAGCTCTAAAGAAAGGAGCAATTTTTTTCTAAATTACTGTCATGGGTTGGCTGAGGTGTGCCAATCACGGGGACATGTTCTCTCCTCTCTCTAACCCCCTCTCTCCTGCACCGGGAGAGAAAGAGTTAAAAGCAGAGATAAGAAAGAAAGAAAAATTTGTGAGACCTCTGAAAGTTTGGGAAACTGAAACAAGTTTAAGAACACTAGAGAAAATATTATATACAGAAAAGCCAATGCAATATTAACGGTTTATATGGGATGGAAAGCGAGGGTTAAATGCGGTTAAGGAAACAAAGCGAAATGAATACCCAGCAGTGTCCAAAATGGCGGCGGCCACGTGGTCAGCGGGTTTCACGGAGATGGAACAAAGACTGCAGCAGCTGAGACAAATGCAGCGGTGCCATGTAGAAGCCGGGGTCTGCGCTGCCGTACTGATTTGGTTGTTGGTGTTTAGAGAAGCAGCAGCGTCAGCAGCAGGGAAGAAACAGCTCCAAAGCACAGCAATGACAGGAGCAGTGGCAGCATCGTCAGGGCTCTGTCCCACGCAGCGTGGGGTGTGTGTGTGCAGTAGCAAAAAGTTCACTCCACAGCGCGGGGGTGCAGTAGCCGCAGGCAGCAGGCAGCCGAGAGAAAGCAAGCTGTAAGCTGGAGAGCAGAGCCGGCAAGGCCGGGCAAGCTCCCCTGGAGGTTCGAGCTGGGAGGAACACAGCCTGAAAAGTCCCCCCGGAGCCAAGCCGCACGCCCCCACCGAAGTGCAAGCCTGCCAGAAGTGTAAGGGCCGCCCCGGGAGTGTAAAGAGAAGGAAGCTGGAGCTGGTGTGCGGCTTTTAAAGGGAACAGGGAAGCCCGCGGAAAGTTTTCACAGCCAATGAGACATGCGAACGTAAATGGGAGGAATAGTCACGATTGGTCAGTTTAAAACAAACCTTCCAAAAAGAAAAACTGGGTTTTATTTCCTAAACTGGGACAATTACCTAAGTAACACAGCCTTAGATGTCCTGTTTTCATAAATCATATAAGCATTTAGGATCCCCATGGAATCTAGACTCCGAATTACCTATGTGATTTAGGTGCTTTGGAGAATGATACTTCTAGATTTTTCTCATTTCCAACATAAAAAGAGGAGGAAGTGCCTCATTTTGTTGCAGGATTTTTCAGTGCCCAAACAATACTTTGGGAGTTTCTGCTATGGGTATCCTTTGATAAGTCATCTTATCACTTGTTTAAGAAGAATTTTAAGCCAAGAAGACCACCTAACCTCTTTTGAAAAAGAAAAACCTAACAAAAACCATAGATAATCTTGTGCAGGGCTGTCACAATGATTTTTATATACAATCAATTCACAATGAGGCTAGACTTTATATTCTTCTTCATTTCATTGATTTGGGGTTTGGTTTTGAGGTTTTTTTGTCTGCCTTTGTGCATATACATGTTCATTCTTTTTATTTTCATTTTAAATCTTAGAAGTAATTTCATGGATCATATTTTAATTGCTTATAGGCAATCAAAGAAAGAGAGGCTACAAACTGAGAAATGGTGTTAAGAAACATTCTTCTGTGGTTTTTTTCTTTTTAAATAGAACTAATAGCATATCTTTGCCTTTCGGAAATTTTAGGAATATAAAGACTATGGTCTAAGAAAAAAAATTATTTGTTCTAGCAATATATGATATAAGTGCATTGGACATTAGTCTTTTTTATATATATAAAAAAAATTACTTTTGCTGTCTATTCTGTGGATAGCCATTCACAGGTTTATAAATGGAGACTGAAAATCTGACATTTAGGTACGTTTGGTTTTATTTGTTCCTACTCTCCCCACCAGAACACGCATCCATCTAGGTTCCAGCCTAAGAGTTACTATTTTGTTGCTACATTTACAAAAGGAATTAGGAGTAAAAACAGTGAAAACAAGTAACAAAACTGTAAGCAGGTGCAAGCTGTGTTATTTCTATTTTAAAATATATCTTCTAGCAGTGTGGTAATAGCAAGCACCATCTTAAACTTCCACAGTCAGATGCTGAATCCCTTCCCTTTGCTGTAGATCTAGAATAGATACTTGATGACTGCAATTTTTTTCTTGTTTTACACCACTGTGCCTGAGGTCAGAACCTGGACCCTTGACATTCACCAACCCCCCCTCTAGCCCAAATGTAATTTGCACCACCAGTGAATTAATTTTTCAGTCTCAGACCTTGAGTCTCCTTCCCTAAAAAGTCAACAACACAATACCAGAAAGTGTCAGTGTTAGAAAAGGTATTTTGCTTTATAATAGGGAACATAATTTTCTCCTCCAACAGATTTCCAATCTAAGTAGTCTTTTATTTAGAACCTTGAGTGCAGTGGTAAGTAACATTTCAGTACCCAGTTAGAAATGAACAATAACATTCAAATGAAAATTGGAAGCCAAAGATCTAATCATTAACAGATGGTTCAACTTCAATCTGATAGACAAGTTGTTGGTCCCTGTCACTGTTTCTTTTCCTTTCACTTGCATATGTTTCTGTGTATGCAAGTTGTTTTACCACAGTCAAATCAACAGGGGAAAGAGAGCTTCCAAAACCAAAAGGTAAACCTCATGGTAAATCTGGAACACATTTGGATGAAAGTGGAAAACACTTGAGCATCTGATGCCGAGGTGTTTGGGATTTAAATTCAGGCAGTTCAATTAGCACAATGGCAGTTTTCTTAGGCTCTGCGTTGCCTCCTGCATTGGTCCGTGTCCCAGTATTCTCAATGTACAACCTGCTCCACTAAAAAGTCCAAATATGAGACTCTGCTCCACTCTTGGAAGCTTATGTGAAGAACACAGTGAAAGGCAGTTGAAGACCTACAAGTACATCTGATGACAGAACTTGGCCCACCATGGCTGGGTTTCATCCCAGCTTTACAATAGCTCCTTCTTTCTTTTTCTCTATTCACTGAAAAAAGAATCTTTGCCTTTGTGCGCAAACACACGTTCAACACAAAGGGGAACATGGAACACAAAGCTGGAATACTGTCAAAAGCAATAAGTGAAGAAAACATATGGATAAAATATGGAGGTATGCAATTGCCCCATTTAACATCCTTCTTAGTACTTGTCATTGCATAAGTTCAAAAGCTGCACAAAGACTTTTTGGTCAGATAAACATTGTTATTTTGCTTTCTATGGAAGTAGTTTGCTCAAGCCAAAGCTTAGTTAAAATTAATTTTATTTTGAATACTCCTTAAGAACCCCAGTGGCATAATTGTCAAAATGCTACAAGTTTAAGGACTAAGTAGCACAGAAGAGCATTGAGCAAATCACATGGTCCCACATCTCTGGTATTACAGACCTGAAACTGAACTGCTGAATGTATTTGGGTGGGATCTATCCAGACTGTGACTCCAAGGGGACCACAGCAGCTCCACTAAGTTTCTCCAGATTACCCAAACTAAATATTGAAGGAGACTCAGCAATACAGTAGGAAGGGTAGCGAGTCTAAATTATTAAGAGCTAGGGCTGGGGACTTCCGAGTCTGTAAATTCTGGGTCACGGAGAGGCCATAACATTCATCAGTTAGGGTTCATAACAGCACTCATATTCCCTCTAAACAAAGGTCCACCTGACCCATTATCATGAGCAATCATGTAGTCTCTGTCATGGAGGCACCCACAAAACAGACAGCAGCAGCTAACCAAAAACTGTAGATTTATTGCAATCAAAGTTGCCTGGCACTCCGACTGACCAAAATTAATTACAGGATCAGATGTCAGTTGGGAATTTATTACTACACAATAAATTCCTGAATAGCAAAGCATACTCTTTAAGGAAGATGAACCACAATGTGCACACCCTCACTCATACAAAAGGAAAATCTCCCACTCAAAAGTACCAAAACAAAAGGGTCACCCACCAACAGGGGGTGAGGGCTGACTCAGTCCGGGAAATTATTCTCAAATAGCATCCCAAACTGAGGGTAGAGTCCCCAACTGCATTACATGCTGCTCCAAAGAAGACCAACTCAGACTGGGTTCTCTGGCAGGGTTCGGTGTATCGCCAAGAGGAGCTGCCCCAGAGCCAGCACAGCCCAAAGCGGAGTGACAGATCTTGGAGCACAGTGGGTTTTCTGAGGTTTTCCTTTGACAGGGGAACTTCAGGAGAGAGGAGAGACCCACCAGGAGCTGGCAACTCTCGCAGGAGGGGTTGACGAGGTGAGGGCATTGCCAGGGTAACAGCAACAGCACCCAGAGCTATAAAAGAAACCCCTAGGGAGCACTGCGACCAGGAGCACGGGGAACAGAGTGGGTAAACAGTGTGGCACATCAGCCAGAGCATGGCACAGCAGTTTGCGCGGCAGTTCACATGGATGGGCATGCGAGAAGGGTGCTGAAAGTGCTGCCCATGCAGACCAATGAGAAATGGTTTCCACCAGGCAGAAGGCCACAGGCTCTCTAAGAGATGCACCCGTCATGACCAATGCAGCTGCACAGACAGAGCTGCAGTGGAGACATGCAGCCACGCAGGTGTCAGGCTGCAGGGTGTGCCCTGCTGTGACACCAGTACAGGATGGCAGCCGTGAGCACCCCTGTGGGAGGTGTGCCCAGGTAGAGGAACTCTGCATAGTGATAGAGCTCCAAGAGGAGGTGAGCAGGTTGAGGAGTATCAGGGAGTGTGAGAAGGAGATAGATTGATCATTGGGACAACATTCTGCCTTCCCTGAGACAGGCCCAGCAGACTAATAAGGTGCATAATACGGAGGACCCCCTGTCCCATCTCCATTGGATGGAGCACAAAGACCGGAAGGGCAAGGGGCATTGGCAGTAAATTACTGCCTGATGCAGCAGGTGCGCTGCCCCAGCAACACCCCCACCTTCCCAGGTGTCCTTTAGTAAACAGATATGAAGCCCGGAAGTGGAGTCAACCAATAATGAGAACGATGACTCATCAAGCGTGGAAGTATTGACAGTCCAAGCCCAGCTTAAAAACTATTCCTACAAAGAAAAAGCAACGGATGATTGTCATAGGTGACTCCCTTCTGAAGGGAACAGAAGGCCCAATATGCAGACCTGACCCACTTCACAGGGAAGTCTGCTGCCTCCCTGGGGCCTGGGTTAAAGATGTAGCAAGAAAGCTTCCCACCCTGGTACAGCCTTCAAATTATGATCCATTATTGACCTTTCAGTTAGGTAGTGATGAACACCAAACAAGAAGCCTGAGGGCAATCAAGAAAGACTTCAGAGCCCTAGGATGACTTGCCAAGGGATCAGGAGCACAAGTGGTGTTCTCCTCTGTCCCTCAAGTTGCAGAGAATGCTGAGGGGAAAAGCAGGAAGACCCACCAGGTCAATACCTGGCTCTGAGCCTGGTGTCACTGGCAAGACTTTGGGTTTTTTGATCATGGGTTGATTTACACCACACCAGGCTTGCTGGCACCAGATGGGGTACACGTGTCTCAAAGGGGGAAGAAGATCCTTGTGCAGAAGTTGTCAGGACTCATTGAAAGAGCTTTAAACTAGATTTGAAGGGGGAAAGGGATAACATTAGGCTGACCAGAACTAAGCCTAGAAGTTGCACATCAACATTAGTGGGACAGTGTGCTAGCGAGCACCTTAGGCCTGCCACACCAGTGGAGACAGAGGGCAGTGAGTGTAGTGATAGTATAGGCACAAGGGATACTGGTGTGCTAGGAATCAAGGCAGTGCATGGAAATGGTCAGGAGGGAATTAGGCCTTCTCCCCCAAAAAAACAGGTGACAGGATCAGTAGCCCAATTGAAGTGCATCTACACCAATGCCCACAGCATGGGTAACAAACAGGAGGAACTAGAATCCATTGTGCAGCAGGAAAACTATGATATAGCTGCCATCACGGAGACATGGTGGAACGACACGCACAACTGGAGTGCTGTGTTGGATGGCTACAAGCTCTTCAGGAGGGATAGGCCAGGAAGGAGAGGTGGGGGAGTGGCCCTGTATGTCAGGGAGAGTTTGGATTGTCTTGAGCTCAACAATGGTGATGATTATGGATCAAAATCAGGGGAAAGGCCAGCAAGGCAGACATCATAGTGGGAGTCTGCTATAGGCCACCCAACCAGGATGAAGAGGCATATGAAATATTCTACAAGCACCTGGGAGAAGTCTCACGATCACTGCCACTCATTCTTCTGGGGGACTTCAATTTACCGGATGTCTGCTGGAAATAGAACACAGCAGTGAAGAAACAGTCCAGGAGGTTCCTAGAGTGTGTGGAAGAGAACTTCCTGACACAGCTGGTGAGGGAACCAACCAGGGAAAACTCCCTGCTGGACCTGTTGTTCACCAACAGAGAAGGACTTGTGGGTGATGTGAAGGTTGGAGGCCATCTTGGCCACAGTGACCATGAGATGGTAGAGTTTTCAATTCTCGAGGCAGTAGGGAGGGGGGTCAGTAAAACTGCCACCTTGGACTTCCGGAGGGCAGACTTTGACTTTTTCAGGAGACTGGTCAGTAGGGTCCCTTGGGAGACAGTCCTGAGGGGCAGAGGAGTCCAGGAAGGCTGGACAGTCCTCAAGAAGGAAATCCTGAAAGCTCAGGACCAGGCTGTCTCGGTGAGCCGCAAGATGAGCCAGCAGGATAGAAGACCGGCCTGGCTGAACAGGGAGCTTTGGCTGGAGCTCAGGAAGAAAAGGAAAGTCTATGGCCTATGAAAGAAAGGGCAGGTCACTCAGGATGACTATAAGGGTTTTGCGAGACTATGCAGGGAGAAGATTAGAAAGGCTAAAGCCCAGCTGAACTCAGTCTGGCTACCACCATAAGAGACAACAAAAAATGTTTCTATAAATACATCAAGAGCAAGAGGAGATCTAAGGAGGGTCTCCATCCTTTGCTGGACGTAGAATCATAGAATCATCTGGTTGGAAGAGAACTTTAAGATCATTGAGTCCAACCTTTCATCCTGCATTTCCAGGGTCCCTAAACCATGTCCCTCAGCATCACATCCACACGACTTTTAAACACCGCCAGGGATGGGGACTCCACCACCTCCCTGGGCAGCCTCTTCCAATGCTTAATGACCCTCTGTGTAAAGAAATTTTTCCTGATATCCAACCTAAGTTTCCCCTGATGCAACTTAAGGCCATTTCCTCTCATCCTGTCATTTGCAACATGGGAGAAGAGACTGACCCCCACCTCCCTGCAACCTCCTTTCAGGTAGTTGTAGAGAGTGATAAGGTCTCCCCTCAGCCTCCTCTTCTCCAGACTCAACAATCCCAGTTCCCTCAGCTGCTCCTCATAAGACAAGTTCTCTAAACCCTTCACTAGTGTGGCAGGTTGAAGAAAAAAAACCTGCCCGAAGGCTTTTGGTGTAAACTGATTAATTGAATTATTCCCTTCCATGTTATGATTCGCCCATCTCATTGGATAGAAAGTTTCTCGAGAGGGTACTGCCCCTTTAAGAAGCTGCGGGCTCGGGCGGCTGGGGGCTACTCGGGACTTCCGGGTCTGTCGAGACTTGCGGGGCTGCTTCTCCGGACGGCTTCGGGGGGCATTCGCGGCTTGTTCGCGGTTTCTTGGCTCTCCGGACACCCCCGGCTCCGCTCTGCGGGAGTCACTGCGGGACTTCAGCTTCGTTCCGGGAAAGAGGCTTTTCCAGACACTGCGGCTCGGCTCCGGGGACCTTACAGGCTGCCGGAGTGGACTGTGCGCCGGGGCAGCCCCCGCCACGCCGCCTGGGACAGACTGCTCGCCTGGAGGCTTTTCTGCTGCCGTAAGGCTTTACCCTCTTTGTCTGCTGCTTTGATATTCTTCTCTGCTTCAACGAGGATCCGGTAGGGACAGCGATTTCCACATTTCAGCCCGGCGTTCATAATAGCCGCGGGTTTCTTTTGTTCGCTCCACGAAAGCGCACACGTGGCCGGTGCCATTTTCGGACTCCACGTGGTACCGTCCCCCTTTGTCTCTTTTTCTCGCGTTTAACCCTCACCTTTCCATCCTGCACAGACTCTCAGATTTTGCATTGGTTTTTCCCTGCATGTTATATATATTGTTCTAGTTTTAATAAAAGTTTGTTTCAGTTTTCCAAACGTTCAGAGGTCTCACAAAATCTTTTATTTTTTCCTTTTCGTATCTCTGCTTTTGAACCCTTTTCTCTCCTGGAGGAGAGGGGTTCGGGGATAGGGAAGGACTCGTCCCCGTGATCGGCTTGCCTCAGCCGACCGGCGACATAATTGGCGTCCCTGGGTGGGCACTCCTGAATAATTTAATATTCATATTTTTATTAAAGTTTGGAAACTGAAACAAACGAGGTTTTTCCAGGATGGTGCTAAGCGAGATTCTGTTTGAAGCTCTTAAGCAGTACGGTTTAAAAATGCTTTATGATCTGGTGCCTGGCACACCAACTGTGATGTCAAATTACCTGTTTTTAATTGGTACTGGTTTATGGTTTGCTGGTCTGGGACACTTAGCAAAGAAGGTGTTCACCCTGGCGTGCGTAATTTCAGTGTTTTGGTCTGTACTCAGTCAGTTTATAATGCTCCCAGTATATTTTGCACAGTACATGATAGTGGCTGCTTATGATTCCTCTAGCAAATGGATGATGGGAAATAACACTTCTCCATTTGGTACTGGATCGATGGCAATTGAAACTGGATATTCTGCAAATGGTATTATTTTCCTGTATTTGATAACTTTGTTATCAGTTATCTCTAACATGGTCCAGGGGTGGATAATTATCAAGAATAAGTATCACATGGGCACTACACCCACCAAATCAGCTGATGCCACCTCCTCACCCAAACAAGCACAGGTTGCCCCTGTGAAAAAGAAAAATAAGCCCTCTGGTGCTAAACACCAGAAAAAGACTAATTATGCAACAGATAGCTCTGATGACGATGCAGGACCAAGCACCTCTCAAAAGCGTCCAGGAAAGCCTTCAGGGAATACTGCCTCAGCGACTCCAACAGCACCGCCCTCCCAAGGATCCTCATCACGGGATGAGTCATCAGATCAAGAGGTAAACACCCAGCCTCAGTCCAGGAAGGACCTGAGAAGCATTAGAAAGGAATTTAGCAGGCATGATGGTGAGTCACTGATGGTATGGTTGCTTCGCTGCTGGGACAATGGGGCTGATAACATTGATTTAACTATCAAAGAAGCCAGGCAGCTGGGAAATGTGGCCCGGGAAGGTGCTATTGATAGGGCAATTGGCAAAAAGGCAAAACAGTGCAGTCTCTGGAAACGGCTTCTGACTGCTGTGAAGAGCAGATACCCCTTCAGAGATGACATAGAATGCCGCCCTACTAAATGGACTGTCCTGAGCAAAGGTATTAACTACCTGAGAGAGCTGGCTATGAAAGAGGTCATCTATGGTGACTGGAATGTTAATGTCAACCCAGACCAGGTGCACAGTAACGAGCCTTTGCTGCGCAAATTTGTGCAGAGTGCACCCCAGACATATGCCCATACATTGGCCACAATGCTGTGGGAAAGAGAGGGTGAAAATCGGCCACTCACCATAGAACAGGTGTCTAACAGGATTCGCCAGTATGAGGACAGCCTTTCTCATACCTCTGCCTTCATTGCAGCAGTGGAGAAAGTGACAGACAAAATGACAGAGAAAATATTGGACTCTATTAACAGGTTAGAACAAAGAACCGTTTCCTCTCCTGTGTATACCCACGTGTCAGCTGTTAGGAGAAATCGTCCTCCCAGAGCAAGGCGCAACAGACAGGACAGGCCACGATGTGACCGCCAGTGCTGCTCGAGAGGTCGTGAAGACACGAGGAGATGGGAACAACGACCTGCCGCTAACCACGGGGTACCAGCACATGAGCTGCAGAGCAGACCACACCAACATGATGACTGCAATCGAAGAGTTGTCGCTCCAGTCTTTGGTGAACAGTGCTGCAGCCCAAGGAGCAACTCCTATGAAGAAGGTACCACAAGCCGGATAGACCCTTCCACTGACTGTGGACCACACCCTAGGCATTAGAGGGGCCCTGCCTCTAGCCAGGTGGAGGAAAGGGATAACAGAGTATACTGGACTGTGTGGATTCGATGGCCTGGCACATTAGAACCACAGAGGTACAAGGCCCTGGTAGATACAGGCGCCCAGTGTACCTTGCTACCATCGGATCATCAAGGAACTGAGACTATCACGATCTCGGGTGTGACAGGAGGATCACAAGAGCTTACCTTGGTAGAAGCTGAGGTCAGCCTCACTGGACATAACTGGGAAACTCACCGAATTGTGACTGGCCCAGATGCTCCATGCATTTTAGGCATAGACTTCCTCCGGAAAGGGTATTTTAAGGACCCGAAAGGTTATAAATGGGCCTTTGGGATAGCAACTGTGGGAGCCGATGGCATTATCCGGTTGTCCACATCGGTTGAACTTTCGGATGACCCTTTTGTTGTTAGCAGAATGAAGGTGGAAGATCAAAAATTGCCTACTGCATCCTCCACAGTTCACCGCCGGCAATACCGCACCAACCGAGACTCTCTGCGCCCCTTAGAGAAAATGATTCGAGAGTTGGAGAGACGAGATGTCATCAGCAGAGCTCGCTCACCTTTCAACAGTCCTGTATGGCCTGTGCAAAAGACCAATGGGGAATGGAGATTGACAGTGGACTATCGTGGGCTGAATGAAGTGACACCACCAATGAGTGCTGCTGTTCCCGATATCTTGGAGCTTCAGTACGAACTGGAGTCCAAGGCAGCAAAGTGGTATGCCACGATAGACATTGCTAATGCTTTCTTTTCCATTCCCATAGCACCAGAGTGTAGGCCACAGTTTGCCTTCACCTGGAGGGGTATCCAGTATACCTGGAATCGATTGCCCCAGGGGTGGAAGCACAGCCCAACCATCTGCCATGGACTGATCCAGGCTACCCTGGAGAAAGGTGGTGCTCCTGAACATCTTCAGTACATCGATGACATCATTGTATGGGGTGATACCGCAGAAGAAGTCTATGAGAAAGGTAGGAAGATAATCCGCATTTTGGTGGATGCTGGTTTCTCCATTAAGAGAAGTAAGGTCAAAGGACCTGCCCGAGAGATTCAGTTCCTGGGGGTTAAGTGGCAGGATGGACGCCGCCACATCCCCACAGATGTGATCAACAAGATCACAGCTATGTCTCCGCCTACCAACAAGAAAGAAACACAGTCTTTCTTGGGAGTCATAGGCTTCTGGAGAATGCACATTCCTGGGTATAGTCAGATTGTTAAACCTCTCTATACTGTTACCCGGAAGAAGAATGATTTCACATGGGGCTCTGACCAACAACATGCCTTTGAATTAATCAAAAGGGAAATAGCACATGCTATGGCCCTGGGACCTGTGCGAACAGGACCAGAGATTAAAAACATTCTGTACACTTCAGCTGGGGACTGTGGTCCTACCTGGAGCCTTTGGCAGAAGGCACCAGGAGAAACCCGTGGTCGTCCCCTAGGATTTTGGAGTCGGGGATATAAAGGCTCAGAGGCCAATTATACTCCCACTGAGCAGGAGATATTGGCTGCCTATGAGGGAGTTCGAGCTGCCTCAGAAGTAATTGGCACTGAAGCACAGCTCCTCCTAGTCCCCCGACTGCCAGTCCTAGGCTGGATGTTCAAAGGGAAGATAGCATCTACCCACCATGTCACAGATGCTGCCTGGAGTAAGTGGACCGCCCTGATTGTACAGAGAGCTAGGATAGGTAACTCTGGTCGCCCAGGAATTGTGGAAGCCATTACAGACTGGCCTGCAGGAGAAGATTTTGGGATGCCACCGAACGAGATAGTCACTCGTACTGATGAAGCACCCCCATATAAAGACCTCTCAGACCAGGAGAAGCAATATGCTCTCTTCACCGATGGATCCTGCCGCCTCATAGGAAACCAACGGAAGTGGAAAGCTGCCGTATGGAGTCCTATGCGCCGAGTTGCAGAAGCAGCGGAAGGAGAAGGTGAATCGAGTCAATTTGCAGAGGTCAAAGCCATCCAGCTGGCCATAGACGTTGCTGAAAGGGAGAACTGGCCACGGCTGTACCTGTATACAGACTCCTGGATGGTGGCAAATGCCTTGTGGGGATGGCTGGAGAGGTGGCAGAAAGACAATTGGCAGCGTAAAGGTAAGCCTATTTGGGCTGCCACTTTGTGGCAAGATATTGCTGCCCGGCTGAAAAGGTTAGTTGTAAAGGTAAGGCATGTAGATGCCCATGTCCCAAAAAGCAGAGCCACTGAGGAACATAGAAATAACCACCAAGTGGACAAAGCAGCCAAAGTGTTCCAGATAGATCTGGACTGGGAACACAAAGGTGAACTATTCCTTGCTCGGTGGGCCCATGACTCTTCCGGTCACCAGGGAAGAGATGCAACCTACCGATGGGCTGGTGACCGAGGGGTGGATTTAACCATGGATGCAATTACCCAGGTTATCCATGACTGTAAGATTTGTGCTGCAATTAAACAGGCCAAAAGGTTAAAACCTTTATGGTACAGTGGACGGTGGTCGAAGTACAAGTACGGAGAGGCCTGGCAGATTGATTACATCACTCTCCCTCGAACTCGCCAGGGTAAGTGCTATGTTCTGACAATGGTGGAAGCAAGCACCGGATGGCTTGAAACCTATTCCGTGCCTCATGCCACTGCCCGTAATACTATTCTGGGCCTTGAAAGGCAGATTTTGTGGCGGCATGGCACTCCAGGAAGAATTGAGTCTGATAATGGGACTCATTTCAAAAACAATCTGGTGGCCAATTGGGCCAAAGAACATGGTATCGAATGGATTTATCACATTCCATACCATGCACCAGCCTCCGGTAAAATAGAACGCTATAATGGCTTGCTGAAAACCACCCTGAAAGCATTGGGTGGAGGAACTTTCAGAAACTGGGATAAACATCTGGCAGAAGCCACCTGGCAAGTGAACACGAGGGGATCAATCAATCGAGCCGGCCCTGCCCAATCAGACCTTTTACATACCATAGAGGGGGATAGAGTTCCTGTGGTATGTGAAAGTAATCTGCTGGGAAAAGCTGTCTGGGTTTCCCCTGCTGCAACCCCAGACAGACCCATCCGTGGTGTTGTCTCAGCCCAAGGCCCTGGACACACCTGGTGGGTAATGCAAGAGGATGGTGAAGTCCACTGTGTACCCCAGGGGAAGTTAACCCTGGCTGAAACACCCTGAACCAGAGTCTCATGCTGTTAATTTCTGTATAATACAATGTAAATGAGATGCGCATAACGTACATGGTATGGAATAAAGGGGTGGAATGTGGCAGGTTGAAGAAAAAAAAACCTGCCCGAAGGCTTTTGGTGTAAACTGACTAATTGAATTATTCCCTTCCATGTTATGATTCGCCCATCTCATTGGATAGAAAGTTTCTCGAGAGGGTACTGCCCCTTTAAGAAGCTGCGGGCTCGGGCGGCTGGGGGCTACTCGGGACTTCCGGGTCTGTCGAGACTTGCGGGGCTGCTTCTCCGGACGGCTTCGGGGGGCATTCGCGGCTTGTTCGCGGTTTCTTGGCTCTCCGGACACCCCCGGCTCCGCTCTGCGGGAGTCACTGCGGGACTTCAGCTTCGTTCCGGGAAAGAGGCTTTTCCAGACACTGCGGCTCGGCTCCGGGGACCTTACAGGCTGCCGGAGTGGACTGTGCGCCGGGGCAGCCCCCGCCACGCCGCCTGGGACAGACTGCTCGCCTGGAGGCTTTTCTGCTGCCGTAAGGCTTTACCCTCTTTGTCTGCTGCTTTGATATTCTTCTCTGCTTCAACGAGGATCCGGTAGGGACAGCGATTTCCACATTTCAGCCCGGCGTTCATAATAGCCGCGGGTTTCTTTTGTTCGCTCCACGAAAGCGCACACGTGGCCGGTGCCATTTTCGGACTCCACGTGGTACCGTCCCCCTTTGTCTCTTTTTCTCGCGTTTAACCCTCACCTTTCCATCCTGCACAGACTCTCAGATTTTGCATTGGTTTTTCCCTGCATGTTATATATATTGTTCTAGTTTTAATAAAAGTTTGTTTCAGTTTTCCAAACGTTCAGAGGTCTCACAAAATCTTTTATTTTTTCCTTTTCGTATCTCTGCTTTTGAACCCTTTTCTCTCCCGGAGGAGAGGGGTTCGGGGATAGGGAAGGGCTCGTCCCCGTGATCGGCTTGCCTCAGCCGACCGGCGACAACTAGTTTCGTTGCCCTTCTCTGAACCCGCTCCAGCACCTCAATGTCCTTCTTGAAGCGAGGGGCCCAAAACTGGACACAGTACTCAAGGTGTGGCCTCACCAGGGCCGAGTACAGGGGGACAATCACTTCCCTGCTCCTGCTGGCCACACTAGTGCTGATACAAGCCAGGATGCTGTTGGCCTTCTTGGCCACCTGGGCACACTGCTGGCTCATGTTCAATCGGCTGTCCACCAGCACCCCCGGGTCCTTTTCTGCTGTGCAGCTCTCCAGCCACTCTTCCCCAAGTCTGTAACGCTGCAGGGGGTTGTTGTGACCCAAGTGCAGGACCCAGCACTTGGTCTTGTTGAATTTCATATAATTGGCCTCAGCCCATAGATCCAGCCTGTCCAGATCCCTCTGTAGAGCCTACCAACCCTCAGGCAGATCAACACTTCCTCCCAACTTAGTGTCATCTGCGAACTTGCTGAGGGTGCACTCAATCTCCTCATCCAGATCATTGATAAAGATGTTGAAGAGGACAGGCCCCACTACTGAGCCCTGAGGAACACCACTAGTGACCGGCCGCCAGCTGGATTTATCCCCATTCCCCACCACTCTCTGGGCCCGGCCATTCAGCCAGTTTTTGATCCAGTGAAATGTACACCTGTCCAGGCCATAGGCAGCCAGTTTCTGCAGAAGAATGTTATGTGAAACGGTGTCAAAGGCCTTGCTAAAATCCAGGTAAACAACATCTACAGCTCTTCCCTCATCTACTAAACAGGTTTCTTTGTTGTAGAAGGAGATCAGGTTGGTCAAACAGGTCCTGCCCTTCATAAATCCATGTTGACTGGGCCTGATCACCTGGTTATCCTGTACATGCTGCATGATGACACTCAGGATGATCTGCTCCATGACTTTCCCTGGCACTGAGGTCAGACTGACAGGCCTGTAGTTCCCTGGGTCCTCCTTCTGGCCTTTCTTGTAGATCGACGTCACATTTGCCAATCTCCAGTCAGCTGGTACCTCCCCTGTTAGCCAGGATTGTTGGTAAATGATGGAAAGTGGCTTGGCGATCACCCTCGCCAGCTCCCTCAGAACTCTCGGGTGGATCTCATCTGGCCCCATAGACTTCTGCACATTTAAGGTACGTAGCAGTTCACTTACCATTTCCTCTTGGATGGAACCTTGATACTGCTCTCCATCTCTGCCATCTGGTTCTAGAGGCCAAGCACCCAGTGAGTTGGTCTGACCATTAAAGACTGAGGCAAAGAAGGCATTGAGCACCTCAGCCTTCTCTTCATCTTTAGTCACTATTTCTCCCATTGCATTTAGCAAGGGATGGAGAGTCTCCTTAACCCTCCTTTTGCTATTAAGGTATTCATAGAAACTTTTTTTATTGTCTTTTATTTCAGCGGCCAGATTAAGCTCTAGCTGGGCTTTCGCCTTTCTAATGTTCTCCCTGCATAAGGAAACATAGTGATCCAGAATGAGAAAAGGCTGATGTACTGAATGCCTTCGTTGCCTCAGTCTTTAATGGTAAGCCCAGCTCACTGAGTGCTCAGCCTCTGGAACCAGAAGGCAGGGATGGGGAGTGGAATCAAGGCTCCATAATCCACGAGGAAACAGTAAGTGAATTGCTGCACTGCTTAGAAGTGCACAAGTCTATGGGGCCAGATGGGAACCACTCAAGGGTTCTGAGGGATGGCAGAAGTGCTCACCAAGCCACTTTCCATGATCTGCCAGAACTCCTGGCTAACAGGGGAGGTACCAATCGACAGGAGGTTAGCCAATGTGACACCCATCTACAAGAAGGGCTGGAAGGAGGACCCAGGGAACTGCAGGCCTGTCAGTCTGACCTCGGTGCTGGGGAAAGTCATGGAGCAGATCATCTGGAGTGCCATCATGTGGCACATACAGGACAACCAGGTGATCAGGCCCAGTCAGCATGGGTTTATGAAGGGCAGGTCCTGTTTGACCAACTTGATCTCCTTCTATGACAAGGTGACCCGCTTAGTGGATGAGGGAAGAGCTGTGGATGTTGTCTACCTGGACTTTAGTAAGGCCTTTGACACTGTTTCCCACATCATTCTCCTGCAGAAACTGGCTGCCTATGGCTTGGATGAGTGTACTCTCTGCTGGATAAAAACCTGGCTGGATGGCTGGGCCCAGATAGTGATGGCAAATGGAGTCAAATCCAGTTGGCGGCCGGTCACCAGTGGTATCCCCCAGGGCTCAGTTTTGGGGCCTTTTCTCTTTAACATCTTTATCAATAATCTGGCTGAGGGGATTGAGTGCACCCTCAGGAAGTTTGCAATTGACAGCAAGTTGGGGGTGTGTGTCGATCTGCTTGAAGGTCAGGAGGCTCTACAGAGGGATCTGGGCAGGCTGGATCGATGGGCCGAGGCCAATGGTATGAAGGTCAATAAGGCCAAGCGCTGGGTCCTGCACTTGCGCCACAACAACCCCCTGCAACATTACAGGCTTGGGGAAGAGTGGCTGGAAAGCTGCCCAGCAGAAAATGATCTGGGGGTGTGTTTTGCCAAATGACGGGGAGTCAACAGCGAGGACATAGACACCAAGTTAAAAACAAAAATAAACGTATTTTACTTTAGCTTTAAGCATGAAAAAAAAGAGTAAGCAGGGCGGAAAAAGCAAGCAAAGTAATGCACCTAATCATTACTACAGCAAGTCAGCCATAGTGATTAAGAAATATCCATCACCAATTGCCTTTCATACGTTACCATCATCCAAATCCGTGCATCATCTGGGGAGCCCCGGTCACAGCGAAGGATTTGGAGAACCCTCCCGGCAACTGGGAATTCCTACGCAGTGCGTCCTCTCGTAGGTGAGGTCTCCAACTTCGCTGTGGCAGAGGTCCTGCTTTTATATTCTTTATCGAACAGGACTACGTGACTACCTGCACGGCAAGAATCACTTTGCTCAGATGTGCCTCTGATCTGGCCAGGATCTGAGACAGTCTGAGAAGTTACTGTTTTCCTGACTTTAGACATGCAAGATACCTGGCTTTTGGTATGTGAGGCATTTGACTTTAGACATGCAAGTTGGGGGGTTCTGATTCAAGGCCTATGGTTTAGGCCTTTTTATATCAGGTTGCTGGTTGACAGTCGATTGAATATGAGCCAGCAGTGTGCCCAGGGGGCCAAGAAGGCCAACAGCATCCTGGCTTGTATCAGAAATAGTGTGGCCAGCAGAACTAGGGAAGTGATTGTCCCCCTGTACTCAGCACTGGTGAGGCCATCCATACCTCAAATACTGTGTCCAGTTTTGGGCCCCTCACTTCAAGAAGGACCTTGAGGTGTTGGAGCATGTCTAGAGAAGGGCAACAAAGCTGGTGAAGGGTCTAGAGAACAAGTCTTATGAGAAATGGCTGAGGGAACTGAGGTTGTTTAGTCTGGAGAAGAGGAGGCTGAGGGGAGACATTGCTCTCTACAACTACCTGAAAGGAGGTTGTAGGGAGGTGGGGGTTGGTCTCTTCTCCCAAGTAACAAGTGACTGAACGAGAGGAAATGTCCTCAAGTTGCACCAGGGGAGATTTAGGTTGGATATTAGCAAAAAATTCTTTACAGAAAGGGTGGTAAAGCATTGGAATAGGCTGCCCAGGGAAGTGGTGGAGTCCCTATCCCTGGAAGTGTTTAAAAGTCGTGTAGATGTGGTGCTGAGGGACATGGTTTAGGGACCCTGGCAGTGCAGGGTGAACGGTTGGACTGGATGATCTTAAAGGTCTCTTCCAACCAGATGATTCTGTGATTCTGTGGCTCCTTTTATACCCTGGTCAAGTGTGAGATGTGGTCATTTCAATTAGTAACCGCAGAGAGGAGGCATTTAAGGGAGCCTAGACTCTGAGGCACCAAATAGCCCTGGGGGCATCAACCTGATCTTTATCAGGTGCTTGTGCTGGCCCCAGCCTTAGTGCAGCTTTGTGCAGGGGGGAACTGGGAGTTCTTAAATTAATGCTGTCACCAAGAAATAAGCCTCAGACTACAGCCCTGATGTGAACTCCATTCAAGGAATGTATGTATGTACAGCTTCTGGCAATTATCGTTTAAAGGACTTCCTAGAGCATTAGCTCAGCGTTGTGAGGAGAAACGTGGTGAAAAGTTTTGAGGTTCTTAAACACCATGGCACTGAAGAATATCGGGTTTCTGAGACAGACAGTAGCTTTCCTTTCTTTCTAGATGGGAGAATAATTTCTTCAGAAGAAATGATGTAATAAACAGTTTTCCTTCACATAGAATGGCCCCACATTCTTTTGAACATGGAAGGAATAATCACATCAAATCAAATGAGTTTTGAGGTTTGATCCAAAATATTTATGTTCCAAGCAATGAATTATTTTCAGTAGTTGTCAACCCATGACAGATTCAATCTACATCTGTAAACACCAGAACATTTTACGTTCTGATAAAATTTTCCAGTATTTACCACAGAGAAAAGATTTTTGTGTGTGTGCATGTTAATCCTAGTGTAAAATATCCCCAAATCAATTGATCAATCAATTAACAAATTAAATGCTAAATAATAGATGGGACTGTGAAAATTTCCTGACAAGTTGCTGAGAATAAAATATGTCTACAATTCTTTTGTCTAATAGTCAGCCAACAAAGCATTGCAGTGTTTTCTTTAGGAGTTTACAAAAATGCCTGGAAAAGAAATTGAGAAGTATGTTCAAACAATATTTTATCATTCGTATAAGACAAGCAGAAATGGTCATTACACTGAAAAATGAATAAAATTCTTTTTCTTTCAAATTAACTTTTAATGTAGCAGAACTTTACATGACCCCAGGAACATAACATAAATAAATTCAAGGCGACAACTAAATATTTTCCACAGCTAATTATGCCAGTAATACTGAACATAGTGTAAAGTACTCATGAAATAATGTTGCTAAATACTAAAAAAGGAAGGCAAAGCAAGAGTTGTGAAAGCACTGAAGATTTCATATAGTGAAGTTTGTCTTATGCAAGAGCTGTATTGTATTTATTTTAATTCCTATGTTATTATTTTCTTTTATGTTGGCATAATAATGTAACTGAATTGTGTGCTGTCTTTCACCATAGTTTTGAATCCTATTATATATATTAAATAATTGGGGCTTAGTCATTTAATGTTGTTTTCAGGTTGATGTGTCAATATATAAGTTTGCGCACTGCTAAGTGTCTTATGGTGAATGAAAGCTAACAAAAGGGCTTGTTTTCTCCTCATAGTGACACTATGAAAAGGGAACTATCACACTGGTTTTGCAAAAGCAAAGTGAGCCCTGAGATAGTAAACTGTCACACTAGTCTGTGGATGTTTGTGTGGTTAAATCAGAACTTGAAATCTGCCCTCCCATGCATGGGCCAAGCTAACAGCTTTTTTTTTCCCTGAACATTTTCCCCACTTCGTTCATAAGGAAATGTACCATATATGTGCACATGCACATGCCACTCAGCCTTGCTGTGATCAACATGTTATGAAACAACAGTGTAGTTTGGAGTGTTTAGGAAAATTATTTTGCATGAATGCTCTACTTCCCAGTGGAGCTGTTATGTTACCCTTGTAAATACTAACTTGTACAGAGATAAGGAGGAACTGAACGGCCTAAGGAGAAGACGAGAAGACGAGACAGTAAAGATAAGAAGGAACAGAACAGCCTAAGAACTGGTTGAAACCAGCATAAATTCCAGCAAACTATGGCAAACTGCTCTGTGAGCAAACTCATGACCATATATGGGAAAAAGAACCCAGAGTTCATGGAAAGGACACCAAGAGACACCTCTTCAACAACCACTAGGGACCACCAGAGACCACTGGAGACCACCACGGAAGCCTCTCAAGACCTAGGCTGCATGTGTAATGACTATGCAAAAATGCTAATCCATTCCAGGAAATAGAATGAATATGTATGACTATTATAGGAAAAATAATTAATATGTATGTAATCGGGTGATATAAGCTTTGGTTGAGGCAGCATATGGCATGCACGATAGGTGGAGCGATCCCCCGTGCATCTGGCGCTGCAAATAAAGAAATGCTGCTTCTTAATACTAAATTGGTGTTAAGAAGTTTATTCCTGTTTTCAGTAACAGAGCTGTGTTTTCCTAGATTTGCTTAAATTCAAGTGCTTTTTGAAAACAGAAGACATTGGAGAGGTTTGCAAAAATATAAGCCCTTTAACAGTTCATTTCAAAGCAAAGAAGTATCCCTTGCTAATCAGATTGACTGTAACTGTTCAGCTGAACAATCTTGTCACTGCTATGGTCACTTTTAATATTCGATGGCTCGTCATGTATGGCATGCCTCATCACACCATCTCTGGAGCCAGTGCATTTGAAAAGATGCTACTCTGCTGGAAGGATACTGCTGCTGATTTAATGGTGAGGCTATGTTTCTAGGTTCTTATTTCACATCTCCGGATTATTAAATTGATAGCTACAATTGAAACTGTCAAGGGTTAGAGCTGGGCCAGCCACTAGATGAATGACAGATGCTCTCTATTACCCTCCTGCCCTTCCTCCCCTTCTCAAAGAGGGGAAAGAGAAAAGGAGTGAGGAAGAGAGACTTATGGATTGGAAAAGAAAACTAAAACTGCTTTAATGAGAAGAATAACAATAAAATGAACTATATACAAATATAGACAATACCAATACCGATCCCAACCCCCCTGATGGCAACATCATCATCATCACCACTGATGCTGTGGGCAGACACTGGGGAAGGCCCAGGCTGGGCTCAGCAGCAGATGGGAACTGGATGCAGGAGCTGGATTCTGGAACTGGATTCAGGAATGCACGGCCTGGGATTGAAGGCAGAACGGACAGAGTCCTTGGACATTGGCCATTGAAGAAGGAGGCAAGAGAGCACGAGACCCTCAGCTTTATACCGAATATGATGTCTATGGAATGGAACACCTTGTTGGTCAGTTTAGGGTCACCTGTCCTGTCCACTCCTTTCCACAGATGCAGCCTGTAACTTCCTGCACCCCCACCGTGGCACACAGGATTTCACAGTGACCTTGGTCTGCACAGCAGAAAGTATAAGCAAGAGTTTTTCTGCACACCAGTCCCTGGTAGTAACTGTAAACATCAAGTGTTATCACTTCTCAAAGCAGACACTGTCTGCAAAAATATGCCATTAACTTCAGAAAGTGCCATCACTTAGAAGAGACTGAGCTGAAAAGTAAAATCACTGAACAGAATGAGTTCTGTTCTGACTCAAATCGGGAGAGAAAGAAAGAATCATTTTGTTTTAGCCTTTGTGTGGTTGTGACAAAGACTCAAGGTTGACCCCTAGGATTTGGGAGTCGAGGATACAAAGGCTCTGAGGCCAACTATACTCCAACTGAAAAGGAAATATTAGCAGCATATGAAGGACTCAGAGCTGCTTCAGAAGTGATCGGTACTGAAGCACAGCTCCTCCTGGCGCCACGATTACCAGTATTAGGCTGGATGTTCAAGGGTAGATTTCCTTCCACTCATCATGCCACCAGTGCTACACGGAGTAAATGGATTGCATTAATTACACAGAGAACTCGAATAGAAGTGATCATGGATTGGCCAGAAGGTAAAGACTTTGGAATGCTACCAGAAGAGGTAGTGATGTGTGCTGAAGAAGCCCCACCATATAATAAATTACCAGAGAATGATAAGCAATGCGCTCTGTTTACTGATGGATCTTGCCATCTTGTAGGAAATCATCGGAAGTGGAAAGCTGCTACGTGGAGTCCCACACGATGAGTCGCAGAAGCAGCTGAGGGAGAAGGTGAATCAAGTCAGTTTGCGGAGGTGAAAGTCATCCAGTTGGCTTTAGACATTGCTGAGCGAGAAAATTGGCCAGTGCTCTATCTCCTTGAAACTGTCATAAATGATTAGTAGAGGAACTCCTAATCAGGAGTTGCCTGTCCTTGAAGAAGGAATATCCTGGGAGAAACGTAAACCATATGTGTACTTAATCATCATGTTACATGTAATTTTGAGTAGCCAGCTAAAGACATAATTAACTGTGTCCCTTATGCGAACTATGTACAATTTTGTACCATAGAGCAAGGCAGCAATTTATGCTTATAGCTATACAGCTAATACTTAGCTATAGAGTTTCATTCTTGTGAGTCATCCTATATGACTTACATAGGTAAATCTGATACATCAGCGTTTACAATATTAAGGCCTTAACACCAGTAGCAAAACCCCTGAATATTTTCAGAATAGATAAGTCCATCTCGTTTTCTTTACTAAATGCTATCTGACAAACAGAGTTACAGAAAGTGGTTGGAAACAAGTCTGAAACTCTGGAGATCACTCACCGAATTTAATACATTTCAACATGTAGGTAGTTATCAGAAGTGGCCCATAAATCTCATTCAAGTAGAAATATTGCAGGATTATTTTTCTTTGCACATATATTTCAATAAAATAGAAAAGAAGTGTGCCTTTTAAAATGTTAGATTTGAGGGGTTTTCTTACTTCACAGAATTGAGTTCCTGTTACAAAAATAGACGTTGGAAGAAATACATTTCTTGGCAAAGTTAAGAGCTATGGAGAAGAGCAAGGCATTGTTCTTCATTTTACTATGCACTTTCCCTTGAAACTTACTGACTGCTTAAATCATCTCAGCTATGCAGAAACCTTTAGCAATAAAATAAAAACTGTATTAAGCACTAAATTTATACATAACTGGTATTTTTCATTGATGGAGAGTTTATGGAAGTTGTCAACTTCTGAGTCCAACTTATATGAAGTCAATCATAATCTGAGGGCATATGAATTGATCTAGTCAGAAATGGTGCAAATAAAATTAACAAATTTATTAATTTTTTTTCCTGGTTGAAGATCCATTTGCCATTTTCCATACTCTTGGCAAGTGATGAATAGAAAGCTGAATGCAGAAGTTTAGTCTCTCCGTTAAGTAGAAACTTCCTGCCAGGATTTGAGGAAAAGACTGTCATAGAAATAGGTAACCATTTAGCTTCTGGGCTGCTTGGCCTCTGTAGCTCAAAAGAAGCACAGGGCCAAAGGTTATGTATTATTCATTTTTCAATTGGGCTCGGTGGAGAAATTTGAGAGTTTACTACATAAATATGTTAAATTGAAGTACATCGTGCATTTCCATAAAATTCACTGAGGCTCAGATTCATCATTTCCTCCCAGTTGAACAAACCACTTTAAAATATGTTTAAATTGATGTCAGTGAAGCTTATGAGCACTTACTGAAAGTTAAGTGTGTCCTTAAATTATTTGGAGAATGAGGACCATCTGCATATGTGTAATTGCTTTACTGAACGTGCCTAGGTATTCAATCCATGACCCCATGAAATCCATGAGGTTTCCCATTGATGTCACTGGACTTTGGATTTGGTCTTAACAGTTGGATATTACCAGTTCAGAGCTCTCTTGTTGCTTCCTTGAAAGGAGATGACATTCTGCTTTTCACAGCAATGCCCTATGCTTTGCATTAGAAAGCCTGTGGGGCTTGTTGTGATTATTTTAATATGCTGTGGTGGTGCGATTCCCCCATCACACTCATGGGCCGCTCGATACAGGGTGTGACTCCCCTCTCTGGATCACACAATACACTGGAAAAGCCAAATGTAAATTGTGAAAGGTAATGTAACAGAGCGTTAAGGCCCCTGTTAACACTTCTGGCTCCTACCTCTATGTCCCATCTCTCTCCCTATTTAGGTGTTTTGCTTTGTGCACTTGAGAGTGGGCTCTAGATCCAAGTATTTCTGTTTGTTCCTATGCGTGTCTGTATGTTTTGTGTTTATACACATACATTTTGATTCAAGGTACCTTGTAGTAAGTTAGTGTGAATCTTGTCATTCTCAAATCTGTAATCAAGTCAGTGTTTTATTTTGCTAAATCACTTGCTAGTTCTTAAATTGGTTAATCATTAAGTGCTGCTATAATTCAACCCTTTTGATCTTCCTTATACTAGCAATAAATTTTGAATTGTTGTCAAATCAAACCATGTTAAGTATATTCATCCACTCAAAAGTGTCAAGTAACACAACTGGAAGTAAATCCTGAAGTAAATTATCCACAGGACCAATTCTTTCCTTCACAGTGCCTCAGAAAGACACTTCAAAAACACCCTGTTGTTTTATTATGGCACACCGATGTGGCAGTTATTAATAAATCTCTAAATCCTTCTTCATAATTTATCTGGAAAGGGCACTGATTTATATTCCATTGAAAAAGTTAGGAGTGTGGGATATCAACAAAACATTTGCTAAATGAAAGCACAACTGGGTCACTGGATGTTAAGAAATAAAATAAACTGAGCCCATTTAAACAAAATGTATCTTAATTCAGAAAAGAAAAGAAAGTTTTTGGATTTTGCAGAAATGCACATTCAAGCCACAGCTACAGAAAAAGAAGAGCAGAATCTGAAGGGGGCATCAGTATCATACCAGTCTGTCATGGTTTGAACACAGCTGGCAACTAAGCACCACGAAGCCAATCGCTCACCCCTTTCCTACCCTGGGGGGGGGGGGGGGGTAGGGGGTGTGAAGGAGGAGAAAAGATGTAAAAGTAAAGCTGCATGGGTTAAGATAAGGAGAGTTTACTTGAACAACACAAAGAGAGAGAAAACAATAGTAATTACAATAACAGTGAGTGATATACAACACACTGCTGACTGTAGCCACTGTGCCTGCCATGCAGCTGTTGGAAAACTGTGCCCCTCTCTGGCTAACCCCCTCTTATATGTACTGGGCATGACATCAGTATGGTATCGAATATCCCATTGGCTAGTTCCCTCTGGCTATCCTGGCTGTGAAAATTAAGCTTAGGACACAGTCACAAAAATAACAAGCAAAGACCAGTCAGTGCTCCCATACAGTACTTCCCTACAAAGGGACAAAGCCATTTTACAGAAAGAGGGCAATCACTGCATTGTGAAGACTAGTTGTGCAATATTATACAGAACTGTAGTATCCACATTGTGCACTTAGTCTTAAGTGTACAGAAGACTCACAAAAATTATCTAAAGTTTGGAAGAAATGCCTTAAAATAGAAAACGTATATATAAAGAGAAGAAAATACTGGAAATTTGGAGGTTTGTTTCATTGAACAGAGAAAGGTAACAAAGTCAACGGGTGAACACTAAAGCCAAATAAATTCAAAGGAGAAATCAGGCTCACATTTTTAACAAGCCTAAATAAACAAACTTTGGAACAAACTGTCAAAGGAGATGGTAGTGTTTCTTTGTGGGTCTAATTCAACACCACAGACTTTTCTAGAAAATGTTTGGTATAATGTAGGCTGCTATACTAAACATAAGAACAACTAGATAAAAGACAAGGAACTTATTAACCATAGAATCATAGAATGCTTTGGGTTGGAAGGGACCTTAAATATCATCTAGTTTCAACCACCCTGCAATGTACACCTTCCACTAGATTGGGTTGCTCAAAGCCCCATCCAACCTGACCTTGAACGCTTCCAGGGAGGGTGCATCCACAACTTCTCTGGGCAACCTGTTTCAGTGCCTCATCATCCTCACAGTAAAGAATTTCTTCCTAATATCTGATCTAAATCTACCCTCCTTCAGTTTAAAACTGTTACCCCTCATCCTATCATTACACTCTCTGATAAAGAGTCCCTCCCCATCTTTCCTGTAGGCCCCCTTTAAGTACTGGAAGGCCACTATAAGGTCTCTCTGGAGCCTTCTTTTCTCTAGGCTAAACAGCCCCAACTGTCTCAGACTGTCCTCATAGCAGAGGTGCTCTAGCCCCTTGATCACCTTCATGGCCCTCCTCTGGACCCGTTTGAGCAGGTTCATGTCTTTCTTATGCTGGAGGCCCCAGAGCTGAACACAGCACTCCAGGTGGGGTCTCACAAGAGTGGAGTAAAGGGGGAGAATCACCTCCCTTGACCTGCTGGCCACGCTTCTTTTGATGCAGCCCAGGATGCAATTGGCTTTCTGGGCTGCGAGTGCATATTGCTGGCTCATATTCAGTTTTTCATCCACCAACACCCCCAAGTCTTTCTCTGCAGGACTGCTCTCAATCCCATCATTCCTCAGCCTGTATTTGTGCTTGAAATTGCCCCAAAACAGGTGCAGGATCTTGCACTTGGTCTTGTTGAACTTCATGAGGTTTGCACGGGCCTGGTTCTCAAGCTTGTCCAGATCCCTCTGGATGGCATCCCTTCAACCACAGCACACAGCTTGGTGTTGTCAGCAATGCAGGATATGGGACTAGAAAATCAAATTATTTCATTGGGATCAAATTTTTATATGATTTTATGGCTACCACATGATCAGAGGTTTTGAGAACATTCTTTATAATGAGAAACTAGAGAGGTTCAGTCTATTTATCAAAGAAAAAGTAAAGAGTTGACTGGATTGCAGTCTGTAAGTAAAAGAGTAAAAAAAAAAGCCATGATTATGTTGTTTGAAGCTGAAGCTTCAAAGTTTAGGATGGAAACATGGATGGAAGGACAAAAAGGGAGTTAAGGATGACTGTTCAAATGTCTGGTTGACCAACATGTTAGAGTCTGCATTGCTTGAACTCTTTGTGCAAAGATGTCAATGTCCTTCTAAAAGGTATAATATAATAATTGCCTTAACCCATGGCTCACAAGGGTTCAGATGACGTTGTTGGAAGCATCCCTTTTGACATTAAAGTCAGAGAATTGTAAATATTTACACCTCTCTAAAAACCACACAAACAAACAAAATTAAGCAGAATCCCAGCCTGCTTTTTTTAACAGTGTTATTATCAGCAAGGTTTACAAAGTAGCAACCTTCTGACACAGTGAGCAGTACATTTGTATATGTTTCCATGTTTAATCTAAAATTGCCATTTTACACCATTTTTACCATGATACATTAGAATACAATTAAAGAGCTATTAGCACAGTTTAGCAGGAAAAGAAACGCAATACCACACTACTAAGCTTTTCTAGCCTTTGAGACTGGTTTCTATTTTTAATCTATTGCTGTAATAAAGAAATGTGATTATCATTTCTTTATTGCAGTAATTATAGTCACAAGTGTTATTAACTTTACCCCAAAGGGTACTATGTGTTGTCTTTAGGAGATGTGCTGGAATTTAAGCCAGATTTATCCAAGGCAAATTATTTGGGTTAATTGCAGCATGCCCACCTGTGATGATTAAATTGAAATATAATCCAGCTTCAACTCAATGTTTCTTACCTTAGAAAGTGTCCCAGTTTGGGGAAAAACCCCAGTTTTTCCTGTTTGGAAGGTTTGTTTTAAACTGACCAATCAGGACTATTCCTCCCATTTTACATTAGCACATCTCATTGGCTGTAAAAACTCGTGGGCTTTCCTGTCCCTTTAAAACCCACGCACCAGCCCAGCTTCCCTCTCTTCACATTCCCAGGGCTGCCCTTACACTTCTGGTGGTCTTGCAGCCTCGGTGGCATGCGGCTTGGCTCCGGGGGGACTTTTCAGGCTGTGTTCCTCCCAGCTCGAACCTCCAGGGGAGCTTGCCCGGCCTTGCCGGCTCTGCTCTCCAGCTTACAGCTTGCTTTCTCTCGGCTGCCTGCTGCCTGCGGCTACTGCACCCCCGCGCCGTGGAGTGAACTTTTTGCTACTGCACACACACACCCCACGCTGCGTGGGACAGAGCCCTGACGATGCTGCCACTGCTCCTGTCATCGCTGTGCTTTGGAGCTGTTTCTTCCCTGCTGCTGACGCTGCTGCTTCGCTGCTGTTTCTTCAACACCCATGACCAAATCGGTTTGGCAGCGCAGACACCGGCTTCTACGTGGCACCGCTGCATTTGTCTCAGACACTCGTGGGTCCTTGGTTCCACCTCCGTGAGAAACCCATGTGGCCGCCGCCATTTTGGACACTGCTCGGTTATTCATTTTGCTTTGTTTCCTTAACCGTGTTTAACCCTCGCTTTCCATCCCATATAAACCATTAATATTGCATTGGGTTTTCTGTATAAATATCTTGTTCTAGTGTTATTAAACTTGTCTCAGTTTTCCAAACTTTCAGAGGTCTCACAAATTTTTCTTTCTTTTCTATCTCTGCTTTTAACTCTTTCTCTCCTGGTACAGGAGAGAGGGGGGTTAGAGAGAGGAAAGAACACGTCTCCATTTTTGGCATACCTCGGCCAACCTGTGACAGAAAGTAAGAAGTTCAGTCCAGAGTCAAAGACATTAAAGAGACAACTGGGAAGCTTAGGAGCTTATTAGTACAAGCTTCTAAATTAGATGACTGAAGTTTAGCAGAAAGGATATTGTTTTCCTCTTTCCCACCAAATCAAGTAATTTCTAATCTATGACAAACAGAAGCATTCACTTTTTCTAGATTTTAATGTATGCTAAAAAAATCAGAGCAAAGTATCCAATCTCTATGGTTCTAGTTCATTCTAAACAGTGCACATTCTTAGTTTGAGACGAATGGTAAAATTTTCCATCCCCTACTAGTCAATGGTCAAAAATAGTAAATAAAGTATTTAACACAGATATGACCAGATTTTTCTCTTCTTGTTGACCTATTTTACATTGTTAGTTTTCTGTTCCCATTAGCAATGTGGAACTGAGGAACACTAATGTAAAGTTGCTTATCCATCAATCCACAGCATTGTTAATTTTAATACCACTTTGCTAATGCTCATGTACTAAAAGACATAATTTCTTTTCACTGGTTAATGTTGATTAGTTTAATGTGTTCTGGTTGCCTTGATTTTTCTTGGTCATTTGTGACATCACCTATATTTTTCTCAGTTATTTTTGTATTTGGAAATATCAAGGAAAAAATTTATTATTTAGATGTCAGTTCCTATAGAACTCAAAAAGAAAAAATCCAATTACTCTAAACTTCACTCGAAAAAAAAAAAAAAAGGAAAGGAAAACAAAAACCTCAGTTCACATTCACACGATGTGTACTTGGAAAATTAGATCCTACACTGGGAGCCAACTTTCATGATTACGATATCTTTTCTGTTCTTGGCCTTCTGATACCAGAATTTTCTCATTCTAAACAAACATGAAGCGGGGAGAAAGAGGAAGGTAGATAAGTTCAAGTAAGATTGCCAGAGACTTCCAGCACAGCTTTGAAAAACTGACTTTGTTGATTTAAGCACTATATAATAAATCAGATTCCATGACCCTCTTGGGGACAATTTCAACCCTTGCAGAATGTGAGATAAAGTAAAAAACATGAAGATAAAAAATAGTTATTGAAAGCACTTTTCCCTCCCAAACCCTCTTGAGAGCATTTGAGCTTGTAGGCCCTTTTCAGGCTTACTTTGTATACATTTTACAAGGTGGTTGTTTTTTTTTCTCCTACATTTCTCCACTATAGGCTACCTATTCACTGACTACCTACCTCCTTTCTTTTTCACTTGCTTCTTGACATTTGAAAGAACTCAGAGATGTTCTTCTGTTCTTATAGATCGTTCATACTTATTTTCTGCATATGTATTCACAAATATGTACATATGTATAAAATTACAGACAATAAAAATATACATTTAGCAAAAAGCTGCTCCAAGAAAGACAGGCTCAGAAAATGTTATAATTCCCACAGGAGTTTTTAGATACTCATGCAGCAATCCATCACTTTCCATTTGTTCTTTATGACCACCCCCATAATCGATGTTCCAGAAGAACCCAGGATAGTCCAAGGATATAACTTTACTGATCTTCCTTCCTCTAGAAGGCAGTACTAAGTCTGTCTCATCTGTCTAAATATCCTGTCTGGTAGGTGACATCAATGCTTATTAAAGAAGGTCTCTACTTGATGTTTCCCTGATGACTTCCCCATCAGACTGCCTCCTTGCTCCTGAAGCAGATGATATACAAGGTTACAGTTGGACTAAGCAGAGAGTCATATTACACTTATGCTTACACCACACCATTTGCAGCACAACTTGACAGATTCTAGCAGTTACATAATGTGGCCATGAAGCGAACATTGCTTCAAGCCCAGTTCATTTCCACTCTTGAGCAGTAATGTTAGATGTGGCTTATATATCCAAAATGACATACATAATTAAACCAGCCATATTTCTAAAGTGTCCTGAGGTCTAAATAAGAATGTTAATATATAAGGTTATGCAATACGCCATTGCCATTAGAAACTAGAAATGTTCTAAACATTTGTACAAATTTCAATTAATGTAAGACCTTCACATGCAATTAAGGCAAAGAAACAAAATCCTGAAACAAAAATAATAATGATTCAGAGATGTCCCAGTTTAGGAAGAAAACAGTTTTTCCTGTTTGGAAGGTTTGTTTTAAACTGACCAATCGTGAGTATTCCTCCCACTTACATTAGCACATCTCGTTGGCTGTGAAAACTTTCCATGGGTTTCCTGCCCCTTTAAAAGCCACACAACAACCCCAACTTCCAGCCTTACACTTCCAGTGGTCTTACACTCCCGGGACTGGCGGCTTGAACCTCCAGGGGAGCTGCACCAGGCTTGCCGCTCGGCTTGGTGGGAGTGGTACCGACTCTGCTCTCCAGCTTACAGCTTGCCTTGTCCTCGGCTTTTTCTCTCACCCCGGGGCTTTTGCTTTCTCGGTGTACTGCACGTTCCTGCCTGCCTGCCTGGATCTCGTTGCCGTGGCTCCTTTCCTCCTTTCTTCCTTTTTACTGGCATCTGGACCTGCTCGGAACCCCGTGCCGCATGGGACAGACCCCTACTGCCTGCCTGCCTGCGGCTACTGCACCACTGTGTGCACGGAACGGACTCTCGCCACTGCCAGTGTCTCTGCCATTGTTTCTCTAATACCCAGGACCAAATCGGTATGGCAGCGTGGACCCCGGCTTCCACGTGGCACCGCTGCATTTGTTTTAGCCGCGGTTCTTTTGCTCTGCTTCCCACAAACCCACCGACCACGTGGCCACTGCCATTTTGAAACTGCTCAGTACTGGGTTTTTTTCCTTTCGCTTTTGTTTCCCTAACTGCGTTTAACCCTCACTATACCATCCCATATAAACCTGTTAATATCTCATTTGTTTTCCTGTATATAATATTTTTCTAGTCTTATTAAACTTGGTTTAGTTTCCCAAACTTCAGAGGTCTCACAAATTTTTCTTTCTTCTTATCTCTGCTCTTAACCCTTTTCTCCCGGAACAGGAGGGAAGTTAATTTAGAGAAAGGAAGAAATTTGTCTTGTGATTGGCATACCTCAGCCAACTGGTGACAAATAGTTAAATCCTATCTGAGGACTCAGCTCCCTATATCCATAAGCCAAGGTGTAATTCAATACACTTTCACAAAGGGAGAAAATCTTCCTTCTCTCCTTCCTTCCCTTTCTGCCTTTCCAATACACATTACCATAAAGCTAAGATACCAGAAATCATATAGCAATGAATTTTTAAAAAATCTATACAAAATCCTTATACATGCTCATGTCCTTATGAATCTTTATGTATACATGTATATACATATACATGCACATCATGTACACATTAAGTATATTTATAATATATGCAGTGTATATGTATATTTTTATATATACATTATATATTTATATATTTTATGTAGAGATTCATAGATACACACATATGACAGAGTGTGTGTGTGCATGCTTATATTTTAATAGCATAAACTTTAAAGAGAGGGAAGGGGATGGGAACAGGAATGGTAACAAGAACATCCAAATGTTTGGGAAAGTTCTGGGATGAGATAAGCTCAGCTAAAATGCTTTTGCGACCTTATCTATGTTGGGTACAACTGATGCTCTCTGTAATATCCAGATAGATGTGTCTTGTTAACTGCTTCATCCTGTGGTGTCATCATTACTATAATTAATGAATTAACATAGCAAACTGCAGTGACTTTAAAGTTTTAGAGAATAAGCAGCCATTACCTGTGACAATATGGGTTGCTAGAAACCAATGGCATATATTTCATATTGGACTGGTTAGGGACAATGACACCAGCAATGTCCTTCACTTAAAGAGGAAAAAGAAATCAACTTAGAACCTTCCTAAATGAAAAACTTTGTCCTTTTGCTGCCTTTCCTAATAGAAAACAAGAAAATGTACCATTGGGCAGGTTAATTGACTTACAAGTATGTCTTTTTAATAAGTGTCATAAAGTATGTCATGCAGCCAAAACTTGCTTTCAGTGCATTTTTTAAACTGTTGTCAACCAGATTAAAGTTTATTGTTTGCATATAAATTTCTATTTTCAAACAGTAATAAATACATTAAATTGATTTGCTGTCTGTAGATATTAAGCAGGTTATTTCCTTTGCTCTTTGTCAGTGTGCCTTTCCCAGATGCTTGCTTTCATTGCTGTTTGTCTAAGCAATGAGTGTTCATGAAATATTCTCCCTTCCCCATGGCCCAAGATGCAATTCTTCATTTCTTTGGTGTCCTATTTAAGTTAAAGGTTAGTGTATATAGGGACCTGATTCACGAAAGCTTGCCTTCAATCTTGCCTTTTTATAAGTCTTTGGAATTTTGAGGGAGAAGTGATTGAAGAAATCCTACTGTGAATCAGACTTTAATAGTGTGCTGTTCAGGGCATTGAGTGTCTTTTTTTGTACAGCATCAACATAGTAGGACCCTGTTACTGAAATTAGTATCCGGCCTAACTCAAAACTGTAAGACCTCTGGAATAATCCCAACATTTGGCTACTTAAAACACAGTATGTCAAATGAGATGGTGCCTCATCTTGGCAGAAGAAAAAGACAGCTGAAATGAAAAACAAACAAAAAAAGGGTTTCCAGTGAGGATGGATGGATTTTGAGGGAAGGGACTGGTTTTCAACAGTAACAGAGAGAACACTGCAAAGCATGACAGATATACGGAGAAAAATACTGAAGCAGGAGGTATTTAAAAATGCTCAGGTGAAGAGTGGGATTACATTGAGCAATACCCTGTTTCTTTGATGTGTTTTTAATGATACACTTCAGACTCAAAAAAAATTAATGTTATGGAAAAACAAACAAAGAAACAAACACTGTTCCAGGTCTACGTCTGCTGTAGAAAGTCACAAGTGCTGCCAGTCCAAAATCTCTATGTGCTGGTACTAAAAACCATTTTTAATTTCTATTTTTATTTTTAATCATTTTTCCTTTTTCAACAGAACAGACAAATCTTCATTGGTTTGTGGGTTGTTTTTTTTCCCCAGGGACACAAAAAGATCAATATCTCAGGTCCAGAAAGCAGCACAATTCAGGTGAAGAAATTTATTAACCTGTTATAAACTTTCAAACAGGAAATTAGAGACTCCTTTGCTGCAAAATTACATTTCAGTTACCCAGGTACTTCTGAAGTTATTGAGCTGATAGCCATAAAGACTTCAGAATTTTTGTTAAATGCATATTTTTACAACTTATTTACAGTAAATACAACAAAGTTACATATTAAGGATGCTAAAATTGATCCTGCAGCTCAAAGTAGTCTTATCGACTTACTAAGTTGAGACAGAACTGGGTTTTAAGGTAGATCTCATGTACAAACAGATATGTAGTGGTACTTGTGGTGACAGTATGGGATAGAGTTGGTTTATCCTAGAGGTTTACTTTTCTTCTGACTAATATAAGTAAATTCTATTATTGGCAAATTATATAAATTAACCTGTTTTCTCTACCTGTTGTGGAAAGAACAAGCTCTTAAGTAAACTGCAGTACATTTAACAGAATGATTTCACCATTACCATCCATAACTATAGAAATCCAAAGTCCTGTCTCAGCCCTCAGTGAGGTTCTTCTCTTTGACTTCAGTGGGCTCCATGGCTCCTTCTCCAATTTCAGCTTTAACAGTGAAACAAAAAGCTCTGGAAATTTTGTCTCGAAGCAACTTGTCTGAGTTTCTCCCTTCCTGTCGGAGAACAAAAATGACGGACTGCACGCACTTTATGAAAGTGATAACGCAGACTTTTATTTAGTGCCATTCCAAGCCTTATATACCTTCTCACTCTTAAGCAGTGATTTTCCACTAAAAAGCACCTTCCCTTTATCTTATCAGTTCAGCCTCTACTCCCTGTACTTCCCAGCGCTTGCCTGCTATTTTGCAGCTGTTCTGCCTGCTATTTTTTAACTCGTTGCTTTCTTTCTCCCGTGTCTTCTGCAGCTGCTCACGGGTCCCACGGCAAAGCGATTATATTTTGCATTTCTGGTGATCCTTAAATTTCTGTCCATGATCGATCGCCGGCTGTTCCCACATTTCCCCCTTCTTTGTTTAGAACCAACACTGCTTGGAGTGATCTGTCCACTAGCTACTGCACACGTGACATAAAACACGGTATACAAATAAGAATACATAAAATCTTTCAACATATGCTAATTGATTTAAGGGATGTCTTTGGTCATTCTGTCTTGTCTTCAGTCCTTGTCCATCATGCCTGACACTCGTCCGTTCATGTCCATCCTTGTTTACAAATCTGACAGCAACAAGTCCTGCTGCTCTTTAAAATCTCCTACAATTCCCCCTTTTTGTTTTTGTGCTATCCAGATACCTGCCATATTTTTCTTTACGATTACCATGGTTTTATTTATTATGCACGATCCTCCAATCAATATTATCATAATCATAATTAATATTTGCATACCTTGTTTACATATATCTTTAATCCAACCTGTTATACCCCACTGCTGAAACCACCCATCGAGGCCCGTGTTCGTTATCTGCAACTGTTTAACTCCATCCTTCAAGTCCTGAATGCTTTTATGGATCGATGTAGAATGGTCTGACAGGTTCATACAGCACATTCCTTCAAAGTCTTCACATCCATGACCTTGTGCTAGCAATAAAAAATCTATAGCTGCTCTATTTTGAAGCGTGGCATGTCTAATAGAATCAGTGTCCAATAACAATCCACTCAAAGCTCGTGAAGTAGCGTTACTCTGCTTTGCTAACCAACATCCTAATCTATTTAGTGTTGCCAGGGCTTTGGCGGCAGCTACACCAGGTGTAAAAAGAGAAGCTGTTATTATTTCTGCCTGGTTCCAAAATGTGGCCTGTGAATCACACATGGGATCAAAAACATGGTGTGATCGTCTCTTTCGATGCCGTAGAAAGTGCGAATGCTGATGTATCATAGTAATATTTGGTGTTAGTAATGTGAGACGCCCGATTGTACAAGGACCACCCCGTATAGGGGCCGGAATACCAGCCCATGCTCGATTCCCACAGATGAAAAAAAGACCCGAAGGGAGCTTCATGGGTGTATTACTGCCTACAGAAATTTTGGGAATGGTGTAATTGCACCATATGCTACTATTTGTATATGGTGATAAGGTGCTATGTACAGACCAGGATAGATTTCTGTTTTTCCCGGTATAATTAAAAAACACGCAGACAGCAGCCTGCACAGAACCCAACAAACACACTTCCTGGGGTTGAAGGGGTGCTGGGGGGAAGGCGTGCGCCAACCACCCGTCTACTGACTTGTTCCAGACGTTTGGACATGCTGGCCTTACAGCCGTCGCATTACAAAAGGCAAGCCACTCTATTGTGTCTATAGGAATTCCCACCAAACATGTTGAAAAGGGATTTTGAGGAGTTGCTGTACTAAGGCAGAGAAAATCTTGTCCGATGGCATTAGCAAGTGTTACCCAAACATTTTCATTAGGCTGTGGGACTATCCAAGCAGTACTGCTCACGATTAGTTGGATTCCGATGACGGTGGTTGTGATGACAGTGTGCACAGCCAAGGTTTTACCCATTTCGCTGGGATCTATTGGACTCCACGATCTGTAACGACACAAGCATATCCTCATCCCCAAGTAAGTAATCTGTACGGACCCTTCCATTCCCCTGTCTCCTGGTCACGCATTCGAATCAATATATCATGTTGATCTGCAACAGCCACCCCTGTCTTCATGCCCTGCAAGTGCAGTATAATAGGTGGGTGTTCTTGACCTTGAGGAAACCGCAAAAAGTTTAACACATAACAAGCCTTAAATAATCGTGTTTGAGGGTCCTCCAGTCCCCCTTTTTGTTTTGCAATTGACGCTTCAGGGTGTGATGCATGCGTTCTATGATCGCTTGACCTGTGGGGGAGTGTGGGATACCAGTGATGTGTTGAACTCCCCATAATGCAAGGAAATGCTGGAGACTGGAGGCTATATAACAAGGCCCATTGTCAGTTTTTATGGTGCGCGGTACCCCATAGGCCGCAAAAGCCATGTGTAAATGTTTTATAACATGTTTTGCCGTCTCTCCCGTCTGAGCAGTAGCCCAGATGATATGGGAGAAGCAATCCACCGAAACGTGGACGTATTTAAGTTTCCCAAATTCAGGTACATGTGTGATATCCATTTGCCAAACGTCAAGGGCGTGTAAACCACGAGGATTAACTGCTTGTTCTATTCCTGGCCCTAGTTGCTGGCAACTAGGGCAAGACTGGACAATGGCTTTTGCTTTTTTTTTTTTTTTTTTTTTTTTTGAAAGTGGTGCATCCTGCGCATGTAATGGGATTGTGAAAAAGCAATCTTTTAAGTCAATTACTATAATGTGCCAATCAGCAGGAATCTGCATTAGAGCCCGTCGGGCCAGGCCGGCGGACACTCGTAGCACGTCAACAGGAAGTCTGGCCTGCAATCTTGGTTCAGAAAATTGACCCCTTCCCATCATTTGATCAGGGCCTATTGTCCTTAAAGGGTCATCGTCCGGCCTGTCTAGGTTTCGCATGGCTTCTTCGTGAACCAGAGTACCCCACTTGTCCTTCCAAAGGAGTCTTTGCATCGGTGTCAGGATCAGGGCGGCCAGCTGATCACAATCATAAGGAGTTAATAAGTTGCCCCCGTAGATGTTGTCTAGCAGAGCGGTGGTATACGGCGCATGCAGACCATAGGTCATTACAGATTTACGAATTTCTTTCACCAAATCCCAATGAAAGGCCTGGTATTCTTGCTGATTATTCACCACCACTACAGGGTAAGCATTTAACACCTCCCCATCTTTCAAAGCCTCTTTTTGAATTTTTGACCATTGATATCGTGGATCTACGTGGCCACTAGGCCTGATTTCGCCGGGGCCGTTGGTGTTCCCCGGAACTGTCGGAAGTGGCGGCCAGGACGAGGGCACCGGTTCTGATCGCCTTGGCGGGGGGGGGAGATGTCCTCGGCGGGGAGAAAGATGGCGTCGGCGGCGGGGGGGACGTCCTCGGCGGGGGGGAAGATGGCGTCGGCGGGGGGGGGGACGTCCTCGGCGGGGGGGAAGATGGCGTCGGCGGGGGGGGGACGTCCTCGGCGGGGGGGAAGATGGCGTCGGCGGGGGGGGGGACGTCCTCGGCGGGGGGGAAGATGGCGTCGGCGGGGTGGGGGGATGGCCTCGGCGGGCGGGGAGATGGCAGAGGCAGCCTGTTGGTAGAGCCTGCCATCTCCCGGTCAGTTTGCGTCGCTGCCTCCGGCAGCGGACACTGTTTTCGCCCGGTTACACACTCTCCACCCCGGTCTGACGGCGGAGCGGACGGGACTGCAAGTGCGTGGGCCCCCAGCGCAGCCTCTGCCTCCACCGCAGCTTTTCTCTCTGCCATCACGCTCTTAATTGCCTCAGACATTAGCCTCCAGGTAATTGCCAGCCCTTCTGCGTTTTTATCTCCGCGCGAGACCGCCTCCCACAAGAGTTTGCCCGCTTCGTCCCACACGGCAGGGTCAAATGCCTTTGATGTTTGTACTGGCAAGCCTTGTGTCCGGAGCCACTGTAACAGGCACCGGACGGTATGTTCATCGTATTTAATCCCTCTCTTAGAGAGGATATGCAGCAGGAGTTTGGCTATCGCTGCTTCTTCTGGAGTCGATGAAGCCTGCCCCATACCGCGCCTCAGGTGCTCACCTTTTTAAGGTCCCTGCGGATATACCCAGCGTCGCTTCGTGTCGACCGCTGACCCTCAGCACCTCTTCGTGTAGGCTGCTGACTCCCTGGGCCGCTGTCGTGTCGGCCGCAGTCCCTGCGGATAGCCCCAGCGTCGCTTCATGTCAACCGCTGACCCTCAGCACCTCTTCGTGTAGGCTGCTGATTCCCTGCAGTTTCTCCCTGCAGTTTCTCCCTGCACCGTGTTGTGCCGGTTGCAGTCTCTCTCCGCAGTTTCTCCCTGCACCGCGTCGTGCCGGTTGCAGTCTCTCTCCGCAGTTTCTCCCTCTAAGGATCGTTCTTCCTCGGCGTTGGAAAAATCACGTCGGGCTCACCATTTGTCGGAGAACGAAAATGACGGACTGCACGCACTTTATGAAAGTGATAACGCAGACTTTTATTTAGTGCCATTCCAAGCCTTATATACCTTCTCACTCTTAAGCAGTGATTTTCCACTAAAAAGCACCTTCCCTTTATCTTATCAGTTCAGCCTCTACTCCCTGTACTTCCCAGCGCTTGCCTGCTATTTTGCAGCTGTTCTGCCTGCTATTTTTTAACTCGTTGCTTTCTTTCTCCCGTGTCTTCTGCAGCTGCTCACTGATCCCACGGCAAAGCGATTATATTTTGCATTTCTGGTGATCCTTAAATTTCTGTCCATGATCGATCGCCGGCTGTTCCCACACCTTCCCTCAGTGTTCACCAGGTCAGTCTGGGTAGTTATTGACAAGAATTTCATATGAATACGCTCTATGCATGCATTTTCTGTGGTTTTTTTTACATAAGTCCTTGATGATTTACAGTCCACTGCCATCCCCACTGCAGCCCACTCACACCCAGAAACCACCAGATATGTGCATTGACTTGGCTTCCATCTTCCAAACTAAAGACATCATGATCTGGACACAGTAAACAAAGCCAACTGGAAGCTGCATGAATAATTTAATCACTCACTGAGGACTGGCCAGTCAGGCAATATGAAGCAGCTTCCCCCATATTAATAAAGGCTTTTATGGAACCATAAAAAGAGCAATAATTCAATAATTTTTTCAAAGGGCACTGAATATAATCCTTATTAAATGCTGGGTACAGCTGAGGTGTGCACTGGGATAAAATAAAAACGCATGCTCAGCAGCAATATGCCAAATGCATGTTTTCCCCTTTTGCTGACAGCCAAATAACCTGACCCAAATGTTTAATAAGACGCTTTTCCTTTTATTTCCTTGGTTTTTTTTTTCCTTTTTTTCCCCTTCTTTTTCTTTTTGAACTGATTTGGTAGGTCAAGTTAGACTGCTAGAAAAAAAAATCTTTTAAGAAGGCAATCTATATTTCCCTCTTTTGCTTCCTATGACAAAGTGCCATGTTTAGTGTTGAAAATAGAGGCAGCAGTGACAGGAGGGTACCAGGGTGTCCTGGTTAAAGATAAACAGGATTAGTTTACTTTGGTTTTGTCCCAAAGCACACGTGCCTACAGCCATACCACCCTAAGAATGCCTGATCTCGTCTGATCTTTAAAATTAAGCATGTGCGTCAGAGGAGAAAAAATAGACACACACCAGCCAGCCAATGGCATATTCCTCCCATTACGTCAGCACATCGCATTGGCTTTGGAGTCTTGGCACGCCCCAGTGCTTCCTTTGAAAAACCAGGGGCAATGCTGCTGAAGCCTGGCATGTGATCTGATGCTGCTCTCTCTGCCACCATTGCTGTCACTGTCATTGCTGCCCTGCCACTGCCTGCCCTTTCCCACCACTCCAGCCATGTGACTGCTGCTCTGTGAGGGTTAACAGCTTTGTAGCCATTATTACTTTCCTAACCACGGTTTGGTTACTGCCCCCCCCCCCCCCCTTTTTTTTTTTTGCACCAGTTCCTTTCCCTGTATGGGCCACCATATTGATACTGTGTGGCAGGTGCAGCCACCCTGATGAGGACTTGACAAAGACCAGATAAAGATCAGACTGACGCCTCAGGTCTATTGTTTGATGCCTCAAAGTCTAGACTCCATTAGCCTGCCTCTGTCTGTACTTACTTCCAACTAATTAGAATGACCACAGTTCACACTTGACTAGGGTATAAAAGGAGCCCTGCCAGAGAACTGAACTGAGCTGGTCTTCCTTGAAGCAGCAGGTTTTGCAGCTGGAAGACCCTCCCCTTGGAACGGGACACCATCCGAGGATACTTCCCGGGACTGAGCCGTCACCCTCCCTTTGGTGAGTTACCCCTTGGTTTGGGTGCCCTTGATGGGGAGATTTTACCTTGTATGAGTGAGTGTGTACACATTGTGATTCATCTTCCTTAAAGAGTATTCCTTAGAGTTTAGGAATTTGTTGCGTAGCAATATATATTAATAAATCTGCAATTTTCAAGTAGCAGCTGCTGTCTGTTTTCTGGGTGCCTCTGTGATATACGGGGCACAGTGGCACGTGCCTGTAGTCCCAGCTACTCAGGATGCTGAGCCCATCGGATTGCTTGAGCTCAAGAGTTCTGGGCTGCACTGCATTATGCCAAGCGGGTGTGTGTCAGACAGCCCCTTTAAACAGTTTGGTCCGAGATGGAACACGGAGCTTTGCAAGAAACCACAGGGCAGTGGGAGTTTTGGAAGCTCTGCAAGAAACAATAGATAGCGAGCTTTCTCAGGAGAAGTGATAGGGTGAGGGTAGTGGACTAATTGCAACAAAGCGGATTCTCCCATGATGAGCTCGTAACCACCGGCCTTGTGATCAGATGCCAAAGGATGGGAAAAGGAGGGGAGTTTCCACAATAGTGAGTTTTCCCATGTTCACAAAACTCTTATCGAGGAAGAAGAGTAAAGATGAAGTCAAACGACCACCACACAGCGACCCCAGCAGTGAAATTGGGCATGCGTGAAGTTACAGATTATGTCATTGACAGGTGGAGTTTGGGGCAGTCCACACATACGGACTGGCCACACGTTATGTGAGGGGCGGCTTTAACCTCTGCTATAAAGGCAGTGCTGTTTGAGCACAGAGACGAGGTAGCTACACGGCACAATGAAGACCACGTTGCCTCTGTGAGGATGCCCACAAAGGGTCTTTTAACTACTGACGCCTCACCTCTAAAACAATCCATGCTGGGGATGCTGTGGATTTGGACATCACTCACTAGCCTAGGGTCGGTATGTATATGAACTAAGGTAACTTTTTTCTTCCCCCCTCCTAATTCATCATGATGAATTGCACTTGGACAGAAGGGAATGCTTATACTGCCCTTGAATGTCCACAGGGTACATTGGTAGTTGTCTCGATCATATTAGCAGTAATGTTAGTTGTAATACTTTGGAAGCCTAAATTCTAACAGTCTGTGTTTTATGTAACTCCACATTTAGTTTGGTTTTAGACAAAATAAATCCTGTTACGTTTGTGAGTATGTCTGTGATTTAGTTATGTTGCTGTCCGATTTGTAAACAAGGCTGGACATGAACGGACAAGTACGGACATGGACTCAGAGTGAAGCTAACTAGCCAATTATAGTGTTAGAATAGGCGCGTGAATTTCACTAACGAGCCAATTAACTGTAACCTTGAAGCGCGTGATCAGTGCATGTACGGAAACTCTGTGCCTATAAATATAACTCTGTCGCACTTCATAAAGGGAGTTTTCTGCACACCATATTGGCGTCTGGGTCTGCTCCGTTCCGGCATGAGGATTGTGTAAACCGCAGCGACAACTGGGGGCTCGTCCGGGATCATCTCTACGAGGATTCTAAAGCTGCGGTGAGCAGAAGACGACAGCTGTCCCACGGATCTGGTAAGGATAGATATGCGCTGTGAGAAGGCCGGGGAAGGACTGCTTCTGAGGTAGCCATTAAGTGAATGGCCTCAGGCTGCCCAAGAGAGGCAGGAGGACGTCCGCATTTAAAGCAGTCATGGGAGCTGCCGCATCGGCACAAAGGATCAGCAACCGACACGAAGCGGTGCTGAGGATCAGCGACCGACACGAAGCGGCGCTGGGGATATCCGCAGGGACCTTAAAAAAGGTGAGCACCTGAGGCGCGGTATGGGGCAGGCTTCATCGACTCCAGAAGAAGCGGCGATAGCCAAACTCCTGCTGCATATCCTCTCTAAGAGAGGGATTAAATACGAAGAACATGCCGTCCGGCGCCTGTTACAGTGGCTCCGGACGCAAGGCTTGCCAGCAGAAACATCAAAGGCATTCGACCCTGACGTGTGGGATGAAGCGGGCAAACTGTTGTGGGAGGCAGTCTCGCGCGGAGATAAAAACGCAGAAGGGCTGGCAATTACATGGAAACTAATGACTGAAGTAGTTAAGAGTGTGAGAGCAGAAAGGAAAACTGCGGCGGAGATGGAGGCCGCGCTGGGGGCTGTGGCGCACACTGTTTGAAACCTGGAAAGCTCATGTAGGAGACAAAGCAGCGGAAAAAGAAAAAGCATGACCCACGGATCCCTTGCCCCGCCCCTGACTTGACCCTTCCAGCCCTGTGAGCCTTCGGCTCCACCCAAATACCCTGATTTATCTTCGGTATATGATGATGAGGAGGAGGATCCTTTAGATCTCGGACCGGCAGACCCAGGAAAGGAGCCAGATCTGTATCCACCAGACCCTCGCAAAGCATGGCTCAACATTCGCAACAGGCAGTAAAAGAGGGTGACTTGGGCTTCTTAAAGGACCTCACCTTATGCCCGGTAACCTCTGAAGCAAATCAGCGACCGAGGTGGGAGCCCATCAACTTTGGTATCGTAAAAGAACTCCAATGCATGGTCAAAGACTATGGGGTCAAATCCCCGCATGCGATGAGCTTACTTAAAACGGTGTTTGAAATGTACGTATTGTGTCCTCATGACTGTCAGATGACAGCTCAGTTATTGTGGACGAGCACTCAATATATGCTTTGGAGTGGGATGTGGAGAGATGCAGCGGTGCAAAAAGTGCTTGAGAAGTTGAAGCAGGACAGCCGACACTGGCGCACCCACCCTCGCCCCCCCCACTCTGTCTTGTACAGCTGGGTTTTTCCCCCGCTGCTCTTGCCGTTGAAGATCAGAGCCTCCCCCACTGCAGCTGCCTGTGGGAGGTACGCCTCTGTGTGCTTGGTAGGCTGTTTTTCCAGTGCAGCGCAGTGAGCGGCCTTGATCTCTTAAGGTGGTTAAAAAAAAAAAAAAAAACAAAAAAAAAGTGATGTTTTCTTCCCGCTTGCAGGATGGCAGTAACTGTGGGATGGTGTTTTGGGTCAGTGCTTCTGCCTTGCTGCGCCCCACTGCGGCCCACAAGATTTAGTGGTGACCTCAGTCTGCACAGCAGACAGTATCAGCGAGTTGTGTCCGAAATGCAGGGAAGCACGTTATCTCTCTCCTGAAAACGGGAAAAAGCTGCACCATCCTCAACAGCTTGTCCACAAAAAAAAAAAAAAAATTGAAAAAAATTGGCATTTGACAGTTATTGATTTGAAAGATTGTCTTTTTACGATTGGACTGTCCTCCCTCAAGGCATGAAAAACACCAACATCGATTCATCACCAAATCCAGGTGTTGCAGGACTTAATAAAACCGACTGTCAGTACTGCATGGAATCTGTTTGCTGGATGGACTTGAGACTAACCACGGTCACGCAATTTATTATTAATTGCATCCTATCTCTGGGGTATTTTCCTGTGTATTGCTTGTTGTTTACCCTGTTTGTGATAAAGATGAATTCAAAAGTCCACCAAACAGTGACCCCAGTAGTGAAATTGGGCATGCGTGAAGTTACAGATTATGTCATTGACAGGTGGAGTTTGGGACGGTCCACACATACGTACTGGCCACACGTTATGTGAGGGGCGGCTTTAACCTCTGCTATCAAGGTAGTGCTGTTTGAGCACAGGGGCAAGGTAGCTATACGGCAAGAGAGGACCACGTTGCCTCCGTGGGGACGCCCACCAAGGGTCCGGTACCTACCGATGCCTCATCCCAAAAACAACCTATGCTGGGAACGCTGTTGATTTGGACATCACTTGCTGTCCTAGGGTCGGTATGTATATGAGCTGAGGTAACTTTCTTCTTCTTCCCCCTCCTAATTCATCAAACAGGGTGTATTGTTATTTACCTTAATTGTATTAACAGATATGTCCCGAGCTTTATCGCTAGTGATAACACAAGTTACCAGCCATGGCCTGGTGATAGCGCGCAAAAAAAAAAAGGGGGTGAGCAGTAATGGACAGTATGAACCCTCATGAAAGACTGGCTAAAGCCTTATATGTACTCAGTTTTCTAAATCGCTGGGATGAATCAGGACCTCCATTTGTTAAACATTTTATGTCCATGGAGGGAAGCCACAGACAATGAGAGAAAAGCTTTAGTGAAAGTGAAAAATTTGGAAACGAGACAATGGGATGGTCCATTTCCTTTAGTAACTTGGGGAAGAGGCGATGCTTGTGTTTCCACAGGTAGCAGACCATGGTGGACACCAGCACCATGTGTGCGACCGTACATGTCATCATCAGATGGATCCAAATAGCTGTGAGCAGTGCTGCCTGGATCCCACCACAACCAAAGACCGACGTCTGGATAATGCTAGCAAACATGACGGGTCAAGACTCCCTTTGTCTTGCGACAGCATCGCCAGAAAATCCCTTCTACACCTGTTTAGGAGGCCACCCATTGGATGATTATTCAGTTATCATCCCCTTCAATGCTGTGGGTGATTCCTGTAGTTTGGATCGATTAACTTTATTAACGCCAAACACATCTATGATTTTAAATCTCCGAAGGTCATGACGGTCATCACGAAGCTTACATACATATAGCAACCAATGTGATGACCGGACTAAGTTCTGGAGTTGTAGCAAAGTAATCGCTACTTCTTTTTATGCCCGGGGTGGCTACTGCCAAAGCCCTGGCGATATTAATTAAATTAGGATGTTGGTTAGCAAAGCAGAGTAACGCTACTTCACGAGCTTTGAGTGGATTATTATTAGACACCGATTCTATTAGACATGCCACGCTTCAAAATAGAGCAGCCATAGATTTTTTATTGCTAGCACAAAAACAGAAAGGGGGAATTGTGGGAGACTTTAAGGAGCAGCAGGACTTGTTGCTGTCAGATTTGTAAACAAGGATGGACATGAACGGACAAGTACGGACATGGACTCAGAGTGAAGCTAACTAGCCAATTATAGTGTTAGAATAGGCACGTGAATTTCACTAACGAGCCAATTAACTGTAACCTTGAAGCGTGTGATCAGTGCATGTACGGAAACTCTGTGCCTATAAATATAACTCTGTCGCACTTAATAAACGGAGTTTTCTGCACACCATATTGGCATCTGGGTCTGCTCCGTTCCGGCATGAGGATTGTGTAAACCGCAGCGCCATAGTTACTCCGGGATCCTTCAAACCTTTACTGGAACATAAATTGGCAATGAGGATGGGATCCCGGAAACATTAAGGTGGAACTGGATCAGTGGAGTGCGTAGCTGGTTCAAGTCGTGCCACCTGTGTATGGGAGGGGACCCTGGTAATACTCTAGGATGTGGGTCCTTCGGTCGACCTGGGCGGAGTCCTTGCCTACACTGCCATCGGTGTTGTACATATGTAAATGTGAAGTGTGGGGTGTGTGGCAAAGCTATCTTGCCAGTCGATCAGTATTTGTCTCTCTCTCTGTGTTTTTGGTGTGTACGGTGTGGTAATTTCACAGCCTTGGAATATGGCCATGTCAGGGTTTTTTTGTGTTGTTGTTTGTCGCATGCATGTGTGGTTTTGCATCAGTGCATATATCGGACTATAGTCAGATAAAATGAGGTTTTTTGGGAAGGTGCAGAAGCCACAGGCAGCGGACCGTGCAAAGGCCCCTCCAGTCGAGTGTACTGGATGGGAAAAAGAACCCTGGAGTACCCTATGGGATTGGTGGGAGACGTGTACGAACACAGCCCCAGAATCCTGGGGCAAACGAGAGCCAATGGGCTTAGTGCAGTACTGGGGACAGTTTGTGGAGACTAGTCGTACTTCGGATAAAGATAGGTTGAACCATGCAGGACGTATGGGCGGTGCTTTGTTGTCTGCATTTAAGTTGACAGAGGATCAGGTACAAGAGCTGCGAGAACAGATAAAGGAATTAACTGAGCAGGTGACGACATTACGGACTGCACAGGTGATGCAACAGGAGGTGTTGTTATTGGTTACTAATCAAAAGGAACAGGCAGTTGAGCGATGTTCGGTGTTAGCAGAGAAGTATGCAGTGAAAGCCACTCGTTGGCGCCAGAAAACAAAGGGTTTCTCGTAAGACAAGCATGGGCCCCGTATTAGGGCTGTAGTAACAAGCCCTGATTGGGACCCAGAGACATGGGATGGAAATATTTGGAGTAGTTCAGACTCGGAATGGGAAGAGGTAGAGGAGTCTAAGATGCCAAAGGCACCGGACTGAAAAGCTGCCCCAATTGCCCAGCGAAAAGCTGTACAAAATCCGGCTACCAAGGTATTCGTTCGGGCAGATGAGTTGACCAGTTTTACTCCAGAGGACGTTAAAAACACTTTGACAAAGTATAAACAACAACCAGGGGAGAAGCCTCAGTACTGGCTAGTACGCCTGATGGAAACAGGAGCCGAAACCATATTGGTAGATGGTGCAGACCCTAAATTGTTCTTGGGACTTTCGGATGACCAGTATGTGCAGAGCCCGCTCCGCAGAGTAGAAGCACAAAGTCATTCTTTGGTAAATGTTATCGTGGAGGGAATAGGAGACAGATACACTAATGATGGGACGTGGCCACCAGTGGCAACAGGATGGGTGACACTTCGCCAGGCAATCCAGCTTTTAAAGGCAGAAGGTATGAAGCAAGCGGTAGAACTGGGGATGCTGGACAGTTATTTAGACCAGCCCCTTCTGCCTGGGATCCGTAATGCATTGTTGGAGGGATGCCCGGAGGCATGGTGACCGTATTTAATTCCCATGTTGATGACATGTCAGGGGAAACCAATTTCAAAAGTAATCAAGCGAGTCAACCAGATGAGCGACCTGCCAGGATTTGTGGGTACAGACGGAAATCCTACTCATTCTGCCCAGCCCAGATCAAATCAGAGAAACTTGAAGAACCAGGGGAATGGACCAGATTGTTTAAACAGCTTTTGAACCGAGGTATACCCAAAGCCAAAATCGATGGTCAACTGTTGGAAGTACTGCGACGTATGGCTCGGGGACAGAAGGGCCCCTGTGTAAACCACGAAAGCCGCTGGCAGCAACAGCTGGCAGAAAACACCTTCGTTTGATGAACAGCTGTCCCCACTGTCTTTCAGAGAGCCGAAATATCCGTGGAAGGATGTAGATAGAACTATCGCATATTTCCATCTAAGAATGATTAGGGAAATGACCAAGCCCTAGGTCCAGAATGCCGTGTTTCTAGGAAGGATGTGCGACCCCATGTATCGTGCACCATCTGGTGGACAAACGATAATAAACAAACAGTCCGCGCTCTAGTGGACACTGGGGCGGAGGTCACTATTATACACGGGAATCCGGGGAAACATAAAGGGGAAAACACACCTGTCTGGGGGTTAGGGGAACAGCCAGTACTTGGGAAATTAACTTGGGTTACTCTCCAAATCGGGGACTGGACTAAGTGATCCTATAAAATAATGATTGTGGCAGGGGGGAATACATAATAGGAATGGACATTTTACAAGGGCAATCTCTCGTGTTGGGGGAACCATGTGGGCTTTCGGTACCACGCGGTGGCTACATATACGTGCTATTCAAGTAGGGCATATCCAGATGCCAGCACAGATACCAATTGCAACCACAGTGATTACCCAAAAACAATACAGAATACCAGGGGGAACTGAGGAAATTACAGCAACTGTTAAGGACTTATTACAAGCTGGTGTTTTGCGTTATGTGCATTGTCCATATAATAGCCCTATATGGCCAGTCAAGAAACAGGATGGCAGCTGGCGAATGACAGTTGATTATCGGGCCATCAATCGAGTTACTCCTCCAATAGTGGCAGCTGTACCTGAGGTGGCCACCCTGGTGCATAAGATACAGCAGCATTCTGGTAAGTGGTATGCTGTCATTGATGTGGCTAACGTGTTTTTCACTATTCCCATACCTTTTGAAACACAAGTTCAGTTTGCATTTACAGGGGAAGGGAGCCAATACACTTTTACACGCCTTCTGCAAGGATACAAACATAGCCCCACTTTTTGTCACCAAGCTATACATCGCACTTTGGAGGCTGTGACAGTGGACCCAGGGGTTCAAATACTTCAATATATTGATGATATACTAATACAAGGACTCTCTTGGGAGCTGGTGCAAGACCATTTAGATTGGATGCTGGTTGAATTAAAGCAAGTAGCATGGGAAGTAAATCCCAAGAAGGTGCAAGGCCCGGACACCAGTGTGAAATATTTGGGCATTGCATGGAATCAGGGCACTCAACAGATACCAGAAAAAACCCGGGAGACACTAGCACAATGGCCTGTGCCGGAATCAAAACAACAGGTACAACACTTTATCGGTGCAGTGGGATTCTGGCAATCTTATTTACCGGGGCTCACTGTAGCATTGAAACCCTTATATCGCATAGCACGGAAAAGGGCTCAGTTTGTATGGGAATTCGAACATCAGAGAGCATTTGACAAGGTGAAAGCATTGATTAGTGAATACATGGAACTTCATCCTATCTTAAGTGGGCCAGTGGAATTGCATGTTACTGTTGAACAGGATGTAGCTCTTTGGAGTTTATGGCAGTTACAAGAAAAGCGACGAAGGCCCCTTGGATTCTGGTCACGTCGATTGACGGGAGCTGAATTAAGGTACACCGCACTGGAGAAATATCTCTTAGCTGTATACTGGGCCTTATTAGATACTGAGGCCCGAACCCAAGGACATGAGGTGTTGGTGCGCACTACCATTCCCATCATTGCATGGGCACTGGCCCCGGCTACTTCACATAAAATTGGACCTGCCCAAGAAGCCACTATCATTAAGATGAAGTGGTATATACAAGAAGGAGTGAAACCAGGTCTAAAAGGAGTACATCACTTACATGAAGCTGTGGGAGACGGATTGGTGCTGCCACCTACTGATGACCAACGTATGATTAACTATCAGACTGGTTTGTGGGCGGTGCCATATGAAGAGTTAACTCAGGAACAAAGACAACATGCATGGTTCACGGACGGTAGCTGCGCTGGCAATGGCCACTGGCAAGCTATGGCATGCAATCCCATCCAGGATGTGCAACTCAGTATTGAGGGCCAGGATGGTAGTAGCCAATTAGCCGAGTTGGTAGCTGTATGGCAGGCTATTGATGCTACCCCAATGAATCACATTTGTTATCTATATACCGACTCCTGGGCGATGGCGCAAGGATTAGTGAATTGGTTAGGAAAGTGGAAAAAGGATCAATGGTGGATTAGTACGAAGGAAGTATGGGGATGGGAATATTGGGAGTGAATTGATGTCTTATTGCAGGACAGGGCTGTTAAAGTGTTTCATGCTGACGCCCACACTGCAAGCACAACTGAAACTGCCCGATGGAACGCAGATGTCGATAAGATGACTAAGGCACATCCGATCACCAGTACCAAACCGGAAAATGAACAAGCTTTGGCCAAGTGGGCCCATGAAAAAACAGGGCATGGAGGGGGCGATGCTACCATAGGGTGGGCTCATGCCCGAGGTATTATGTTGTCTCCTGGTAATGTTCAATTAATCATAGATACCTGCAGTGTATGTCAATTACTAAAACATAGTAAATATTATCAACAGCCTTTAGGACATATCAAACGAGGGACAAAAGGGGGTGAGGTATGGCAACTTGATTACATTGGGCCACTCCGCGCACATCGAAGGCAGAGATATATCTGTGTGGCAGTTGATACATTTTCGGGCCTAATGATTGCATTACCCAGTTGGTATAGTAACGCCTTTGCTACCATCCGATGTCTGCAGACAATTGAATTGTATTATGGCACCCCCATAGAAATACAAAGTGACAATGGGACACATTTCTGCAACCGCCAGGTAGCTGAATGGGCAGAGGAGCGTGCTATCAATTGGATTTGGCATCTCCCCTATCATCCACAGGGGGATGGTTTAGTAGAAAGGATGAATGGACTGCTAAAGGAACAATTACAGCGCCTGGGGGACGGGTCATATGTCCGATGGGTAGATAATCTCCATACCACCCTGATGATCTTAAATAATTGTATGATTAACGGAAATACTACACCCTTATTACGAATGAAAGGAGCCAGTGTAAAAGCCACTTGATTGCCAGCTGCTGCTATTTCGGTCACCAATGGAGAGAAATTTTGGGAAAACATAATTGCAGGAGGGTTTAGGGTTTGCAGTACTACCACTCAAACCTTGCAACCAGGAGAAGTTAAATGGATCCAGATGGATCTGGCTTTGGCATTCCAGGGGAATATTGCACCCCTCAGGATCATGCAATTACAAAGCAGTCTGACTGGACAAGGACTGACTTTGTTAAACCCAGTGCATGAAGGGAGTAATCATCCCTTGTTAATTGGACTGAAAAATACAACACAGCAACCCTTGACTGTCCCTGCTGCAGCATGGCTGGACGTGTTTCATGTGCATGGATTAAACGTGCATGTGATTGCACCCCGGTGGTTCGCTGGTGCCTGGGTATGGTATCATCCTCCCATGGCTCATCAGCCAGTGGAGGCAGAAGTGATAGCTGCTGATGATTCACAGGCAGTGACAATAGTAGTTGCAGGCTCGGAGCAGTGGCAACGCGTGCCTACAGACTGTCTGCGCAGAAGGGAGTAGAAGCATTAATAAACTGGCATTTCTATTCCCGTCTGCGTAGATGGTCTGGGGACATATATATATATATATCTCCATGATGTTTGTATTGTTGTTTGTATTGTCTTCCCCCCCCCCCCCCCCCCCCCCCCGCCTCCTTGCATTTGCTTTGCAGAGCTCCAAGGATGGTGCCACAGCCTGAGGAAAATGTATGGGAGACGTTAGCTAACGTGACGGGACAGGACACTCTATGTCTCAGAGTGGCGACGTCGCAGAACCCCTTCTCGACTTGTTTGGTGGGAATCCCTCTTGACAGCAAGGAATGGTTTCATCTATGCCACATGTCGGTGGCGAGACCCTCGTGCTCAGACACCTGGAACCAGTCGGTGGATGGGTGGATGGCGTATGCTTTTCCTCCAGCAGCTCTTCAACCCCAAGAGTTACAGTTGTTAGGTTCTGTACAGGCTGCCATCTGTGTGTTTTTCAACCCCACCAGAAAGGACAGTAGTCTAGCCTGGTCTGTGAACAGTACCTTACCAGTGTATAAAAATCACACCATATGGGGTAATTACACCATTCCCGTACGTACTAATGTGCCCTTGAAGTTGCCCTCTGGCCTCTTTTTCATTTGTGGTAACAGGGCATGGGCCAGTATCCCTGCTCCCATACGGGGAGGTCCTTGTACAATCGGATGTCTTACGCTGTTAACACTTAATGCTACCATGGTTCACCAACAACAGCTCACGTATCGGACAAAGCGAGAATACCATGTCTTTGACCCTATGTGTGATTCTTCTGCTAAGTTTTGGAATCCCAGTGAAGTTATCGCCGCTTCTTTACTTACACCTGGGGTAGGCACTGCTCAAGCACTAACTACACTTAACAAATTAGGTTGTTAGCTTAGCAAATTTAGCAATGCTACTAGCCATGCTTTATCTGACTTATTGGTTGATACTGATTCCATACGTCATGCTACATTGCAAAATCGTGCTGCTATTGACTTTTTACTATTAGCACACGGACATGGACATCAAGAATTTGATGGAATGTGCTGCATGAACTTGAGTGATCATTCAACATTGATTCATCAACAGATCCAGTTGTTACAGGACTTAACAAAACAACTGACTGTCAACACCGGTTGGAATCCGTTTGCCAGATGGACTTGGGGCTGGCCATGGCTGCGCAATTTATTATTAATTGCGTCCTGTCTCTGTGGTATTTTCCTGTGTATTGCTTGTTGTTTACCCTGTTTGTGATCTCTTATACAATCTATAATTGACTCATTATTACAGAAACGCATTGTCAGAGTTGTTGAGTATAGCCGTGTTCCAACTTCGGACCACGCGGTGGCATGTGTCAGACGGCCCCTTTAAACAGTTTGGTCCGAGATGGAACACGGAGCTTTGCAAGAAACCACAGGGCAGTGGGAGTTTTGGAAGCTCTGCAAGAAACAATAGATAGCGAGCTTTCTCAGGAGAAGTGATAGGGTGAGGGTAGTGGACTAATTGCAACAAAGCGGATTCTCCCATGATGAGCTCATAACCACCGGCCTTGTGATCAGATGCCAAAGGATGGGAAAAGGAGGGGAGTTTCCACAATAGTGAGTTTTCCCATGTTCACAAAACTCTTATCGAGGAAGAAGAGTAAAGATGAAGTCAAACGACCACCACACAGCGACCCCAGCAGTGAAATTGGGCATGCGTGAAGTTACAGATTATGTCATTGACAGGTGGAGTTTGGGGCAGTCCACACATACGGACTGGCCACACGTTATGTGAGGGGCAGCTTTAACCTCTGCTATAAAGGCAGTGCTGTTTGAGCACAGAGACGAGGTAGCTACACGGCACAATGAAGACCACGTTGCCTCTGTGAGGATGCCCACAAAGGGTCTTTTAACTACTGACGCCTCACCTCTAAAACAATCCATGCTGGGGATGCTGTGGATTTGGACATCACTCACTAGCCTAGGGTCGGTATGTATATGAACTAAGGTAACTTTTCCCTTCCCCCCCCCCCCTCCCCAATTCATCATGATGAATTGCACTTGGACAGAAGGGAATGCTTATACTGCCCTTGAATGTCCACAGGGTACATTGGTAGTTGTCTTAATCATATTAGCAGTAATGTTAGTTGTAATACTTTGGAAGCCTAAATTCTAACAGTCTGTGTTTTATGTAACTCCACATTTAGTTTGGTTTTAGACAAAATAAATCCTGTTACGTTTGTGAGTATGTCTGTGATTTAGTTACTCCGGGATCCTTCAAACCTTTGCTGGAACAGGGTGTCCATGCTAAGGCCGGCATCACAGGGAAAGAAAATATGTGTACTCTTTCTGCTCTGCTGCTGACTCACCATCTAGTTGTGAAGTTGCACTTTCTGCTTTTAAGATTTGCCTCACTCTCTTCACCTTTAAATTAGGCTTAATGCTATTTACTAACCTCAGTATCGCAACATAGTTCAATAATGAGACACAATTCTTCCTCAAGAAGAGTCATGGAACTGAATGTTTTGCTTTGATCTCAGCAGTAACTCTATATACAACACTGTCTTCTGGGGGAACAAGAAATACCAGATGTGAGAGAAAGGACCTGGGAATCCTGGTGGACAGGTTAACCATGAGCCAGCAGTGTGCTTCTGTGGCCAAGAAGGCCAATGGTATCCTGGGATGCATTAAGAGTGTGACCAGCAGGTAGAGGGAGGTTCTCCTCCTCCTCTACTCTGCCCTAGTGAGGCCACATCTCAAATACTGTGTCCAATTTTGGGCTCTCCAGTTCAGGAGAGACAGGGAACTACTGGAGAGGTTCCAGCAGAGGTCTACAAAGATGATGAGGGGACTGGAGCACCTCTCTTATGAGGAAAGGCTGAGAGACCTGGGTCTGTTTAGCCTAGAGAAGGCTGAGAGGGGATCTTATCAATGCTTATAAAGATCTAAAGGGTGGGTGTCAAGAGGATGGGGCCAATCTCTTTTCAGTGGTGCCCAGCAACAGGCCAAGGGGCAACAGGCACAAACTGGAACACAGGAAGTTTCACCTAAACATAAGGAAAAACTTTACTTTGAGGGTGATGGAGAAATGGCACAGGCTGCCCAGAGAGGTTGTGGAGTCTCATTCTCTGGAGACTTTCAAAACCCACCTGGACACATTCCTGTGCAACCTGCTCTAGGGGAACCTGCTTTAACAGGGGGGTTGGACTAGATGATACCCAGAGGTCCCTTCCAACTCCTACCATTCTGTGATTCTGTGAAATGTAATGCCCATCTACAAGAAGGGCCGGAAGGAGTATCCAGGGAACTACAGGTCTTTCAGTCTGATCTTGGGAAAGGTTATGGGGCAGATTATCTTGAGTGTCTTCATGCGGCACGTACAGGACAAACAGGTGATCAGGCCCAGTCAGCATGGGGTTATGAAAGGCAGGTCCTGCTTGACTAACTTGATCTCCTTCCATGACAAGGTGACCCATTTAGTAGATGAGGGAAGGGCTGTGAATGACGCCTACTTAGATTTTAGTAAAGCTTTTGTCACTGCTTCCCACATCATACTCCTGGAGAAACTGGCTGCTCATGGCTTCAACGAGTGTACTCTTCGCTGCATAAAAAACTGGCTGGATGGCCAGGCCCAGAGAGTGCTGGGGAATGGAGTTCAGTCCAGTTGGCGGCCAGTCACCAACGGTGTTCCCCAGGGCTCAGTATTGGGGCCTGTTCTCTTTAACATCTTTATTCATGATCTGGATGAGAGGATTGAGCACACCCTCAGGAAGTTTGCAGTTGACACCAAGTTGGGTGGGTGTGTTGATCTGCTTGAAGGTCAGGAGGCTCTACAGAGGGATCTGGATAGGCTGGATTGATGGGCCGAGGCCAATGGCATGTGGTTCAAGAAGGCCAAGTGCTGTACTTGGGCCACAACAACCCCCTGCAACGTTACAGACTTGGGGAAGAGTGACTGGAAAGCTGCCCAGCAGAAAAGGACCTGGCGGTGTTTGTCAATAGCCAGCTGAATATGAGCCAGCAGTGTGCCCATGTGGTCAAGAAGGCCAACAGCATCCTGGCTGTGGGAGACTTTAAGGAGCAGCAGGACTTGTTGCTGTCAGATTTGTAAACAAGGATGGACATGAACGGACAAGTACGGACATGTACTCAGAGTGAAGCTAACTAGCCAATTATAGTGTTAGAATAGGCACATGAATTTCACTAACGAGCCAATTAACTGTAACCTTGAAGTGCGTGATCAGTGCATGTACGGAAACTCTGTGCCTATAAATATAACTCTGTCGCACTTCATAAAGGGAGCTTTCTGCACACCATATTGGCGTCTGGGTCTGCTCCGTTCCGGCATGAGGATTGTGTAAACCGCAGCGACAACTGGGGGCTCGTCCGGGATCATCTCTACGAGGATTCTAAAGCTGCGGTGAGCAGAAGACGACAGCTGTCCCACGGATCCGGTAAGGATCGATACCCGCTGTGAGGAGGCCGGGGAAGGACTGCTGCTGAGGTAGCCATTAAGTGAATGGCCTCAGGGTGCCCAAGAGAGGCAGGAGGACGTCCGCATTAGAGCAGTCATGGGAGCTGCCGCATCGGCACAGGAAAACAGGCAGTTTATTCTGCCCTAAAAGAAGTAACTAAGCGGTCCAACACCCTGGTGCATGGGGGAACGTTGGTGGACTTATTACGATGGGGCAGAGGCGCGGCATTTTGAAGGAATGCCCTTCTCTGACATCCAGTACGGTTTACAACCCCGAGACTTGGGATGCAATAAGAATCAAACTGTGGGATGCTGCCACTCGTTATGACAGCGTTGCGGCTGGTCTTTTGGGGCCGTGGCGCACGCTGTTTGAAACCTGGAAAGCTCATGTAGGAAACAAAGCGGCGGAAAAAGAAAAAGCAGCGCCCATGGATCCCTCACCCCCCCCCCCCCCCCCGACTCGAAGCAAAGCGGCAGAAATAGGAGAAGCGGCGCGGGCGCCCACGGATCCCTTGCCCCGCCCCGACTCGACCCTTCCAGCCCTGTGAGCCTTCGGCTCCACTTGACTACCCTGATTTATCTTCGGTATATGATGATGAGGAGGAGGATCCTTTAGATCTCGGACCGGCAGACCCAGAAAAGGAGCCAGATCTGTATCCGCCAGACCCTCGCAAAGCATGGCTCAACATTCGCAACAGGCAGTAAAAGAGGGTGATTTGGGCTTCTTAAAGGACCTCACTGTATGCCCGGTGACCTCTGAAGCAAATCAGCGACCGAGGTGGGAGCCTATCAGCTTTGGTATCGTGGAAGAACTCCAATGCATGGTGAAAGACTATGGGGTCAAATCCCCGCATGCGATGAGCTTACTTAAAACGGTGTTTGAAATGTACGTATTGTGTCCTCATGACTGTCAGACGACAGCTCAGTTATTGTGGACGAGTACTCAATATATGATTTGGAGTGGGATGTGGAGAGATGCAGTGGTGCAAAAAGCACCTGAGAAGTTGAAGCAGGACAGCCAACACTCGTTCACCCACCCTCGCCCCACCCTCCTCCGGCTTGTACAGCTGGGTTTTTCCCCCCCTGCTCTTGCCGTTGAAGATCAGAGCCTCCCCCACTGCAGCTGCCTGTGGGAGGTACGCCTCTGTGTGCTTGGTAGGCTGTTTTTCCAGTGCAGCGCAGTGAGCGGCCTTGATCTCTTAAGGTGGGGGAAAAAAAAACCAAAAAAAAAGTGATGTTTTCTTCCCGCTTGCAGGATGGCAGTAACTGTGGGATGGTGTTTTGGGTCAGTGCTTCTGACTTGCTGCGCCCCCACAGTGGCCCACATGATATAGTGGTGACCTCAGTCTGCACAGCAGACAGTATCAGTGAGTTGTGTCCGAAATGCAGGGAAGCACGTTATCTCTCTCCTGAAAATGAAAAAAAAAAAAAAGAGCTACATGCTGGACACATAATTCCTACTACAGGTCCGTGAAATTCTCCTGTCTTCATTATAAAGAAAAAGAGTGGAAAGTGGTGTTTGTTGCATGATTTACGGCGAATGAATGCCGTCCTCAAAGACATGGGGGCCCTGCAGCCAGGGCTGCCCTCCCCATCTATGATTCCAAAAAATTGGCATTTGACAGTTATTGATTTGAAAGATTGTTTGTTTTTCCTATTCCATTATCTGAACAAGATGCACCTTGATTCGCATTCTCGGTCCCGTCAATCAACATGGCTGAGCCATGTAAAAGGTATCATTGAACTGTCCTCCCTCAAAGCATTAAAGACAGTCCCACTATCTGTCAGCGGTATGTGGTGAGGGCTTTGAGCCCAGTGCACAAACAGCTACTTCATATTGCGATATAACATTATATGGATGACATCCTTGTGGCTACAAGAGAAGATCAATCATTCAATATCGAGTCATCAACAAATCCAGTCGTTACAGGACTTAACAAAACAACTGACTGTCAGTATCAGATGGAATCCATTTGCCAGATGAACATGGGACTGGCCACAGTCACGCAATTTATTATTAATTGCATCCTCTCTCTGTGGTATTTTCCTGTGTATTGCTTGTTGTTTACCCTGTTTGTGATAAAGATGAAGTCAAACGACCACCAAACAGCGACCCCAGTAATGAAATTGGGCATGTGTGAAGTTACAGATTATGTGATTGACAGGTGGAGTTTGGGACGGTCCACACATACGTACTGGCCATACGTTATGTGAGGGGTGGCTTTAACCTCTGCTATCAAGGTAGTGCTGTTTGAGCACAGGGGCGAGGTAGTGGACCGGTACCTACCGACGCCTCATCCCAAAAGCAATCTATGCTGGGGACGCTGTGGGTTTGAACATCACTTGCTATATGCCTTTGCAACTTTAAGAGTACCACAACAAGTCAAAATAGACAATGGACCTGGATACCTCGATGGGTGGTTTCAACAGTGGTGCATAACAGGGTGGATTAAAGATATATGTAAACAAGGTATGCAAATATTGATTATGATTATGATAATATTAATTGGAGGATCGTGCATAATAAATAAAACCATGGTAATAGTAAAGAAAAATATGGCAGGTATCTGGATAGCACAAAAACAAAAAGGGGGAATTGTGGGAGATTTTAAGGAGCAGCAGGACTTGTTGCTGTCAGATTTGTAAACAAGGATGGACATGAACGGACAAGTACGGACATGATGAACGGTGGCTCAAGACAAGGCAGAGTGACTCGGCAGAAGAGCTGGGTGGAATTGGCTTGAACATCTATTAAATAATTGGGGATTGACAGGGTGGATTAAGTCAATAATTAAAACAGCCTTAGCATATGTTGGGATATTTTATGTATTCTTATTTGTATACCGTGTTTTATGTCACGTGTGCAGAAACTAGTGGACAGATCACTCCAAGCAGTGTTGGTTCTAAACAAAGAAGGGGGAGATGTGGGAACAGCTGGCGGTCGATCATCGGCAGAAAATCAAGACATAATCGCTTTGGTAAGCAAGAAGCCGTGGGATCAGTGAGCAGCTGCAGAAGACACGGGAGAAAGAAAACCGCCAGTTAAAAAATAGCAGGCAAGCGCTGGGAAATACAGGGAGTAGAGGCTGAACTGATAAGATAATGGGAAGTTACTGCTTTAGTGGAAAACCACTGCTTGAGAGACAGAGGGTATATAAGGCTTGCTGTGGCACTAAATAAAGGTCTGCGTTATCACTTTCATAAAGTGCGTGCAGTCCGTCATTATCGTTCTCCAACACCTTCCCTCCACCCCTCTCCCTGCAGGAGACAGGGGGACGCAGTCCTTTTAACCTCTGGCATGAAGTTCCAGGCTGCTCTGTGGGACAAACGTCCTCTGAATACATGGCTCTCTCGCCCCACAGGAGGCAGCTCAGCACGACCGCCTCCATTCCATGTGGGGGATGTCCATTGCCCGGGCCAACTTCCCCAGTGCTGCACCAGCCCAGTTCCAAAGCTCAAAGTCACTGTATTTCCAGGGAGTATCCAGGTCTCTGCATTCCAGCCGTGCCTCCATTCTTGGCTCTCCAACCCGTCCTCTCTCTCCCCTGCCGGTGATCAATCACTTCTCAGTGTGGTGGGGGGACACCACACACACACACACACACACACACGGACGGACGGACACACACATAAGGTCCCTGCATCCCAGTCTCTCTTCTCTTCCCCCACCAGTGATCAACAAAGTTAAAAGTCTACTTGCCACACGGAAGTTCTTTACTGTCCCAGCATATACTTGAAGCAAACTTCTTGTTGCCAAGGTGACTGCTTCAGTGGTTCTTTCTTCACTTTTGTCCTTCCCCTTCCAAACAAAAGAGCACACTGAAAAAGAAACCTGTTCATTCCTCCTTATATAGTGTTATTTGAAGAGGCGTTGATTGACACGGCTTGGGCCAGGGGTGGGCATGAATTTGGAGCCAAGGGATTGGAGCCAGGGGACGCGTTTTGCAACGCTAACTACAGGGGCCTGTCAGCCCCTTCCCCCCACTACCTAACCATGCCAAAACAAAAGGCGGAAAGCCTCATTTCATGCCCTAACAAGGGGGGAACAGCCCCCCTTGCCCTGGAGCTGAAATACTAAACCATAACACAAGCCAACACATCTCCAGGTGATGCAATGATCCTACTCATTGCTCTGCGCCTTTGCTGTATAAAAATCAACAGAGAACTGGACTGAGGTCCAGATCTGTGGCAAGACCCAGCTGCCTCCCATCCCACTTAAAATGGTTGCCTAGGGCACTTTATTTAATGGTTTATTAGACTTTATTTTAGCATTCAGTATCTTTTGTGTCAGAATGACATGAGTTTTCTTCTGTATGAATTTTGCATGTGTCATGAAAAGAGGCTGGGAAGATGTCCCGGTTTGAGCCAAGACTTCCTTGTTTTGGAAATGTGCCCAATAGAGTATCGGGATTATTTCATACAAGCTCCATAAACCCGGCATCCCATTGGCTAAAAGTGCAGGTCAAAAGATTTCTTCCGACAGATGCTCCTTAAAACCTGCAGCCAGGAGGAGTCTCCTCCTCTTTGGACACCGGACAGCTTCGGAGAAAGAGCCACAGCGAGAGGGCTGGCTACCGTCCAGGCTGAAAGCCTGCGGCCTGCCCCCGCCCCGGGGCCTAACTCAGAACTGTTTCTGTCTATCGGCCCAGCTCTGCTGTGAATTGTTGTGGGACTCAGTCAGCATCTCTCTCGTATCGGGTAAGAGAAGAGATATTTTTCACTCGGCGAGAATCTACCGCTGGATTCGGACGCGGGGGAAGCTCACCCCCCTTCGCGTTCCGGCCGCGAGGGCTTCTCCTTTATCTGCATTTGAAGCCGCCGCCACTTCGGTCCGGAGTGTCCTTGAAATTTTCTTTTACAGACACTGGAAAGAGGTCTCCCCACGAACTCGTTAAAATACTTCTCTAAGCTGTTAAAAACTTTTAATCACTTGGCCTGACGCCATTTTGGATAGACGCCATCTTCTGAGCTACCATCCTGACGTGACGTCATCTCCTGGCCTGTGGCCAATCGGCCATAATTGTAGTTTCTTTTCCCTTTTCCTCCCTTTGCAGTGTTTTAACTCTTACTGTATTGTTTCCTGTTTTGCATTTAATATATAGTTGTGTGATCTGATAGTACTTTAGAATTTTTATTAAAAGTTTGTTTCAGTTTCCCATCCATATATTCCGAGATTTGAATTTTGTTTCCCTTTTCCCCTGTATCAATAAGGGATTTAAGGAGCGTTAGGGACCTTGAGTTTTGCTCGGAGGCTCAACCCCTAACATTTTTGGTGCATTGGCCGGGAAATCAAACCCTTTTATATTTTGGAAACTGAAACAAATTCACATTGTGGTCTCAAACATGGGAATGAAAAGAGTACTGTCTCGGTTTGCTAAGCAATATGCCCAGAGATTGCTGTATGATTTAGTACCTGAATCGCCAGGGGATATAGCCTATTTTCTGTCCCTGCTTGGTACCGTCCTATGCATTAGTGGTATGGGACATGTTGCAAAGAGAGTGTCTTACTCGGCACTAGCACTTGCAGTGAGTCGGTATATCCTGGGTTCATTTTTGATGTTACCAGTACATTTCGGGTATTACTGTATGGAGACTGCCTATAACTTTACTATCGAATGGATGCTGAGGGATGACCCTGTTCCATTCGACACTGGCAACCCCACTGGACCAGAGGAATTTGAACCAGAAGGTTTTGGGAGTGATATCACTTTCCCATTGTCATTAATTGAGACTCTATTGCTTACCAGTAACATTATCAATGTGTGGTTTAATATTAAAAGCAGGTACCATATGGACACGATTCCCTCTCTACCCCAACTGGTAGAAACCGCTCCTGTGATGAGGAGACAGATGCCTCTGGCCCCTGATTTTGGGGAGGAAAAGGATTCGACAACTAATGGTCAGACTGGTAGCCCTGGTAGTGATGCAGGACCGAGCCAGTCTGAGAGCACACTACGCCAGCCTGAAAGCCGATCTTCAGTACGGGTAGACCCGGGACCGTCAAGGGCTCCGTCACCGGACGACGATGACGATGACGACGATATAGAACCTTACTCTAGAAGGGACTTGAGAAACATTAGACAGGAGTTCCACGGGCGTAGAGATGAGTCGATTTTGGAGTGGTTGCTTCGTTGTTGGGATCAAGGAGGTGATAGCATTGAATTAACAGGCAGCGAAGCTAAGCAGTTAGGAAATGTGGCCCTGGAAGGAGGTATGTTGTGTTTCTCACTTCAAGGCTTGCAGACCCCCATGGACCGGACACTCGCTCCTCCCCGGCGAGGACCAAATGAGACACTGACTCTAATGTAGAGGAAGCTCAAATGGCGTTTATTGCGCAGTTACAAAGCCTTATATACTAGGGGCTGCTTATAGCCCTGCCCTTAGACTGCCTTCGTGGGAGGGTCCCTATTCTTTCCGTACATCGCGAGATCTTCTGAGCGCCCATCCCTGCCTGTTACTCCCTATAACATTTCCCCCTCCCCTTGCAGTAATAAGGCATAGTTTACAACTATAGCTTGTATTTGTCTTATTTTTGCTAACACAAACTTTATAATTGCTATCAAAAGGCTTGGCAATACAGCTATTATAATAATAAAAATGACACACCACATTATAATTGTCTTAAAATTCCACCCTCCTAACCAACTTCAGACTTCATTCAAAAGGTTTGTAATATTGTCCGTTCTCTCCCATATAGATCCTGCTTTGCTCAGAGTTCCCAACCATTTTCTGACGGTATTTTGACGCTGCCCTATTTCAGTATAATTTTTCAACGTTACACAACACAAAGACAAATTCTTAGCCTTGGGTGAATTACATCCCAAATTCATAGTCAATACTAACCAATCTAAAGCTTATTTGTGCACTTGCAAAAGCGATGATACTCTTTCAAAGCGTCTCTGACATCCCCTCCCTAGACACTGCTCCTTTATGTCGTTACCAACAAGGCACGGTTGCCATCTTAATTCCTGACTAGTTATCCAACTCACGAAAGGCTGAGACTCATTCGTTATTACTGTACTGTTAATATGTTGTATAAAGATCTTTCCAAAGGGCAGGGCCACATTGCTCGAAGCCCATTTTTGTGCTATATCCGCGGCCGATGTCTTATTATCCGTATCAAATTCATCTAGTGGGATAAAGATCGCACACGTTTGCCCAACTGACCCCACTGCTGGCAAGTATAAACATACTTCAGAGAGTCCTTTCATTGCAGCCCATTGTTGCCAATAATTATCTGCTCTTTGCAGAAATTGCCCCCAGCATCTCCACCACCATCAGCAATAATATGCTCAGGAAGAGACCCTGTAAAACAATCATCACATTATCCCGTTGAGCCAAATCCTTGTTGTCCTCTTTCCGACTTGTCCAAATCTTCCACTTGTACCACGTCGCTTTGACATATCATTTCACATATGGCTTGCGCTATGCATGATCCCTTCTTTCCTGTGAAAGACTCAGCAGAATGGTTATACGACAACACTTTAATTTCTCCAGTATAGTCAGAATCTATTACTCCAGCCCCCACGTCAATTCCATGCTTCAGTGCTAACCCAGATCTTACTGCTATTCGCAGGTATGGTCCTTTCGGTACCTGTATGCTAAGTCCTGTACTCACTAACTTTCTTTCTCCCGGCTCGATTACAAAATCTTCAATCGCTGTCAGATCTAGGCCTGCAGAGCCCTCAGTTGCTCTGCGCGGCAATACTGCTTCTTCGCTCCTTTTCTGCACTTTGATTGTTTCTCGATCTTCCCTTTTCACTGTTATATTCGCCTGTATTTCCCGTTTTTCTTCCTTACCCTTTTTGTCTGGTCGAATACTCTTTGCTGGCACCCATCTAATACCTTCCTCCGCCTTTTCCACCGCTGCATAACCTCGCCCTAAGGCCCTGAGCATCCACCCTGGTGTCCAGACTGTTGTTTCAGGTAACTTTACTTCAACCCTTGGATACTCCTGATCTACACCCGCCGTTTGTGAAAAATGTTTGTGAATTGGAGAGATGTTGGGTTGAGAGGGTCGGACATATTGATTCCAGGCACATAGAGCTTTTGCCAACAACTCGTCTTGTACTTCAGGTGGCACTCTCTTTCCTTCGCCATATCCTTCCCCCTCCGCTAGACGCCTTAAGAGGGTTTTTAGCGACTGGTGAGTCTGCTCTACGATCGCCTGACCTGTACTGTTATACGGAATTCCACGTTTCAAGGTTATGCCCCATTTCTCTGCCCATTCTGCCGTTTTGTGCGCTGTATAATTCGGCCCATTGTCTGTTTTAATCGTTTTTGGTTTTCCTAACCATGCCATACATGTGAGCCAGTGTGTGATTGTGACTTCCGCGGTTGTTTTCTTAGATAATGTGGCGACCACTACTGCACTAAAGGTGTCTATAGTAACATGCAGGAATTTTCGTCGTGCATATTCTTTTATTTCTGTGACATCAGTCTGCCAAATCTCATTAGCTTCCAGGCCCCTGGGGTTGACTCCTGCTTGCCATAGGGGCGTTTTCTGACAATACGGACATGCCTGGACTACTTCTTTTGCTTGGCACTTTTGTATATTGCAATGCTTCGCCAGTGCATCTGCTCCTAAGTGTAATTCCTCATGCAGCCTTTTCGCTTCAGAAATAGTCCATATCCCCTTTTTGTTTTTGTGATAGCAATAAAAAAATCTATGGCTGCTCTATTTTGAAGCGTGGCATGTCTAATAGAATCGGTGTCTAATAATAATCCACTCAATGCTCGTGAAGTAGCGTTACTCTGCTTTGCTAACCAACACCCTAATTTATTTAATATTGCCAGGGCTTTGGCAGTAGCCACCCCGGACATGAAAAGAAGTAGCGATTACTTTGCTACAACTCCAGAACTTAATCTGGTCATCATATTGGTTGCTACATGTATGTAAGCTTCGTGATGACTGTCATGACCTTCGGAGATTTAAAATCATAGATGTGTTTGGCGTTAATAAAGTTAATCGATCCAAACTACAGGAATCACCTACAGCATTGAAGGGGATGATAATTGAATAATCATCCAATGGGTGGCCTTCTAAACAGGTGTAGAAGGGATTTTCTGGCGATGCTGTTGCAAGACAAAGGGAGTCTTGACCCGTCATGTTTGCTAAATGTTATCCAGACGTCGGTCTTTGGTTGTGGTGGGATCCAGGCAGCACTGCTCACAGCTATTTGGATCCATCCGATGATGACATGTACGGTCGCACACATGGTGCTGGTGTCCACCGTGGTCTGCTACCTGTGGAAACACAAGCATCGCCTCTTCCCCAAGTTACTAAAGGAAATGGACCATCCCATTGTCTCGTTTCCAAATTTTTCACTTTCACTAAAGCTTTTCTCTCCACTTGTCTGTGGCTTCCCTCCATGGACATAAAATGTTTAACAAATGGAGGTCCTGATTCATGCCAGCGATTTAGAAAATTGAGTACCTATAAGGCTTTAGCCAGTCTTTCATGAGGGTTCATGCTGTCCATTCCTGCTCCCCCTTTTTGTTTTAAAAGCATATTTTTCAGAGTGCCATGAGCCCGTTCAACGATCGCTTGACCTGTGGGGGAATGGGGAATACCTATAACATGTCAAATCCCCCAGAGTTGCAAAAATCTGTTAAAGCGTTGTGCACTATACCCAGGTCCATTGTCTGTTTTGACTTGTTGTGGTACTCCTAAAGTTGCAAAGGCATATAGCAAGTGATGTTCAAATCCACAGTGTCCCCAGCATAGACTGTTTTTGGGATGAGGCGTCGGTAGGTACCAGTCCACTACCTCGCCCCTGTGCTCAAACAGCACTACCTTGATAGCAGAGGTTAGAGCCGCCCCTCACATAACGTATGGCCAGTACGTATGTGTGGACCGTTCCAAACTCCACCTGTCAATCACATAATCTGTAACTTCACGCATGCCCGATTTCACTACTGGGGTCGTTGTTCAGTGGTCGTTTGACTTCATCTTTATCACAAACAGGGTAAACAACAAGCAATACACAGGAAAATACCCCAGAGAGAGGATCCAATTAATAATAAGTTGCGTGACTGTGGCCAGCCCCAAGTCCATCTGACAAATGGATTCCATCCGGTATTGACAGTCAGTTTTTTTTATTAAGTCCTGTTACAACTGGATTTGTTGATGAATCGATGTTGATGTTTTCCATGCCTTGAGGGAGGACAGTCCAATCGTAAAAACAAACAATCTTTCAAATCAATAACTGTCAAATGTCAATTTTTTGGAATCACAGATGGGGAGGGCAGCCCTGGCTGCAGGACCCCCATGTCTTTGAGGACGGCATTGATTCACCGTAAATCATGCAACAAACACCACTTCCCACTCTTTTTCTTTATAACAAAGACAGGAGAATTTCACGGACTCGTAGTAGGAATTATGTGTTCAGCGCTTTCCTGCATTTCAGATACAACTCACTGATACTGTTTGCTGTGCAGACTGAGGTCACCACTAAATCATGTGGGCTGCAGTGGGGTGCAGCAAGTCTTTTTTTTTACCACCTTAAGAGATCAAGGCCGCTCACTGCGCTGCACTGGAAAAACAGCCTACCAAGCACACAGAGGCGTACCTCCCACAGGCAGCTGCAGTGGGGGAGGCTCTGATCTTCAACGGCAAGAGCAGCGGGGGAAAAACTCAGCTGCACAAGCCAGAGTGGGGGGGGCAAGGGTGGGTGCATGAGCGTCGGCTGTCCTGCTTCAACTTCTCAAGCGCTTTTTGCACCGCTGCATCTCTCCACATCCCACTCCAAAGCATATATTGAGTGCTCGTCCACAATAACTGAGCTGTCGTCTGACAGTCATGAGGACACAATACGTACATTTCAAACACCATTTTAAGTAAGCTCATCGCATGCGGGGATTTGACCCCATAGTCTTTGACCGTGCATCAGAGTTCTTCCACAATACCAAAGCTGATAGGCTCCCACCTCGGTCGCTGATTCGCTTCATAGGTCACCGGGCATACAGTGAGGTCCTTTAAGAAGCCCAAGTCACCCTCTTTTACCTCCTGTTACGAATGTTGAGCCATGCTTTGCGAGGGTCTGGCGGATACAGATCTGGCTCCTTTTCTGAGTCTGCTGGTCCGGGATCTAAAGGATCCTCCTCCTCATCATCATCATCATGATTCCCACCCCCCACCGTCCCAGCCACGGGCGGACGAGTTCATTGTGGGATCTTTTTTGACCGGCAGGATACCAAAGATAAATCAGGGTATTCAGGCAGAGCCGAAGGCTCACAGGCTGGAAGGGTTGAGTCAGGGGGGGCCCCGGGGCGGGGGGGGTGAGGGATCCATGGGTGCCTGCGCCGCATCTCCTATTTTTCCTACATGAGTTTTCAAAGTTTAAAACAGCGTGCGCCACGGCCCCAAAAGACCAGCCGCAACGCTGTCATAACGAGTGGCAGCATCCCACAGCTTAATTCCTATTGCATCCCAAGTCTCGAGGTTGTAAACCGTACCAGATGTCAGAGAAGGGCATTCCTTAGATGCCCAAATCAACAATCGTTTCAAGTCATTCACATCAGTTTTTGCTCCTTGTTTGGCAAGAATTTGGCTCATTAATTCTAAAAACTGTCTTTTGTTCCTGGGACATATTACCGACCATCCTTCCCCGCTGCTCACCTCCCTTCGCTTCGGAGAGATGATCGTCTCTGCGCAGCTTCTGCTTCCTTTCAGCAGTCTCCCGTTCAGGGGGCTATGCCACCGGATCAGCACTTGAGGCTGCTGTCAGGCCCGACCTATTCGGGTGCCATTTGTGGCATATTAACTTCACGGACTCCGAGGGGTGATCGAAGACCTTTATTTAGCGACACAGCAAGCCTTATACATCCTCTGACCCTGAAGCAGTAATTTTCCACTAAAGCAGTAACTTCCCATTATCTTATCAGTTCAGCCTTACTCCCTTTTATCCCAGCACTTGCCTGTTACAGGTATTTGCAGTCTTCAGCAGCGGTTTCTAACTTGCGGTTTTCCCTTCTCTCGTGTCGGCTCCAGCCGCCCCAGTTCTTGCTGCAGTTTACACAATCCTCATGCCGGAACGGAGCAGACCCAGACGCCAATACGGTGTGCAGAAAGCTCCCCACAACCCCTTATTAAATATCTCGGTCAGACCCGAAATCAGTCCTCATCTCATTATCCATAGGATAGAGTTTTTTATCTCCGCTGACTTTATCTTCACCCTCGAACTTCTCGCAGCCTCTTTCAGACATAAAATCACTTGCTGCAGTACCTGAGGGGTTGCCATGGCCACTCTCTGCTCCCGATGCCAGTCGGGGCCATCCCTGGATCACGTCGGGGTCACCACTTGTTGTGTTTCTCACTTCAAGGCTTGCAGACCCCCATGGACCGGACACTCGCTCCTCCCCGGCGAGGACCAAATGAGACACTGACTCTAATGTAGAGGAAGCTCAAATGGCGTTTATTGCGTAGTTACAATGCCTTATATACTAGGGGTTGCTGATAACCCTGCCCTTAGTCTGCCTTCGTGGGAGGGTCCCTATTCTTTCCATACATCGCGAGATCTTCCGAGCGCCCATCCCTGCCTGTTACTTCCTATAGAGGTATAGACAGGGGGATAGGAGAATATGAGGGAAAACTCAGTATCCTGAGACGATTCCTGCTAGCTGTGAGGAAGAGATACCCCACTAAAGATGACCTCACTACCTGGGTTCCCTTGTGGACTGTCTTGAGTAATGGTCTCGAATACCTGAGAGAGCTGGCGATGAGAGAGATTCTCTATAATGACAATGGGGATAGGAATTTGAACCCAGAGCGGGTAATTGCTACCGACGCCTTAATTAAAAAGTTTACTCAGAGTGCACCAAAATACCACTCCCACACATTGTCTACCCTGTTGTGGGGTCGGTCAGGCGAAGGAGATGAATTAACTGTAGGGGAGGTGTGTAACCGAATCCGTCAGTATGATGATATGGTTAGCCACCACAACCAAGACTCCCTCAGTGCAAAGGTGGATAAGTTAGAAGATACTATTAGCCGTTGGGAAAGCCGTGGGCTATTCAATGACGCTAATTCTTCTCCCAGAGCTAATAGGAACAAGCAGAATTGGCCACAACTTGCTAATAGAGCTAATTATTAAAGTTTCTGGCTTGTAAGGGGGGTTACTCAAACCCTTTGCAATTCGATCAGCCTGCTAGTTTCCCAAGAAAGACGAGATCCTTATGCCCGACCTGTCTACCACACTTCAGTTAAGAAGGGGAACCTCCTCGGGTTCTTTACAACTTGGCCAGCCTGCCAGGCTCACTCTGGCAGCGTCACTGAAACCAAAGTCCCTCTTGGTAGCCCACAGGATTGGAGGATATTCGCCTAACCTATTCAGGGACCCTCATGAGCAGAGACACTGAGACAAATCCCTTCAGTATTAAATAATTTATTGTATAGATTCGTGCTCTTTCACGGGCACCCCCTTGCCGTGGGGAAAGAGCTTGCGTGCCCTTGTGAAGTTGAGAGCTATGCTGGTGGTGGCATACGCTTCCGGTAGGGTCTCCCAAGCCAGACAGGTCTCAACTGAAGGGTCAGACAAAGTGTGTCCACGGGCAGGATGGGCTCACTAGCCTTCGGGCAACCATCCTAGGAGAAGGACAACTCTAACTCCAAACCCGGGCAGATGGAGCTCGTTTAGCCCTGTAAGGCCATCCATCTAAGAGAAGGATACTCTAACCAAACCTACGACCTGAGGACTTCGCTGTCACCGTCCAAGCTCGCTAGGCCCTGGCAGATGAACCTCAGGTGTAAAGGGTGGGGCCAGTCTCGCGCACGCTGCGCCTCACCTAAAAAATCCACCGCGCAGGCTTGAAGGGTGTACTCACGTTTAAAGCCCTTCCCAAATCTTCGTCCGCGAAGCCAAGCCATGATGATAGATTCGTGACAAAATGCATATTTGAATGATACCAGTGATAGTGTACTGACTGCAAAGATGGATTTCAAGTGAAAACTAAACATACAAACAAAACCTAAACACACAAGCAAACCTAAACACTGGTGAGTATTAATAGCTAGCCTGGTGTTAGTATTTAAGCGCACATAACACAGAGCTCTTACCCAGTAGGTTTCCCTATTGGGGGGGGGGGGGGAGAAGATAGGCTCAGTCCATTGACCGATCCCAAAGTTTCGATGGTGGTCTTCTGTTCCCCAAATCCCCCTTTAATTCACCACTTTTTATATTGTTGCTATACTTTTAGGTGGAGCTTGAGTGACTCTAGTCATACATTCTTTTTATTCTGATTGGATTAAAAATCTCTCGCTTCACATTTAAAGGTCCAGGTGATAAAATATAGGGCGCATGCCCACTGGGGAGTGGTCGTACCTTGGAGGCGGGTAGCCTTTGGGATGGAGGTGTGTTTTGGTATTATAATGACATTATAATGAGCAAAGTTCACCTAGAGGACATGATTTCACCATCTCTGCTGGCACAGCAGGTGCGATCCATCTTTCTTGATAGCGGTTATGCAGTTAATTGTAGCAACCCGTTGTTACCTCCAAGAACAGGGATGGACTGTATCACCTTCGTGTTACCCCCCTCCCCGTTCAGAGATACGGTACATTTTGCTCGGCTGCAGTAGGCCTTATCCATGGCAACTGCATTCCATTCTTGGGATCAGCAAACTGCGTTCCACTCCAAGGTGCTGCACTTCATGTCAAGATGTGAGCTAAAATCTGGGGAACAATGTTTCCCTCACCTCCCCATTATCTGTTGTTTTCCCACGTAATCCACCCTGTGACTATAGTCACTCAAGCTTCACAATGCCTAAAAGAGTCTGGGGATGTCTATATGGCGTGGAGTATCAAGTGTGTTGTACACATTAGATATAGATAACAAATGGGTTAATTTCTTCATAATTTTCCAAATTTTTACATATAAAACTGCTAATAAGGCAAAACATATCAAGGTCAATATCAGAAGAACAACAACAGGGTGAAGTAGTCTATTGAGGATGCCCAAAGCAGTGGGTGAGCATCCGAAGAGAGTGTCCCACTGCCAACATTCTGCATCACTCTTCACTTGTTCCAGGATCTGGTGTATTTCTGCTACATCATGATGAACAGTTATCAAAGTTTTTTGTCCATTGTCTTTGGCCTTTTGCAACAGTTGTCTCAAATCCTGGTATTGCTGTAACTTCTTTGTCAACATAAGGTTCATGCCAATATGCACAGGTAACAGTTCTTGAATCAGTGTGTAATTAGATTGCAACAATTGGCAAGAGGTGACAGGAGCTAAATAAGAAAAATCACATCCAATGATTTTGATAAAATTACAAACACAAAAATTTGAAAAATTCTTAATGTCTACACTAATATTGTCAACAAGTACAAAATCACAACTGGTTCTCAAGCACACGCAACCTTTGCCAACATATACAAGCAGTGTTTCGGGGGTTTTGTCAGGATGAATTTCAAAATGACAAAGATTTTGTTCAATATCAAGACAAATGTCTTGACTCCTTATGGTATTACTTTCACAAACAAATGCTTGTTGTCCTCGTGTGGTACAAGCATCCACATCCACAGTTTGCCATTTATCGTTATTCTTTTGGGCCCATACTCTATGCTTTAAAGGATAGAGTATAGTTCCGTTGTGATTCAGTCCTAACGCAATGATTGGATATATCGTATATACTGAAGCACTGTATATGGTTAACACAAAAGTTGTAGCAGTGTTGGTGATGGAGTCATAAGTAAAATTCACTAGGTACCACCAGGATTGGAACTTCTTTTCAAAATCAGTTGCATTGTCCCCAATCCCTTTTCTAATTTCAGTGGGTAGGGTGCCTTCCTCATCTTCCCTTATGATCATGGCTGTCACTGATTGTATCCATAGCTGAGCTTGGATGCAACTGAGAGCCAGAGAAATATTATTTTGGACCACATCAAATGCATCTACAATCAATTCGTGGTCCTGTTCATTCATCATTTCCCATTCTGGTAATATGCTTGATAAAAGCCATTGGTTAGTTCCCAAGGCCAGCAGGGAAGATCATAAAGGATGTGTCAGTTTGTTTAAGTCACCAGTTGTGGTGGCTAGTTTGTTCATCAATACCTCAGAGTCAATGCTATTTAGAATTCCCAATCCTGTTCCTAGGATACCAGTTAGGTCTCTTTTTGTTCGCTTTTTGGAAAGGGTCCATTTTTGCAACCAGGTTGTCCATCCTTCATAAGAAGTTCTTAGAAATGGTGAGCAAGCTGGCTGAATTTCTGAAACATTGTTTTGCGTCAGTAATTCAATTCATTTGAGAGACCATGATGGATTAAACAGCATTTGTTGTTGACCCATATTCCTGACTACATATGGCCCAATTCCAAAAATCTGTGGGGTCAGGGTTTTTTTAGATGTTGTCAAAGTTGAGTGATGGGCAGTAGATGGATAAAAAGTAGTAGGTAATATTGTGCTAGGCTTGGACACTGCATTTATTTTAAATCTAAATGTTAGACCCATCAGAGCGGGTTACTTTTGTTGCCAGTGACATGTCACATAGACAGGCTTTGTCAATGTGAAGTTGTACCAACAACCTTCTCCTTTTTCCTTGATGCAGCTTTTGAAGATTTCAACATTTATTGTACTTAGATCTAATATGTTGCTCTTGATATGTTGTTGGTGACAACACATTATAGTGGAGTCATGGCTGGCACAACCCCAGTCCTTGGTGGGACAAAGTTTAGTTGTGATGTTTGGACTAATTTTGGCCATTGAATCAAGGTCTAATAGACTGCCAGAGATCGTAAGTTGGGAAGCTTTCTCATGGGCAGACCCATTAATTTTTCTACATCCTATTTGGATTTTTCCTCCAATTGTTCCTGTCAAGAAGGGAAACCATTCTTTTTTGTCCCACCCCCATTCATGTTTTGAATACAATAAAGAGAATGCCTGCCTTTTAATGCTACATTGGTGTTAAAAGGTTTATTCCCGATTATTTCGGTGACAACCTGAGAGCAAGTTATTTTTCTTCTAGGCAGTGACATGAGGTGATAAGCCATGTTTGCTCCATACTCAAAGACAAACCACCGAGAACTGGCAGGTGCTTATATTAGTCCTGGACTGAGAAAATTGAATGGGCAAGGCAATTCTGTCTTCCAGGAACAAACACCTAATACCAACAGCACAGTCCTGGGGAGCAGTTCCACTTCAAAAACTAATTCCTCAGTGTCTAATCGCACATAAAAAAATCAAATTCCTTGAACAATTCCTCTCTCACAATAATATGTAATATGACAATCTCATAAAACTGAATACAAATGAGGCATACAACATTTTTATTTTCTTTCCAATATGTTTGTCCAAACCTTTTGAGCCAACGATGTTTGCACCTGAATGACTTTCAATCTAATGTGACTTGAGATCTCTGCACAAAGGCCTTACAGAACTTCTAACAGCAGATTTTAGAAAAGTTGCACCAATACTTGTTGGTTAAAAAAAGGTAGCAAACTTCTTTTTCGGAATTTTTGTTTTACTCAACTTCTTTCTTTAATTGCCTTCTCTCATCCAGTGAGTTCCTTTGCATCCATATATCATATCAGTATGAACCCTGTATTTGTAATGGTATAAACATACAAAGAAAATTCATATACATAGCTCAAATTGTTTTGTTAATTTGCTATTCATTTTTATTTTTTATGTGGGTGGACTATAAGTTCTGTTGAAACCAAGCAACATAAAATTAAAAAAAAAAAGGGCTTTCTTCCCCTTCTCAATATTCTCATAGTGTTCTATGTATATGAACCACCCTTGGCAAAAAAAATAATTATCAGTTTTCCATGCCTGCAACAAAATACTGATTGGCTTAACAACAACAACAAAATATATATAATTAATTATAAGCATCCCTATGTCCCCAAACCAGAAAATCATAATGTATCAATTTGGTGCATTAATATATCTGATTGATAGAGCATTTTGAGTTCCCACAACACTACATCTGCTGGTAAACCTCCACTAGAACTGACTGTGATGCAACATATTTGAACTCCCTAGAGGCAGCTGAGGCTCATTAAGATGCCATTAATGTCCATTTTACATGTCTGAGCTCTTCCTCTGAGTTGGGCTTCCTTTGTAAAATGTGACTATGGGGATATTTCCATCCAGATGTCACAGTGCATATCTGTATTTATTTATGATATTTAATAATATCTTTCAGCTTGGCAGAATACTGTTAGAATGCAGCGCATTGTTTTCAGACAAAAGTGGTAGCTGCCATATGAATATGCAATGCTTTAATGCATCAAAATTAAAAGAAAAAAAGGGGAAAAAATGCCACTCATAGATGAAGAGGATGAAAGAAACCAGTAACAGCATTGTTAAGTTTTTAAAATAAGATTTTAATGAGAAAAAATAGGCCTTGATCCAACATAAATTGGACTATTTACATGCTTAAATTGAGCATGTGTTTAATTGATCACAAGCACTTCGCTACCTGGGGATTTAGTGAAGATCCGTTATAAGAAATGTTTTGGAAACCATGAGGATGCAGTAGGCTAGTACTCTGAACCAAGATAGGTCACTACTTAGTCTATTTCTGTTTCTTCTGCAGTTCCGCAGGCTTGCCTGATCTGCTTTTCCATGTATACTTACACCCTCTCACTCACATGTGTTGGGTGAAGCATGACCACTTCTTCTGAACCTGTGGGCCTTGCCTTTTTGCTCTCCTGTGGGCAGTCAGGCTGAGAAATAAAATGCTGGAGGCAACATTACAATTTGGTTTTCCTGCCAGTGGAAGTGTTAGTGGCAGTGACTTCCAACAGCCTTATATAATTTATTAGAGGATCTCCAAGGCACCACAGATAAGGCACCACTCAGCTAAAAGATCAAAATCAGTCATGTTTCTCTTCATTCCCTTTCTATAATATTGGTTTCAGATTTAGAAGCTGATGAGGCTACTGTTGAAGCAGACTGAAGTAATGAAACTGTTTTTCTTTCACTTGAGACTTAAGGATTCAGGTTTTCTGCATTTCTCAGTACTTGTGGGAACCAGAAGCTTTATCTTTAACACTATGCAGCAACATAAGTGATTCCTGTACCATCACTAGCTTACAAAGGTCTTTAACTGAAGCATAAGGTACTACAAGGCTTATGGCACAATCCTGAAATTTGTCAATACTGTGATATCCTGCTGAAGACAAGGGGAGCCTTGTCATAGATTTGTCTGAATTCACAGCAACAAAAAGGATTCAGTAGTGCAAGTAAGATATGAGCAAGTTATTCTTTCATGACCCAAAGTCAATTGCCTAGGTTTGCCATCAATTCTCCTGGCAGTCTTGGAAAAACAGTATGTCTCCCCTTGCTGATTTGTAAACTGCAGGTATCTTTGCATACCTAGGTTTGAAAAAGACTTTGAGAACCATGTTAGAAAAACTGGAGAGCAATTCTTGAGCTCTAGACCTGAAGGAGAATCTATTTTTGCCAGATGTGGATGCATGACTCGCAGAGGAATAGTTCTGATATTATCTCATAGGAGGCACTACACACGGGCTGATCTCATAACAGCTTCAGGCAAGTCTTGGTGCTTCAGATTTTGCTGTGCATTTTGATTCCCTGTGCCATTCTGATGCAAGCAGATGCACACAGCAAGAAAAAAGTCTTCTCCTTCCTCTTAATGATGCCAAATGTGAATAGTGCAATAAAGTACATATGTAGCCATATTAGTTTCTTTCCAACATGAGGTGCACAGAAATTGAGAAGTGCCCATCACACAGTATGAATATGCAAGCAGTCATTACAAGAACCATCCTCCCAAATGTGGCAGCAAAGGTTTGGAGGTCTGATGAAGATGATTTCATGCCCTCTGCCACCTGTCGGAGAACGATAATGACGGACTGCACGCACTTTATGAAAGTGATAACGCAGACCTTTATTTAGTGCCACAGCAAGCCTTATATACCCTCTGTCTCTCAAGCAGTGATTTTCCACTAAAGCAGTACCTTCCCATTATCTTATCAGTTCAGCCTCTACTCCCTGTTTTCCCAGCACTTGTCTGCTACAAGTATTTACAGTCCTTAGCAACTATTTTTAACTGGCGGTTTTCTTTCTCCCATGTCTTCTGCAGCTGCTCACTGATCCCACGGCTTCTTGCTTACCAAAGCGATTATGTCTTGATTTTCTGTCGATGATCGATCGCCAGCTGTTCCCACATCTCCCCCTTCTTTGTTTAGAACCAACACTGCTTTGAGTGATCTGTCCACTAGTTTCTGCACACGTTGCATAAGACACGGTATACGAATAAGAATACATAAAATATCCCAACATATGCTAAGGCTGTTTTAATTATTGACTTAATCCACCCTGTCAATCCCTAATTATTTAATAGATGTTCAAGCCAACTTCACCCAGCTCTTCTGCCGAGTCACTCTGCCTTGTCTTCAGCCACCGTTCATCATGTCCGTACTTGTCCGTTCATGTCCATCCTTGTTTACAAATCTGACAGCAACAAGTCCTGCTGCTCCTTAAAGTCTCCCACAATTCCCCCTTTTTGTTTTTGTGATAGCAATAAAAAATCTATGGCTGCTCTATTTTGAAGCGTGGCATGTCTAATAGAATCGGTGTCTAATAATAATCCACTCAAAGCTCGTGAAGTAGCGTTACTCTGCTTTGCTAACCAACATCCTAATTTATTTAATGTCGCCAGGGCTTTAGCAGTAGCCACCCCGGGCATAAAAAGAAGTAGCGATTACTTTGCTACGACTCCAAAACTTAATTCAGTCATCACATCGGTTGCTACATGTATGTAAGCTTCGTGATGACCGTCATGACCTTCGGAGATTTAAAATCATAGATGTGTTTGGCGTTAATAAAGTTAGTCGACCTAAAGTACAGGGACCACCCACAGCATTGAAGGGGATGATAATTGAATAATCATCCAATGGGTGGCCTACTAAACAGGTGTAGAAGGGATTTTCTGGCGATGCTGTTGCAAGACAAAGGGAGTCTTGACCCGTCATGTTTGCTAAATGTTATCCAGACGTCGGTCTTTGGTTGTGGTGGGATCCAGGCAGCACTGCTCACAGCTATTTGGATCCATCCGATGATGACATGTATGGTTCCATACATGGTGCTGGTGTCCACCGTGGTCTGCTACCTGTGGAAACACAAGCATCGCCTCTTCCCCAAGTTACTAAAGGAAATGGACCATCCCATTGTCTTGTTTCCCAATTTTTCACTTTCACTAAAGCTTTTCTCTCCACTTGTTTGTGGCTTCCCTCCATGGACATAAAATGTTTAACAAATGGAGGTCCTGATTCATGCCAGCGATTTAAAAAATTGAGTACATATAAGGCTTTAGCCAGTCTTTCATGAGGGTTCATACTGTCAATTCCTGCTCCCCCTTTTTGGTTTTTTTTTTGGGTTTTTTTTGTTTTGTTTTTTTTTAAGCATATATTTTTCAGAGTGCTAGTTCAACGATTGCTTGACCTGTGGGGGAGTAGGGAATACCTGTAACATGTCAAATCTCCCAATGTTGCAAAAATGTGTTAGTGTTGTGCACTATACCCAGGTCCATTGTCTGTTTTGAGTTTTCTTGGTACTCTTAAAGTTGCAAGGACATATAGCAAGTGATGTTCAAACCCACAGCATCCCCAGCATAGATTGCTTTTGGGATGAGGCGTCGGTAGGTACCGGTCCACTACCTCGCCCCTGTGCTCAAACAGCACTACCTTGATAGCAGAGGTTAAAGCTGCCCCTCACATAACGTATGGCCAGTACGTATGTGTGGACCGTCCCAAACTCCACCTGTCAATCACATAATCTATAACTTCACGCATGCCCAATTTCACTGCTGGGGTCGCTGTTCGGTGGTCGTTTGACTTCATCTTTATCACAAACAGGGTAAACAACAGGCAATACACAGGAAAATACCACAGAGAGAGGATGCAATTAATAATAAATTGCGTGACTGTGGCCAGTCCCAAGTTCATCTGGCAAACGGATTCCATCCGGTATTGACAGTCAGTTGTTTTGTTAAGTCCTGTAACGACTGGATTTGTTGATGACTCGATATTGAATGATTGATCTTCTCTTGTCCCACAAGGATTTCATCCATTTAATGTTATATCGCAATATGAAGTAGCTGTTTGTGCACTGGGCTCAAAGCCCTCACCACATACCACTGACAGATAGTGAGACTGTTTTTCATGCCTTGAGGGAGGACAGTTCAATGATACCTTTTACATGGCTCAGCCATGTTGATTGACGGGACCGAGAATGCAAATCGAGGTGCATCTTGTTCAGATAATGGAATAGTAAAAAGACAATCTTTCAAATCAATAACTGTCAAATGCCAATTTTTTGGAATCATAGATGGGGAGGGCAGCCCTGGCTGCAAGGCCCCCATGTCTTTGAGGACGGCATTCATTCGCCGTAAATCATGCAACAAACACCACTTTCCACTCTTTTTCTTTATAACGAAGACAGGAGAATTTCATGGACTCGTAGTAGGAATTATGTGTTCAGCATGTCGCTGTTTTTTCCCGTTTTCCAGGAGAGAGATAACGTGCTTCCCTGCATTTCGGACACAACTCGCTGATACTGTCTGCTCTGCAGACCGAGGTCACCACTAAATCCTGTGGGCCACGGTGGGGTGCAGCAAGTCAGAACCACTGGCCCAAAACACCATCCCACAGTTACTGCCATCCTGCAAGCGGGAAGAAAACATCGCTTTGTTTTTCATTTTTAGAGATCAAGGCCACTTGGTGCGCTGCACTGGAAAAACGGCGTACCAAGCACACAGAAGCTCACTGCCCACCGGCCAAGGAGGGGGGCAGCTGCAGCGGGGGAGGCTCTGATCTTCAACGCCAAGAGCAGGGCGGAGGGGCGGGCAGTCGAGATCCCCCGGCGGGCTCAGGGCAGAGGCAGTGCCCGGATCAGGCTGGGTGCCTGACAGGTTGTGTGGTGTGCGGAAGCCGGAGGGGGGGCGAGGGATCCGTGGGCGCCCGCGCCGCTTTTCCTATTTCTGCCGTTTTGCTTCGAGTCACTTGTCAATGACCGCTCCGCAAAAGGCGTCGCCGTCAATTTACACCCCATCTGTCCCAGCACATCTCTTCCCAGGAGATTGATAGGAATCCTTGCAACGTACGGTTTGCCCGAGCACACAGGCCCGTCAGGCCCGCGACATTGTAGAATGCAAGCTGCCGCAGTTTTCCTTTCTGCTCTCACGCTCTTAACTACTTCAGCCATTAGTTTCCAGGTAATTGCCAGCCCTTCTGCGTTTTTATCTCCGCGCGAGACTGCCTCCCACAACAGTTTGCCCGCTTCGTCCCACACGGCAGGGTCGAATGCCTTTGATGTTTCTGCTGGCAAGCCTTGCGTCCGGAGTCACTGTAACAAGCGCCAGACGGCATGTTCTTCGTATTTAATCCCTCTCTTAGAGAGGATATGCAGCAGGAGTTTGGCTATCGCCGCTTCTTCTGGAGTCGATGAAGCCTGCCCCATACCGCGCCTCAGGTGCTCACCTTTTTTAAGGTCCCTGCGGATATCCCCAGCGCCACTTTGTGTCGGTCGCTGATCCCCAGCGCCACTTTGTGTCGGTCGCTGATCCCCAGCACCGCTTCGTGTCGGTTGCTGATCCCCTGCGCCGCTTCGTGTCGGTCGCAGTCTCTCCCTGCGCCGCTTCATGTTGGTCACAGTTTCCCCGCAGCTTCTCCCTGCGCCACTTCGTGTCGGTCGCAGTCTCTCCCTGCACCGCTTCGTGTCGGTTGCAGTCTTCCCCTGAGGATCGTTCTTCCTCGGCGTTGGAAAAATCACGTCGCGGTCACCATTTGTCGGAGAACGATAATGACGGACTGCACGCACTTTATGAAAGTGATAACGCAGACCTTTATTTAGTGCCACAGCAAGCCTTATATACCCTCTGTCTCTCAAGCAGTGATTTTCCACTAAAGCAGTACCTTCCCATTATCTTATCAGTTCAGCCTCTACTCCCTGTTTTTCCCAGCTCTTGCCTGCTATTTTTTAACTGGCGGTTTTCTTTCTCCCGTGTCTTCTGCAGCTGCTCACTGATCCCACGGCTTCTTGCTTACCAAAGTGATTATGTCTTGATTTTCTGTCGATGATCGATCGCCAGCTGTTCCCACAGCCACCTGCTTCTGAAGGATAATGGCTGGCTAGTGTGTACAAGGCTTGTTCTAAATGTTATCATGCTGTCTTCTTCCTTAAATTATGTGGCTAAAATGAGCCTGGTTCTTTTTTATTTCAATTGGCACCAGATGCAGGGACTTGGATTTGGGTTTTGTGTTTTGCAAACACAGGCTTGGCAAAGAGAAAGGAGGAATGATAGGCAAAGCTCAGATAACAGAAGAAACACTTCTGATAAGCCTTCACTTAAATTTCATCTTAAAATAAAAAGAAAAAGCAAGATTTGACATCACACCTGACGAGCATTAAAGGAACAAGGAATCATGTTGTTTCAGGTCTTTTGCTATTTCGATTGCTACTAATAATATTGATCATCATTATAAAAATTCAGGCCTAAAATACACTCCCTGTGTCAACCTAGCACACTGGACAAGATTACAAATAGTGCTATCAGAGATTATTGTAATATTAACTGTACCAACAAACAACTTAAAGTTTTTTAACTCAACCCTTTAATTCTCTTTTACATTACACTAGGACAAAAAGGTTGTTTCATTTCACATGATCCTTTTTTTTTTTTTAACCAATTATCACGGTAAAGCATGATGGATTTGGTAACGTCTGGCTTGCCAAGGAAATCTGAAAGGACAGTTTGATCCTCAACAAGGTAAGTATTGTTCACCTTCCTTTAACAAACATCCCATGCACATCTCTCCCCCAAATTTCACAATTTTAAATCAACATTAGCCTCATCATGTTGAAGCAACTGTTATAGAAAAGGAACAAAGAGGAACATCTTCTAGCTGAGTCGTGTCCCATCTGTGACAAAGGCAATATTTTGCTTGCTAGACCTTCTGATGGTGCCCATGGTCTCTGGAAGCCTGAAATAGGACAATACTGTGGCAGGCTGATCCTTTCCTTCCCTTCCCTCTTCCTCTTCTTGGGAATCCCCCCCCCCCCCCCCCCCCCCGAAATATCTAGAAGATGAACTTGGATTAGATAACTCATTTTTTCACACAAGTAAGGTGAGAAAAAATGCACTATAAAAGGCTTTAACATGCCACAATGCTAGAGGATTATGTGCAGAATGGAACTTTGCTTATTTTTTCTTTAGAGAAAAAAAAAACATTGTTATGTATGCAGAGGACATGTCCTATTCATAATACAAATGGAAGATTGTCTACGCTAAAATACACACACAGAGCCACATTTCTTCTCCTCTCATTCTCTGTCAGGGTGCATTGAGAGTGGGGCTGCCCCATGAGGGGGAGCAAACCAAGGGTGACCCAGCACGGGCAGAGCCCTCACCTAAAGGGCAGTCTTGTGGGGTCCTGACATGGCAAGTAGAGATGAGGACTGGTAACACCGTGAAGATATGAATTGGATCCAGGACCTATCCACACGTTCTGTCAGGATGAAAAAGAGATGGAGCTGGAGACAAGTCTGGAGAGAAGCCATGGCATATGTCTGAGGAGTCTATTCAGGAGATGAGCAACCCACAGTGCAGGTCTGAGGTCTATTCAGAATGCAATGCTGGAGACCAACATCCTATGGTGTCATTGGGGCAGGGACTGGTGTCCAGGACTGAGCTGAAATGGGACTCCTGCACTGTGACAGTAGGTGGGTAGGGGTCTTGAGTGAGGTTGGTCAGGGTCGTTCGGGACCATTGGTGCATTCAGGGTCCTGACACTCCCCCTGTAGGACTAATCTTATATTTGTGCAGCAGGGAATCAAGCTGTTTCCCAAAGGTCACTTGAGCTGCAACCAGGTGTCAGTGACAGTGCTACCGCATGTTCTCTGCAGTCTGACTGGGACAACCCATGGGAGTGGCCATGGCTCCTTTCTCATTTCCAGATCTAAGTTTCCTTCTCTTGGAAACAAGGATATAGGGTATGTGCTCGGCCTCTCAGCACCTCTGTTGCCTTAGGGACTTCATGGTCAGGCTGAGGTGAAGACTTCATGTGTTAGAGTGCCCAGCCCATAGACTGACTACACCATACATGGATTAATTTCTTTTTCTACCTCAAACACTCATTTTTGTTCTCTTTCTTCTCCTTAAAGAATAATGAACAAGACTGAGTCAGAGTACCAGATATAAGTTAAACTCCCCTTAAAATCAGTGTAGGGCATTGTAGGGCATCACAGAATATCTTGTACTACATATTAATGTGAGAAGTGGAAAGTATCATGAGAGGAGGAAAAGAAAAAGTAAGAATGTTTTGCCCTTTTTTTTTTCTAAAGAAACTTAAAAAGGCACGTAAAGCATTGCAGAAAATAACTGTATAATTCTGTTACATGCACTATATACAGAGCCTAACCATTAACATAGCAGAGTTCATGGACTAATAAAGAGGAAATTATATTTCATCACTATGCTCACAGAGTTCCTTCTCATGTTTATAATCAGTGGGTAGCTATTGAATGCACAAAACTTTTTCCCCCCTGCCTAGGAATCTGCCATAGTGAGGCATATTGCTATGGGATATGCAAGTGAATTTAAAGTAAGAAGCATTTCTCTTAAATGCTTGCAATTTTCTGGTTCCTCGTCCCCTAGCAAATGTCTCATTGTGTTAAACTAATATTTACACATTCTTCTATACAGCTGGTTTTGTATTATTTTTATTATTTTTGCTTTCCAAAGTTAAATTTTTCCAGAATGGCTTTAACTGTAGAAATAGATTATCCAGATGTATACAAATGAGCTTCTCTGTAAGTTCAGTCACTTGTAAATAAGGGAGATGTGGCATTTTCCCTTCAGCTGCTACTAAAGACTTACAAATCTCATAAGCACAAGATAGATCCCTGGTCTAAACATCACATAAAAGTCCCATCTTTTCAGGGGAATAGACGTTCATTTGCTCACTCACCCAAACTAAAAATTGTAAAGGAAATCTCCAGTCTTCCTCTGGAATAGGAGGTAGCAAGGATATTTAATTTGTATACTGTGAGCTAAATCATTCATACATATATTTGTATATTTACATACACGTACATATATTTCTCCTGTTGCTACTTCTACAATAGAATGGCTACCTAGATATAATTAGAGGTCACAGGCTTAAATACCAGCTGAGGAACTGCAAAGAGAAACTAATCATAAAAAAAAAAACAAGACAAAACAAACCCCCAAACCAAAACCCAACCATGAAGCACAATTAATTTTATCTCTGAGGAGGAAAAACACAATTCTGTGGAAGGGCATTTGAAGCGTCCCATGGGCATGCCCACACTACACACATCATATAAAGCAAAGGAGCAGTAGGTGAAGGTAAACGATTTGTTTTAAAGCATAGCACAGCTCAGTTCAGCTGCAGCCTGAAATTTGCTTAATGATTGTGGCAGTTTGAGAAAAAAACCCTGCTTGAAAGGTTTGTTTTAAACTGACCAATTGGACTATTCCCTTCCATGTTACGTTTTAGCACCTCATTGGCTGTAAAAGTTTCTCGCGAGCGTCTGTCCCTTTAAGAGGTGCATACTGCAGGCTTGCTGGTGGTTGCTCTTTTGCGACTCTCTGCGCTTTTTGCTCTCCGGGACCTCCGGGACACTTCTGGCTTTGCACTCCAAGGGGCGCCGCAGACTTTCAGTTTCTCTCTGGGAAGACTTGCGGTTTGGCTCCGGGGACCTTACAGGCTGTCTCTCCTCGGCTCGGACCCTGCCCGCCTGCCTCCCTGTGGCTGCCGCTCCCCCGTGCTGCCGGAGTGGAGCGGAGCTGTGTGCCGGGGAACCCCTGCGCTCCGCCTGGGACTGGAGATGCCGCGCCTCGGGGTTGCCTCCTCCCTGCCCCCCCCCCGCGCCGCCTGGGACAGACTCCTCTCGCCACTGGAGACCCGCGCCTCGGGGTTGCCTTCTCTCTGCTGCCAGCACTGCTGCTTTTGCTACTTTTCTTTAACCCGCATGCCCAGACCGGTAGGAACAGCGTAGCTCACGGTTTGCACACGAAATCCCAGCATTCATAAGAGCCGCGGCTACTTTGTTTACTCCACGAGCGCGCACACGTGGCGACGCCATTTTGGACTCTGCGCGGTACCGTCCCCCTTTCTCTCTCTCTCGCGTTTAACTCTCGCTTCTTCATCCCGTATAAACCCTCAGATTTTGCATTGGTTTTTCCCTGTATATTATATATTTTGTTCTGGTGTTATTAAACTTTGTTTCAGTTTTCCAAACGTTCAGAGGTCTCACAAAATCTTTTCTTCCTTTTCCTATCTCTGCTTTTTAACCCTTTCTCTCCCGGTGCAGGGGAGAGGGGTTTTAGAGATAGGAGAGGACACGTCCCCACGATTGGCTTGCCTCAGCCAACCGGTGACATTGATTTATGTGTCTCATTCTCATCCCTTATTAATGTTAATTTCCATATTCAGAAACTCCTACCTTCTTCCCCTCCTCCCTCTCCCCTTCCCTCTCACTAAGATTATTGGGACAATCCACAGATCTCTCACTTTTTCTATGTTCAAGTCTCTTCTCTAAAGGCCCACACTTGCCTAGTGGATATGTACTTTAATTAAAAGCAATATATCTTTCTTTTTTTCTTTCCATCTAATCTCTATCTATAGGCTTGTCCTTGGAGTTTTCATTCTTCAAGGCAAGGTGAATGGAATTCGCTTGTTTGCCTGGGATATACCTAGTAAATTTAAGACACTAAATATAACAAAAATAGGGATTTTAATTTTTGAAAATTTTTTTTTTTTAGTGTAAGCCTTGAAATGTGACACTCACCAGGAGGAGGAACAAAGGGGTAAGAATTCTTTAAAAAGCTCTCTCTGCTTCCATCTTAGCATTACTATTTTCTTATGTCAAATTGACATTCTGGGGGCACAGTTCTTTCTTGCTATGGTTTTATAATGCCTAGCATGGGGACAATGCATATAAATCTTACTGCAAGAAGCTAAAAGTTATATTAAAGTGTTACTGCAATATCTATATAAACTGGAGGATGAAGGAACAATAGTGCTGAAGTGCACACTTTGAACGTACAGTGACCGCTTGTCAGGATGAGGCTAGGGCATGTGTCATCCCCCCAAGTACCTTAGTTTCCATGGAGTAAAACCCCAACACAGGGCAGGAATAGACTAACTATACAAACTCTGCAATATGTCCCTCAGTGTGGACACTCAGGGAGAGAATGGTGTGGAGCACAGCAGAATGCCCTTACTCAGCAATCTAGGCAGAACTAGTGCCACTGTCTGAAGTCTTTCAAATTAGAGTAGCTCAGTCATGTTTTGCTTAAAAGGCCAATGATTTATGTTTTCTGGTGTAACCTCTTATTTGTATGTCTTGCCCAGACCTTTATACTTACCCCTTAAAGAGAACCCTTGCATTTGTGGACTTTCCTAGAAATCTCATCTGAATTTCATTCATGAATTTCAACAGGCAAGCTTCCCTGCAGATCAGTTCAGGAGTGAGTTTCCTCATGGTATTTTGGATGCTTTCTACTTCAGGTTATGGTAGAAATTACCATGAGAACAATTTCTTTCACAACATTTTCACATGAAAATGAAACTTAAAAATGAATTAAGCTTTTTCTAAATTGGAGAAAAGGATGTTTGGATCAAATTCAGTTTGAAGTTTGAAGGGAGAGGGTAAGGAGGATTTCTTCTATCCAGAGAAATTGATTTGGTCATCCTCTGTCATGGGTTAGGGCTGGGTCAGCCACTAGACAAATAATAGATGCTCTCGATTACCACCCCTCCCTTGGCAAAGGGAAAAGAGAAAGGGAATAAAGGAGAGAGACTTATGGATTGGAAAAGAAAACTAAAACTGCTTTAATGAAAATAATAACAATAAAATTATGTATTTAAAAATACATGCAAACCCATTACTGAATCCAACCCCCCTGATGGCAATCATGTCACTGTCACCACTGATGCTGCAGGGCAGACACTGGGAAAGGCCCAGATTTGGCTCAGCAGCAGATGGGAAGAGGATGTAGGAGCCGGATTTCAGAACTGGATTCAGGAATGCATGGAATGGGAATGAAGCAAATCCAAAAATGACTCTGCCTTTGCCCAAAGCAGGAAATACCCACACAGTTTTTTTCAACTATATGTAAAGGGTCTGACTGAGCAGCAACAGCTCGATTGATGGATCCTCTGGTATTCACTAACCAGGTGGCTTGTGTTAAATGCTTGTCCCAGTTTTTAAAAGTTCCACCCCCCACTGCTTTCAGAGCAGTTTTTAACAGATCATTGTATCGTTCAATTTCTCCAGAGGCTGGTGCATGGTAGGGGATATGATACACCCACTCGATACCATGTTCTTTGGCCCAATTGTCTATAAGATTGTTTTGGAAATGAGTCCCATTGCCAGACTCAATTCCTTCTGGAGTACCATGTCTCCAGAGGATTTGCTCCTCAAGGCCCAGGATAGTGTTCCAGGCAGTGGCATTAGGCACGGGGTATGTTTCCAGCCATCCGGTGGTTGCTTCCACCATTGTCAGCAAGGTAGCGCTTTACCCTGGCAGGTTTGAGGAAGTGTGATATAATCAATCTGCCAGGCCTCCCCATATTGATATTTTGCCATCGTCCCCCATAACACAAAGGTTTTAACCATTTCACTTGCTTGATTGCAGCACATGTTTCACAGTCATGGATAACCTGTGCAATAGCGTCCATAGTTCAATCCACCCCTCGGTCACGAGCCCATCTGTATGTTGCATCTCTTCCCTGGTGTCCTCAAGTGTCATGGGCCCACCCAGTGAGAAAGAATTCACCTTTGTGTTCCCAGTCGAGATCTGTTTGGAACACTCAAGCAGCTTGATGCACTTGCAGGTTGTTTTGATGTTCCTCAGTGGCTCGACTGTTAGGTACGTGGGCATCTACATGACGTACTTTCACAACTAGGTTCTCGAGCCGGGCAGCAATGTCTTGCCACACTGTGGCAGCCCAGATGGGTTTACCTCTGCGTTGCCAGTTATTCTGTTTCCATTGTTTTAACCACCCCCACAGGGCATTTGCTGCCATCCAGGAGTCAGTACAGAGACAGAGCACTGGCCACTTTTCTCCCTCAGCAATATCTAAAGCCAAGTGAATGGCATTTACCTCTGCAAACTGACTTGATTCACCTCCCTCAGCTGCTTCTGTGACTCATTGTGCAATATCCATCAGTAAACAGAGCACATTGCTTATCATGATTGGGTAATTGATTATATATGGTGGGGCTTCTTCAGGCTGTGTCACTACCTCTTCTGGTGGCATTCCAAAGTCTTTACCTTCTGGCCAATCCATGATCACTTCTAAGATTCCAGGACGATTAGGATTTCCTATTTGAGCTCTCTCTGGGTGAGTAATACTCCATGTAGCATCACTGGCATGATGAGGGGAAGGAAATTTACCCTTGAACATCCAGCCAAATACTGGTAATCGTGGCGCCAGGAGGAGCTGTGCTTCAGTACCGATCACTTCTGAAGCAGCTCTGACTCCTTCATATGCTGCTAATATTTCCTTTTCAGTTGGAGTATAGTTGGCCTTGGAGCCTTTATATCCTCGACTCCCAAATCCTAGGGGTCGACCTCGAGTCTCCCCTGGTGCTTTCTGCCAGAGGCTCCAGGTGGGACCATTGTCCCCGGCTGTGGTATAGAGCACATCTTTAATGTCCTGTCCTGTTCAGACTGGCCCAAGAGCTACTGCATGTACGATCTCTCGTTTGATTTGTTCAAAGGCTTGTTTCTGTTCGGGACCCCAATTAAAATTATTTTTCTTCCGGGTCACTTCATAGAGAGGTTTGACAATCTGACTGTAACCAGGAATATGCATTCTCCAGAAGCCCACAACACCTAAGAAGGCTTGTGTTTCCTTTTTGTTAGTTGGTGGGGACATGGCTGGTCTTTTGTTAACCACGTCCATTGGGATCTGGTGACACCCATCTTGCCATTTAATTCCCAAAAATTGGATCTCTCGTGCAGGTCCCTTGACCTTGCTTCTTTTTATGGCAAAACTGTCATCTAAAAGAATTTCAATTCTTTTCTCCCCTTTCTCAAAACCTTCTTCTGCTGTATTACCCCATGCAATGATGTCATCGATGTATTGCAGGTGTTCTGGAGCTCCACCTTTCTCCAATGTGGACTGGATCAGTCCACGGCAAATTGTAGGACTGTGTTTCCACCCCTGGGGCAGTCGATTCCAGGTGTACTGGACACCTCTCCAGGTGAAAGCAAACTGTGACCTGCACTCTGCTGCTATGGGAATAGAGAAAAAAGCATTAGCAAGATCAATTGTAGCGTACCACTGAGCTGCCTTTGAGTCCAGTTCATACTGGAGTTCTAATCTGTCCGTCACAGCAGCACTTATGGCTGGTGTCACTTCATTCAGGCCACAGTAGTCTACTGTCAATCACTATTCCCCATTAGTTTTTCGCACTGGCCATATAGGACTGTTAAAAGGTGAACGGGCCTCGCTAAGCACTCTTGGGCCCTCTAGTTGACAGATCAACTTCCAGATGGGATCCACGGAACCTCAGTTGGTACGATATTGTCATCAATACACTGTTTCAGTAGCAATTGGCACCTTTTGATCTTCAATCCTCATCCACCTGACAGCAGCAGACTCCTCTGTAAGTTTAGGCAAGATAGTCAGCTGTTCAATGTCCTCAGTCTCTACAGCTGCTATTCCAAAGACCTACTGTCTAATTTGTGCAGAGTATTGGAGCTATCACATTGTGGGTCATTATTTCTCCACCCCAATGAGGGGTATCCCCAGAAAGTACACGTCTCGTATTAAACTTCTCACAATCTCAATAAACCAAGTTTCAGGCAGGTCTCCAGGTCCAGTTTCACAAGTGATGACTTTAGTGCAATTAAATAAAGAACTATCCTGCCCTCAAGTCAGGGGAACAAACAGAGGCTCAGGGAAGGGATCTGTCTGCCAGAAGGACCACTTCCATATGAGAATAGTTCTGGTTTTATTGTTACTATGGTGGTATTAGGCAGTTGGATGCACCAGGAGGTGTCCCATCGCACCATATATTGTTCCTCATAGAAACTGGGTTTTATTGTTGGATTAAAAAGAGGGTCTCATGGATAGCATGTGCATTTATAGGACTTAACATCTATTTCTTCAATAATTACATCACCAATTGGGAACTGGCTGGAGCCCTTCTTTGCCATTGGCTGTGGCACATCTATAGGACTTAAGATGGATATATTGATTTGCATTTCATAACTATGACTCTGTTTGGCAAGTGTAAGGTTGCGGTACATTTTAGGGGGTGTTCTCCAAACTTGACAGAGGGATGAGTCTGAGGGATCTAGCATGGGTCTTGAATTCCAGTTTATTGTAAGACTTCTATTACCACATTGTGTTGTCCATTGTGTACAGAAATATATATGTCAAGGGTTAGAGCTGGGTTGACTACTAGACGAATGACAAATGCTCTCTATTACCCCCTCCCCCCTCTTCCCAAAGACAGGAAAGAGAAAAGGAGCAAGGGAGAGAGACTTATGGATTGGAATTGAAAACTAAAACTGCTTTAATGAGAATAATAACAATAAAATGAAATATATGCAATACCAATACCAAACCAAACTCCCCTGGTGGCAACAACGTCACCATCACCACTGATGCTGCAGGGCAGACACTGGGGAAGGCCCAGGCTGGGCTCAGCAGCAGATGGGAACCGGATGCAGGAGCTGGATTCTGGAACTGGATTCAGGGATGCACGGCCTTGATTCGAAGGCAGAATGGACAGAGTCCTTATCAGACGTCGGCCATTGAAGAAGAGAGCAAGAGGGAGCGAGACCCTCAGCTTTATACTGAATATGACGTACATGGGATGGAATACCTTGTTGGTCAGTGTAGGGTCACCTGTCCTCTCCTCTCTTGAAGGTGTGACCTGTAACTCACTGCACCCCCACCATGGTACACAGGATTAGCAGTGACCTTGGTCTTCACAGGAGCAAATATAAGCAAGAGCCTTTCTGCATCCCAATCCCTGGCAGTAACTGTAAACATCAAGCGTTATCACTTCTCAAAGCAGACACTGTCTGCAAAAATCTGCCATTAACTTTAGCAAGTGCAGTTAGTTAGAAGAGACTGAGCTGGAAAGTGAAATCTCTGAACAGAATGAGTTCTGTTCTAACTCAAACTAGGACAATAAGAGAGGTGACATTAGTCTTATTAAAGATCAAAGATAAATTTAGGGGTAGCATGAAGAATCTGACTCCGTCTTGAGCAGAGCAAGGCAGCGAAATGCATAACCCTTGATCCAATTTTCCACAGATTCTGACGAATCCCTGGATTAGATCCCATGATAGATTTGGGGTATCTTCTCCACTCCCTATGCATATAATTGGTGAGATACAGACAAGTCCATTCTAAAACAGTTTCTGCAATAATGACAGGTACATAGTGTAAAGATAATCAAAGAAACAATTACAAGTCAAATAACCAATACAGGTATACACAGACAAAAATAAGACATTAATGTGACTGATCCTTGCCAATGAGTCCTCACAGTTATCTTCTTCTGTCTCTCCTGGGAAGACACAAAAAGAAAAGCTGTTTGGTTCCTTTGAACCGGTCTTATTAAGAGGGAATAATCCATCTGGTATTAATCTTATGTTCTTTGTCATGGGCATTAGTGGCTACCCAGGCATGTTTGTTAACCGGAGCTTTCAATACCAAGGGAACTTATTCCACAGTGGGAAGTTCAACCAAAACTGTCTGACCCAGATGGTGTGACACTGATCTGGACTAGTCGAGCTGATTTACCACAGGTAAAAGAGAGAGGGCCTGGGGGAAAAAGGCGTTAAGTCAAGGACATCCATTCACTCCCCATCTATCATTTACCTCAGTGACTGCATCCCATAGTCTGTCTGCCCATCCAGGGTCTTGCAGCTTCAGGAATCGCTTCAAAAGACCATTTGTCCATTTAACAATCCCATTCACTTGTGGATAATAGGGTGTGTGGAGAATCCATTTAATCCCCTCTGATTTGGCCCAATCTTGGACCATGGTAGCAGTGAAATGGCTACCATTGTCTGATTGTATAGATTGTGGGTCGGGAAAGATGCTAAACCACATTTGTAGTACCTTTACCGTGTTTTCTCCAGTGATTCTGGCTACTGTTTCAGCCTGGGTGAGTCCTGATACCACCTCCTCTCTGATGAGGACATATTGTTTCCCTTCAGACTTCCTGAAAGGCCCAATATAGTCAACCTGCCAGGTTTCCCAAAGACCTTTGTTGCTCCTCAAGTGGAGTGGAGGATCTTTCATGGGATGGTTTTCTAGCTGTGACCGGCATTGACCACAAGCTGAGATAATTGTACTACATAACTCTCAGGAAACAGGCCATCATCTGCTGGCTGCTTCCTTAAAGAGATCCTCCTGGAGTGCAAGATTAACCACAAAAAGCTCCTTTTCCCATGTGGAGTACCATTTTTCTGCATCCTTGAAACTGAGAGAATAAAATCCTATAGGGCGGGTTGGACCCTCTGGTCTCTTTTGCCACATATGGATAGTCAACCCATGATATTGGTGGGCAGGGAGCTTATGATAACTGTGACTATCATGACAGTCTGATCACCTGGCAGTCAACACTTCACTCTAGCTGTGAGCTGTGATTTGAGTTACCAAATACATCAGTGACCCAGATCTTCTTATCAGGGACAATGTGACACCTAATCATCACATCCTCCCTGATAGCCAACATCTGGGCACCAGCATCAACTAAAAATGCCACAAGGGTTCTAAGAGGTCCTATTGGAAAAGTAATCATTGAATCTCCTTTTGAATTTTCAGTGAGCCTTCTAAGATACATCCACTGCCCATTTATTAGGGACAGCGTAGGTAGTTTCCCGACTTGAAGGGAACATCTGTGTTTTCTGGCAGGGGGGCTGAAGGAAGACTTCCTCCAGTGATAGGCAAAGGTGTTGGGTTACTTCTACCTTTTCCCTGATTCCACGTTTTTACTAGTAATTTCAAATTGGGAAGGGGTAAAACATCCATTACTTCTCTAGGCATCCCTTTACTTAATCCCTCTTTCCAAACCTGGTTCCTAGCTACTCTTAGCCCCAAATCTTTTCCTAGGGGTTTGGAAGATCTAGCTTACACCAGCTCTCCCCTTCATCTCTGCCCCTGTAATTCCCACATGGCAACTATAGTTAATTAGCTCTTGAGCAATTTCCCCCCAAGTGGGAGCAGATTCTGTTTGGGAGGGTCCCACAGGGGAATCACCTGAGACTAGCGCTTCCCTTAAACGATCCTGAATCGAGGTAGTTGGCATTGTTCTTAAACAATCTTGAATCTGGATAGCATAAAGTTTTACAGAGTCAGGGAGACCTCTTATCAAAGAGGTCATCTGATCAGGACTGACTTTCAATAACATCGGCGAAGGTTGGTGAGGCACTAAATGCTTATCATACATCAATTGGAGGCAAGCTGCCTTTTGCACACTCTCATTGAGTTGGTCTAATCCTGACATAGGAATAGCCACGGGGTTTCCTCTATCTAAAGGATCTATTCCCCCAGCCCAATATGCTACTTGTTGGGTCAGGGATCAGGGTGACCACTTATCATCTACAGTTAGAAACAAACTAGGACATCCTCAGCTATAGACTGTACAAATTTCACAGTATCATGTAGCTGGTTCATGTATAAATAGATTGTACTTTTACAAAGAGAAGGATTAAATTAATCTTCCTTAATTACATCCTATAATTCATAGCAGGATAACCTTGTAAAAGATCAAACAGTAATGGGGGCAGAAAAGCCTTAGTGTACAGCACAGAGGAATAGCAAGAATTTGCCCTTTTTAATATACAGTCTGCAAAGAGTTGTGCAGGACATGACTGTTTAGAAACTCAGAAATGAGATGAGAGAGGGGACACTGCTGTTGCAGGGCCTGAAGCTATAAACATTTATTCATGTAATCAATTCTAGCTAGCTACCTCTGATGCAGACACACATACATATATGACCTCACTGTATCAGAACAGATTTCAATAATTTATCTACTTCTCTACACAACATCTTTATGAAGTAGGATGTTTTTTCTTCTACTCCTCTGCGTAAGTGCAAGGAGACTAGAGCTGAAATGTTTTCCAGTATCAGAGAAGGACTTATGTCCCCAAGATAAAGAAAGGAATTCAGAATTCTCCACCATTGGCTTATTCCTAGAATTTGTTGGTTTATAATTTGGGGGGTTTATAAACAGTGTAGCATAAAATAGAGTTAAGCTCACTCTGAATTGTCTTTTTGCTGCCTCCATGTTTGTTTTCTTAACTGCAGTGAGAGTGGACCAACTCATCTACTCCATAATTGACTTTACTATATAATGTGATGTTTAAGGAATTCTCCACAGAGTGGATGATGTACATTTGTCTTTCCTTTGGCTAAGGATCCCATACTCTGTGTGTGTTCATTAGCCAAAAGGTGAGCATGCAAAAGTTGTGTCATTGCTATGTGCAAAAAATTATCTGTTTTCAAGCTAGTAGTTCCATCATCTTTAATGTCTGTACCTCCTTCTTCATGCAGCAGTACAAGTTCTATGTAGATCAGGTGAAGGCACATAACCGATTTGTTTCAACTTGAGGTAGACAAGTGACAGATTTATATTTTGAGTCTGGTTCTATCCCATCCATAGAAGATCACAGATCTGGCCTAAAGTTAGAGTTGTAGTCAACAGTTCATTCAGCATAAGGCCTAAGAGTGCAAAGTTAATTCATCAACACCCTTTGAGCAGGATTTAGCAGAAGTGTCTATTGGTCTGTGTGATCCTTTGTGTTGACTAGCTATGGACTTTTATCTTGTGGTAGGAGACAGACTGTATCAATGCACCAGATTGTCCATCAGCCATCATCTATCAGGAGTTATCCCAGTCTTCTGATCTTGGACAGATTGCTGATGTGAAGCATTAATTCAGACATTTTTCACCTTAGAGAGGGAAAAGAGTTCAGATACATCCCTGGAGTTAGTTTTGCTTGTTGTCTAGCTCTGGTCTGCTGCCTGCTCAACATTTGGGCATTGTAAGTCTCTATGTTTCAAATCCCCATTAGTCTGCAGACCTCACATTTGGCTTACAAATCCCTTTGCTGGAAAGAGGCATGTGATTTATCAAAGATAGTCCAGTGCTGAAGATGGAGGGTTGTCCTGGTTTGAGTTAGAACAGAAATCATTCTCCTCAGTGATTTTTACTTTTCAGCTCAGTCTCTTCTCAGTGACTGCACTTTCTGAAGTTAATGGCAGATTTTTGCAGACAGTGTCTGCTTTGAGAAGTGATAACACTTGATGTTCACAGTTACTACCAGGGATTGGGATGCAGGAAGGCTCTTACTTATACTTGCTCCTGTGCAGACCAAGGTCACGGCTAAATCCTGTGTCCCACGGTGGGGGTGCAGTAAGTGAGAGGCTGCACCTGTGGGGAGGAGCAGACAGGACAGGTGACCCTAAACTGTCCAACAAGGTATTCCATTCCATAGACATCATATTTGGTATAAAGCTGAGGGATCACTAGGGTCTATCTCTCTTCCTCTGCTTCAATGGCTGGTGTCTGAGGAGGACTCTCTCTGTTCTTCCTTCAATCCCAGACCGTGCATTCCAGAATCCAGCTCCTGCATCTGCTTCCCATCTGCTGCTGAGTCCAGGCTGGGTCTTCCCCAGTGTCTGCCCACAGCATCAGTGGTGAGGGTGATGTGATTGCCATCAGGTTGGGTTTGGTATTGGTATTGTCTATATTTCATGTTATTATTATTATTCTCATTAAAGTAGTTTTAGGGTTTTTTCCAGTCCATAAGTCTCTCTCCCTTGCTCCTTTTCTCTTTCCCCTGTTTGGGAAGGGGGGGAAGGTGGAGGGGGTAATAGAGAGCATCTGTTATTCGTCTAGAGCTGGCCCAGCTCTAACCCTTGACAAAGGTCCAATGGGTTCACTTTGTACCTTATATTCAGCAACATGCCTGGAGTTGCACAGGAAGGCTGAAAAGAAAGATAGACTTGAAGCTGTGTGTTTGACTAGTTTCTTATCCCCAAAAAGTTTATAGTCTGAAATCGCTAGCATTGAGATGATTCCCTAAGGTAAAGATTAAGGAAACCTTCATTTGTCTTTTTTTTTCTCAGTTTGATGGGAAATATTTTTATTTCTTGGGTTTTTTTCATCCCTTACAACTTCTATAGCATCTGAGTGTATCTCAGTTTTGTGTTTCCATTTTATATTTTTCTTTTACTAGTGACAATGATTCAAACCCAATGTAATTTTCTTATGATTTCATTACTTCAGAGTAGAGCAGAGGAAAGGACTTCATCTGTTTATATGCAGTATGTAACAATTAATTAGGGTTTTCTTAGAATTCTTAGGGTTCTCCACAAAGAAAAACAAAGACTGGTTTGATGAAAACAATCCAGAGATCCAGGAATTGCTGGCAAAGAAGAGATCTGCTCACCAAGCACACCTCACTCAGCCATCTTGCCATGTAAGAAAAGCAGCCTTTCGTCTTGCATGCAGTAAACTCCAACAGAAACTTCGAGACATCCAGAACAAGTGGTGGCTCAACCTAGCAGAAAAGACTCAACTATGCGCAGATTTGGGTGACCACAGAGGATTCTATGAGGCTCTGAAAGCAGTGTACGGACCCACACACCAAGTTCAAAGCCCCCTACTCAGCGCAGATGGCCAAACGCTTCTCACAGATAAAACCTCCATCCTGAATCGATGGTCTGAACACTTTCAAACTCTCTTCAGTGCCAACCGTGTAGTCCAAGACTCAGGAATCCAGCTCATCCCAAAACAAACGGTGAAAAATGAATTGGATATAGCCCCTACTATGGGAGAGACCCTTAAGGCCATACAGCAGATGAAAACCGGCAAGGCAGCTGGGGTCGACGGAATCCCGCCTGAAATCTGGAAACATGGAGGCCAAACGCTCCATGCTAAATTTCACTAGCTAGTTGTGCGCTGTTGGGAACAAGGCGAACTACCACCAGATCTCCGTGATGCAATCATCATCACCCTGTACAAGAAAAAAGGAGTCAAGTCAGACTGCTCAAACTACCGAGGCATAACTCTGCTCTCCATTGCTGGAAAAATCCTCACAAGAATACTGTTGAACAGATTGGTACCCGCTATCGCAGAAGAACTTCTACCTGAAAGTCAGTGTGGTTTCAGAGCCAACAGAAGCACCACAGACATGGTATTCGTTCTTAGACAACTGCAAGAGAAGTGTAGGGAACAGAACAAGGGTCTCTATGTAACTTTCGTTGATCTCACCAAAGCCTTTGACACTGTGAGCAGAAAAGGTCTGTGGCAGATCTTGGAACGATTAGGATGTCCCCCCAAGTTCCTCAAAATGATTATCCTGTTACATGAGGGGCAGCGCGGCCAAGTCAGATATGGCGATGCACTCTCTGAGCCCTTCCCAATAGCCAATGGTGTGAAACAAGGTTGCGTTCTCGCACCAACTTTATTCACAGTTTTCTTCAGCATGATGCTCCAAAGGGCCGCGGCAGACCTCGACAAACAAGACGGCATTTATATCCGATATCGTACCGATGGGAGCCTTTTCAACCTAAGGCGACTGAAGGCCCACACCAAGACCCTGAATCACCTTGTCCGCGAGCTGCTTTTTGCTGACGATGCCGCCCTTGTTGCCCACACAGAAGCAGCTCTGCAGCGCTTAACATCCTGCTTTGCAGAGGTGGCTGAGCTTTTTGGGCTGGAAGTCAGCTTGAAGAAGACGGTAGTTCTCTACCAACCAGCACCACAAGATGATTACCATCATCCCCACATCACCATTGGCGAGTCAGAGCTTCAGTCAGTCCAGCAGTTCAGCTATCTGGGTAGCATCATCTCCTCAGATGCCACGATCGACAAAGAGATAGACAACAGAATAGCAAAGGCAAACAGAGCTTTCGGAAAACTCCATAAAAGAGTCTGGTGCAATAAACACCTGAAGAAAAGTACAAAGATCAGTGTCTACAGAGCCATGGTACTGTCTACTCTTCTGTACGGGTCTGAATCATGGGTCATCTACCGCCACCATCTGCGACTCCTCGAACGCTTCCATCAGCGCTGCCTCCGCACAATCCTAAACATTCACTGGACTGACTACGTGACTAATGTTGCTGTCCTTGAACAGGCAGACGTCACCAGTATTGAGGCCATGTTGCTGAAAACGCAGCTGCGTTGGGCAGGGCACGTCTCCAGGATGGCGGATCACCGCCTCCCTGAGATCGTGTTCTATGGTGAACTTGCCACCGACTGCCGCAAGAGAAGAGCTCCAAAGAGGAGATATAAGGACTCCCTGAAACAACACCTCAGCCTAGGCCATATTGACCACCATCAGTGGTCCACCCTGGCCTCCAATCGGGAGATTTGGAGACACACCATACATAACGCTGCTGTCTCCTTTGAGAGCACGCGTAGAATCAGCCTCGAGGAGAAAAGACAGCGCAGAAAGAACCGTGCCTCGACTATACCACCCAAGGAGACCCTCCAGTGTGCTCTTTGCAACCGGTCTTGCCTATCCCACATTGGCCTTTTCAGCCATCAACGCGCTTGCAATAAGCGTGGGCAAAGCCCTTCCCAAATCTTCGTCCGCGAAGCCAAGCCATGATGATGATGAACAATTAATTACAAATTTAATTTCCAGAACCTGTCTGCAGATGTGGTAACAGTGCCAGGAGAGTGAAGACAGGTGGTTATAATGAGTTGTCTCAGGGTGAATTTTCATCTGTAAGCCTGTATACACAGCTTCCAGAAGAAACACTGACCATATACTAACATGGTCATGTGCTACTGTCCACCTTCTTTCCTGTGAAGGTCCAGTAGCTACAAAACATTGAAGGTGTAATGTACCAGCAAAGTAAGCTACAGGTAAGGGACAGATCATTTATCACAAGTTATCAGGGCTGTTCCTATGGTTTGAGGTCGGAAACTTCAGTTTCATAATCACCAACTCTGCAGCCATTCATGCTGGGGAATCTTGTTTCTCTGTCTGGAAAGCTAATCTTCAGCCTTACTGTTTATTAATAAATGAATATGATCAATTTCTTGCAGCAACACTGGCTCTAGCTTGCATAACTTCTCCTTAACAGCCCAAATTTTCTTACCTCAATGTATTTATAGAGATAAATTATACCTTTATTCAGCCCTTATTTTCCTAGGTTAAACCAGATGAGCTGTCTTACTCCTCTTGCAAAGAATAGATTCTTCACTCACAAATCATTGTTCTAGTCCAATCTACACTGATTTTTCCTAACACCTTTTTCAAACCTGAATGGGGGGCACTACTTGAAGTCACCAATTAACTTGTAAAATTGCAGTCATGCTTCCTTTGAATAAAATTATTATTGTTATTGCTATTATTACTGACACCTCATATTGGTGATCAACAACTTCTGATTGGCTAATACACACAGTTTATATCCTCTTGTTTCTTCCCTCTTCTGTTATTCCCAGGTCAAGAACTTTGAACATACAGCACAAATTAGATGATTTGTGCCTCAGTACAAGACACTACTTTTCCTAATATACTTATTTCTAGTTCTATTTCTTAATTCCTCAGTCTGTTCCTTTTCTGCAGTACCCTGATTCCCCTCTGTGTTGACAGTGTCTGGCTTTGTATCACCAGCAGTCTGAAATAACATACTCCTGTTTCCAAGTAATGAAAAGAGAACAGTGGTTCTAGCCTATCATCTGATCAAGAATACTGTTCCCCTTCACCAGCCAGCTCCTTACATATTTATAGCTCCTCAGCTAACTCCTCAACTTATCTCCATCTCTTCTAGCTTTCTAGCATGGATCATATTAAATGTTTTCTTGAACTCCAGGCAGATTAGATCTATTAAATTTCACTTGTCTAGAAAATCAGTTATCTTATCATGGAATGGTATCAGTTCAGTTTGGCAGTCTATCTTTGGTAAACCTCTCTGTTTTATCTTTCTTATATTTCTATCTTTAATATTTTTTACTTTCAAAGTATATTCTAAAACCTTTCTTACTATTGAGTCTAGACCATTTGGTCTATAGTTTCCTAGGCTAGGGATCTGATCTAAAATAACAGGACAATTTTTGCTTTCAGAGCGGATGCAAGAAATTCCTCCCAACCCAGCCCAGCTGAGGAGAAACAATCTGTGCAAAGAATATAAAATGTATCTTCCTGAGACAAGTGATGACCTCCTCAAGCATAGGTGGTCATGAAAAGCAGTGTCTTCTGAGTGCCAGTTTAGCATCCTTGGCTTAAGCAGTTTGTGCACTTACTTCATAGCACTCCTCTCCTCACTGTCTCTGGCTTCTGCATAGGACTGCTGCTGTCATGCCTGATTCTGCTCAAGCTGATTTCAGATAGGGGAAAAAAAAGTAAAAGAAAAGGAAAAAAAAAAAGGAAGAAAAAAAGAGAGGATTAAAAATGGGAGGAGGAGGAGAGAGTGGAGAAGACTGTCAGAGAAAGAGACAGAGATAATATTTAATTGAACTGTACTCCCTCTTGCTTTCCCTTTTTTTATAGCTGCTTTCTATGTTGCCCCTCTTCCCATGACACTATGATGAGTTTTGGATCATTCAGGGTGTTTAAAACTTTCAAGAATATTTTTCCCATAGAGAATACTCTGAAAGTGAATACATCATTGTACATGATTATCCATGCTTAAAGGAACAATCAACAGAACAATACGTTCTGTTCTCAGTGTTGCCTGTGAAACCCACTTTCTTCTTCCTATTTCTTACCCCTCCTAGTTTGTTGCAATTTGTTTGTCTAAACAGTTGCTGGGTTGGAAAGTAGCTGCTGGTAAATTGTCCATCAAGAAGCCATAAAATTCGATTCTAATTAGAGCAAGTATGTTTCAAAAAGATTGCAATGTGAGTTTGGGGCTCTTTTTACCCCTCAAATCATAATGTGAAGCTGATCAGGAAATATCCCATTCTGGCTAAAATCAGCTTCCTCAAATCAGTTTCCTGCCCTCTGTACTTTCTGAATTTCCTGCTCGCTTTGCCCTTCTCTCTCTCAGCTTTCTTTGGACACCAAAAAAGCCCCAAGGCTCCAAACTTCCATTATTTTTTCTCTTCTACATAGCCTTCATCACACTTACCTGAACTTACTGTCAAGAAGCCTGCTCAAAATGAGATGAATATCTGGAACATGTGGTTCCCTCTCCATCACACACCCCCCCCCACCCCCCGCCATCTGAACAGATCCCATCACCATTTCTCATACCAACGTCTCACATCAAGAATTTTTCCTGAGTGGCTTGGTCCAGGTCAGAATTTAACCATGAGCTCTAATGATTCCTATTTCTGCTGCATTAGTAGAACAGTCCTAAAGTCGAAATCTACTATAGTAAATTAAACAGGGCCTGATGCACAAGCACTTGAACTTAATTAATCTTCATGGGATGGTTTCCTCCAAAGATTTTCCTCTCAGTAAGCAATCTCAGCATGACACCCTGCTCTGAAGCATTAAAGAGCCTTTCACATGATTGCTCCATTACTGTTCATATCAGTGCCAAAGACCAATCCTGGATATGCTTACATTAGCAGTGCAGGTGTACTATAAAAATATTTTGAACTGTTACTCTTCTAGGATTACTGGGAGCTCACAGTAGAGATTAATGAAGAATGTCTATGGTAGCCTCAAAAAGGCTGTCTAAGGGTGCCGTGCCAGTTTCTAATATAACTATACCTGTAATCACCATCCTGCCCCTGGCTTCGGCCTCACCATTCTCCATTCCTTCCCCCGCCCTTGCTGTGGATGAAGTTTTTTTAAAAAATAAAGGCATTCTTAGCCACTAAAGAACTGCTTGTATAGGAATTTTCCACTGGCCCCTTGTAGTAACTATACAGTGTTTAGAAAACATTGTGATGATTGTTAATTGAGTTGATTCCTTCTTTTTTTGCTACTTGATTGTTAAAGATGTGTGTTTGTATGTCTATTTGTATCTATATACATAAAATAAACCTGGAAAATGGAAAATTCTATTGGAAGTGTTTTCTTGTAGTAAAAAATCCAAAAGATCCAGCTTTCTGTTTTTGAAACAAAATGTATTCAAGTTGCATGTTATTTTAACAAAACAAGTACTTTTACCTCTGCTTATGCTTTCTTTCCCCCCTCTCCTTTTTTTTTTTTTTTTGTTCCTCCAAAGAGAGAAAACCTACTATACACAGTCTGCCCTCTTCAGGCATAGAGGTGTTCTCAGTGTCTTTATCCATGTTCTAATATTTCTACAAAATGGGAAGTTCATATGACAACTACAGTCAAGTCTATGTAAAACTTACATTCAACCTCAAGTTCACAGTTCAATAGAACCAACACTCAGCTTCAAGATCCTTATTGTGTTTGGATTTTTTCTTCCATAAAGCATATACTTTTCCTTGAGCAATAGAAACAGCTCTCATGAAGACAATAATCTCTGAAAAAGCCTTCATTATAAAATAGAAGTTCTGAGGAGGTTACATATTCACTTCAGCTGTTTATGCTTAATACTTCAGCCAATTATATCTTGCTAACAAATGGATATCCATAATTACAAATATATATTTTTCTTGTCATGTTATGGTTTTGAGGATATATATAAAGTATCCTATATAAGATCCACAGTCAATAAACAGGGATTCTGAACATTATATTGTTGACTAAGGTAAGACCCAATTCAACTAATTTTATACCTCTAAAAGTTGGGCGTTTGAATAATTCCTTTGGCTTGGCTTCCTGCACATTCAGTGGAGAATGACTGTAGAGGGTTCTTCAAGCCAGGTCTCTTAGGTATTGACCTCAGGCTGAGACTATGGATGTCCTGGAGAGTCTTCCCTCATTCCAAAACATGGAGACAACACAGATGAATGACTCGACTAGACGGTTCATTTCTTTCTAGAAAAGCTTAAGTCAGCTAGATATATAAGTACAAGCTTAACTTTTTAACAGGGAAAATAGACCATTGCTATCATGAAGCTTCTGAGGTACTCCAAGTTAGACTGTGCTATTACACTTCTTCTAACCAAAGCTTGAAAATGAAGATTTTGCTCACAAGAGCAAATTGAATTGCACAAAATGCTTTAGTATTCATGGGATTTATCACCTCATTTGCTGTGCAGCATCACAAGTCACAGATAAAAATCAAGGCTGCATCCCCATAATTAAGGAAGTGATTTTGGTGCCCAGGCACTGTGACCTTTTGACAGAAAAGGCACTGTATAAATGTGAAGATATAACTGATAGTTATTATCAATAATAATAATACTAAATAGCAATCTGAAAAAATACAAGTATTCTGGTGATGAAAAAAATATTTAGCCACTGCTCTTTTCATATTAATGAGATTCAATTTTTCAATCAGTATGAAGTACATCACCTGTGCTCCTCTCCTCCAGGTTTATCTACACAAGTGGACTAGATTCTGAAAACTAGCACCTAGAAAACTTTCTCAGAAAGATATTTCCAAATGTCAGCATTTTCTATTACTTTGTCATTGAGTTCTAATGTGTTTTCAGAATGATGGATAAAGAAGAAAAATGGAAATCGAAAAAAATTTATAATTCATTATTACGCAGCTTTTTCATTGCAAAACACAATTTATAGCTAAAAACATGCCTTCCTTTCTGCTGTGCCACTTCAAATGTCCAATGCTAAACAGAAAGCACTATAAAAATGTCTGCCTGATATAAAAAGGCCTAAACCATAGGCCTTGAATCAGAACTGACTTATTGAGTGAACCCCCCAACTTGCATGTCTAAAGCCAGATATCTCGCATATCTAAAGCCAGGAAAACAGCAACTCCTCAGACTGTCCCAGATCCTGGCCAGATCTGAGGCACATGCAGGCAGTCACTAGTCCTGTTTGATAAAGAATATAAAAGCAGGACCCCTGTCACAGTGAAGTTGGAGACCTCACCTACGAGAGGACGCACTGCGTAGGAATTCCCAATTGCCGGGAGGGTTCTCCAAATCCTTCGCTGTGACCGGGGCTCCCCGGCTGATGTACGGATTTGGATGATGGTAACGTATGAAAGGCAATTGGTGATGGATCTTTCTTAATCACTATGGCTGACTTGCTGTAGTAATGATGAGGTGCATTACTTTGCTTGCTCTTTCCGCCCTGCTTACTCTTTTTTTTCCTGCTTTAAGCTAAAGTAAAATATGTTTATTTTGTGCACAATTAATAGAGTAGATATTTACAACCATTAAGTTCTAATATGTTCCATGAAAATAGTGATTGAAAAAAAGAAAAGACATCCTATTAATTCATATCATCACCTGAGGGGTAAGACCATGAAATCTATCCTTAATAGTCACACTAGAGCTCACATGGGAAAGAGGAGCTATGAGACTTTTTTCCAAATTTCAAATAGTTTTCTTGCAACCCGTAGCAATAAAACCCAGCAACAGGAAATACTGCAATCAATGTTCATACTTTACAAGACATCAGAAAGTCCAGCCGTGAAACATAAAGTCATAGTGCACAAGGTTCTATTACTTATGCTGCTCATGTTTCTTCTGTATCAATTGATGCAGGATTCAAGACCAGATCTTCATATCCTTCCTTCAGAGATCAAGAAAGAGGAGTGTGGTTGGTACTTTCATAGCTCTGTAAAGGGAGATGAGCAAGTTATCTGAGCCGTCAGCTTTCTTTAGCCTGGTTGGGGTCAGAGCCATTACAGTAATTCCTGGTCTTTATATAGCACATTTCACTCTTAGATTTCACAGCACTTTTCAAGGAAGTAGAAGAGACTTTGACAAAACCAAATTCCCATCAGGAATGCACAATTCATTCAGAAATTAAACACTTTATAAAATTGAGTGATATTCAATATAATATGGTTCTGAAGAAAAAATGGAATAAAAGCTCTCACAGTTCAAAATACTACTTTTTTACATTGTTAAAATAAGCCATTTCTTTCTTTTTGGCTCTTTCTTCTGAAATTACTTTCCATTTCTGTGTTTTAATATTGCATAACACACCATACAATAGCATTCCATAACATGCTACATTATAATACAAATGATAAAAAGTAATTTGAAATGTTTCAACTGTGTCATAACGATCTAAACCAGATTTTTTTCTTGATGAGAAATTAACAATTTCAGTTCTCTTTTCAAGCCATATGCAGCTGAAATTGGCAATTCTGTCAGATTTCATTAAGTTGTAATTACATCTTCTATATAAGTAAAACAAGTATACTTATTCCCATTTTACAAATGAGAAATTTGAGTCATGGAGAAAAAAAGAACTGAAGCTCAGAAAACAGATGTCAGCAGAGCTGGAGGTAGAAATTCTAGTTCTGAATAGAACTAAACATCAGGGGTTATCTGTGCAGACAGACTTTTTTCCAAATTTCAAATATTTTCCTTGCATCCCATAGCAATAAAAGCATATTTATTACTCAATGCCTCACTAAACAGATCAAATCTGGAACATCTAACAGCCCAAAATTTGGAAAATTGATCTAATATGTCAAAGAATGAAAGTCCATAGAAATTCTAACTGGAACAAAGAAGATTTGCACAAAAGAAACTTTACGAGAACTCCAAGGTTTTCAAGTTGATGTATCAGCATTTTCAAGTGAAAAACAATTTAATCTGAATATTTCCAGCTATATTCCTAAGTCTTAGTACTTTGTTTCCTGCAGGATTTAAAATCACAAATTCTTTACACTTTTGTGGAAAGAAATAAGTCATTGTGTGAAATATGCAGTAGAAGCTGATTTGAGGGTGGTAGAGCAATTTCTAAGAGCAGAATTCTCATCCACATTGATCTAATATGATAAGCTAATTACATTTTAAGAAAATCCAAGAGAACAAATCAAGAACAATAAAGAGGGGTCATCAATATTTAAGCGGAGTGGCTGAGAAGCCTGCTGGTTAAACCTTGGTGAACTTTTTGAGCTCATAGGTTAAGAAGAGGATTCAGACTGTCACCAGTAAACTGCATTGCTATCATTTCACTTAGGCTTCCTTGTTTTGTTATTTCTTTTTTTGAGAAAATCAAAACCTTTTTCTTGATTTTTTTAATATAAAAATTTTGGATTTTCACATTCAAAAAACCTACTCAAATAAAAACTGTATTTCAAAATTTCTTTGTTTCAAATGTTGTTGAAAAATGTTGAAAAGGTGAATTAAAAGCAACATTTACTTAAAAAATATATTTTTAATACTTCAATGTATTTTCTTTTTCACAAGCTTTGTGGAAACATTATCCAAGCAAAATATGTTTCCATTACTTCCATTCTTTTTTCAATAGGTTCATTCCATCTTTCTATTCTTGCATGTCCTCTAGAATGTCTAAACTGAAGAGGAACAAATCTCTCACTTCTTTAATTTTAAATGATATATAGCCTGTGCTCTTTAAGCATGCTTCTGTAATGTGAGTCTATGCTGAATACATGCAGCAAAGTTTATATGCATGTTTTACTGAATGTTTCTGACAGTGTGTAGAGTCTAGGTGTATGGGTGCAGATGTGGATCTCAGGTTGCTTTTTGTCCGGCACATATCTAGATGCAGTTTCTAAGGTGGAGGTAGCTATGTGCTTACACAATGTGTGGAGAAAGACCTCTGAGAGGCTAAGGGAAGTGTCTCAGCATGTGTAATTTCTAGTAAATAGACTACATGTTTGTGGAGGTGTTTGGGTGTGAGGTGTGAAGGAACAGGTTTCATTTCGAATTGTGTGTATGCGAGTAAAAGATTTTCCAGCAACTATTTTTAAATCATCTACATGTGATTTGTAAAGGCTGTTGGCAGAGTATTACTTTACATCTACATTTTTCATTACAGCAGAAAGAAAGAAAAAAAAAGAAGAAAAACAGACGTTGTCTTTTAGATGATAATAAACTTCCTGTGTTAGAAAGGAGTGCTAAATCTGTCCATTTTAAAACCTATCCTTACATGTGATATAGGTGGTATTTACAGACTAAAGAATGGTGTGAAAGATGTTTTAGCCACAGATCAAAGCCCTATGTTGGAAGACATTCCTCCATTCTGAAGTCATCGTGGACTGTATCCAGACTGCCTAAATTGAATTTCATTCCCAGTCCTCTTCCCCACAATAGAGATACACCCTTGGAAACAGATGTAGCCTTCTGAATACTGAAAAGATAGTGGTGCCCCCTGGGAAGACTTAATTCACCCTCTGGTTCAGACACTCCCAGGCTTTAAGTATCTTCCTCTCTAGTGTTCAGGAGCAAAGAAATGTCTGCACTCTTACATAGTCAATAGAAAGAAGCTAATATCTCAGCCAAGAGTTCTGAATTACTTGTATGATGTCTGCTTTTTAAGGGCTGCAGAGTCTGAATAGGCTGCTAATATTTTTCTTCCTAATCATAACTTATCTTTCAGACTCCCTGATGAAATCAAGATTTTTTTCATGTCAAAATGTCTATACAAAGTAAAACAGTCCCATATATTAAGCCAGTAATTACTTCTAACACATGGTCTAGGAGTGCAATTGAAATTTCATTTTTGGCATTTGTCACATTTTTTCCTTCTTATGCCCAGCCCCTGGAATCAGATTTGATTCAACACAGGTTGAAACAGAGGCTTAATTTTCAAGGTTTCCTGAAATGCCACCCCTACTCTGTTTAGCTTGTAAGAGCTGAATAATATGTAAACTTCAGCTGGGTGTACACAAAACCTGGAGTTGTCAAGTCCTCTGAAGTCTGAAAATCCACATTGCGCCAGGTCTCTGGGGCTGTTTACCACTGGACATTAATGTGTTTAGGAGAAAATACTTGCTTTACCTTTTTACTAAATGTCTTTGTTGCATGGTTCTGTTGCTACTCAGGAGCATGAGGCACTCTGCCTATGCAATCTGTCTAAGCAAAGAACTGAGCTTGGGTGAGAGTTTCCTCACTGAACAGTGTTCTGGGGCAAGAAGGATCTCACCATAGAAAAGCCACTGCTGACAGGATCCTAAATTTAGGTGTATTAAGAGAGGAGAATGGGATCAATCTATGTCATTCTTTAAAATGCTTCTAAAATGGTGTATAGAACAAGATGAAGCTCCATGATCTTTCACTAAGGTAATTCCTTATCATTGCCTTGTTACTTTATCATCTTTTCTTAGCTAGTCATATGGTCTTCTTACAAAAGGTTTGTTGTATAAAACACTACAAACTGAAAGCTAGGTGAGTAGGACAAGTCAAGGGTCTTTCAATTGTTGGAGAAGAGAGGTAGTGACATCCAGAAAGTCATTCATCTGCTTGAAAATAAATTTCTAAATTAAATAATTTTCTGGAGACATCCAGTTAGCTCCATTGACCACATGTGGAAATGGTCTTCTATTTTCTAATACTAGATATACAACTTTGATGACTAAATATAGGTGAGATGAAACATGCCTTCAAGAAATTCTATGATAATTCTGTAAACCGTAACCTTTTGAGCTCCCTCTCTCCCCTGCTGTTTCTTTTGTCACTTGTCACTTCTCATTTCCATGTCATGTATCTAAATTTAGATAGTAACACTTTGAAGCAGAAATCAGACCTGAATATTTGTCTCAACACTGAATAACTGGCTTAATCTATTAGTAGGATAGATGGCTGTAAAGTGCCTAAGACACTCTAAAAAAATTAACCATGTATGACTAGAGTTTTAATAGAAAATCTGCTCCCCCTTTCCAATACACTAGATGAAATTCCACTAAGGCCAGTAGGATGCACTGAGTTTTAGGTTTTAAAACTGAGTACAGTTTTAACTGTTTAGTTTTTTAATTGAGTTTAGTTATAAAACCGTAGTTTTATATAGATGACAGTAACAAAGGACTCACCATAACACCCCACTACAACTGAATGAAGCCAGTGGCCTTGGGACCATGAGGAACAGTAGAAGGGTTAACATAACACCACAAAAAGAAGTAAAACCTAAGTGGTTTATAACATTGTAACTCTATTGTCACTATCATAGAAACTTTTTCTGCACAAAAGTATTCTTTTTCTGTAATAATTAGATATGAACTAATAATTATAAGATTTCAATTATACTAACAATAAATTATTTGCTTTATAGATAGATAGATATGACCTTTTCAGTTTTCTTTAGGTTAACTGAAAGTGTTGCTATAAACAAAACTGCGACTAACCTAGCTAATCACTGGAGTATTTACCTGTAAATTTTCAGTACATCCAGCAAGTAACATCCAAAAATAATGAAACCTGACCTAAGTGCAAGGTCTCACAGTGTCTTTAGGGATTCCCCCCCAGTATTCTTTTTACTGTAAGATTTATCAGACACCTGTAAAGACCTGTCCTTGGTTCAGGTAACATCTAAATATGAATGTAAATGTCTTTTTACCTATCAGGTATCTTTCTGTCAACATCTTACACCCAGAAAATACCTTCAAGACATACACTTTCTTTAAAGAGAAAATGAAGAAACAACACTACCTTTCTAGATAAGGTTTTGTCATTTTTCTTCTGAATCCAGAACTTTTAAATCATCAGGATTGTTGTTTCTCTGATAAGCAGTTGCAATATTTTTATTCATGGGAAGGAAGTCCTACACAATCCTCCAAATCAACCCCCACATACCATAATCTGGGCCAGGCAATGTATTTTATACCATGATTAGAAGGGGAGTCTAGGATGATTAGTTTAGCCTAGCCACCATGTTTTACATGCCTATATTTACGTGAAAGGAACTCTAACTGAAGTTTATGAAACTTTTTCACCTTGTTCCATCTGTCCTGGATTCTCAGTTGGACTAGAAGGGCAAGGAAAACTACCTCATCTATAAACGTGCCCGGATAATGGTAACAGCTCTAGAGATCAGGAAGAATATTTCCATCAGAGCACAAAAACTTTGTAACCTTCTAAGATGTTTAGATTCCAGACATACTTCAGGTAAATAGTTAAACTTTGTGTGCTTTTTGGAAATAAGTACATGTTTCTTCCACCATAACTGTGTTTATGCTTTCTCTCTCAAAATATCCTCCTGTTGTTTCTTGCTGCCAGGGACCACAGATAAATAGAGAGATATTTTGATAAGGCTCAAAAACCCCAGAATAATAATACCTCCTATGTAACATAAGCTAGAAAACGTTACCAAGTAATTCTTGCATGAGGCCTTATTCCTGGATATGCTAGAGGCAGTCTTTTAGAAAGACATCCAGGTCACATTGTCACCAGTATCCCCTGAGGCTCCTCACTGAGTTTCACATATCTGACTCCCCAGAAGTCTTTGGAGAGGGTCTTTGGAAAATCATCAGAGAGTGCTTTCAAACCTAGATGCTTGCAGTGTGATTATAGCTACCAAAAACAGTGACGCAGACAGCAAGCAAGGGGAATGGATCCACCCTTATTGTCTGAAAGTCTTGCAACAGAAATATTAAGTCTTACAGAGTCTCTTCGTTGAAGAACAAGGGATATAATTTAGCATGTAGCACTCCCAGGAAGGCAAATGACTGAAAACTAATTGCTTTTCCCATTATGGGAAGCATCAGTGATTGCACCAGTGCCAGTCTCTTTCAGAAAACATTCTAGACAAATATTATTTGTAATGTGCAACAATAATAATAGCAATGATACATTGCATTTGTACAATGACATTTATCTTGATCACTATCAAAGTGCTCTAAAATCTTGGTGATCTTTTTCTTTCATATGGCTGACCCAGACCTTGGATATTTGAATAACAAATTGTTATCATAGCTAGCAAAGAACTGAGCAAATCTCCCTAACTTTGATGACTTGTGTCCAAAAACTTTCCAAGGCTCACTTGTTTGTCTTCTTCTGTCAAGTACTTCCCCTAGTGAACATTAATACTTAAAAACATTTAGCATCCAAATCTTTCAGGATTGGTGAAGAGATAGTTTGTTCAGTACTACCTTGGTTCAGCTCTAAGTTTTAGCATTATATGATTATTTTAATTACTCCTGTCAGTGTTTATTCACAGCTTTGCTACTATGATATACAATGATCATTATTATTATTTTGACAATGATTATTGCTATTATTCAACTTAGTGTTTAAATTCTTGTTGCTGTGGTATGAGTTAAAACTAAAATTATAATAAAAGTAATGCTAACATTAAAGGTAATGATGATAATAATAATAATATTCTTCTATGGAAATTCATTAAAGAATCCTAATGTAGTCTCTTTTAATAAGGGTTCCTAACAATCCAAGAGGCAAGCACGTCCTCAATTTATGATAGATACTCAGATTTGGCCAGGAATATAATAATTTTTCAAATCCAAGTGACAAACTCCCATTAATTTGAACTATGAAACACTATTCTTTAATAATGTCAATCATCAATTACATTTGGAAAAGAAAAGGAATGGCAATATAGTTAATACGTAAGGTGGCATGTACCTTCTGTAGGTGAACCAAGGAAGTCAGTTATGTGTTTCATCTCAACTACTTAACTGTATAAATGCTAGATGTTGAGTCTAAGTTGGTCATATAGGCTCTCTCTATTTGCAATCTTAAGATATGTGATCTGAAGCATCTCTGAAGGTTTCTTTCTCTATCAGTTTGCTACAGAGCCTAGGTATACATGCCTCACTTCTATAGAAGGAAAGTTACAGAAAACTTGAAAGTCTTGTCCCGAGTGACTGTGTGCTTTCATCTGGATTTAACAAGTGTGTCTGTATAACTCTCCTTTTTACACCATTTTTTTGTTTACTACCTAGAGGCAAATTAATATGAGAAGGTATGTGTTCCTTGTGCATCTCAGAGGTCTGAAGTATTTTATGGGATGAGGCAATGGAATGAAGGGTTTCCAGCTAAAGCCAATGAAATTGCTATTCAAGGAAGAGATCTCTAGGAGTGATTGCCATCTGAAACATCCATCCCCAATACCACCTGTGTCATTTTTTTCCATTAAAGCACTGCTCCAGCCCACACTGAGAATGAAAAGAACCAGAGAATGTAGCAATGTGACCTCAGTTCAAGGAATGAGAACATTTCGGACTTTGTAACATTTGATCTTAGAGGGTATGATCAAGGCAAGAACCCCTTTTAAATAAATTTTTTATGTGCACATTGATATATCTGCATTTGACAATGTGAAACAGAACAGAAATTGTCTAGATAAAACTCAGTGGGTTTCATGTGGCTTGACGTAGGACAGAACCATAGAGTTTCATAAGACTGGGTCAAGATGCAAAGCTGCTGTGTTCATTTGATGTTGCAGTCTTTCTTTTCAACTTAAGATGGTTAATAGACCCAGTTTTGTTATACCTTCAGTGGGCTTTCAGATACAGGAAGGACTATATCTAATTTTGCTAAGGAACATCTATACCAAATTTGCAGTTTTGAAGTACATAGAAACCTATCCTACCAGGAACACCAAGTAGCATGAACCAGTATATACCAACCACCCCACCAGCACTCAATCTACTGTTTCTCTTGCTCCATGTGCTTAAATTTAAGGGTTTTCAGGATCACAATAGAAATCACTTGTTCCTAGATATAGTCGAGAAGCCTATAGATGAAATGGAGACTGAAATTTGCCCTATATGTCATTCCAGCCACAGCCCTTCTGCCACGTGTTAGAGCAAAATGGGCAAGAAAAAAAATACAAGTTGCAAAATGGGCAAAGGAGAAGGAATAATTACTTTTTCAGGTTTAAAAATGACAAAAATATGAAAGGCTAAGTGAAGAAACATTGTGGTTTTATACCTATACTAAATGAGTTTTAGAAACAGTGGAGAAACCCCCCCCCCCAAATTATTAAAAAAGTAAAATAAAATAATTTAATTAGCCAATCTTTGCTTGTCTGCTAACATTTCTAGATTCTAAATTTTAGTTAAATGTGTTATTGTTTCAGTTTAAGTCTTGAATGTGAAATGTACAATTTCAAGTTATTTAAATGCACTGAAGCCTCTGAAACATCACTGCCAGAGCTTTGAATGAAATTAACAAGTGCATGTACAAATTACATATTATTCAGCAGATGAATTTTTGCAAGGTTGAATTTTCAGTTATCAAGTTTATCCATGTTTCTCACGAGTATTTCTGAGGGAGATATAGAGCCCCTATTCTCCAGGGATTAAAACTTTTCTGATGAAAGGAACATCATCTCTAAACTCAACTAACATAAGAATGTCGTGGTCTCAGGTTATCTTGATGCACAGATGAGACTGAGATTACAAAACAGAATACGATTAGGAAAAACTTTCTGGCTGCACACAAGCACAAGGAATAAACCAATGCTCTCTGAAACTCATGACTCCATTTCAGAAGAAAATATGAGTTTAAAAAAAAAAAAAGAAGAAAAAGTGTACATGTTGGTTTGAAGGCAAAGAATTTCAGCACTTCCTGCAGAAAGGACTCTTCTACTTTAGCAATCAATACACTGCCTTCCTAAGGTGGATAACTTAAAACTAGAAGCTTAAAAGTTTTGAGATTAATTTTGTGACTCCCAGACACATAGTGGGAAGCCTTGAAAAATTGAAAGGCTATCCAAAATCATCAGTGAGAAACAATCACAATACCCTACATTTAATTTAGTTTCATGTTATGTTTATGTGTTATGAATTCTTAAGGATAAATTTAATTGAGTGCTACTACTGCAACTTTATTCAATTATCTTTAAACTATATAATTGCTACAAATAGATAAGCCGAACTGTGGACTGTCTTAGGATGCACCAGAGAGATGGAAGAAACCAAGTCTTTGAATTAGACTGTAAGAATCAAACAAATAGCCCAAGCTAAGATACTTGCATAGCCACTGAGTTCTGTGAGTAAACATGTTCCTTGGCTTTCTTTGATGATTAGTTTTAATTAGGTAAGTTTTAAATCCAACTACTGTGAGTTCCACTTAAGTTATAGTCATGAGTGAAATAGAAAGCAGAGGGGCATTTTTCGGTTACTCATCCCTGAGAGCAAATAAAGTTGTATGTTAGAAAGTCCTACTTAGAGTTCTGATGCATGCAAGCAGGACTCTAAAGGGTGCAGAGACCATTATACAGTTTAAAAAAGCATGCTTCTGACAGAAGTAGTGGTTGTTAGCATTCACCTCAAATTTAATTCATAAAGCACACTTTTAAGCTGCAAGCTCAGTTGTCAGTCTCCAAACACAAGTGTGTCCTGTGCGGCATAGCAAGATAATTTGGGAAAAGCTTTGTGAATGGAGCTTGTTTCCTGTGCTGGGTGACATCCCATTGAACAAGCTGGTCTCTGACGAAATTGTTATGAAGGAGATTGAGTCATTCCTCAGTGAGAGGGGTCTCAAAGAAATTATTGACAACAGGCCTCACTAATGTGCAATCAGTGTCATTATCAGATTTACTTTTGCAATCATCTCACCAAACATTAAAATCTTCCTTTAACCTTTACTGCAGACAGAATAAAATGAATAATTTTTTAACCATGTCAGGTGATAAGCATGAACTTATATAAAACCGACACCTGAGAAAAATTAGGTAGCAGACAGTCTGACATCCTTCCTGCATTCCTTCCCCACAAGCAAAGTTCATTAGGATTGGGCAGACATTTTAGATGTCACTACACTTTTTGGGGACTGGTGACACAAGAATATCTGTACAGACTGGTCTTCATGATTGAATCATCTACCACACCCTTGAGTGGACACTGAGTATGAAATGGCCTATAACTTAAAAATTAATTTTTCTTCTCATACCTGTGGTTTTTGCTCGTGGGAATCCTATTTAAGATCATAGCTAAAAAAACAGTCAACATGGATTTATGAAGGGCAGGTCGTGTTTGACCAATCTGATCTCCTTCTATGACAAGGTGACCCATTTAGTAGATGAGGGAAGAGCTGTGGATGTTGTTTACCTGGACTTCAGTAAGGCCTTTGACACCGTTTCTCACATCATTCTCCTGGAGAAACTGGCTGCCTATGGCCTGGATGGGTGTACACTTCACTGGATAAACACTGGCTGGATGGCCGGGCCCAGAGAGTGGTGGGGAATGGAGTTCAATCCCGTTGGTGGCCAGTCACCAGTGGTGTTCCTCAGGGCTCAGTGTTGGGGCCTGTTCTCTTTAACATCTTTATCAATGATCTGGATGAGGGAATTGAGTGCACCTTCAGTAAGTTTGCAGATGACACCAAGTTGGGTGGGTGTGTCAATCTGCTTGAAAGTCAGGAGGCTCTAGGGAGGTATCTGGACAGGCTGGATCAATGGACTGAGGCCAACTGTATGAAATTCAACAAGACCAAGTGTCAGGTCCTGCACTTGGGCCACAAAAACCCCCTGCAACGCTACAGGCTTGGGGAGGAGTGGCTGCAAAGCTGCTCAGCAGAAAAGGACCTGGGGGTGTGCGGGATCACAGCCGATTGAATATGAGCCAGCAGTGTGCCCAGGTGGCCAAGAAGGCCAATGGCATCCTGGCTTGTATCAGCAATAGTGTGGCCAGCAGGAGCAGGGAAGTGATCGTCCCCCTGTACTTGACACTGGTGAGACCACACCTTGAGTACTGTGTCCAGTTTTGGGCCTCTCACTTCAAGAAGGATGTTAAGGTGCTTGAGCATGTTCAGAGAAGGGCAACGAAACTAGTGAAGGGTTTAGAGAACTTATCTTACGAGGAGAGGCTGAGGGAACTGGGGTTGTTTAGTCTGGAGAAGAGGAGGCTGAGGGGACACCTTATCGCTCTCTACAACTACCTGAAAGGAGGTTGTAGAGAGGTGGGGGTTGGTCTCTTCTCCCATGTGACAAGGGACAGGACAAGAGGAAATGGCCTTAAGTTGCGCCAGGGGAGGTTTGGTTGGATATAGGGAAAAATTTCTTTACAGAGAGGGTCATTAAGCATTGGAACTGGTTGCCCCGGGGAGGTGGTGGAGCCCCCATCCCTGGCAGTGTTTAAAAGACGTGTAGATGTGGTGCCGAGGGACATGGTTTAGGGACCCTGGCAGTGCAGAATGAACGGTTGGACTCAATGATCTTAAAGGTCTCTTCCAACCAGATGATTCTGTGATTCTGTGATTCTGTGATTCTGTGAAAACAGGCTTGCATGTAGTGAAATTTTGATGGAGAGAGATGTTTCCATGAAAAAACGTTCTGGAATGACATGATTCCAGAGATTGGTGCTCAGCATATTCATAGAGCTAAGATCAACGCTTAGCTTTAAACATCCCCTAGAAGCTGGAGATAATCCAGAACAGTTGTACTCTGAATCATGTCACATAAACATTTAGTAATATAGACAACTTCAAAAGATAGGAAGGTCTTCAATTAAATAGATTTGTTCAGAGAGATCCAGAGCTGCTTATCACTCAGCTAAGTAAGAAGGCAATGACCTAGCAAATACAGTGAGGGCGCAGGTCTAAGGAGCTGTTGCTTCCTTGGACAGCTTAGGGGAGCGTACTAACAGAAGAAATTAATGCATTCTTTGTTGAAAGAATCTTGCACATTGGAAGTTAACCTGAAGAAAGTACTCTTAGCTTTTCCTCCAAAAGAGGATTCAAATGTATACCCATTTTGCCCTAGAGTCGTTTTTAGGCATGTGTCCCAGTTTAGGAAAAAACCTAGTTTCTCCTGTTTGGAAGGTTTGTTTTAAACTGACCAATTGGACTATTCCCTCCCATGTCACGTTTAGCACCTCTCGTTGGTTGTAAAAGTTTCTTGTGAGCATTGCTGTCCCTTTAAGAGGCGCATATCACCCTCGCCTTGCTCTCTTTGCACTCCGGGGGGCGTCCCATACACTTTGCTCTTTGCACTCCGAGGGGCATCACGGGCTTGCAGCTTCTCTCCAGGAAAAGGCTTTCCAGGCTCACGGTTTGGCTCCGGGGACCTTACAGGCTGTGTCCCCTCGGCTCAAAACCTTCAGAGGAACTCGCCTGCCTGCCTGCCTGTGGCTACTGCACCCCGCACTGCCAGACCAGAGCTGTCGCCACGGAAACCCCCGCGCCGCGTGGGACAGACCCCGCCGCTGGAGACGCCGCGCCTCAGGGCTGCTCTTTCCCTGCTACTAACGCCACTGCTTTTGCTGCTTTTCTTCCTTCATCCTCACGACCAGATCGGTAGGACAGTGCAGCCCGTGGTTCGCACGTGGGATCCCGGCGTTTGTAACAGCCGTGACTTCTTTGTTCTGCTCCACGAGAGCCCACGTGGATGACGCCATCTTGGACACTGCTTCGGTGTTCGTTTCCTTTCCTGAACCGTGTTTAACCCTCGCTTCTCCATCCCATACAAACCCTTTAATATTTCATTGGTTTTCTTCTATATATAATATATTTTGTTCTGGTGTTATTAAACTTTGTTTCAGTTTTCCAAACGTTCAGAGGTCTCACAAATTCTTCTTCCTTTTCCTATCTCTGCTTTTTAACTCTTTGTCTCCCGGTGCAGGGGAGAGGGGTTTTAAAGATAGGAGAGGACTCGTCTCCGTGATTGGCTTACCTCGGCCAACCGGTGACAGCATGTAACTTATATGCTTAAAAAAGTATACAATCATCTAAGTTCATTTAAAAAGAGGATATCCAAGGGAAAGTTTAGTGTACTGACTCATCTTCTACAGGTCTTTTCCTTTCTGTCTCTGTAGAAAGAGCTTAGATGACTTATTTAGACACCACTAGATGGATCTTGTTCAGATTTGACTAAACAAAGTCATCAGTCTACAACATTAAACACAGATGGAGGCCAGAGTAACAGAGTGCCTCTGTTAAACACTTAAATTTAAACTCTGAACTTTATATCAATTGAAAAAGCTTGAGGACCAAGGTAAAAACAAATATCCCCCTAACTGGCAAAACATGTTCATCAGAAACACAGTGCAGCTACCAGCATATAGGTCATTCCCACATATTATTATGCTTATAAATATGAAGATATTTAGATATGAGGGATTATGAGCATGGGATCTAATCATACCCAGATGCACTTATAACACTATTCCTCCTAGTCAGTGAGCATACATACTGGTTAGAAATGTGTGTTTTGTTTCTCAACTAAATTGGTAAAGTTTTATCTGTATTTAGACAAAAATAATGACTTTATAGGAGCTACAGTGAGTGTAGAAGAGTGAGTGTGTGAAAAGACACACAGTGAAGAAGAGTGAGTGTGTGAAAATGTTTTGTATTGTGGGTCTGTATGTGTCAATTACATCAACACTTGTAAAACAGAAAGTTTCTGTGTATCAGTGTAGGAGAGGGATAGGTAGTTCCTATAACCACCTATGTGCAAGAAAGTGATGAGCTAATGTGTAAAACCTGAGGGGCAAGTTGTTTGTGTATGATAGTTAGTTACTAACTATCATACACAAACAACTTGCCCCTCAGGTTTTATGCCTCAGTCTTCACTGACAACCTCTCTTCTCACACCTCCCAAGTCCGTACTGGGACCAGTGCTGTTTAATATCTTCATCAATGACAGGCAGCGGGATCAAGTGCACCCTCAGCAAGATTGCAGATGACACCAAGTTGAGTGATGCAGTTGACATGCCTGAGGGATGAGATGCCATCCAGAGGGACCTGGACAAGATGGAGAAGTGGGTTTGCATGAACCTCGTGAGGTTCAACAAGGCCAAGTGCAAGGTCATGCACCTGGGTTGAGTCAATCTTCGATATCAATACAGGCTGGGGGATGATGGGATTGAGATCAGCCCTGTGGAGAAGGACTTGGGAGTACTGGTGGATGAAAGGCTGGACATGAGCCGACAATGTGTGCTCACAGACCAGAAAGCCAACTGTAGCCTGGGTGCGTCAAAAGAAGCATGTCCAGCAGGTTGAGGGAGGTGATCCTGCTGCTCTACTCCGCTCTGGTGAGACCTCACCTGGAGTACTGTGACCAGCTCTGCAGTCCTCAGCACAAGAAGGACATGAACCTGTTGGAGAGGGTCCAGAGGAGGGCCATGAAAATGCTCAGAGGGATGAAGCACCTCTGCTATGAGGATGGGCTGAGAGAATTGGGGTTGTTCAGCCTGGAGAAGGCTCCAGGGAGATCTTATTGCAGCCTTTCAGTACTTAAAGAGGGACTATAAGAAAGATGGGGACAGTCTTTTTAGCAAGGCCTGTTGCGACAGGACAAGGGGTGAATGTTTTAAACTAAAAGAGGGGAGATTCAGACTAGATATGAGGAAGAAATTTTTTACAATGAGGGTGGTGAAACACTGGCACAGGTTGCCCAGAGAGGTGGTAGATGCCCCATCCCTGGAAACATTCAAGGACAGGTTGGACAGGGCTCTGAGCAACCTGATCTAGTTGAAGATGTCCCTGCTCCCTGCAGGGGGGTTGTACTAGATGACCTTTAAAGGTCCTTTCCAATCCAAAGCATTCTATGATTCTATGATTCTATGAATTTATGTATACTCTACAGAAGAGAGAAGAAACAGTGCACATTACAGAAGGACATTCTGTGTATTTGTGTGTGCATGTGCACATCTTTGCCCTAGGCAAGTTCAGCTCTTAGTTGGAAACTTGAGAAATTGACTTTACCGGGATTTGAAAGAGATCTCAGGTGAACTAAATTTGTCTGCTTTCTTTTCCCACTAGTGCAGACAAAATGGATCCTCAGTCTAATAAGGTTTGACAAAACCTGGAACTGAAGGCAGTTGCCAAGGAATCCAACTAGTGAAAGCATTAGAGACACCATGGGCACCAGAGGATAGAGATGTTGCCATGGGAACAGAGTGAAAGATGTACCATGGTGGCTGGTTAGCAGGTTTGTTCTGTTCCCTTGTAAATACTAGTCTGTACAACAGAGATACAAAAACCTTGGCAGTCTGGGAAAGGAATGAGAAAAATCTAAACTACAAGTCCATGGTCTTGGAGAGAGACAGAAGAAGACAAAACAGAAGAGAAAGGGCGAGCTAAGCTGTTTGAAGACTGATTGAAACCTGCGTAAATCACAACAAACTCTGATAACAGTTTCCTTGCCAATTATCCACCATATATGGGAGAGCTCCCACAAAAATCTTCAAATCTATTTCTTTGGTGACCGATAGGACACGACATAGTCCACAAAATGGACCTTCTTAAGCTCAAGCCGCATGCGTAATAGCTATGCAAAATTATTAATCAGTTTTTGAATATGTATGATTATTTGGGGGAAAATAATGACTATGTCTGTAATCGGGTGATATAAGCTTTGGTTGGGGCAGCACACAGGGTGCATGATTTGAGGAAGAGATCCTCCTTGCACCTGGCGCTGATAAGATAAAGAAAATGCTGCTTCTTAATGCTACATTGGTGTTAAGGAGTTTTTCTTCTGAATTTTTGGTAACAGGTTTGTTTAAGAGGGAACCAAGCAGCTGCAGCCTTGCTATCACACTATACTTGAAAAACAGTAGGTAAATTCCAGCCTCCTCCCTGCTCCACGAGGAGCTGAGGAATTTAATTTTGCTTCCTTACGTGAATAATGATGAAATGCTGACATTGTTGGTGCCGCCTGAAAGGTATCTGCTGCAAAAGAAGATGGCTGGGTGGGTAGTCAAGGCTGTGAACATCTGATCTGCAATGAGCACTTGAGGGCATGTAAGATATTTTTTTAAAGAATTTAAGGACATAATTTTTAGTTACAAAGCTATCAGCCTTCCTTCCTCTTCCTTCCTCTCATTCTCTACCCTGCAACCTCCACACACACACACATGGGAATTCAGCACAAAATTAGGCACAAAGCTGAGGGAAATTAGAAGCACGAATACATAACCTCATGGCTGAAACCCAAAACTTAACAACAGAAAGCCAAAAGCTGATAACAGAAAACCAAAATTTAACAATAGAAAATCAAAACTTAATGACAGAAAGCCAAAATTTAACAACAAAAAATCAAAATCTGATGACAGAAAATCGGAATCTGACTACAGAGAGTCAGAGGCTCATGACGGAAAATGAAAAGTTAACAACAGAAAGTCAGAAGCTCACAAGGGAAAATCAGGAACTGACTGCAGAAAAAAAAAGAGCTCACAACTGAAAATCGGGAGCTTAAAATGCTATTGGCTATTGGCTGAAATGGAAGAGAAAAAATTACAGAAAAATTTAAGTCTTTTACTAGATCAGATACCGTCCTCTGTCTCAGCTAAACAAATCGGCAAATTAATACCCTGTGCAGATCCCGATTCATGGGATGGCGACATCTGGTACAGTAATGACAGTGATGGGCTGGGGGAGGAGGATTCTGATCTTACCCCAGACCCTGCACCTATAAGGTCGTTAATTAAAACTGAAACTACAGATGACGGGCATGGTCACGCTCGCGTTACTGTGCGTTCCGTTCCGTGGTCTCCGGCTGAATTAGCAGAGATGCAGGAAAAGTATTCCAGGCGTCCGGAGGAGTCTGAGACAGAGTATGTGTGGCGAGTCTCCCTTATGGGGGGGTGGGTGGGAATCAGATTTTGCTAAACGATGAAGAAGCAGGAGGTTATTGGGGTCCTGGAGTATTTCTAACTGCTACACCAGGCGATCACGATTATTCTTACACAGGCAGCCTATTGGGCTGGCGGCATAAACCCCCAGGAAAGAGGAGATCCCCTTGTTATTAAAACTGCCGGGTCCTCAGATCTTGCAGCGTCTGTGCAAAAAGCAGCCTGCCTACAGACGATGTGTGACAGGGTTCTGTTAATGCGATCCCCGATGCTGGCCCCCATTGACCCGGAAAGGTTAACTCCTCTTATCCGTGGTGTCCTGGACAGTTTAAAGACATATGTGGCTAATGCCCAGGATCGTATACGCTTAGCTCGTGCTATGAATGCTGCCGCACCACCAAATGAACAGGTCCCCATAATCACCTGGAGTGAGTTTACGCAGGAAATAGTGGGTTATGGACGCCGCATGGGTTGGGCCAATTCAGTTCCAGGAAAACCGTGAGAACCCCCTCCGCGACGGGTTCACCAGGTTCACACCACTAAGCCTGAGCTGGATTTTAAACCAAAATTTGACAGAATGAAATGATCTTTGGTGCAGAGCCCGAGCAATGGGAATGTCACGGCAGACACTAATTGGTACGTCCACTGCTGATCTCCAAGAACTAGTGGAATTACTGAAGCGGAGAAATCGCTCAGCTGGGAGGAGCCAGGCAGTCGGCAGGGAATCAGAGAGGGGAACACCTGTTCCCACTGCTCCAGACAAAAACCTGACTGATTTAACGGAACATCAGACAAAAAACTTGCATCCCCGGGGAGGGCAGTGAGCCACCCTGCCTGGAGGGTTTTAGCAATGCAATGGCTCTCTGGTACAAATCCTGAGCCCATTATCGAAATTCCTGTAGGGCCACGGGGTGTTTGAGTAGATTTCTTAATAGATACAGGAGCCCAGATGTTGGTAATCAGTAATAAAACTGCCAAAGACCTGGATATCAAACCTGGTCGCCACAAACTGAAATATATGGGAATTAATGGGATTATCAGAGAGTGCCCCACTGCGAAAATTCCATTACGGCTATCAGGGGAAAAAAGGGTAAAACCGTGCCAAGGTATTAGTTGGTGCCACTAACATTAACATTTTAGGATTTGATCTACTTTATGGCAGAACATGGAACTTCCTGATGGTACAGTCTGGAGTTTCTCAGCAAAAGGCAATGGATTATGGGTAAACTCAGAAGTAATGAGGGGTGATAATAACACACTTGTCCCAGTTTAGAAAAAAACCCAGTTTCTCCTGTTTGGAAGGTTTGTTTTAAACTGACCAATTGGACTATTCCCTCCCATGTCATGTTTAGCACCTCTCATTGGTTGTAAAAGTTTCTCGCGAGCATCCCGGTCCCTTTAAGAGGCACGTATCGCCCTCGCCTCTCTCTCTTGGGACTCCGCAGGACTTCCTGTACACTCCTCTTTGCGTTCCGATGGCATCCTGTACACTTCCTGCTTTGCACTCCGAGGGGCGCCGCGGGCTTGCAGCTTCTCTCCAGGAAAAGGCTTTCCAGGCTCGCGGTTTGGCTCCGGGGACCTTACAGGCTGTGTCCCCTCGGCTCAAACCCTTCAGAGGAACTCGCCTGCCTGCCTGTCTGCCTGGGGCTACGGCACCCCGCACTGCCGGAGCGGAGCCGTTGCCGCGGAAACCCCCGCGCCGCCTGGGACAGACCCCTCGCCGCTGGAGACGCCGCGCCTTGGGGCTGCTCTTTCCCTGCTGCTAACGCCGCTGCTTTTGCTGCTTTTCTTCCTTCAACCCGCACGCAGCACAGCCCTCAGTTTGCACGTGGGATCCCGGCGTTTGTAACAGCCGCGACTCCTTTGTTCCGCTCCGTGAGGGAGAGAGCCCACGTGGCCGGCGCCATCTTGGACACTGCCGCGGTACCGTTCCTTCCCTCACCCGCGTTTAACCCTCGCTGCTCCATCCCGTACAAACCCTCCAATATTGCATTGGTTTTTCCCTGCATATAATATATTTTGTTCTAGTGTTATTAAACTTTGTTTCAGTTTTCCAAACGTTCAGAGGTCTCACAAATTCTTCTTCCTTTTCCTATCTCTGCTTTTTAACCCTTTCTCTCCCGGTGCAGGGGAGAGGGGTTTTAGGGATAGGAGAGGACACGTCCCTGTGATTGGCTTGCCTCAGCCAACCGGTGACAACAGTTAAAGCCGTGTGTTTGTTAGAAACCTCAATACCCCTACCCCCATCTAAAATCACCAATGGAAAACAATACCTTCTGCTGTCTGCCGCGAGTTCAGGCATTGACAGTGTGGTAACTGATTTAGAGCAAAGAGGCATCATCACTGGGGCTCACTCCCCATACAATTCACCTGTTTGGCCTGTTAAAAAACCTAACGGACAATGACGACTTACTATTGATTATAGACGATTAAATGCTAACACTGCTCCTTTAACTGCTGCTGTATCTAATATGGCTGAATTAGTGACACAAATACAAGGAGCCTCCCATTCCTGGATGGCAACCCTGGATGTGAAGGATAGGTTCTTCATGATTCCTCTCCAGGAACAAGATGAGACTCAATTTGCATTCACACGGAAGGGAATACAATTGGTATTTATCTGACTGCCTCAAGGATACAAACATTTTCCTACCGTTGCTCATAATGCCTTGGCAAAGGTGTCAGCAGAAGTTCCCACCTCACCCCAAGTGCCAGTATATCAATACATAGACGACATATTAATGGGGGGGGGGAAGCCAACAGGAGGTTGAGTCTGCCATAGAGCATATTCGAGAATTAACAACACTAGGATTAGATATTCCTCAATCCAAATGCCAGGGGCCTGCACAAGAAGTTAAATTTTTAGGAGTCTGGTGGATCAAGGGAGCTGCCTCCATTCCCCCAGATGTACTACAGCAAATAGACCAAGGGCAAAATCCTTCTAATGTCAAAGAATTACAACAGATTTTAGGCACTCTGAGCTACTGGTGTAAACACATTCCTGGTGTTTCAATTATTGCTTGTCCTTTATATAATTTGCTCAAGAAAGGAAGTTGTGGGAACAGACTAACACACAAATGCATTGGAAATGCTAACAGAAGAGCTGAGGCTATTCCAACGATTGGGTCCTACACACCCACCTGACCCTATCCATGTGGAATGGGGATTCAGTGAACATGGTTCCCATTGAATATATGGCAAAGGGGACCTGAGGGACCTGAAAGACCCTTAGAGTTTAATTCCCACTTCTTTAACGATACTGAAACTAGGTATTCAGATCTTGAAAAGGGGCTATTGTCCCTAGTGCAAGCAATAAAACGGGTGGAACGGGTAAGGAAAGGACATGATGTAATTATTGGAGGGCCTTTTCGCCTCTTAGATGTAGTCTGAAAAGGGACAGCACTGCCTGCTGGTATAGCTCAGAAGCCCACAGTCCGTACATGGTATGATTATTTGGAAGGTATCAATGAAATCATGCCTATTACAGAAGGCAACGTTAAAGTGTCTAAATTGCAGAAGGATATAGATAGTGCTTTGCTACTTCAAACCTCACCGAGCAAACCATCTCCAGTTCAGGAAGCACCACCTCTAACAGAAGACAGTAACCTTAAAGGGGTGTGGTTCACCAAGGCATCCTCCTATAGACAGAATAATGAGTGGAATTATAAGGCCATGACACTGGAAGTGGCCACAGGAGAAAGATTAAGGGAAACTGGCAACTGCTACATATTGGTCAGGTGAAGGGACAGGATCGATCAGCTTTTATCACTGCCCAGTTCAATCAACAAGTCGATGACCTTACATGACTACAGAAACTTGACATCGTGATTGATGAACGTGAATGGGAGTGCTTACTTGAATGGTTGCATGTAAAATGAGGCCACACTGGACGAGCTGATTTGTATCAGGAAGGCATAGCCCGAGGATGGCCTGTAACAGTGAAACCATGTGAGCAAGTGGTAACTGCCTGTTCACAATGTCACTTGCGACTTAACAAAGACCATCTGAGTAAAGCACCTCCCCTACATACCCGGGACAAGAAAATGTTGTGGCACATTTGGCAGATTGACTATATAGGTCCATTGCGACTCTCAGGGGGTAAAAAATACATATTGGTGGGGGTGGAAGTCATTTCAGGAATTACCATGGCCACAGCCGTCACGACTGCCACTGGGGAAAATACCATCCGCAGTTTGGTGGGATGGTTTAGTACACTTCCCCTTCCTGAGGAGATTCAAAGCTACAATGGGTCACATTTTTCAGCCACAGTGGTACGAGACTGGGCAAAGGAGGAGGGGATCTGGTGGGTATTCCATACTCCATATTACGCCCAAAGCCAACGGTATTGAGCCAACCAATGGACTGGTCAAATGATTTGCCAAAATCCATGAGTCTGGAAGGCATCTGTGACTGTCCAACGCCATCTATCAATTAAATAATAGATGAAGCGGAGACGATTGTCCCAAAATGAAAGCCTTTTGTGTATCAGCTACTGACATTGCCCCAAAAATACATACCAAACCGGAGGAACACCCTACTGGCTTTCATCCAGGCCAGCCAGCGCCGGTTAAAATGCCTCAGATTGGGACAGTGGCAATGGTATTAACAACTCCAAAGAATCCTTATGCCTGGGAAGTGAAAGACAGTTCTGGAAAACTCCATCCAATCAACACCAGATGGATAATACCTTTCTTTTAACCAAATTCTGCCGGTTACAGTAAAACCGAGCATTTTCCTTTCTTTTCTTTTTACAGATGTCCCAATGACTGTGAATTGTACCTGGGACCAAGGACCGCCATATATGGAGCTGGAGTGTCCACAAGGACTGCTAATATTTTTAATTGTACAACTGATAGTTTTGAGTTTAGTTATAGTGTGGAAACCAAAATTTTAATGAGTATGTGGATAAAATACTATGTTTGGAAGATTCTGTTAATTTTGCTTTTGCTCAACGATAGTTTTAGCTTAATGAATTCAAAACTTATATTACAACTAATCCAGTCCTTTGGACAAATGCATAACGTTAGTCAGATTACTGCATGTTTACCCCTTCCTGAATCTGCTGAGTCTCTGGTAAATTGGGGAATATTAACTGTAGACTTAATTCAAGTTTGGCACAGTATGTGGCGAAACAACACCAATCTAACTTGGTATGTGGAAGAGGGAAAGTATACCTTACGGTGGACACATGTAAATGACACTGATACAGTAAAGGGATGTAATATCACCAAACTGCAGTTTGAATTCCAAACTGGTGGTAAAGCTGAGGTTACATACAGACCAACTGGAGACCAATGTACTAACACACTGTAGGGAATGCATGTGCCTAGAACATGGGGAACACCACAGCATGGTGATTGGCATTTTATGCAACCAACAACATGGTGCATTGATTGGGAAGGAGATGTTGGTCCACCTAAAGACCCCCTACAAGTGGGTATCCGATATCTAAATTTTAATACTTCTCATTTGGATAGTCCAAAACATTGCAATTGGAATTGTACCAAAGTGTATACATGTGACACCACTGACAAGGAGGTTCAGAGAATGGATCCTGTAGCATGAGCTATTAGGATAGGTTGTGTTTGTTGGAATTATACCACACGTCTTAATGATACCTGGTCTCATTTAACCAATAGTGACACCTAGCATGATATAATATGTTCTGAGGTTGAGATACCCTCTATGGGACACACTGTATGGGTCAGTAGTGATGGCACCTGGACCACCGATCTTCTGGTAGGAGGTCGACAATGTCAACATACACTGGGACTACTGACTCTTTGTCCTCTCTGGAGGAAACAACCACTCACCTCTGCTTTGTGGGGATGAACGAGACGAGAATCAGATGACCCAGGGCAACACCCAACAACAGGAACCAAGGTGGGATGGTTATTGGAATCAATATTTATCCCCCAAGCAACAGCATTTCAAAATTGACTAATGCTATATAACCTCATGGGACAGATTGAAGCGTTGGCCAATGCAACTCGTGTCGGGTTGGAAGAATTGAATGCACAACTATGGGCGACATCGAAGATGGCACTACAAAATAGACTGGCATTAGATTTATTGCTGTTGCATGAGAATGGAGTATGTGGATATTTGAGCCTAACTAACGATACTTGTTGTGTTCACATATCAAATGTAACCTGAGACCTTAGCGAACAACTGTATCCTCTTCCTCCACCCAAGACAGGGATGCCTCCTTGGTAAGAATTGCGCTTTCACCATACAGTGAAAATACCTGGGATAGTTTTCTTTTTGCTGCACTACTGTTACAGATTAGTTATTAGTGCTATTGCAGCGAGGGCATTGATCAACAGCAATTCCCAATCTGTTCTATCTGTCACTTCTATTATTTTTACTGGCTTTGCAAAACTGTTTCAGTGCGAGTCCTTTTGGGCTCTGGCAGGCAAACACCAAACTCCTAACTTTAACGTGACAGCGCCCCTGTGAGGAAAGGAGATTTCAGTTTACTAGGATATAGTAGCACCACCAATTACAAAGGTTGCTTGAGACTTCCTATAATAAAATCCTGTTCATCTTTGATAAACTGCACATGTTTTGGCCGAAAATCTAAGTTGGGTGCCTGTGTTCAGTTCAAATTCTTTAATTATTTCTGGAAAAATTCATATGGAGCTTTTTGTCCCTGAGAACAACTCAGAGGAGACCTGGGATGGCTTGAACTGAGTCCAATGAGATGCTTTGTAAAGCTTTCCTGTCCCCATGCTTTACAGCATGATACTGAGAGATGACAGAAGGTGAAGCTCTTTCTCAAGTCTTTTTGCTATCTCAGGGAAAATCTGCCCTAGAGTGGCCAATTAAAAGCCTTGGGAAAATGGCAGTTCTCACACATTCACTAGAGATGCAGATTTCCAAAGCCATATTCCCCAGTGACTTGGCTCTCACCAGGTACACTTCAGCAGAGACAAGAGTTATTCCTGCTATTGCAGCACTGGCCTGGGACAGGCCAGGAAAAACTGGAGTCTTCATACCTGAGACAAAAACAGGGAGTCTGTCTTCCCTGTGCTTTCGGGGACTGACAGGGAGATCCAACAGTGAGACTTGAGCAGAAACTAAAGGAGACAGCTGGGGAGAATTCAGGAAAGCTGGAAAGACAAAAGAGGTCGAAGTACACTGGGATGAATTGAGAAGAGACACAAATGGGGAACAGACTGGGGTTCAGACTCAAAGGTAGTATCTGTACTAGCAAATGAACCAGGTTGAGAGCATAGGTTTAAGAAATTTATTAATTGCCTTAATCTTAGATGGTCATTGGCATGGGTTTTGGCCCATATCAGCCTTCCAGGTACCTTCTGGGTGCAGTTTGAAGGTCATCACAGACTGGTAGGGTGTTTCTGATAGGCACTACAGACAAGGATAATGTGTTTTTTGGGATGGTTTAGACATATGGGTGCCATATCATTTGGACCCAGAGTTAAAGAATTCTTCAGTTATTTATTTACATTGATCCAGTTAGCTATGGAGAGCTTGGGAGGAAAGCTTGTGCTGAGATGCAGCAGTCTGCTTCGCAGTAAGAAGAATCTGGGAAAATGGAGAGAAATAGGAGGCAAGTTAAATCTAATGGGGAACTGTCTGTGGTAGAATAACAGGGAAAAGGGAGGGATTAATATACAGAATGCAATGTAAGAAAACATTGGAAAATAAACTGCGGGAAAGCATAGAGGATCTGAGAGCTCTTGGGGCTGTAAACTCAGGGACAGGGCACTGGAAAGCTAAGTCAGGAAAAAGAGACAGATTGAGAAAGAGACAAAAGGTGAAACTGGATACAGAACTGGAACTGAGAGGGGGAATACAGAGTGAAAAAGGGTGGATCTGAGATAGGGATGAGTTAGTTAAAAGAGCAAGAGGTGTTGCCTGGAGGAGAATATTTTGCCCCATAAAGCCCCCCACTCTCCTGTCTGCTTTAAATGGGAGGCAGAATCCCCTGGTCCTCTGCAGTCAAGAAACGGCACTGCACATGGCATCTACTCTGTGAGTAAAATTAGAAATGAATCAAAATGCATCTGTACAACAAAGGAAAATCCAGGTTGCACACGTAACCTCAATTCTGGGGGGGTCTTAATATTTAAGTGCTTGTCTTTGTAACCAGAATAATTCCCTTTTAATTGGGGCTTGTGTGCATGTTTGTGTGTGTATGTGTATTTGCATATATGTGTGTGCATATGTGTTCACAATTATATTTATTAATTAAGGTGATGAACATGAGGCAAAGAGTTGTAAGGAAAAAAATTAACTGCTCTTTTTCTTTTTCTTTTTTTTTTATCATCTCTAGTTTGGGATTTGGGGCCTTGAATTTAATTTAGGTTAAAGATGGATTTTAAGCTAGCTTTTTGGGAGTGCTGCCCTCCCAGAAATGTAGTCACAGTCACTGCATATTCTTGAAAATCAGGCCTAACTCTGAAAAGGGCTTTAAGCAGCTAATTCATATGTGGGCACTCAGCTGCTTGCTGAACTTCAGAGAGAACCAAGCGTGGAGACTAGGTGTGTGACGTTAGCATCCCAAGTCAATGGTCACTTTTCAAGTGGATCTTTACAGCCTCAGGGCAAACAATGACAGTCAGTGCGCAGATTCAGAACACCCTAATACCCCATGGCATGCTTTACTTCTGAAGCTATGCCCAGTCTCACTTTGAATGATATATGTTGTAGGCACAGTCTCAATATTGAATTTGTTTACATGAATGAATACTTGTTTTACAAAACCCATTCTTGCTCCTATTTTATTCTCCAAGTAGCCGGAGGGAATGTCAGTCAAGGTCCAGCATCAATGCTGCTGATTTTATGTATCTCATTCTAATGCAGATGCATGGCAAATGGCCAAGTGTTAACAGCATGAGTGTGTGTGGGGTGTGCATGCACACATATATGTGTGCATGCACACATACACATGTATGGAAATACTGTAGACAGAGAAGGAGGGTACTCTACAGCCAAATGTGCAAAAATGCTCCTCATCAAATATCTGTTAGAATTTCATAGTATCCTTAAAGAAAATATTTTTTTCTTATTTTGTATTACCTCTTTCTACTTCATTATCTCTCTGTCTATCTATATATCTACAAATCTATTAGTTCTTTGCTGTCTGATAGGTGATATATCCATATGCATTATTTGTTACTGGTGTTGCAAATATGCTCAGTTTCCTTAATGGTCAATTTTCTAAATCCATCCTAGAATTTATGAATGTAATAAACTTTAGATCTGGTCTTATACCTTATTGTCCTGGTTTGAGTTAGAACAGAACTCATTCTGTTCAGTGATTTTACTTTCCAGCTCAGTCTGTTCTAACTAACTGCACTTTCTGAAGTTAATGGCATGTTTTTGCAGACAGTGTCTGCTTCGAGAAGTGACAGCGCTGGATGTTTACAGTCGCTACCAGGGACTGGGATGCAGAAAGGCTCTTGCTTATGACTTGCTCCTGTGCAGACCAAGGTCACTGCTAAATCCTGTGTCCCACGGTGGGGGTGCAGTAAGTGAGAGGCCGCAGCTGCGGGGAGGAGCGGACAGGACAGGTGACCCTACACTGACCAACCAGGTGTTCCATCCCATAGATGTCATATTCGGGATAAAGCTGAGGGATCACAAGGGTCAAGGTCTCTTCTTCAATGGCTGGTGTCTGAGGAGGATTCTATCTGTTCTGCCTTCCATCCCAATCCGTGCATTCCCGAATCCAGTTCCCGAATCTAGTTCCTGAATCCAGTTCCCATCTGTGCTGAGTCCAATTTGGGCCTTCCCCAGTGCCTGCCCTGCAGCATCAGTGGTGATGGTGACGTGATTGCCATCAGGGGCTTGGATTTGATATTGGTATTGTATATATTTGTGTATATGTATAAAATTTCATCATTATTATTTTCATTAAAGCAGTTTTAGTTTTCTTTTCCAATCCATAAGTCTCTCTCCCTTATTCCCTTTTCTCTTCCCCTTTGGGGAGGGAGAGGGGTTCATAGAGAGCATCTGTTATTTGTCTAGTGGCCAGCCCAGTCCTAACCCTCAACACTTTTTACACTTATATTTCTTATTATTTTTTTCTGTTTCTGTCCAGGATAGTAAATCACCTATACTGCAGGCTGTCTTCTAAAGGCTAGACATGCAGATGGAGGCTGTAAAGGAAATAAGCAAGGATATGCAAACTGTCCAGGGCTTCAGCAGTAAAGGGAAAGGCTACTCATGGTTCTAGTTAACTGTTTAGCCAACCCAATATTAATAAGCTTATGGAACAAATACGGGAGATTGTCTGGCTGCTGTGTGTACACACAAGTGTGTATTCTCTAGGAAAGCGTAGGGTCTTGGTCACTTCAAAACAGCTTTTCCACCTGGGAGCTGTTTTTGTCTCAGGCACCCTTCCAGCATCTCAGGAAAACTGCATTTCATGTACCTCCCTGTGATCTTAAAGTAATAGTTATAGTAAAAGTGACAGCGTAATACAAAGATTCAGACTCCATTTGTTCTGTTGACTGAAATAGGAGGGTGAAGAGGTCTTTTCCTGTATTTCCAGCTGGTGGGTTGTGCTGGGCCTGAAATTAGAACAGGCAATTTTTCATCCATTGTGCTTCCTGCATGTATCCATTTAATTTAGGAGCCCCAGTTACCTCTGTAGTTGATGCTGAAAGGTAGGTGTTATCAAGGGCTGTTCATCCCTTCAAACTTTTAGCTGAAGAAAAAATGGTAGATTTGAATTCAGAAAGCAGAAGTGACATATCTCTAGGAGGCAGCACATGAGAAAAATGCTTAGAGAAGGTCAAAAGAGGGACTGGAAAAGGAGGGAGGGAGAAATTGAGAGGGAATGCAGAGGTGAAGAGAAAACTGTAACTCCCAGGAAAGGCAGGAGAAGGTAAAAGTGCTACAGTTTCCTGGAAGAACTAGAAAAGTCTTGGTGAGGAAATGGGTTGGGATAAGAAATCCAGAAGTTATCAGAAAAGAAATGGGTAGATAAGGAAACTGAGGCCTTTCTGAGGAAGCTCTGAACAGGCACTTAAGGAAACTAGATGCAACATCTTGAAAGGGTAAAAGCATAAAGTCAAAGAGGTTGAGCATGGGAAGAAATGGCAAAATGTATAGGTTCTTCCAGAGTCCATAATGGAAGAATAAGAGGTCTCTGAATCTTGCCATACTTCCACAGTCTTCAAATTCATCTAGGAGACTGACAAAATATTCCAGCTCCACCCACAGTGGCTCCTCATGGAAACCTGTAGTGTAAGGTTTGGCGTTCGGAAGATCTCGCGATGTACGGAAAGAATAGGGACCCTCCCATGAAGGCAGTCTAAGGGCAGGGCTATAAGCAGCCCCTAGTATATAAGGCATTGTAACTGCACAATAAAGGCCATTTGAGCTTCCTCTACATTAGAGTCAGCGTCTCATTTGGTCCTCGCTGGGGAGGAGCGAGTGTCCGGTCCATGGGGGTCTGCAAGCCTTGAAGTGAAAAACACAACAGAAACCTTCTATCACTATCAGCTATCATGTTGTGACAGGAAATAATACGAGTGTAAAGATGTCGTGACCTTTGTGAACTTATCTATACTAAAAAAAAGTACATAAGATGAACAGAGAAATTTGTACATGCATTTACATACATATTATAACATTGAAACTTAGGATATGCCAGTATTACTTTCACATACAGTTGAAAGTCAGCTTTTTTTGTGTGACATCATAAGGCAAGTTTAAATATGAGTTTACATTTCCTCCCAGTGGACTGACTGGAAGATCTCCCATCAACATAACCAAGAAGTCATCTCAAGCACATGGAAGAAGTCAAATGAAATATTGGTATCCAAAGTAGGATCAGTTGAAGACTCAGTCAAAACGAGAGGGTTCCTGTCCTGTAGTTCTGCTTCCATCTGTTGGCTCATGCTGTGCTTCTGCTGGTGCACAGCCAGGGAGGCACTAAGAGACCTAGGAGAGCCTTGCTAAGTACCAGACTGACAGAATCAGACCTTGCTTTCCAGGGGCAATTGATTTTGAACAGAAAAGGCCTGGTCTTCTCAGTCTGTGCAGAGGAAAGGAAATATTATCTTTCTTCTTGGTTTTAACTGCAGGACATGTCCAACTGACTAATCAAAGGGGTGCATGGTGTCTGTTTGCTTGCAATGCAACTTGAACAGAACCAAGACCCCATAGAGTGTGACATGAAGGTGAGGCTATACCATTCTTTCGTCAAAGAGAAATGCATAGCAAATGGCAGCCATGCGTGTTATTACTATTGCCTATGAAATAACTGGGGAGAGAGGCTTCCTTAGCAATGTACCTGAGAGAAAATTCTGCTCCCTTGAAGAACCAGGATCAGGCCATGGGAAAATCAGCTAGCTTAAAGATTTTACATGGCTGAAAAACATTATGTAATGAGATTACGCCCCTGCACATATCAATGTATTCAGTATCTTTGGGGTTCAGTTGTTATGAAATGAAACATTTTTAGCAAAGATATGTCTATCTCTAGGTGATCTTTTTTCCATCTGCACAGCTGAATCAGTTGAACTTCTGTAACTCTATATGGCCTGTGAGCCTCAGACCTGAGCAAGCTTGTCCAATCAAGTTGTAAGAGACTGAAAGCCTGGTTATCTTCCACAGTCATCTCAAGAGATCAAATTAAGGCAAGAGCCTTGATGGCGGCATGTGAGTTTCCATTATAGAAAGTGCACTGGTCAGGGTTTCAGAACACATAGGAAATTGTGCGTAGATGAAGATGTAGGTACAATTTTTGGTGACTGTATTCTGCAGGGAATTTGCTTCCTAAGGGAGCAAGTGCTGCTGTCCAAAGGCCATCAGTTCCCTCTATCTTTGTCCCTCCTGAGCTTTACAGAAAACCTAGATCAGGTTTCACAGCCCATCCCAGAAACCTCATCTTTTTAATCTGAAAGCAAGAGCTCTTTCAATCAAATGTGAATTCTGTCTCAATGATTTGTATAAAATATCTTTGTCTATATTGGGTAAGAATCTGCTCTTTCATGCCAAACAATTCAATAATAAAACTTGCTGTTGTTCAATTCCTCTATTCTATTTTTTATGAAAATAAGAACTGTGTGACAGGGTGTAGGAGACCAAGGACAAATTATTCCCGAACAAGGACCCTGGCAACCTTGTCAGCCTGTAATCTCCTGAAACAAAGAAATGTTTGCTCAAGGGGACAGGATGCTCCGGGGACACACACACACAGAGAATAGACGACACACACGATGACATGACACCATGAAGATGACTACAACGACAGTGATAAACGACTGTCAAAGATAGGGGCAGGAGTAAACACTCCCGAGCATAAGATCCCTGAAACGAAATTCCTTTGGGCTTTACCTAAAAACCGAGAAACAAAACCCTTGTGGCTATAAAAGGGGAGTGACAAGGGCCAGCGGGTGGGATTTCAGGTGGAGCGCTCCTACAAACTGGGACTCCCATTGGCTGGACCAACGCTGGAACCAGGACTGGTGATTCTCTCTCTCTCTCTTCTCCTTTTTATTTTCTCCCTCTCTCTCTACACAGCCTGTCACTGTAGTTTAATTGAAAGCCACATACATATACATATCCTATCACTATGGTGTAATTGTAAGCCGCGTACATACATACATATGTATACATATCTATCTGCTTGTATGACTAGGTGGTGTGGGCATATTTTTGCAATAAATTGTTCCATGTTTATGGACCTTTGGTGTTATTCCACTGCACCTCTAACCAGGGGAATCAACAAACTTGAGTCTCCTCTCCCTATTGGGACAAGACAGAGGGAAACCCCTGCTTAAGCACATAAGACCCAAAGCCACCATAGCTCCCAACATGCACCTCAGTTTCAAAACGCTAAGATTCATCTCTAAGCATTGAAAGTTGCAAGGAATTCTTTATTATTGCCTCTCAAATATACACTTCAAATATACAAGTATACATTTTTAACAAACTCTTTCGGCTGTCATATCTCCTTTATCTTCTTCCAAATCACTCAACTTGGTCAGCAGTAGATTATATATACCTAACCATCCCCAGTTATCATATCTCATTGATTTTGCTGTACTTGCCATAGAGCATATTGAAGGTTTGAAAATCAGAACTCTAATGTCAGGTGAGCTTGGGAGGGCACTGTGCCTTCTGATCAGCTGAATTATATCAACATGCACCCTAATATTGACCTTAATATCCTGGGACATTTCTGTCACATACAGCTGTCAACAGTTTTAATTTCTATTGTGACATTGTGGGAAAATGACGGATAATGGGGAGGTGAGGGAAACACTGTTCCCCAGATTTTAGCTTATGCCTTGACACGAAAAATAGCCATGAAGCTGCTATGAAGTGTGACGGACTGAAAAGAAAGACGACTCAGCCTGAGGCAGCTAAGCAAACTTTATTCTCTACAAGCGTCTTTTATAGCTACAGATAAGGAGCCCGGAATATGCAGACAAACAGGAGGTTCACGTGCCTCAGCATTCTCACGGTACCCTGCGTCCAGGGTTTGTATCAACCAGTCACGCTATCAGCCAACCACACGATAAGCCAGCGTTCTGGCCAAGGACACAACTTAAATTATGCTCTTGTTTTCTTCTTACCCATATTGTCAAAGTGAGCTTTCACACCTGCTGCAGGTCTCTAGCTCACAGCTTTCACGTCTGCTGCAGATCTCTAGCTCGCATCCTCCGGGTTAGGTGCCACAATGAAGCAGTTCGCTGATCCCAAGAATGGAATGCGGTTACCATGGCTAAGGCCTACTGCAGCTGAGTGCAACGTACTGTACCTCCGAACGAGGACAGGAGGGATGCGAAGGCAATACGGTCTGTCCCTGTTCCTGGAGGTAACAATGGGTTGCTACAGTTAACTGCATCAACCGCTATCAAGAAAGATGGATCGCTACTGCCGTGCCAGCAAAAATGGTGAAATGGTGTCCTCTAGGTGAACTTTGCTCATTATAATGTCATTATAATACCAAAACACACCTCCATCCCAAAGGCTACCCGCCTCCAAGGTACGACCACTCCCCAGTGGGCATGCGCCCTATGTTTTATCCCCTGTACCTTTAAATGGGAAGCGAGAGATTTTTGATCCAATCAAAACAAAAGGAATGTATGACTAGAGTCACTCAAGCTCCACCTAAAAGTATAGAAACAATATAAAAAGTGGTGAATAAAAGGGGGATTTGGGGGAACAGAAGACCACCATCGAAACTTTGGGATCGGTCGACGGGCTGAACCTATCTTTTCCCCCCCATAGGGATGCCTACTGGGTAAGAGCTCTATGTTTTGTGCACTCAAATACTAACATCAGGCTAGCTATTAATAATCATTAGTGTTTAGGTTTGCTTGTGTGTTTAGGTTTGTATGTGTGTGTGTTTAGTGTTTGCTCTAAATCCATTTCGCAGTCAATACCCTATCCCTGGTATCATTCGAACCTGCATTTTGTCACTAATCTACACAATAAATTGTTATTGTTGATTCAATACTGAAGGGATTTGTCTCAGTGTCGCTGCTCGTGAGGGTCCCTCAATAGGTTAGGCGAATATCCTCCGATCCTGTGGGCTACCAAGAGGGACTTTGGTTTCAGTGATGCTGCCAGCATGAGCCTGGCAGGCTGGCCAAGTTGTAAAGAACCCGAGGAGGTTCCCCTTCTCCCTAACAGGAGTGTGGTAGGCAGGTTGGGTATCAGGATTTCGTCTTTCTTGGGAAGCTAGTGGGCTGGACAAATTGTAAAGGGTTTGGGAAACCCCCTTTCTGGGCCAGGAATTTTAATAATCAGCTCTCTCTATCCTCCTGGCCCCCTTTTCGTGACAGACATTAGTAGGATCATATTCTTCTTGTACTTAAGCTTGTGTAAACTGGAAGGCACTCTGTTATCAATGGATTTACATGTGAGTTGGGGCCAGGCTGAGCAGTATTAGTTCCCAAACTTAAATGAGTACAGAACAGCTTGTAGATTCAACAGTGTTTCTGTGTCCCTGAGCTCATATCAAGAGGAGATTCAGGACCATATCGAGGCTCCTGTGCCATGGTTTCCATGGAAAGGAAAGTGAGACATGCAGTCTGGATGGGACCTATTGTGTGCTTTTTTCAGATCCCTCTGGTTTGAGAAATCAGGGGATCAGAACAATGATGATTTCCCAAAAAAAAAAAAAAAAAAGTATTTGCTGCTCAATTTGAACAGTCTTTATATACATTGGCCTAATATGAACACTTGTGGTGGTAAGGTCCCCCTGCTACTCAAAGACCACTCAACACTTGAGGCGATTTCTCTCTCTCCCCACCCTGCCCTGCTTCCTAGGCCACAAACTAGCCCAGGCTAAGTCAGGCGTGGATTGAGAAAGACAGCAAAACAGAACACTAAGGCGTCTCCTTGGTGTGCTGGACCCACTTTCCCAGCCTTGTACTGCTCTCCCTATCACTTGGGAGATAGTCACCTCCTGATAGCCTGGTACATCTGCGCTTGAGTTGAAGCCAACAGGGGGGCAACACCAAACATCGGAAATCAATGGTTTCTGGGTTTGTGCAACTGGCAGAAAATACCAGAATATTTTGACATCCGAGCTGGGCTAGAGTGGGAAAAAAGCTGATGAAAGTCAATCATCTTGGACCCTATAAATAGTGATCATAAAGTGAGACCCTCTGAGCTCTTCTGGATTGCAGGGAGCTGGGTCCAGCATCTCCCCTGGATCGGGATGCCTCTCAGGTATAAACTGTGCAAAAAGGCCAGGACGAAGTCAGGCTTCTTGAGACTCAGTAATTGTCTGTTGAGATTGCCGGAGCATCATGAGCATTTGCTCTAAACTCGGGAAGGGAATTTTAACTCTAGGCTGGCCTCCCTTTCGTCCACCTCTCTAACATGAGTGTGGATGGGTATATATTTCACTGGATCCAAATAACTCTGGTGTGTGTGTGTGTGTTTGTGTGTGTTCTGTGGTTGTATCTATGCATATGCACATGTATATAAATGTCCCAGGTTAGAACAAGAAAACCAGTTCGATTAGAAATAAACTGGTTTGTTTAAAATGACCAATCGTGATGTATTCCTCCCATTTACGTTTGCACATCTCATTGATTGTGAAAACTTTGGCAGGCTCTCTGTCCCTTTAAGAGCGGCACGGGTACCGGGCTTGCAGGCTGGCTCAGGGGCTTACACTTCCGGGTGCTGTGCTCTCGGCTTGCTCTCACTCTGGGCTTTTGCTTTCTCTTGGTATGCCGGTGCCCATATTTGTCTCTGCCTCGGCTCCAGACCTGCCTCGCCTCTTTCACCGGTGCCTCGACCTGCTCGGATTATCGCTACTAACCCCTGTGCCGCATGGGACTGCCTTTGTTGCTACTGAGAGCTGCTGCTTCATCCCTGCTGCTGCCGCTGCTTCTGCCGCCGTTCTCTAACACCCGCGACTTAACGGCTTGGCTTGGCTGGGCTCCTGCTTACACACGGCATCACTGTATTTGCTTCCAGCTGCCGCAGCTTTGCTCCGCTCCCGCAAACCCACTGACCACGTGGCCGCCGCCATTTTGAACTGCTCGGTACTGGTTTTTTTCCTTTCACTTTTGTTTCCCTAACCGCAGTTTAACCCTCGCTGCACCAGCTTTCCAATCCCATATAAACCTGTTAATAGCTCATTTGTTTTTCTGTATATAATATTTTTCTAGTGTTATTAAACTTGTTTTAGTTTCCCAAACTCAAGAGGTCTCACAAACTTTTTCTTTCTTCTTATCTCTGCTTTTAACCCTTTCTCTCCCGGAATGGGAGGGAGGTTATTTAGAGAAAGGAAGAATTCCTCCCTTGATTGGCATACCTCGGCCAACTGGTGACCATAAAGAATATCCTGTAGTAACTTAATGTGAATCTTGTCATCATCGAATCCATAACTGTCACTATTTTGTTTGTAACATATTCTACTGAATCACCTTATTAATTTTAAATTTGTTAGTGATTAAGCACCACTAAAAATCAATCCTTTAATCTACCCCTCACTATTAATAAATCTTAGATTGCTGCCTAATCACAACCATGTCAGTATTTTCGCATGTGACAAATTTGCATAGTTGGCAGGATGACAAGCAAGATCACTGAATACTTAAGAAAACATGCTATCCCACCAAATCCCACCTTCCCAGAGGATTGGGCTTATAATAATTGGCACAAATGGGAAGAGGTAGAAAAACAATTATCTGATGGGAGGGGCTGAAATAAAGCTGGAAAAGACAAAGGTTTGATTTGTAAAATGTTGGGAGTGTGCTTAGAAGCTGCCTGCCAAGAAAGAAAAGAACTTTCCCACAAAATACAGGATTTACAGGACGAGATAGAGTGCCATAAATCTGCTGAGCTGCTGTTATCTGTTAAAATAGAACAGCTGCAAAACCAACTCAAAGAATCCCAATTAAAGCAACAAAAACTGGGAGAATGCATTGAAATGATGTTAATGCAATCTCCAAAGCCCCCTGACATTGTTCAGTTTTGAAAACTAATTGTGTCTCCCAAAGACTGGGACGGTAATATTTGGGGTGATACAAATAACAGCAAATCGGACGAAAATAGCTCTGATCTCTGATCCACCTGATCCTCAACACCCCTCCCCCCCAGTCAGACCAATTATTAAGACAGAAGAAACTGTAGGACCACAGGGCGGGGCGGGAAATCACACCAGCAAAACAACCCCGTTTGATCCAGTTCAGATGGGTAATTTACAGGACTGATATAGCAGAAATCCTGGAGAAACTGAGTATCTATGGAGAGTCTCTCTAACCGGGGGAGATAGAATTCTGCTGAACGGCGATGAAGCCAACAGCTATTGGGGACCTGGTGTCCTTTTAAATGCTGGCCCCAATCCCCCAAATGACTCCCACTCACTAACAAGCAGAGTGGCATACTGGGCTGGTGGCATCAATGTTTTAGAAAGAGGACAACCCATATTAATACCTATCAAATCTCTGAGTGACCTTTCTGCAGCTTTTACAAAAGCTGCTCGTCTTCAAGCCATGAATCAACGCGATCCCATTGATGTTCTTCTCTCAGCATCTGTAGATCCTGATATGCTTAAACCGCTCAGAAAATCATTTCTTGTTGCAAAACGAGATGAAATTCAAAGGGATGTTAACCATAATGAATTAGCAAACTTGACACAGGCTTTTAGAGACGAGGAACAAATACAATTAGAACAAAGGGAAATCCTCACCTGGGCAATGTTAATGCATGCCGTTATAAATCACATGCGGGAAATGGGATGGGACGAAATTCCGAATGAAATGAGAAATACACGTTGCTCTGTTTTAGACAATTAAGACAACCACAACAGGATTATTCTCAAAGCCTCCAAAACTCCCAAGAACCAAACCGTCAGTTAAAGGGATAGGAGTGGAGGAATGAGCTGTGGAAACAAGACTCGGCACTAGGAATTCCTAGATGTACAATTCAGAGGGAATCTACCAGTGTAATTCAGAGTCTAATTTAGGCATTTCAGAAACGTGACACTCCAAATGCCCCAACTCCTCTGGTAGGAGGATGACCTTTTACTTCCTGGACAATACCAGTAACCCTGATTAAACCATGAGGGTTCTTAGCATGGGATGCTGTTGGCAATAATGGAACAGAACACAAAGTCAGTACCAGATGGATTTATCCTACATCATAAAGGGGCAATCTGTCTGGCCTTCCCCACTGAGACCATTTGTTCTTTTATTTTTTCTCTTTAAGAGGAAATTATAAACTCCACAATGAATTTCACTAGTGACATCGTAAGAACAAAGAATACATCTAATGATCCCACTAATAACATGGTGGAAACAGCCTTCATCTATGTCACCAACATCTTCGCAATACTGTGCCTACTCCTTCTCTCCCCCACTGCCTCGATTTACATCAACGGCAATAACGTGTGATGAATACATGCCACTTCTTCCCTCCCTCTTTTCCTGCTCTTTGCAGTGAGTATACCCACAATGGCCCAAGCACAAGATCCTTGGGATTGTGCACTACTAAGATACACTGGAAGCACTGGAACATCACACAACAAGGCAGGCCTAAACCTCTCTAGTTTTACATGGGAATGAAGTGTACTCACAAAATGAATGGGGTTGGGACAATTCTCATAGGATGGCTCAACTCCAGGCCATGCCAGGAGAGAAAATACAAATTGGATGACGGGTACTCAATGGATCTACTTACCATAGACCAACTGAAATTAAAATCTTTTACACTGATTTTACTGAGCCAGAAAACAACAATAATGATTGTTATGAAATTACTGAACCAAATGTAGATTGTTGGCATAATTTCACCTTTACCAAACCTATAATTGCGCTTTGTACTTGGGGTTACAGAAACACAAGCTTACTATTTGATTTTACAGTTAACACCTGCAACAACAGGATGGCCATGGACTCATGCTCACATAGGCTACACTGGATATGCACTCAACACTTGCCCTGATGAATCTCTAAATTAGACAAAAATAGATTATAAAAGATGAAGATTGGCAAATTCCAACTCTGGAAGGGACAAGTGGTGACACCATTTCAGTAGGATGCTGAGTTGGAAAAACTAAGTGTGCCACAGTTGTGCATATCACTGTACGATACGTTGGAAATAAACGCAAACACAATTTTGACCACACACACATTTGTCCTTACGGATATGAATGTTGGTTCGCTTTTACTATATTCCGCTCAACATTAATAACATCTTTCTGGGCTGCCCTCACTTTCCATTCAAGTATGGTTTTCCAATTTAAAATTGAAATTCAACAATCTATTATTCCAACTCAACTTCCTATCAAACTGTCTCCTCGCATTTACAACACGGGCCCCTAAATAATTAAAAACACAGGACAGCAACAAGTTCTCTTTAACCCTTAGCTGGTCCCTAAAAAGAGTGGAACTAGCGCTGCATATTAATGTGTCAACAATCAAACCAGGCTGTTCTGGCTTTTTGGGAGTTGCCCACGCTGACTGGCTAGCATGGTTACATGGACGATCTTTAAAGCAATCTCGACGTGCACAATGGGATGCCACTGGGTTATTTGGAACATGACTGGGAATATTAAATAGCGTAGATAGTGAAATATTTATGAACAAAATAGCTGCTACTACTGACGACCTAATCAAATTAGAACACCTGCTAAAGTCATCTTTGTTGGCCTTAGGAGCAAATCAATGGCTCCTGTCAGATATTTTATCTCATTGGGAGCGAATTGAAGAAAATGACCACAACAACCCTAAAGCACTCAGTAGCCTTTCCAAGGTTCTGCACATATGCCTTGTGCTGGAAGTGAGGGATGTGAATGATAAGAACTGAGTTTCATTCCCGAGTCTAATGCTGCTCTCAGCAGGGACATCATATATCTATGCTGACCTCTAGTTTCCCATTTGTACTGAGTAATGGACTCTGTAATGAAGAGTCATTCTGTGTTATTAATATTGATGAACTTAGATTTTGGCTTATACAGTACCCCAGAAAACAGGAGGTGAACTTCCAACTGAATGTCTGCATGAAATTTTCATTCCTGACTAGTCAAAATTAGCTGGTGGAAATGCTTTTGTCTATTCAACAAACATAGAGCGTAACATGGCAAGACTCACAATTAGTTACTAACTCAAGTGAACTAAAACTAGGTGGGAAAGCTTCAGTCCTAAGTTCTTAAGTGGTCCATGAGTGCACAGAGAAAGGTCACTGTGGTGCATAAATACCATATGACACATAGCAGTTTCCCTGGACACAATAATTTCCTGGGATGGACTGAGGTGCCTGGGAATCTTAGCAACAATGAAACACTCTTCTGCAACACGACTCGATGCTTGTAGATACAATGAATGCAAAGGGCTGAATGTAATGCTGTTGTTGGCCCTTATCCAGATTTCTGATTGAAGAGCAGTCTGGAATCCAGTACACAATCAACCAAGGTCCAAGATGGAGGAAAAGAAAGAAAAGACCAATACAGTCATAAATGCATTGTGCAATATGAGGGCTTGGACATGATAATAGCAGGGTTTTTTAAAGAGGATGGAAGGTATGATGGTCTTGAAATCATCTTCTCAGAAGCTGTCCAGGGGGAAGTTCAGCATCCCTTGGCAACAAATCTAATAATCTAATTATAATATTATATCATTATGTAATATATATTATAATAATAATATATATAATTATATTATATATAATAATAATAATCTAATACAGAGTTAATAACATTCCCAAGACCAGCATTCTCCTGCTGAAATAGATTCCAATATAGAAGGCTACATGTGAGCTATTTTTGTGCCTACAGTGACTGCTGTGTTTGCCTCCACTCCTGGCACCACTCTCATACTGTATGTAAAGCACTTTAGGAGACATTGGCTGTGAAAGGAAGTTCAATTTGTGAAACCAAATTCTATTCTACCCTCAGTCACTGCACACTGAGCCAGGTAAGCTCTGCATTCATTTCACTTTTTTTTTTTCAGAATTTACAGCTCCTGTCTGCCTTCAGAGTTACTGAGGAAGCACGCACATGATTTAATATGTCATACAGATATTATGGTTTTATGTGTAAAAATATATACATGCTTACATACACACACAGACTCTGTAGAAATGACTCATAATGAAAAGCAAGAGACAGGGAAAAAATATCAGTTTGTGCCTTTATTTGCTTGAAATTTTCTATTGCTTTTCTGCTGAATGATGCTTCTGTACTATCTACAAAATGAGTACCCTCTTTCTTCAGATAATTAGACACTGCCCATATCCAGTTAAAATTATATATTTATACATGACAACATTCTATTAATAAACATGTGAGATTGTTACAACTGAACGAAACCTCACAAGTCTTCATTATTTCCCTCCACTTAAGCTCTTTATTATCCTTCTCCTTATGCATTTATCACTGATGAGAGATGCCAGAGAAACAGTCTCAGTAAAAGGACAAGACAATACACCCTGTTATCTCACACCTGCAGTCTGATGATTTGGACTGACTCCTTGGTTCTGATCTCTGGCGTGGGCGTGGCCCACTTAACTTTGTTTTATGAGCTCTAAAATGGGAATAACATTATTTCCCCCTTATCTTGCTCCCATATGCAGAGTCTTTCAAGGAAACTTAATAGAAAACCATTATCTTTTTCAAGGCCAAATACTTGCCCATGGAATATTGCTGATTGGTTCCAGACTGTGATCCCTCTGAATGTGGTGCCTCATTTTGTATTCCAGTTTTGTGGTCTTCCCTGTAATATTATAACCAGAGGAAGTTATATTAGACCAACAGATGTATCTGAAAAAAATAAAATAAAACTGGAAAAAAACCCACAAACCAACCACCAAAACCCAAACCCAAAAATCTCAGTTGCATGAGCTTGAAGAAGGCCTTGAAGAAATCTGATGTGTGAGGAAGTATCTATTGTTAGACTTTTATTTTGTTTTCCTTAGCAATATGGCCTGATTAATAAAAAGGTTTATCTGCTTTCTACTCCAACTCACCTTATTCCTATGCTTAAATCATCCTTGTTACAAAAACAGTACCACCATAATGTATTTCACCTCTGGGAGAAGGAACAAGCAATACTCACTTCTGTAAAACAGTCTATAAAAAAATGAACTTTTCTCAACCTACAAAACCAAAACCACATACAAAGCACATGTTGCAGCCTGTCATCTTCTCTCTGTGCTAATGTTAAATGTTATGTTACCTTGTAAATACCAGCTTGTACAATAGAGATAAGGAGGAGCTGAACAGCCTGGGAAGGAGACAGGGGAGACAAAACAGTAGAGATAAAAAGGAAATGAACAGCCTGAAGGCCAGTTGAAACCAGCATAAATCTCAACAAACTGTGGCAAATAGTTATGTGGATTCAACTTACGACCATATATGGGAAAAGGAATGCAGAAATCAAGATAAAGACACCAAGAAATACCTCTTCTGAAGCTGCCAGGGTCCTCCATAATCCACCATAAAAGCCCCTCTGAGCCCAGGCTGCATGCGTAATGAATATGCAAAAATACTAATCAGTTCCAAGAAATAGAATGAATATGTATGATTATTCCGGGAAAAGTAATGAATATGTATGTAATCAGGAGATATAAGCTTTGGTCGAGGCAGCATATGGCATGCACGATAGGTGGAGTTATCCCCCGTGCATCTGGTGCTGCAAATAAAGAACTGCCTCCTTCTTAATGCTATATTGGTGTTAAGGAGTTTCTTCTGATTTTCAGTAACACTAAGGAAGCTGACATCAGCTGTAATTGCTCCAGAAACAGTGGACTCGGGTGAACCGCAAGGAAGAATCACTTGTGCAGAGCTGAAGAAGAAAGCTAGATTTTATTATTTGGGTTTCTCATTAAATGAATACATGGATAGTATTCTCATACATGTCCTTTACTTTCAGCATGACTGTGGTCAAGAAAAAACACAGATAATGAAGCATGGCCAGTTCAAGTTTAAACAATATGGTGTTTATCTGTTTGCCACAGCTTGGCCTCAAACCCAAGCAAAAAGATTTGCTCCACTTCTTCCTTTCCTGCTTAGCATTCATCATTTCATCTCATCTTCCTGCTCCCCTGCTAAAGTATAGGTTGGTTTTGGCTTGACTTTTTTCTTTATTTTTTGTCTGTTTTACTAAGTCTGTTTACAATCATTTCTTCTTCTTCTCTCTTCTGTAATCTTGGGCCCAGGAGTTCAGTTGTCTGAAGGCCTTGTTTTATTGTTTTAGCTCATTTGGTAGCCAAAACCCATTTCAATTCACATTTGACTTCCCCAATAAATCCTGTTATCCCTGCCCAGTTACCAGCCTTCTCACTCACTGTCATTATCGGCTATATCCTATTTGCCCTAATCTAGTTATCCAGTTATTTTATCAGCTTATTTTACCAGCCTCCACCCAAGAAAAACTCCTTTGAATCCAGTAGCAGGCAAAAGTGCTCCTGTCCTGTTTGGAGTGGATAATTCAAAAACTCAAAGCATATGACAAGACAGTTCTGAAAGAAGACTTCGAAAATATCCATGCAAAATAGCTCAGGACAGTGATTCTCCTCTGAGGTCAGGTAGGCTAAATGATCCCACCCAAGCCATACAACAAGCAATCACCTGAGAGTAAGATCTCTGAGACTTCACTCCGTAACATCATACTACATAGCCAACAAAAATCTCCACTCCTCCCACAACTGACAGCAGTATATTTCTATACTTGCCCACTTCCTAGCCTCTCTCAGACTCTTCCAGGTACTCATTGATGAAAAACACTCTCTTGGCAAAAAGCATTTTGGCAAACTACACATTGTATCCCTATTTCCCATGAATAATATGAAATGTTTCTTATCCACCACATTATGTGCATCTGAGCCTGGACTAAAATTTTGTACTAAACTATTGCTTCTGATTTTCTAAAAGGAACATCCTGAAATGTTTGAATTTTGCATGCAAAACACCACCTTTAACATGCTAGGCCCTTTGGAAAATCTCAGCAGTTCTCTGTGTTGAATCAATACCCCAGAAGCGTGTTATATGGCAATGCAATGTTAGACATGTCTGTCTTAGATGAGATGTAAAATTGTGGTCTTAAGAGGACAGAGGTTGTTGAGAACAGTGTCTGTTAAACAACAGCTAGCAACCAGGCAACGTTTTAGATCTGGAAGTGAAGGGAAAATGTCTCCTTCACTGATAATGCAGCATTAATATGTGGAGTGTCAATGTGATTATTCTCTTTGGATGCTGGGTAGGATAGGCTGTGGGACCTTTAATAACTATCAGTAGGCAGGACTAGATTTGATATCTTGTTTGAAGGGAGGCATCTGCAAGATCACAATATCCTTAATGACCTCAGCAGAGCCCTGCTTGGTAACTGGTATGAAGTAGAAAAGGAAAGAGGACTCATTCCCATTCCTGAGTCAGTTGGGTTTCCCTTGCAGGTCTCCAACTAAGTATTATTCTAAGGTTGCATTACTGGCAATGCCATAATTAAAACTGAGTTGTGATACCTTTTAAGGTAAATTTTTCCTGCATTACACTTTAGTGATTGAATTCTTTATCCAATTTTTGGCTCAAAGTCATCAAAAGAAAAATACATTTTCAAACATATTTTTTCTCTTCTATATTAAAATATACTGATGCTTTTACTGAGAAAACCTTTAAAGACAACTTATCTAAAAAAGTTAATATATTTTTGGGGTTTTTTCAGATATTTTTTCAGCATCCCCATTAATGTAAGACAATCTCTCCACACTTCCTATTTCACTCTCTGACTTATCTTTAGGATTTCTTAGTCATCTGCTGTGTAGTGGGAGTTGAAATAATCAGCAGAAAAGTTTGGCTCTTGTCTCCTTTTCCCTAATGTCATAAATGAATCAAGATATGCCAAGTAAAAATGAGGAACCTGACAAAGACACATTAAAAAAAAGTTACAAATAAGCTACAGTGTTGAAGTAAATGAATGCAGCAAAATCAAATTAATAGCAATATTGTTTTTAAATCTTTGGCTGTTACGGAGGCAAACAATTCTAACAACATAAGAGGGCACAAGTCAACAGCTACAATCTAGGAGATGGAGAGTCAATTTTCTCCTCAAACACGAACTCTCTGCACAACTGTTTCTGTTGCCCATATGTCAGGGAAGAATTATGCATCTCTTTCCTTCACAGAAATGTTGGTAGGATAAATACATTGAGGACTAGGAGGCACTCAGGTCCAGACTCATCCCACTTAAGTATGACACCTGACTGAGGAAGCCAAGAAGTTTAGTTATTCAAGGACATAGCTAAAGTTGAGGCAGAAGAATGGACATCTGTAGAAGGTGATTCAGCCTGCTGGAGGTGTGAGTCACCTTCAGGAGCTGTTTATAATTTTCCATTGAACCGATATCAACTATGTACCTAGGGATGGGATGCAGTTGTCTGAACACAGGTATCCAGTGATCTCTCAAATGCTCTACAGAAGCTAAGACATGTGCTTGGGACAGACAGATATGACACAGGACTTGCAGGACAGAGTGGGATGTCCCACAGTTCTTTCCATGACAGTGGATGTCTATGTTGAAACAATTGAATGTTGTTCAAAGTGTTTAATGTAAGTAAATAAATTTGGCCTCCAGGACAATGCTAGTGAAAAACATTTAAGAGTTAAAACCAGAAACTCCATTGGATGTAGAAAGACCCAGTTGAAGACTTATCAGAGAACATTGTGGCTACCTCGGAAATTGTGTTGAACCTCAAAGGTACCTTTCCTGTTCTGTTTCCCCTCTGTCTATGTTTAGTCTGTATCCAGGGCTAAACTACAGCAGTTGCTCTGTAACCCAATGACCCCTGCACAGCCAAGAAAGGGGAATCAGGAAAAGGAGAGGAGACTCACAAGTTGAAATTAAAACAGATTTAATGAAACATCCAAGCTAACGCCAATATAAAGTATACAAAACTATACTCAGCCCAGGGAATGTACAGTCGTTGCAATAAATGGGAAAACAGTCCTCAGGAGAAGGGAGAGGATCACAAGGAGCCCAAGCAGAAGGCCCTCCTCTCCTCCTCTCCCTTTGTCCTGGGTTCGGCTAGGGTAGGGTTAATTTTCACATCCAGGATAGTCAGACAGAAACAGCCAGTGGGATATACAATACCATACAATGCCCAGTATATATATATATATATATGGTGAGCCTAGGGCGGAGGTAGTTTCAAAGAGCAGCTCTACTTGGCCCTGCCTGGCCCCAGGGCTTGGCAGGGACTTCGAGGTGCATAGTTGCCAGGTGAGTTTAAACCACAACAGTCCTTTTTGGCACTCAAAATAGGGCTCAAGGAGTTGAGATAACAACAGATCTGACCAAAACATGTTAAAACAAGTTTGCTATATGCACTTTGTATATTACTAGTCCATGCTCACCATGTTGGTCCATTTGCTTGCATGGTAGTGTTATGTAAATCCTTACATGGACTATGTATTCCCTGGGGTGATGTTTATCATCTCTGGGAAATGAATGAGGACTATCATGTTCCTGTATGTCATACTGTTGACCTATGATAAGATTATACCACTGGTTAGGAGGTTAAGCTGGTATTTGTATGTGGCATTGCCATTATTAGTAACCTCACTATGGGCAAGACAGAAGAGGAGACTTTCACAGAATCACAGAATCACAGAATCATCTGGTTGGAAGAGACATTTAAGATCATCCAGTCCAACCACACACCCTGCACTGCCAGGGTCCCTAAACCATGACCCTCAGCACTACATCCACACATCTTTTAAACACTTCCAGGGATGGGGGCTCCACCACCTCCCTGGGCAGCCTGTTCCAATGCTTAATGACCCTCTCTGTAAAGAAATTTTTCCCTATATCCAACCTAAATTTCCCCTGATGCAACTTAAGGCCATTTCCTCTTGTCCTGTCATTCGTTACATCGGAGAAGAGACCGACTCCCACCTCCCTACAACCTCCTTTCAGGTAGTTGTAGAGAGCGATAAGGTCTCCCCTCAGCCTCCTCTTCTCCAGACTCAACAATCCCAGTTCCCTCAGCTGCTCCTCATAAGATATTTTTTCTAAACCCTTCACCACCTTTGTTGCCCTTCTCTGAACCCGCTCCAGCACCTCAACGTCCTTCTTGAAGTGAGGGGCCCAAAACTGGACACAGTACTCAAGGTGTGGCCTCACCAGCGCTGAGTACAGGGGAACAATCACTTCCCTGCTCCTGCTGGCCACACCAGTGCTGATACAGTCCAGGATGCCATTAGTTTTCTTGGCCACCTGGGCACACTGCTGGCTCATGTTCAATCAGCTGTCAACCAGCATCCCCAGGTCCTTTTCCACTGGGCAGCTTTCCAGCCACTCTTCCCCAAGCCCGTAGCATTACAGGGGGGTTTTGTGACCCAAGTGCAGGACCCGGCACTCGGTCTTGTTGAATTTCATACAATTGGCCTCAGCCCATAGATCCAGCCTGTCCAGATCCCTCTGTAGAGCCTCCCGAACTTCAGGCAGATCAACACTACCTCCCAACTTGGTGTCATCTGAAAACTTACTGGAGGTGCACTCAACTCCCTCATCCAGATCATTGATAAAGATGTTAAAGAGAACAGGCCCCAACACTGAGCCCTGAGGAACACCACTGGTGACTGGCCACCAGCTGGATTGAACTCCATTCCCCAACACTCTCTGGGCCCGGCCATCCAGCCAGTTTTTGATCCAGTGAAGTGTACACCCATCCAGGCCATAGGCAGCCAGTTTCTGCAGAAGAACGTTATGAGAAATGGTGTCAAAGGCCTTACTAAAGTCCAGGTAAGCAACATCCACAGCTCTTTCCTCATCCACTAAATGGGTCACCTTGTCATAGAAGGAGATCAGGTTGGTCAAACAGGACCTGCCTTTCATAAATCCATGCTGACTGGGCCTGATCACCTGGTTATCCTGTACATGCTGCATGATGACACTCAAGATGATCTGCTCCATGACTTTCCCCGGCACTGAGGTCAGACTGACAGGTCTGTAGTTCCCTGGGTCCTCCTTCTGGCCTTTCTTGTAGATCGGCGTCACATTTGCCAACCTCCAGTCAAATGGGACTTCCCCCGTCAGCCAGGACTGTTGGTAAATGATGGAAAGTGGCTTGGTGATTACTTCCGCCAGCTCCCTCAGAGTTCTTGGGTGGATCTCACCTGGCCACGTTTACTTCTGCACATTTAAGCTGTGCAGCAGTTTCCTCTTGGATTATGGGACCTTGATACTGCTCCCCATCTCTGCCATCTGGTTCTAGAGGCCAAACACTCAGTAAGTTGGTCTGACCATTAAAGACTGAGGCAAAGGCAGCATTCAGCACCTCAGCCTTTTCCTCATCTTTGGTCACTGTACTTCCCATTGCATCCAGCAAAGGATGGAGATTCTCCCTAACCCTCCTTTTGCTATTAATGTATTTATAGAAATTTTTTTTTAGCTTGTGAGAATTTTGGATACCCTTGGGATGCCCCAACCAGTTTGCTTTTACTGTTATGTCTCCTGGATGTGTCTTGGGTCTTGTTTAGGGTTACACACAGGTTTTTTAAGAATACCACCCAGAGATCTGCCCCAAGGCTGGAGAGTTATGAGTGGCAGGGTGTGTGGGAGAGTATGGGCAAGTGCCTAGGACAGCGCGGGCTGCTCCAATGTTTTGGAACTTCACCCCTGAACAAGTGCAAGATCCTGACAAACTAGTAAAATATTTGGAAAGAGTATGTTGTCAAACTGGCAACTCCAGGGAGACACAAATCACTGCAATGTGCTGAGGCCTGGCCCATGCCTACTGAGCCCTGTTCAACACTATTCAGTGTCCTCAAGGGGAAGAGAAGGTCTCTGGGCCTAAAAACAGACCAGCAGGCACTGTGGCTATTCCAACCCTCGTGACAAGCACTGTGGCTACTCAGACCTTGGTGGCAGGCACTGCAGCTGAGCCAGAGAACCAACCTGTGCCAGTAACAGTTGCCCCTGTACAGAAAAAGAAATACACCAAACAATCAGTCCATTTAGTGAGGGATGATGATGAACCAGGGCCATCATGAGAACAGGAGGAAGAGGCAGAGCCAGAGGTGATCACCTGATCCCTATCCCTGAACTGTGAGATCTGCAAAAGGATTTCAGCTGCCATCCAGGTGAGCACATTGTTACCTGGCTGCTTTGATGCTGGGATAACGGGCCCTGAGCAGCAACAAACCTTTGAACAAGTCAAGCAAGAGATAGTCCATGCAGTAGCCCCTGGGCCACTCCGGACAGGACACAATATTAAAAATGTGCTCTGCACCACAGCTGGGGAGAAGGGCCCTACCTGGAGCCTGTGGAAGAAAGCACCTGGAGATACCCAAGGCTGACCCTTGGGGTTTTGGAGTCTGGGATACAAAAGATGTGAGGCCCACTACTCTCCAACTGAAAAAGAGATACTGGCAGCATATGAAGGAGTTGGAGCTGCCTTGGAAGTGGTCAGTACTGAAGCACAGCTCCTCTTAGCACGCCGGCTGCCTCTGCTGGGCTGGATGTTCAAAGGGAGGGTCTTCTCTGCACATCGTGCAACTGATGCCACGTGGAGTAAGTGGGTTGCCCTGATCACACAACAGGCTCAAATAGGGAGCCCTGGATGACTAGGAATCTTGGAAGTGATCACAAACTGGCCAGAGGGCAAAGACTTCAGAATGTCACCGGAAGAGAAGGCAACATGTGCTGAAGAAGCCCCACCATATAACAAACTACCAGATAACAAGAAGCGATATGCCCTGTTCACTGATGGGTCCTGTCGCATTGTGGGAAAATATTGACAGTGGAAAGCTGCTGTGTGGAGTCCTACATGACAAGTTGCCGAAGCCGCTGAAGGAAAAGGTAAATCGAGTCAGTTTGCAGAGGTGAAAGCCATCCAACTGACTCTAGATATTGCTGAGTGAGAAAGGTGGCCAGTGCTCTATCTCAATACCGATTCATGGATGGTGGCAAATGCCCTGTGGGGGTGGTTACAGCACTGGAAGCAGAGCAACTGGCAGCGCAGAGGGAAACCCATCTGCGCTGCTGAATTATGGTAAGATATTGCTGCTTGGGTAGAGAACCTGGTTGTGGAAGTCCATCACATGGATGCCCACATACCCAAGAGTCCGGCCACTGAGGAACATGAAAACAACCAGTAGGTGGACTGGACTGCTAAAGTTAAAGTGCCTCAAGTAGACTGGGATTGGCAGCATAGGGGTGAATTATTTTTGGCTTGGTGGGCCCATGATACCTCAGGCCATCAAGGTAGGGATGCAACATACAGATGGGCTCATGACCAAGGGGTGGACTTGATCATGGACACTATTGCACAAGTCATCCTTGAATGAGAAACACGCGCTGCGATTAAACAAGCCAAACGGTTAAAACCTGCGTGGTATGGAGGGTGTTGGTTAAAATATAACTATGAGGAGGCCTGGCAAATTGACTATATCACACTTCCACAAACACGCCATGGTAAATGCCATGTGCTTACTATGCTGGAAGCCACTACCGGATGGATGGAAACACATGCTGTGTCCCATGCCACTGCCTGTAACACTCTTCTGGGGCTCAAAAAGCAAATCTTGTGGTGACATGGAAACCCAGAAAGAACTGAGTCAGACAACAAGACTCATTTCTGAAACAGCCTCATAGACACCTGGGCCAAAGAGCATGGCATTGAGTGGGTACGTCACATCCCCTATCATGCCCCAGCCTCTGGGAAAATCCAGCATCAAAATGGGCTGCTAAACACTACACTGAAAGCAATAGGGAGTGGACCCTTCAAACAATGGGATATACACTTAGCAAAAGCCACCTGGTTAGTTAACTCTAGAGGATCTGCCAATCGAGCTGGCCCTGCCCAATCAAAACTCCCACGCACTGTAGAAGGGGATAAAGTCCCCGTAGTGCACATGAAGAATATATTAGGGAAGGCAGTTTGGGTTAGTCCTGCTTCAGGCAAAAGCAAACCCATTTGTGGTGTCACCTTTGCTCAAGGACCTGGCTGCACTTGGTGGGTGATGCGAGAGGATGGGGAAGTCCAATGTGTACCTCAAGGGGATTTAATTTTGGGTGAGAACAGCCAGTGAATTAAATTGTATGATATTAATTGCTAAATACAAATCAATGAGGGATGGGCTTTTGAAATCAAGCGAGGGGCAGCAGTGATGGAACTTGAACTGACTCCATTAACTGGCACCCAGCAATTTCCTCAAGATCAACATCTTCAACCCACAGACCATGAGCATGGGCCTCACCAGATACACCAGCCTTGAGCTCTGGATGCAGCTTGCAACAACCTGACACCATCTTTCCTGCCCTGAGACTGTTTATGACAGATGGAGCCCAAAGGTCATGGATTAAATGAACTCAATGGGCACATTAGAGGGGTGTCCCATAGATTAAGGGAATGATATCTGTGCATATAGGACAGGTCAAGTAGTGCATCTGGTCATGACATAGATGGTGGGGTGGATAATGTTCTGGATTTGGCTAGGATAGGGTTAATTTCCACAGCCAGGACAGCCGGACCGAACCAGCCAATGGGATATTTGATACCATACTGATGTAATGCCTACTGTGTTTAATATAAATATAAGGTGAGCCTTGCTGGGTGTTGGCAGTTTCAAACAGCAGCAGGGCGTGTTGTGGCTCAGCCCTGGGACTCAGTGGTAAGCAGTGCATTGTTTCCTCTCTTCTTGAGTTGTTTAAGTAAACTCTCAACTCATGTGGCTTTAATTTACTTTCTTTCCTTCTCCCCCTTGAAGCGGGAGGGGGGTGAGCAAGCAACTGCATGGTGCTTAGTTACTAGCTGGGTTTAAAGTACAATGCCCTTTTGTAATGAGCATGACATTTATGGTCTGGGATACACCTATGAGCCAGCTCAGGTCAGCTGCCCTGGCTGACTCCAAACTGCTAATGGCCTGCAGACCATGGCTGGCCTGTGATTCTGTCCCAGCAAAACCAGGACAGTATTCCACCCCCTCCACCCATATCATTTACATCACTTTTTACATTACTTTCCCCCCCCCCATCTTTCAATATGTATATAACATATATATACACAGGTATTAGTCCCTTGGTCCATGAGTCATTTCTCCAGAAAGTTCATTGAATTCATTTAGTCCAAAACCGTGGGTTCCATCTGACAGATAGATGAAGTTAGGCACAGCAGGATGGTGTGCCCTGCATCTGGAGCTTGCAGCTGGTATATCTGGTGCTGTCCATGTTCACAATCTGTGGTGAAGATGCTGATCTTGAGGAAATCACTGGGGCACTGGTTGCTGAGGTTCATTCTTCATTAATCTGGGTGATTCTTCCTGTAATAAATAACTAGAGAAATGGTGACAAGCAGCATCATATAACAATTAGCATCACAGTTCAAATTACTGGCTACTCTCACCCAAAATCGAATCTCCTTGAGGTACACATCTGTCTTTCCCATCCTCCTGCATTATCCACCAAGTGCACCCAGGTCCTTGAGCAAAAGCAACCCCACAAATGGGTTTGTCTTGGCTCAAGGCAGGAGTAACCCAGACTGTTTTCCCCAATGTATTCCTTACCTGCACCATCAGGACTTTATCCCCTTCTACAGTACATGGAAGTTCCAATTGAGCAGGGCCAGCTCGATTGACAGATCCTCTAGAGTTAACTAACCAGGTGGTTTTCACTAAATGTTCATCCCAATTTTAAAATCCCCCAGCACCCATTGCTTTGTGTGCAGTCTTTAATAGTCCATTGCATCGTTCAACTTTCCTGGCAGCTGGTGTGTGGTAGGGAATGTGATATACCCACTTGATACCATGTTTTTTGGCCTAGGCGTCTATGAGGCTGTTTCAAAAATGAGTTCTATTGTCCAACTTGATTCTTTCTAGGGTGCCATGTCACTACAAGATTTGCTTTTTGAGCCCCAGAATAGAGTTATGGGCAGTGGCATGGAGTACAGCATGTGTTTCCATCCATCCGGTAGTGGCTTCCAGCATAGTAAGCACGTGGCATTTACCATGGCGTGTTTGTGGAAGTGTGATATAGTCAATTTGCCAGGCCTCTCCATATTTATATTTTAACCAACACCCTCCATACCACGCAGGTTTTAACCGTTTGGCTTGTTTAATCGCAGCGCGTGTTTCTCATTCAAGGATGACTTGTGCGATAGTGTCCATGATCAAGTCCACCCCTTTGGTCATGAGCCCATCTGTATGTTGCATCCCTACCTTGATGGCCTGAGGCATCACGAACCCACCAAGCTAAAAAGTATTCACCTTTATGCTGCCAATCCCAGTCTACTTGAGGCACTTTAACTTTAGCAGTCCAGTCCACCTACTGGTTGTTTTCATGTTCCACAGTGGCTCGACTCTTGAGTACGTGGGTGTCGGGGACGAATAATGACGGACTGCACGCACTTTATGAGAGTGATAACGCAGACCTTTATTTAGTGCCACAGCAAGCCTTATATACCCTCTGTCTCTCAAGCAGTGATTTTCCACTAAAGCAGTAACTTCCCATTATCTTACCAGTTCAGCCTCTACTCCCTGTTTTCCCAGCACTTGTCTGCTACAAGTATTTACAGTCCTTAGCAACTATTTTTAACTGGCGGTTTTCTTTCTCCCGTGTCTTCTGCAGCTGCTCACTGATCCCACGGCTTCTTGCTTGCCAAAGCGATTATGTCTTGATTTTCTGCCGATGATCGATCGCCAGCTGTTCCCACACGTGGGTACATGACGTACCTTTATCACTATCTCGTCGAACTGGGCAGCAATATCTTGCCATAGTTCAGCCGCCCAGATGGGTTTGCCTCTGCCCTGCCAATTGTTTTCCTTCCATTGTTTTAACCATCCCTATAAGACATTTGCCACCATCCATGAGACAGCGTATATATAAAGTACTGGCCAGTTCTCTCCCTCAGCAATATCTAAAGCCAGCTGGATGGCTTTCACCTCTGCCAACTGACTCGATTCACCTTCACCCTCAGCCCCTTCTGCAACTCATCCTGTAGGACTCCACACAGCAGCTTTCCAGCTATACTGTTTTCCTACAGTACCCCAAGATCCATCAGTAAGAAAGGCATGTCACTTCTAATTTTCTGATAATTTATTGTATGGTGGGTCCTCTTCTCAGCATGCATTACCTCCTCCCCTGGTCACATTCCAAAAATCTTTGCCTTCTGGCCAGTCCATGATTACTTCCAGATTTCCCAGGCATTTGGAGTTCCTTATTTGAGGCCAATGAGTGATCCATGTAACTCACGTAGCATCAGTTGCATGATGTATGGAGGGAGTCTTCCCTTTAAACATCCAGTTCAACACTGTCAATCGGGGTGCCAGAAGGAGCTGTGCTTCAGTACCAATTATTTCCAAAGCAACCCGAACTCCTTCATATGCTGCCAGTATCTCTTTTTCAGTGGGAGTGTAGCAGGCCTCCATGATCCGCTATATCCCTGACTCCAAAACCCTAGGAGTTGACCTAGAGTCTACCTTGCTGCCTTTTACCAGAGACTCCAGATTAGGGCCATTTTCCCCAGCTGAGGTGTAGAGCACATTTTTTAACATCTTGACCTGTCCAGACTGGTCCAAGGGCTACTGCATGGACAATCTCTTGCCTGATTTTTTCAAAGGCCTGTCATTGCTCAGGGCCCTTTTTAAAATCATTCTTTTCTGAGTCACTTCATAGAGAGGGCTCACAATCTGACTGTAGTCTGCAATATACATTCACCAGAAACCCATGAAACCTAAGAAAATTGTGTCTCCTTTTCATTAGTTGGTGGAGACTTAGCTGCTATTTTGTTAATCACATCTATCAGGATTTGGCGATGCCCATCTTGCCATTTAATTCCTTAAAACAGGATTTATTGTGCGTGTCTCTTGACCTTGTCTCTTTTGACAGCAAAACTGGCTTTCAGAAGAAGTTAAATTACTTTCTCCTCTTTCTCAAAAACTTCTTCCACTGTATTACCATATACAATGATGTCATCAATATATTGCAGATGTTTGGGAGCTCCACTCTTTTCTAGTGCAGTCTGGATCAGTCCATGGCAAATGGTGGGACTGTGTTTCCACCCCGGGCAATCGATTCCATCTGTACTGGACACCCCTCCAGGTGAAAGCAAACTGTGGCCTGCACTCCCCTGCCAAAGGAATAGAGAAAAATGCATTAGCAATATCAGTTGTGGTGTACCACTTGTCTGCCTTTGACTCCAGTACATATTGAAGTTCTAACATGTCCAGCATGTCTCAGTGTCTCAGTGTCAGCGTGACTTCATTCAGGCCACGATAATCTACCATCAGCCTCCACTCTCCATTAGGCTTCCGCACTGGCCAAATAGGAGTGTTAAAGGGTGAATGTGTCTTCCTGATCACTCCCTGTCTCTCCAGTTGATGGATCAGCTTCTGGACAAGGATCAGAGAGTCTCAACTAGGGCAGTATTGACACCACTGCACTGTTGTAGTAGCAATGGGCACCTTTTTTTCCTTGACCCTCAGCAGCCTCACAATAGAAGGGTCCTCTGATAAACCATACAAGGTAGACAGCTGTTTCATTTCTTCTGTCTCCACCACGGCTACACCAAACACCCACCAGTACCCCCTCAGGTCCTTGAAATGCCGTATCCTGAGATAGTCTACTCCAAGAATGCATGGGGCATCTGGGCCAGACACAATAGGATGCTCTTGCCACTCATGTCCAGTCAGACTCACTTCAGCTTCCACTACAGTCAGCTCCTGGTATTCCCCCCAGCACTTCAGAAATACAAATGGATTCTGTCCCTCTGTAGTTTGATGGCACCAGGGTGCATTGTACACCAGTGTCCACCAAAGCCTTATATTCCTGCAGTTCTGATGTACCAGACCATCAAAACTACACAGTCCAATAAACTCATTTATTCGTCTCCTACACTTGGCTGGAGGCAGGGCTCCTCTAATTCTAAACAGAGGGCCCATCATCAACATATGAGCGGCTCACATGGACAAGACCTCCATTGCCATTACTGACATCTTGTAAATAAGGATCAGAAGGCCTACGCTGTCTGGGGGGCTGTCTACTGGAAACTGGAGCAGCACTTTTCCTGAAAGAGCCCCCTTTTGTGATCCTTTTATCTTACAACTTCTGCACACGTGCCTTTAAGAGCGAGGTAGTTTTTCCACCCCATTTTCTCATGTCTTCCCCATGGTTACAGAGGAAAAACTACAGGGTGCCTCGTGGTGTGTACTGTCTCTCTTGAGCAGATCTTACAGGAGATATCTTTCTCCTGACAGCTGAGACACTCATCAATACAGGTGGGGAGTGGAACCCATCCTCCACCTGGGACAATGCTTCATACACCTTACCAAGCAGTTCCGTGGAGTTGTCAGACAGTTTTTCCACAGCAGAGATGCCAACTTGTGAGGAGGAAGAGAGATTGTCTGCATATTGCTACATTCAAGCACCCATGTTACCCACCGTTGGTACTTTGTCATCTTCCCAGTTAAATAATGCTAATGTGTTGGCATACAATGGTGGCATGCTCAGTACCCACTAGCGTCACATGGGTCTGGTAACTCTGAGTTTATCTAGATCTAATGGTGTCTACAGGTCATACAGGTCAACAAAAATCAGCTCCCGCATAGCTAGTTCCCTCAGATTCTTAATACCTCTCTCCTCTGCCCAGGCAGTATACAAAATGGTCTCTAAAGGGATACCTGTTCCTCACGCTCAACAGGAGTCACCTCCAGAGAGAGAACTCAAGGATGTGCCTCTTCTGGAAGACCCCTGTCAATGCCCACTTCTCTAGCCATTAGTCTCAATTGCTTGGCTTCTCTACCCTTTATGTCCAAAACATCGGCTCTGTTATCCCAGCATCGGAGCAGCTAAGTAGCAAGTTGCTTACCTTCATGACAGCTGTAATCATTATGTACATCTCACAACTCACTTAGGGATAGAGATCAAGTGGTCGCCTCTGATTCTTCCCCCTGTGATGTCACAGAATCATAGAATTATTTTGATTGGAAAAGACCTTTAAGATCATCAAGTCCAACCATTAACCCAGCACTGCCAAGTCACCACTAAATCATGTCCCTCTGCACCACATCTACATGTCCTTTGAATACCTCCAGGGATGGTGAGTCAACCACTTACCTGAACAACATGTTCCAGTATTTTACAACCCTTTCTGTAAAGAAATCTTTTCCTAATATACAATCTAAGATGCCCCTGGCACAACATGAGACCATGTCCTCTCGTCCTATTGCTTCTTACTTGGAAGACAAGACTATCCCCCACCTCACTACAACCTCCTTTCAGGGAGTTGTAGATAAGGTCTCCCCTCAGCCTCTATTCCTCTAGACTAAACAACCCCAGGTCCCTCAGCCGCTCCACATAAGTTGTGCTCTAGACCCTTCACCAGCTTTGTCGCCCTTCTCTGGACACACTCCAGCACCTCAACGTCTTTCATGTAGTGAGGGGCCCAAAACTAGACATGGTATTCAAGGTGCAGCCTCACCTTTGCTGAGTACAGGGGGACAATCGCTTCCCTCCTCATTATTGTGGCCCTCACTAGTGGTCACACTTTTTCTGATACAAGCCAGGATGCTGTTGGCCTTCTTGGCCGCCTGGGCACACTGCTGGCTCATATTCAATCAGCTGTCCACCAGCACCCCCAGGTCCTTTTCTGCTGGGCAGCTTTCCAGCCACTCTTCCCCAAGCCTGTAGCGTTGCAAGGAGTTGTTGTGACTCAAATGCAGGACCCGGCACTTGGCCTTGTTGAAAATTGGCCTCAGCTCATTGAACCAACCTGTCCAGATCCCTCTGTAGACCCTCCCTATGCTCAAGTAGATCCACATTCCTGCCTAACTTGGTGTCATCTGCAAACTTGCTGAGGGTGCACTCGATCCCCTCAGCCAGATCATTGATAAAGATGTTAAAGAGAACTGCCCCCAATACTGAGGCCTGGGGGACACCACTTGTGACCGGCTGCCAACTGGGTTGAACTCCATTCACCACCACACTCTGGGTCCGGCCATCCAGCCAGTTTTTTTATCCAGTGAAGAGTACACCCATCCAAGCCATTAGCAGCCAGTTTCTGCAGGAGAATGATGTGGGAAACAGTGACAAAAGCTTTACTAAAGTCTAGGTAGACAACATCCACAGCTCTTCCCTCACTCACTAAGTGGGTCACCATGTCATAGAAGGAGATCAGGTTAGTCAAGCAGGACCTGCCTTTCATAAACCCATGCTGACTGGGCCTGATCACCTGATTGTCCGGTACATGCCTTGTGATGGCACTCAAGATGATCTGCTCCATGACTTTCCCCGGCACCGAGGTCAGACTGACAGGCCTGTAGTTCCCTGGGTCCTCCATCTGGCCCTTCTTCTAGATGGGTGTCACATTGGCTAACCTCCAGTCGACTGGTACCTCCCCAGTTAGCCAGGACTGCTGATAAATCATGGAAAGTGGCTTGGCAAGCATTTCTACCTTTTCCCTCTGCACCCTTGGGTGGATCCCCTCTGGCCTCATAGACTTGTGCACATCTATGTGGTGCAATAGGTCACCGACCATTTCCTCATGGATTATGGGGGCCTTCATTCCCCTCCCCATCTCTGTTTTCCAGTTCAAGTTGTTGGGCACTCAGAGAACAACTGCTCTGACCATTAAAGACTGAGGCAAAGAAGGCATTCAGTACCTCAGCCTTTTCTTTATCCTTGGTCACTATGTTTCCCCCCACATCCAGTACTGGATGGAGATTCTCCTTAGCTCTCCTTTTGCTGTTAATGTATTTACAAAAACATTTTTTATTGTCTTTTACAGCAGCAGCAGCTAGATTAAGTTCTAGTAGGGCTTTGGCCCTTCTAATTTTCTCTCCTGCATAGCATCACGAAATCCTTTTATTCTTCCTGAGTGGCCTGTCCCTTCTTTCATAGTCCCTAAACTATCCTTTTCTTCCTGAGCTACAGTCAAAGCTCTGTGTTTAGTCATGCCTGTCTTCTACCCCACTGGTTCATCTTTCTGCACATGGGGATGGCCTCCCTCTGCTCCTTTAAGAGTTCTTTCTTGAAGGAAGTCCAGCTTTCCTGGACTCCTTTGCCCTTCAGGGCTGCCTCCCAAGGGACTCTGTCAACCACTCTCCTAAACAGGCCAAAATCTGCCCTCTGGAAGTCCAAGTCTGATGAAAAATAAGACATAATATAATGGGAAAATATGTGTATTGTTTGCTCTGATATAATAAAAAAAGTGCACACTTGGGATGTTTATGCCCCAGATTTTTATTTTCTGATAATGTACCTGGTTAAAGTTTTTCCTCTGGATGCATATATAACAGTCTAGGATTTTGTGAATTGTTCTTATGTATTATAGTGCTGCTGTACACAAACACATTTTTCAGATGCTTCAGATAATATCAGGTACATATATACAAGAGAAAAATGTATTTCTAGGAATATAATTATTGGTGGCATATCTGTTTAAGTTTCCATATGCACTGATGGCTCTTTCTTTGAGGCAGACACTAAAAACATCAAAAAATACATTTGAATTTTTGAATTGACATTCTTTTTTAAACAAGCACACACAAAGTTTTAGTATTCTTCCCCCCCCCCCCCCCAGCTACTGTGTTTCCTTCTTTTTCCCCAGAAACAAAATCATCACATTAAGATCTCCAAGGTACTCTATTACTGTTAGTATACTTTTAATACAGTCCAAGAGAAGGAACGTATGAAAATTTTGAACTGTCAGAAAATATAAAATTTAACTTTTTATTGACTTTTAATAGATATTTATATAAGTAAAATGTCTACATATTACACTCTGGGAGACACTGTTTTATTGGTGTTGCACTACCCTGAAGGACTCTTCCAATTCCTTAACCAGCACTGTGGAAACTGATAGCTGCATTATTGAACCACTTATGTGTTTCTATAGATCTACATTCTAATGTCTTTATTCACCATGTACTTCTTTTGTGACCCCATGCAAACGGTTTAATCTATCTTTGTCATCAAGACATGGGGATAGTCTTGAGGAAATTTCTGGGTTTGCCTCTGCTTTCCATTTGGCAAGTCATTTCTCTCCTTGTGTTTTTGTTTTCCCAGCTCTGCCTAATGAATTTGAAACCAATACTAAAGGGCACTGAGATATACATGCCTACAGCTGAGTGCTAGAGGGAGAGTGCAATCACTGCTGATCCTTGAATACCTATAGATAGCATTGTAATGTATTCTTAGCAGAATTTACTCTGGGTGGTTAGTAGTTTGCTGGGAAATTTTAAGATAGGTTTGTAATTTTTTTACATGTCCTATGTTTAAAATAGGTTTAAAAGTATCTGGGTGCGTATTTTACGAAAATATTCAGGCTATTCAAATATTCAAGCTAATTATAAATAGTCCACACTGGTCTTATTTCTTTCATCCAAGAATCGTCTGTACATGTTAAAGGAGGTAATACCACAGACTATAGAACAGTGTAAAAGTCTAAAAATCAGCTTTTATAATTATAACATGTTTTAGCTTTCACTGTCTTCAGCTATACTTGGCAATATATTTATAAACATTGACTATTTTATAGCACTTATGGAAGAAAACACTTTCAATAAGAAAATCATTAACATCTTTTTAGTACATTTAAACTAGAGCTTAAAGTAGAAATTATATAATTATTATATTTTGTGCTTTGTATAGAGTATAAGAGCCTGTAATTGGAAAGCTGTAAATGTAATGTAATTGTAAAGCTAGGAACCATTTGGTCAAGAATCAAGCAACTAACATGAATGTCTCCTCAAAGAACAAGACTCGTCGTACTAGACATCAGGCTGGTATAGACATTATCATAATCTCACAAAAACAGTGCTCCAAGCTTTTGAAGAAACATATATTTATGGCTCAAAAAGGCTCAAGAGAAGGTCGTTACTTCTGTACTACTCGTGTTTTCTCTTAATCTTATAGGTGCTTTCTGTTTTGATCTGATAACCATGAAATAATAAAATTCTTCTGAGATATCTATCTGTAAATATTAGATTTTAGTTTGTACATGATATGAGCCTAACCTGTAGCAGTAACTGAGGCAGTCATCATAAACTAAAAATATGGCTCATTTTACCACATTTTACTACCCTAGCAGAAAGGAGTCTAATGAAAACTAGCCTCATAGGCTTCCCCTGTAGTCAGTACAGGAATACTGATGCTTTCATCCCTTATGATGTTTGTCAAGATGTGTGGCATATGAAAAGAAGCCAACGAAAGCACAATCTTCTGCAACTACCTATCTGACAAAGGGGACATCTTAACTGACCAATTCAAATGAGATGTAAAATTTACGCAGCTGAAAACAAGTGAGATGAACCTTCCAGCAAGTCAATAGGAAAAGGTTGATATCTTCATAGGGTTCTTTCTGAGGGGAGATTGTGTCCACCTAACTTAACTTAAACACCTAAACTTGCATAGACATTATCGTTCTTTAACAGCCTTTGAAAGCTTATTTCTTTCTCTTAAATGAGAGACTGTTCAGTGTGTTGCTTCAGGAGGCAAATTTAGGGACATGTGAAGTTTAGTTGCATCATCTTTACTTATGAAGCTTACAGAAGCCTAGTTTGGCCTCATGGACAAAAATGGACTGCAATTGTGTAGTTTGGTTATTAACAACAGGAAACCTTTGAAATATAAGACTGTATACTGTTATATAGTGTATACAGTATCAAATGAAGACTTCAGTAAGACCACGTATTTGTTGTTTAACACTGAATGTAATAATTAAGGTATATCTATGCTGAAGATTAGGCTCATGAGAGCTTTTTATACCCATTGTGTGTTGCATAAGTGTGTTCTTGCTTGCAACTCATGTTATAGCTATAGCCTTTCTTACAAATTAAAAAAAATAAAAGCTAAAGCTTGTATACATGGGTTATTAGGGAAAATAACAATTTTTTTTCCCCGGTCAATTCAATTTGGAAAGTCCTCTGAAAGACCAACTCTTAAAAAGACTCTTCTGAGAAGTGGAAGACTGTTCCCTTACTCTTTTATAAAAGGGAAGTTCGCCGCAATTTACTTGAAGCATGTTTTGCTAAATGACAGGGGGTCAACAGCAAGGACACAGACACCAATTTAAAAACAAAAATAAATGTGTTTTACTTTAAGCTCAAAGCAGGAAAAAGAGTAAGCAGGGTAAAAAGAGCAAGCAAAGTAATGCACCTAATCATTACTACAGCAAGTCAGCCATAGTGATTAAGAAAGATCCATCACCAATTGCCTTTCATACGGTACCATCATCCAAATCCGTGCATCAGCCGGGGAGCCCCGGTCACAGCGAAGGATTTGGGGAACCCTCCTGGCAATTGGGAATTCCTACGCAGTGCGTCCACTCGTAGGTGAGGTCTCCAACCTCGCTGTGAAAGGGTCCTGCTTTTATATTCTTTATCAAACAGGACTACGTGACTGCCTGCATGTGCCTCAGATCTGGCCAGGATCTGGGACAGTCTGAGGAGTTGCTGTTTTCCTGGCTTTAGATATGCGAGGCTTTTGGCTTTAGATATGCAAGGTACCTGGCTTGAGATATGCAAGGTACTTGACTTTAGACATGCAAGTTGGGGAGTTCACTCAATAAGTCAACTCTATTTCAAGGCCTATGGTTTAGGCCTTTTTATATCAAAGCAGAATTTCAGCTTGTATTAAGCCTTATGAAACTAAATGGCCCAATGTCCTGGTTTAAGATAAACAGGGTTAGTTTATCTTTGATGGATGCATCAAACAGCCAATGGTGTATTCCTCCCATAACACCAGCTCATCTCACTGACTGTGGAGTTTTTGGCGGGCCCTGGGGCTTCCTTAAAAATGGCGTGCAGGTGGGACTGTGCTCCTTTTCTTCCCACTGCCCAGGGCTGCCACCACCTTGCTACTGCCACTCCACGCTGCCTCGCCACTCCATGTGCAGTCCTGGCTGCTGCACTGCTGCCATTGCTTTGCTCCACAGCCCTGCTGCTGCCTTGTGCTCCTGCCACTGCGCCACCCTGATTCTCCACATTGTCCAGCTGTTGTCTCTGCTGCCATCACTTTGCCAGCCCTGCGCTGAGCTTGGACCACCACCACTGCTGCTGTTGTTGCCACTCCCGACCTAGTTGTGGCACGTGCTGCCGCCTGAACAGCCTGGTAGCCTTTACTGCTGCTTTTCCTTAATCGTGGTTTGGGTGCACATCCCCCGCCCCCCCCCCCCCTCGCTGCACCAGTTCTGATCCTGTATCAACTTGTTAATCTCTTGTTTTCTGTATATAATATCTTTCTATTGTTATTAAAACTGTTTTAGTTTCATAACTCAACAGAGGCCTCACAAACTTTTTTCTTTTTATCTCTTTTCTTAAGCCTTTCTCCTGGAAAGGGAGGGGGGGCTAATTAGAGAGAGAGTCTGTCCCGTGATTGGCCAGCCTTGGCCAAATGGTGACACCCAAATAAATGCAAAAAGTTAAAACCTTGCCTCGAAAGGAACTCTGAGTCCTTCTTGTCAGGTACACATATATACAAAAGACAGTTGGAAGTGTACTACATATGCATTAAAGTGACTGCATAGTCCTGAGCTATGTTTCTAAGGCCATGGAGATGTTAAGGAGTAGATGAGAAGAGCTAATTTTGAATCCAGCCAAGCCTAAAAGAGATGCATGTTTTTCCTTACCTAAAGTAAGAGATAAGGATATAAAATCCTCTGAAATGAAAAGGGAGCTCTCCTTCTGCTCAACTTTATAGTATGGCCAACAGCTCTTCCGGTTCATTCCTGGGAGTTTGCAGCAACCAGAAGCCTAAGAAGGACTGAGAACAAAAGATAGTACAACTTGACATAAAACAGCAGTATTCAATAACTCAGCATTATTCATACCATGTGATGTCACAACTGAGATGGCATTAGAAAAAGTAATGAGCAGCTGGGAAGCTTTGCCACAGAACTTAATTTAAATTCTCTTTGAATAATTTTACCAGGATGTTGAAATGCTATTGTCATGTAAATGGCTGAGGGATTCTACTCTTGAAGGCCAGCTTTTTTAGAACATATATTCCTGGAGAGGACACTGAGGCTAAAATTTGGTAAACAAAGATAAATAATGGGATTTAATAGAGGTTTATGGTTCTTGATATTCATTGAATTGCCCGTCTCTACAACTGCTTGACTGGCTTCTATTGATTAACTGACTTAAAGGCTTTCTTTGGTTTTATAGGAATAATTTAAGATATAGTCACATTTGCTCACTTACTTATACATAGGTCGCTCCAAAAGTAATGCCTCCTATTTACAACATATTTCCATGGAAACTACAACAGATACAAAGAGCACAATAACACTATTTGATAGAGCAAATTCTCAGCTACAAAACACTATTTTTCGACAGTCACCACCATGGGCTGTGCATTTTCCCCAGCGATGAACAAGAGCCTGCGTGCTGCACTCGTAAAAATCTGCCCCAGTGGAGGTGACCCACCGTCACTGTCACCTCTGCTGGAACGCGCCACCCACCGCCTCACCGTGCTGACACCCACTGCTTGGTCTCTGTAAAAATTCAGCAAGTGTCGATGAATGTCAATGAGTGCAATTTTTTCCACATGGAGGAATTCAATTACACATCTTTGCTTCACACACACTTCCATGTCAGACGCCATTTTGTCAGACTGCCCCTCTGGGCAAGAAGGTTCAACCTCTACTGCCAGATCACCAACATCCGCCTCAGACATTATGGGCCAACATAATAAAATAGGAGGCATTACTTTTGAAGCGACCCTCATAAATTGCTTAAGTTCTCCATGATATACCTAATAGGATTCACCAACCTTTTAATGAATTTTGCCCATCTATAAATTATTACCTGTGATAAAGTATTACTTGTCTGCTACAAATTTTGTTATTAGAGTATTTAGTTCACTCAAGAGTCATCTGACTCTTCAAGGTGTAATATTTTTCAAAAACCCTTTATAGAAAACTCTGCAGGAGACTGAAGTATTCACCGTTTATGTACTGGTTTGCTTTTAATTTAGGTCCCTTTTTCTGAGAATAAAACGATCATAGCAAAGAATCATCCATTTCTTCTTTTTTGCCTTTAATTATGACATGACAAAAAACCCAGTTCAAGAGACTAAATGAAGGGAATCAGCCCTGATTCACAATCCAGAGAGCCAGATATTAAGATTTAGCTTCTACTTTTTATAATTTCACCAGATGATTATAAATAGCATGCAAGTTTTTAAATACAATGAAATGGCACTCAGTAACTTGAAATAACTCCTTCTAGCCTCACAGTATTATTAGCAATCAAGAGTACTTCATGGTTATCTTTAATTTGATTATTAGTTCTTGCTAAACAGGAGCTCTCTTTATCAGGGATTTCTTTTCCGTTTGAGAAATGGGGAATTGCAAACCCGCATGTGTGACACAATATCAAGGAAATTGGAAGGAACTGTAATCAAGAACGGAACTGGCAGACAAGTAGATGGATATAATGTAATATTAAAGAGTCAACACAACTTTTATAGGAGGTAGTTATCCCGTACAAAATTTATTAGAGTGCTTTTAAAGAGTCAGCAAGCATATGGATAAAAGTGCACTTGGATTTTTGAAAAGTCCCTTAGCAAAGTCTTGTAAAGAAACGAGGGTATTGCAGAAAGAAATAGGAAAGACTTTTATTGGGTTAATAACTGCTTAAAAAAAGTAGATGTGAATGGTCAGTTTTCTTATTGGAGGGAGGTGATCAAGGGAGTCCCACAGGGATCCCTTCTGCTGCAGTGGAGACAAAATCTGTTGATGGCATTGAGGTAGTCATAGTAATAAAGATAAATCTGACAAACAGGAGCACAGATCTCATGATGCTGAATGATCAGGCAACAAAATGGCAGGTGAAATTCAATGCCGATAAATGCAAAGTAATGAAAAAGGGGGAGAAACCCCCTAACTATACAGACACTGTGCTAGGCTGTCATTGCTTCAGGGAAGTGATCTGGGAAGCACAGCAGAAAGTACCACCAGAACATCAAGCATATTGCTCAGCAGAGGAAAAAACATAATTAAAAAGAAAACATCATTATGCCATTATCAATATAAAGTGAACCTATATTCTGAGTCCTGTGTACATTTCTGTCTCCTCTATACTCCAGGCTAAGAAAGGATTTAGCAAACAGAAAATGGAAAGAAAAGGGTGACTAGAAATGGTAAGAGCTGTGAAAGAACTTTTAGTTTTCTGCCTTATGATAAGGCAGTCATGGTATAGATGTACCACATACAGATGGAAGGTCCCAGTTGTCTGGAGGTTAGCAAATATGACACCCATCTACAAGAAGGGCTGGAAGGAGGATCCAGGGAACTACAGGCCTGTCAGTCTGACCTATGGAGCAGATCATCTTGAGTGCCGCCATGAAGCACGTACAGGACAACCAGGTGATCAGGCCCAGTCAGCATGGGTTTATGAAAGGCAGGTCCTGCTTGACTAACCTGATCTCCTATGACAAGGTGACCCACTTAGTGGACGAGAGAAGAGCTGTGGATGTTGTCTACTTGGACTTTAGTAAAGCCTTTGTCACTGTTTCCCACATCATTCTCCTGCAGAAACTGGCTGCTAATGGCTTGGATGGGTGTACTCTTCACTGGATAAAAAAACTGGCTGGATGGCGGGGCCCAGAGAGTGATGGGGAATGGAGCTCAATCCAGTTGGCAGCCAAGTGACACAAGTGGTGTCCCCCAGGGTTCAGTGTTGGGGCCTGTTCTCTTTAACATCTTTATCAATGATCTGGCTGAGGGGATCGAGTGCACCCCCAGTAAGTTTGCAGATGGCACCAAGTTAGGCAGGAGTGTCGATCTACTTGAGCATAGGGAAGGTCTACAGAGGGATCTGGACAGGCTGGATCGATGGGCCGAGGCCAATGGTATGAAGTTCAACAAGGCCAAGTGCCGGGTCCTGCACTTGGGCCACAACAACCCCCTGCAGCATTACAGGCTTGGGGAAGAGTGGCTGCAAAGCTGCCCAGTGGAAAAGGACCTGGGAGTGTTGGTCTATAGGCAGCTGAAGATGAGCCAGCAGTGTGCCCAGGTGGCCAAGAAGGCCAACAGCATCCTGGCTTGTATCAGCACTAGTGTGGCCAGCAGGAGCAGGGAAGTGATTGTCCCCCTCTACTCGACACTGGTGAGAACACACCTTGAGTACTGTGTCCAGTTTTGGGCCCCTCACTTCAAGGAAGACATTGAGGCTTCCAGAGAAGGGCAATGAAGACAGTTAAGGGTCTAGAGCACAAATCTTATGAGGAGCAGCTGAGGGACCTGGGGTTGTTTAGCCTGGAGAAGAGGAGGCTGAGGGGAGACCTTATTGCTCTCTACAACTTCCTGAAAGGAGGCTGTAGCGAGGTGGGTGTCAGACTCTTCTTCCAAGTAAGAAGTGATAGGACAAGAGGAAATGGCCTTAAGTTGCGCCAGGGGAGGTTTAGATTGGATATAAGGAAAAATGTCTTCACTGAAAGGTTTATAAAGCACTGGAACAGGTTGCCCAGGGAAGTGGTGGAGTCACCATCCCTGGAGGTATTTAAAGATGTCTAAATGTGGTACTTAGGGACAGGGCTTAGTGGTGGACTTGGCAGTCTTAGGTTTATGGTTGGACTTGATGATCTTAACCATCTTTTCCAGCCAAAATGATTCTATGATTCTATGAAAATCATGAATGACATGGGGAATGGAAAATGGGCATGAAGTCTCAGTGTTTATCACAGTATTGGACTTAAAGGGCAAGAAATTATATGATCAGGAAAGAGACTGAAACCTTTACTAAGCATCAGAAATACAACTTAGTTATGCAATTACTAGAGACTACAGCATTGTTTGAGGAGTGCTTGTATGCATTTAACTCATGCAAACACACATATAAACTATGATGGTGATGTGTTTTCCTTTCCTATACAAATGTTCATAATACATATGTGAGTGACTGTGGCAGTGCAACCCCCCTGACTGCTTGCATGGAGCTTGCAGAAAAGACAAGCCCTGCAGAAGCACCTGATAAACATCAGGAGCTACCCCCCAGGGATATTGGTGCCTCGGAGTCTAGATTCTGTTAACTGCCTCCTGTCTGTGTTGCCTGAAAGTGACCACAGCTCACACTCGACCAGGGTATAAATGGGGCCCTGCCGGAGAACCATTTGGAGTTGGTTCTCCTGGGAGCTGCAGGCTGTGCAGTCGGAGACTCTCCCCTCGAGTCGGGACGCCGGCCGAGGATACTTCCCAGGACTGCCCTCGGGTCGGGATGCCGTCTGAGTATACCTCCCTGGGATTGAGTGTTTTCAAAGCCAAAAAAAAAAAGTTATTAAAGCGACATATAATAGATTTGGAATTGCCATTGATCAATGCCCTCGCTGCAATAGCACTAATAACTAATCTGTAACAGTAATGCAGCAAAAAGAAAACTATCCCAGGTATTTTCACTGTATGATACAGTTGCAATGTTTATCAAGAAGGCGTCCCTGTCTTGGGTGGAGGAAGAGGAGTACAGCCCTGTCAACTGTTCCTGCTAATTCTTCAGTCCTCCCCTCACCCACTGAGGTATTACCCCTCCTGGCTTTTTATACCCTAACTCTGTGTGTCTCTGCCTCTCAGGCGAGGTTTAGCATGATTTGGGTGGAGAGTTGAGTAACACAATCATATATGTTTAGCATGTACTGCTCTAGGCTCATTAGCATATTGAGTGGCATGAATTTTAATATTAATTTTGCAGTTAATTAGGCAAAGGTCTTTGCTTGGACACTGGGACCTTCAATATTTGTTTGCTTTCTTCTCTTAGCCAAAACAGGGCCCTCTTATCTTCAGTCTGTTTATCCTAATTCAGCACTACGCTTCACCTTCCCTTGGCAGAGAGTATGACATGCAGCAGAAGCGCCTAGCAGAGAGGGCTGGCTGATAATGCTTTGAAAGCCTATTTCATAGGAAACGCCTTGCTGGTATCTTGTTGGACTATATGACTTTTAAAGATCCCTTCCAACCCGAACCATTCTATGATTCTATGATCTCATCAGTCTAAACCAGAATTATCACATACAGTCAGGCTAGCAAGCACTGTCAACATAGGGAAAACAAGGTGTAAGTTGTCACTTACCTGAAGGCTGTTTCACCATAACACATTTTAAATGAGAGAAAGGCTGAACTTACACTTAAGACCTGACACCTGGGCATAGCCAACCAGACATAATGATTTTGCCATTTCTGTGTACCATAATATGCAAATACTGAGATAAAATCCCTGTCCACACAATAACTTAATAATGGGGGACAGGGGCTACAAAGTAGGGTTTCCATTTTCTCAGTCCCTAGGGTACAGAATATTTCCACCATGGACACCAGTGATCCCATCTATCTCCAATTACCCTATGCTAGTGCAGGCTTCAGGGAAGGAAAAGAAATTGCTTCAAATCACTTCAAAAAGACTGAAGATTGAAAAGTTATTCACTATGTTCTTGTGTGAACACTTTCTTTTCTGAACTTCTGGATAAAAGATGCCTTTCTCTAGCATGATAATTTGTCAAATGCTTTGAGGATGTCTATTGAATGTGACTTAGATGTGAAACAGACACTCAGCTGCTTAGTATCCCCAGGACTTAGACATTTTGGGCCAAGTCTAGGAACACATATAGGCATCCAGTGACCCTTTATATTAGCAAACTGGATCCTTCCAAGACCTCCAAGATTTGCAGGACTGAGAGAAGAGTTTCCAAAGTTAAATGCTTTCCCTTTTCTGCCAAAAATGGCAATAGGTACTAACATCACCTGTGTTTGTTACACACCTTTTTGTGCAGTGACCCATCTGGGACCAGAGATGGATGATTCTTCCACTGAGATTGCCCGCTCCCAATTTCTGCTCCCAATTCCACAAAAGGGAGACCCAGCTACATTTACATAATAATGTCCCTCCTGTGTTTTTGACAGATGGGTTTCATTGACATGGACATACTGTTAGGGTCTTAGCAATAGATTAGGAAAACAACAAAACAATGTAATATAAGTGTATTGCAATGAATGTCCTAACTTTTGGCCAGGGTTAAATATCCAGTTGGTGTATGAAAGTCATATTCCATTAGACAAAATAAATGTCATGCTGCAAAGCATTAAAGATGAGTTGACTGAGCCATTTGTTTTTATTTATATTACATTATATTTTCCTTGATTCTATTTATGCAGCGGGTAAAAAAAAAAAGAAATCCTTCAGTCTCCCTTACTCGCCTACACTGCTACACCACAATGTTATTGACATCAAGTGTTTCCATGTGAGGCTGCTCACAGTGCAGGGAGCTGTACAAAACCACAAGATCCACCTGCTGTAGTTGCAGCAGTCCCACATAGATACATCTGAGCAGGCTGCAAGCTCTTACATGGTTAGCAAGTCAGCCACAGCAGTACCAAGCTCACTGGGCAACAGCCTAGACTGATAGTACAGCTCTGTCCACACTACTCCAGTCATCTCTGCAGCAAGACCTGGTTCCTGCTCTGCTATGCTTATAATTTCAGAAGCCAGAAAGGAGTCCATGCTACAGCTCACTAGCTGAGCTACCATGAGTTCCCAGCTGTCCATACTCCTTGCTGTCTTCCCTAAGCCTCACAGAATAAACTGCTTTGTAATATCGGAACTCTTGGAAGAGATATCCAGGTGAATTTATTGGGGTGGAATGTGCAGTCCTACCCCAGGAGTATGGTCCATTGCACTGCTCACTCTGGGTCAATTTACAGGTGGGTCCTGTGCACTGTCCACTCCCCACACCACCTCTGCAGCTGCCTCCAGTCCTCAGGAGATATTCTCCAAAAGTCTATTAAGAGAAAAGAGAATAGCTTGTGTCTTATTTTTATTGTTGTTGGTTCTCTTGCCTTTCCTCCCCCCTCCAAGCTCCAGCAAATTCGTGCTTTTCTTCAGTAATGGCTTTGTGCAGCTTCATGATAAAAGTCATCCACCAAAGAGAGCAGTTTTCTTTGCATGTGTCCCTGAAAGGTACTCTTGGTTGCGAGAGCTTCAAAGCCTCTCTTTAATGTCAAGTTATATGGTTTTGGGGGCTTGCCCAACTCCATCAATCCCCCTGATGGCACAGACACTTTGAATGGAGTGGTGAGGACAAGAGCTGATGAACTGCAGCCTCCTCCAGTACGGGACTCTGTCCAACAAGATAATAATGCTCTCCTCAGGAAGCGGTTTATGCTTCATCTAAAACATTTTCCCACCAGGAGGTGGTAGCCAAGATGCACATGGGGATGGGTGCCACCAGGCGTCAGGTGAGGCTGACCTCGCTGGTGACACCATCCTTTCCTTAGCAACTGGAGATGAGGCAATGGCCTCCTTGCGTTGTTCCTCCCATTGTCATGACAACGCACAGCCAAAGGGTCTCATCCTGCCTTGGAGAAGCTGTCACGATGCCCGATGAAGCCCAAAAATGTAGGAAGAATTGTAATGGAAATCACTGTGTCGTGATTTAGGATTTCGACTCCAAGGCAAGGGGGGCTGTTCCCTCCTTGTTTGGGCGTGAAAGGAAGTTTGCCGCCTTCTGTTCTGGCCTGGTCAGGTAGCATGGGGGAAGGGGCTACAGGCCCCTGTAACTTGCCCCTGGCTCCAATTTCGCGCCTGCCCCTGGCCCAAGCCGTGTCAATCAATGCCTCTTCAAATAACACTATAAAATAGGAAGGGGGATAGGTTTCTTTCTCCTTTTGACGTGCTCTTTTGTTTAGAAGGGGAAGGATGAAAGAGAAGAGACAACCACTGAAGCAATCACCTTGGCAACAAGAACTTTTCTTCAAGTATATACTGGGACAGTAAAAATCTTCTGTGTGGCAAGTAGACTTTTAACTTTGTTGATTACTGAGCAAAAGGGGAGAAAAGAGGAGGGACCAGGATGCAAGGACCCAGGGCCCCTATGCCCCCATCCCCCCACCCCTGTACTGAGGAAAAGCAGGGAAGTGAAGAGGGACTAGGATGCAGGAACCCAGAGCCCCCACTGAGAAATGATTAATCACGGTCGAGGGAAAAGAGGATGTGTCAGAGAGCTGAGAATGAAGGTACAGCTGGAATGTGGAGACCTGGATACCCCCTGGAAATCTGGTGACTTTGAGTTTTGGAACTGGGCCAGCACAGAGCAGCAGTAGTCAGCCCGAGCAATGGACACCCCCCACATGGAATGGAGGTGGCTGTGCTGAGCTGCCTCCTGTGGGGCAAGAGGGCTACGTGTACAGAGGACGTTTGTCCCACAGACCAGCTTGGAACTTCATGCTAGAGGTTTAAAAGAACTGCGCACCCCCCACTCCTGCATTCCCCACCCCCACCTCTGGTGCTGACTGGGTGTGTGAGGGCTCAAAGTAGTGGAGGGGTAGAGTGGAGGGAAGGTATAGAGAAGGTGTATATATATATATATATGTATTTTAAGATCTCACTGTTCTCTGTTTCTCTCTATCCTACCCTAATTTAATTTATGGTTCATGGTTTTCATTGTTTTGAATTAAATTAATTTCGTTCTCCCTAGTAGAGCCTGCTTCTTTGCCCGCAGCCATAAGTTGCGTGTTAAGCCCTCCATTCATTCCCACCTCGAGCACTTTAGTTTCTTTTGTTTTCCTCTTGGAGGAGATAAAACTCTTCTGAGAGCAATTGTTGCCTGAGCTTCCTTTTGGTTTTCAACCGGGGACACTGAGATAAACCATTCACTAGAGAGGAAGGATAAAGGGAGGAAGTGCAACATCTAACAATTTGGGAAGTAAATGGTTAAACAGGGAGCAGGTGACCCTGCTCCCTGTCATTCTAGGTTTCTGTCAGTATCTGCCCATTGGGCTAAACACAGTATGGCATAGGTAAAGAGAGTTCTCATGAGAAAGAGCTCACAACCAAAGGGGACAGACTTGTGCTAGAAGAAAGGAAATGGACTTCCCTGCTTCACATGGAGGAGGCAGAGGTGGACTCAGTCCACTGTCCTGTTTATACTTTGTTCCTGCAGAAGAGCAAGGAAATGAATCCCATATGATCTGTAAGGCACAAGTGTGTTCTTGCTTTTATTCCACTTCCCATGAACTCCGGAAATGACCTCTGGAATAGTAAAAGGTTAAGGATCATCTAGGCAGGCTGATGTTCCTCTATCGTCTTTTGGTCATGACAGACGGAGAGACTTTAGGTACCTGTCCAGTAAAATAAACCATTGGGATGGATATGCACACAATGAGGTAAAGGCAGTATGATTTTTTTTCCTTCTTTACCCTGTGTTATAAAGTATAAGAGATCACACAACTTTTTGGTTCTTTCCAGCCTCAAATTCTATGCTGCCATAGCACTAGTATTATGTCAGAACCACAACAACTTGATTTATTTCCCATTCTGGAAAGAGACCCTTTTCCTGACATCACATTGCTGAACTTGACTTCTGATATTCAAAGCCAAACATGCATGCACACAGAACTGCATTTTGCAACTGGGTAACATAGCACTAATCCAAATTACTCTTTATTTATGAGTAGGAGTACATTACATATACCAGAAGGAAGGGTTTTTTCATTTGTTTTTATTTCTTAATCACATTCTGAAGAGGTCACATGCAAAACACATCTGCGAGAACTAATCATGAACTAAATGAACTTAATGAACTTTTATGTAGAAAGAAATTTTAAACTAGTGACATAAATGGTATAGAATAACAGGTGGAATGTCCCGGTTTGAGTTAGAACAGCACTCATTCTGTTCAGTGATTTTACTTTTCAGCTCAGTCTTTTCTAACTAAATGCACTTGCTGAAGTTCACGGCATATTTTTGCAGACAGTGTCTGCTTCGAGAAGTGATAACGCTTGATGTTTACAGTTACTACCAGGGACTGGGATGCAGAAAGGCTCTTGCTTATACTTTCTGCTGTGAAGACCAAGGTCACTGCAAAATCCTGTGTCCCACGGTGGGGGTGCGGTAAGTGAGAGGCTGCACCTGCAGGGAGGAGCAGTCTGCTGCTGAGCCCAGTCCAGGCCTTCCCCAGTGCCTGCCCTGCAGCATCAGTGGTGACGGTGACGTGGTTGCCATCAGGGGGGTTGGGTTCGGTATTGGTTTTGTCTATATTTGTATATAGTTCATTTTATTATTATTATTCTCATTAAAGCAGTTTTAGTTTTCTTTTCCAATCCATCAGTCTCTCTCCCTTGCTCCTTTTCTCTTTCCCCTCTTCGGGAAAGGGGGGGGGGGGGGGGGGGGGGGGGGGGAAGGGGGGAGGGGGTAATAGAGAGCATCTGTCATTTGTCTAGTAGCCAGTCCAGATCTAACCCTTGACAGGTCTTTATTGGACAGCTGGACTGTCATAGAAAACAACATTGTCCTAGGAATACCCCAAATTCAGGCATACAGCTGCCATTCATACAGCTCAGGGACACTCCCAGATGAACACTGTTTTGGAGCTCCTGTTCTTCAGGAAGTGAAGCTCTCCCCTTTCTTTGTCCAGATCCTGTTATGAGAGCTTTCCACCACGACATGGTCAAGGAATCTTTCTCATTGCAATAGTCTAGTGGGTCAGAACTGGTTACTATATACAGAGGAAAGACACACACTTTGGTGTTTAATAGCTCAACCTACATGAATATTGGCCTGAGAGTCTCTATGTGGTGACTGGATCCAGATGTCTGACATTAAGGATAATATCCCCATTTGTGTGCCTCTACTGCCCATTTGAGGCTTTGAATATGCGTGGCTAGGAAACCACACATTTTAAATTGTGAGTCCAGGAAGGGATGAGCCACAAAGGTGGTAAATCCAGGTCTAGAATTCAGAAAAAAAAGGAAACATCACCTTAGCAAGGAACTGAGATCTTACTGCAAGCCAGCGTACAGCATTTTAGCATGGCACATTACCTAGATTTAGCTGGCAGCTTGTCACTGTGGGACCGTGTGCTGCCTTTCTGTTGTGAGTAATGAGCCTGTATAGCCAAGTGGACTCCTTGCACGGCTACTAGAGAGGAAAGAGAAAGGTAGTCTTAGAGTTTATGGGGTTGAATAAAGTCCTTGAGCACACAGCCTCACTTTTTCCTCCTGTTGCTGCTCCAGATTTCATTTTACCTTATAAAGGAGAGAAAACAACAGCAAAGAGGTGAAATTCATTAATATCTCTGGGTTACACAGATGGGATAATAGTGAAACTTTGACAGATTGCACCAGAGGTGATCAAGCATGGGGATCTCATCCCCTGCATGACTACACATCTGTTGTCTATGCTGATGAAGTAGAAAGGAAGGGTTTCAAATCAAAGCTGCTCTCTAGGTATGTGTGTACTTGGCCCAGGGATCATCTTTGTGATGGGGGGCTTGACTTTGAGATCCCAATTCAAACAACAAAAAAAATGAGAGAAAAAAAAGGTCTGTTTTAGTGAGAGAAACACAGTTTAGATTTTTTTTTTTTGTAATATTGTAGAAATTTTCTTACAAAACTTCTTTTTTTTTTCTTTCTGCCTGCATAAAAAATGACTCTGGATGCACTAAGAGCAAGGTGTTCTAATTAAATAGATTTGTTTACATCTTGTAGCATGAAAAACTAATTCAGTCTGATATACTGTAGGTTCTTGCACTATCTTGCTCCCACTTCATGTAAAATTACCCATTTTAAGTAGTATTTTATTTAAGAATATTTAAAAAGTGGCCTTGATTAAAGAAAAACTGATTTAAATTCCAAAATGTTTATTTCTAAAATAAAGGTTTCACTTTAAGGTGCATGGGAGGAGGAGAGCAGAATCTGTGCTATATCTATCACAATATTTCCTCCCTGTTTTATTGCATTGCAAAGGTCCCTACCTTTACTAGTTATGAAAACTCATAGCCTGTGGCTAGAACACAGTTTTATTAAGTGCAGGTTAAAGTCAGAGCCAAAACAGTTCCACTGTAATATGCTTACAAACATAATATTCTGACCCAGACCTGTGCCATAGTGTCAGCTCAGAAGCAAACAGAAGCAAAGACAACACTTCCTGATTGTAACTGTGTTCCTACCAGTGTAAAGACTTCTGCATGTTCTCCACCTAGATAAAGCCGGAACATCCTTAAAGGTGCCACAACAGAAATTACTTGGAGGATAAACACTGCAGATAACATGGGATCCAGCTGCAAAAACAAAGAAATGAGAACAAATCTCAGCAACTAACAGGACAGGCCTGGCTATCAGATAATCCTTTGTAGGTATATAGAGCAAGGTTGGATGAAGCTGCTGCAGGGAAGAATAATATCCCAATGAATTTATTTCTCAGGTTGTCAAAGTGTTACCCACAATGAGATAAACAGGAAGTTTTACTACCACTTAGACAAATTTCAGCTCAGGGACAGGCTGCTTAAATGACCTGCTACTGAGAGAAGCAGAACCCATCTGTCCAGTCCATCCTTGAACCAGAAAGATAGCAATGGCTACATGCAGCACAAATCAAACAACAACCTTCTCTATATTGTAGTCCCATCTATGTGCATTACAAGTGGTGAAAATAACTCAGTAACTGCTGCACCATCCTTTCATTCCTGGCACTGTGTACGGCCACTGTACGCAGCTGTGTTCATCTTGAAACTGAGCTTGGGAATTGGTGTCTGCAGAGAGACTTAGGCAGTTCTTGGCCACAGGGAGAGGACTGTCTCAGTCTGTATCCCCAGTTGTCAGAGGTGCATAGTCCTTATGACAACCATAGGAGCACATCTATTGGAAGACAAGAAAATTGAGAACAGAGCCTTTAGATAGCTAGATATAAAGAAAAGCTAATATTGAATGAAGATCTGTACCACATTCCTCTTCTCTGTAGATTGAGTAATCAAAGCCATTTTTAATATAAGTGCATTAATGTATATCTAGGGAAAACAAAGTTTTGAAACATTTTTTTCTAAATCCTGATGCCTAAATGAAATTAAACTGTTTTAACTTCCAAAGCTCTTTTTTGAGTGATAAGAAAATTGTTTTTACAAGTTCTCACTCTGATCCAGCTCCCTGGCAGCCAGAGTTGCAGCAGATGTGGTGATGCTAAGCAACTTGGGCTTGTGCCTCCCTGGCATCTGGAGCTGTAGAGAAGCTGGGAGCTGGGTGGGAGCTGGGTGCTCAGCCTCTGGCCACTTGCCTGCTGCAAGGTTCCTGTTTTTGTCAATTGCCTGCCTGTGCTCCGAAAGTTAAATTGACAAGAACCTTCTGGGAGGAGGACAAAGGGAACAGCCAGGCAAAATCACTGCCATCTCTCCAAAACCAAAAAAGAATTAAAAAAAAAAAAAAAAGGGGGGGGAAAAAAATCTTCAAAATTGCCACTGACATTGAAAAGTTCCCCAGAAATTTCATTTGGGTGAAGAGAACATGTTCAACCAGAAAATTGTTCTAATGAGGAAGGGAAGAAAATGAATCATGCAGAACTCTCCCAAGCTCCTGATGGTCTCAGTGAAACCTTTCAGAATAATGATCAGCAATTTCCAAGAGGCGCTTATCACCTTCTGAGGATTTTGCCTTAAGTTTGGTGTAATTTAGAGATAAGGCACACAGAGGGTAAGAGCTCCAGGGAAGAGTAATTTTCACCTTTCTGGTGCTTACAGCATGATAAAAAAACTTTCCCCTATGCTTTTGAATTAATTTCTCAAAAGTTCCAATGCCTGCACACCCATTTGTTTCCTCATTGTTTTTATTAAACAAGAAAGGCGAGCTTTATTACTGCACAAATGAAAGCATCACCAGAAGATAGATACTTCCCAGATTCTTATTAATCTCTAAGACTTATAAGGCTGCCTAAGATTAACATACTCTACAGATTTCTTCCACACTGAGTCCTTGGTACCTTATCTGGAGAGAGAAGGGAAGCCAAAAAAGCAAAACCAAAGGAGAATAAATCTGTATTATTAGGAGGTTGTTGCAAGTCAAAATGTGCATGTGCATGCATGTCTTTGTCTACAGATATAGGGCAAGGCTCTGTGTTATGGTGCATCATCTACAGCACAATTATAGTAATTTACCATAGACTGGTTATATAGATTGAACTGCGTGCCACAAAGTAGAGGTCATAATCATAATTAATTTACAGTTGGATTTGCAATTCAGAATCATTTAAGACTGATCTCCAAAACTGTGACTGTGCAAATTAATACGATAGGGCATTGAATATATTCTTTTCCTTACTTTTCAGTGCAAGATTACCTGTGCCTAACTGCAGGCACCCTTAATGTCTGTATTGTAGCAGCATTTAATATCCCTAGCAGAGACCAAGGTCCCATAGCAGTAGCTATTATATATGAGACAGACCCTACCTTGAATATAAGTCAAGAAAGAACCCAGAGGCACAGGAGATAGGTGAAATGACTTAATCGTCCAGTTCATTGGCTGAATACCCAATTGAATACTCAAACTCATTCTATCTCTAACACCTTAAAAAATAGTAAGAGAGAGAGAGAAGCACAAACAGCAGAGCAAGCCCTATCCTAAGCCAGGAATAACATACAATTAGGGCAGAAGAGATGGCACTGGCAGTATTCTTAGTATCTTCTGCTCTTTTCCAGTGGCAAATTCCATGGTTTGTAGCTTTTGGTTTCTTGTGGTGCAGGGATCCAGTTAGCTAGATAAGAATATTGTGCAATGCTGGGAAGGTTTTTGTACTTTTTTTTTCCCATTTGAAGTAGATGTTTTGTTAATTCCCTTGATATAAAAGGCTAGAACAAGGTTTCCTGAGACAAGAGGAGACTGAAGTATATGTCCCCCATGGTCCTCATGTGGCCTGTGCTCCCCGGTTACTATGTTCCCATTGACACTTCAATTCCCAGAAGATCTCACCCACTCTGTTAACTCTTATCTATGCATCACATATTTACTGCAAGTCAATATTGATTAGCCAGTGAATGTGAAAGAGAGAAAGGGAAAATTACAGTGTTGATTGCTGAACATCATGAGAGATGTTCCTGGCACACCAGCAACACCTCATTGAGTCACGTAAGGTGTATCTGGACTCTCAGTGACTGCGAATTGGCATAGACGGTAATAACTGATGTTGATCACCAGTGGATTCTGGATTCAGTCTCATGGTCAAAATGCTAAGACTTAACCACATGACACCTAAACTTCAGTAACTGATTGTTGCCACATGAGCTTACTCAGTGGAAAATGAAAGCAGATATGAATCAGTAATGCAATCTTGTACAGAAATCTAAGCTCCACTGCGCAGGTAGAGTTTCCCAAAGGTCTTTTGCAGAACCACATTTGTTGCAATGGACTTTGCATAACCAATGGGAGGCATTTCTAGGCCCCAAAGCAGCCTGAACAGAGAGCTCATAGGCAACAAACTAAGAAAAAGAAACCAATCTTGTAACAAAAAAAGGTTACTTGCATTTTAACTAATTCATTGGTAATGAAAACAAAATTGAGCAATCTTAAAGACTGCAACAAATAGGAAGAAATATGAAATGAAGGCTTTCTGTCTGTGGTGACCCTGATAAAGCCTGTGACTGGGCAGAATGAAGTAGCTCAGGTTAGTGTCCATAGCCTATAAGGGATGCCTGATGGGAGTAGGGGCATGGAAAGGAAAAAAAAAAAAGAACCTGACCTAATATAATCAAAGAACAACATAGAACATACCATCAGGAAAGAACAGGAACGCCTGGGCTCCGCTGAGATGGCATGAAAATCATACCTTGTGTGATCACAATCTATGTCATTGCTTATTTGTAATAGATGCTGAGATATTTCATCACATCATATAGTTTTTGATAATAAGGTCACACTGACAATAAAGTCACACATAGGGTGACTTGTGACATAGTGTGTCCCTATTTGTTCCTTGAAGTGTCATGGTAGACTGGAGTATCTATCTGGATATTGGTTGTGCAGATTCCCTTGCTCACCTCATGTAAATACCAACCGGTCTGCACATGTTTTCCCACAGTCATCTTTCCTGGTTGGTGAGAAGCAGAAGACCACAACTGATGCACATAAAGTTCAGTTGCCTTCTACTCTTAGATCAGGAGAGCACATAGACAGTTATAAAGAGGAGCTGATCTGCAGCAAGTTAGAATCAGGTAAACCTACAACTTCAGAGCTAAACTGATCTCTTTAATCTGAAAATCTTAAGCCCTGGTAACTAAATTAAACTTCTTCCTGAAGAAATGAGACACAATTGTTTGTTTGTCCTCTGTTTTGTGTGGTGTTGTAGGGGTTTTTTGTTCTTTTTTTGTCCTTCCTCCTCCCCCCCCTCTTTGATTTTGGGCTGCTGAAGTTAGCATTTGCAGTGTTCCTTCTTTAACAAAAAATTCCAATGTATATATGTGTTCCTCATTTATGCTTCCTCACTACTCAATTAACATCACACTAAATTATATCCCTCAATAGATTTAATTCCAGACCACTGAGCTGTTGCTCAATATTTATGAGAAAGCTGTACTTATTTTAACAAGTAATGAGAAATTTCTATAGGTTTTTAACAATTCAATTTTTTATAAGAAAGAATATATTCCTCCACTGAAATTTGTGGGATGGTTTCAAATACATACAGAAGATTTTGATATCTATTCAGTTCTCAAGATTTTAGAACAGTTTTCCAAATCCCTATTATACTGCTATAGAATGAAAATGGATGGATCTTCTCAGATGACTGTGAGCAAAGCACTTGAGATGTGGTCCAGAGTGAATGAACTTAAAACCTTAAGTTCCAGGAAGTTGCTTTCAAGGGATTGTCTAACTTTAAAGCCACACAAATCTCACTGCAAATTTCCATGATGCCTGAACTCAGAAAGTACAGGACAATCATGAGTTGCCTGGCCTGAGGCATTAGAGTGCAGTCAGGCCCATCACGTACATAGACTTATCTAACAATTTCTAAACATGAAATGCCTCTCACCACTCCGTTATTCAAAGTACAACTTGAAATGTAGTTATTGTCCATATCAAGGAAAAAACAACAAAATCCTCCAAGCATACTCAATGTAATGAATGGGGGGCTAGGTCCCAATGCAAGGACAAAGTTCACATAAGCAACTGCAAAGAGCTGAAAATTACATTTGCTCACCCTTTATACCAGATCAACCAAAGCAGATCTGATTCAGATGCTATTGCTCAAGCATAGCAGGATTTCTACGTGTTGTCATGAACCTCTGGTAGTAAGGTTACCCAAATCCTCAGCCAGGTCTGGCCAGTACTGTTAACCAGGTGGAGTAAATGTGCCACCATTGCTACTTATTCTGTAACTATCTCTTAATTCTGTTGACAAGGAAACAGAGCAATCCACGTTTGAAGTTTTGATTGGTATTTCATGATAATTCAAAATGATAAAGCAAATCTCCATGTACATGAAACTGATGTTTTTTCAAGGAAGCCCAGGAACAGTTCCTGATTTTTTTATAATTCCTGCAATTCATCAAAATTCTTGTCAGAAGAAAGCAGTATGGTCATCTACCCTTTCCAACTAAGGGCAGATGAAAGCATAAGGCAGCTCAAAAATGGTACAAAGGTCCTGCAGTTTTCAATTAATTTATCCTAATTAGGAATCTAGAAATTAGTGGTGTGATTTGGCTCAGGGATTAAGACATCTAATTTTAGATGTTCACATGTGAGACAAAAGCCCAAGTTCCCATTATAGAGAGTAGATGTCTAGTCAATACAATTAGCGGTTTAGAAAGAGATGAAGCAAATGTCTGTATCTGGTCAAACAATAGCCCTCCAAGCTTAGACACCTAGCTCATATGTAAACACCTAAATTTAGACATATAGTGGCTTGAGTCAGTTGCCTAAAAATAGAAGTCTGACAACACTTGATGTGTCCTTGCATTTTGAAGACATCCACACAGAGCTGGCCCATACAGGACATAAGGGAGGTGCCTGGTTTTTTCGCATCAGCCACTGGAGGCCAGATGTCATGCCCTACCACAATTCAAGTGACACTAATTGCCTGTTCGTGGTCTACTGAAAAAGTCCACCAGCCGCTGAGCTTAGCCTAGATGAGTCCTAGAACTTTCAGTTGCCCATGCACAAGTATCTAGTGCCAATGTGTTGTTCTAGACTGAGACAGCTAAGAAGGGCTGGCAGATACCACATAGGATCAAAGGGATGCTGCACCCAGAAGCTAGAGGTCAGCCAGAATAGGCCAGGTCCTATGTTTAAGCAACTGAATTGAGCTCTAAGTGTTAAGTTAATCACCTCTGGCTTGTTTTCATAGTCAGTGAAGAGAAATACAGAGAGAAGTTCATCCCATTCTAAGATAAAGGTCAAGACCAGGTCAGATGAATTGCCCTCCAGGTTTCTCTCAGCTGAAAATAAAGGGAGTCCAATATGGCTAGTCTCTGTTTCCAGTTTGGGAGACAGAGTTGGTAAAAATGTAAGTTACATGGGAGTCCATGTAGCATCGTAAGCAGCCAGGACCCATCAGTCATCTAACAAAATATTCAGATATACCATATGCACTTATACTGTCACTATATACCTTTCAAACTCTATTACCAACAACTGACTGAAGAGACTGCCACATGATGTGTATTACAAACATCTATATTGGGATGGAATCCCTGGCAACAGTGCCCATCAGTATAAAACAAACCACCACATCTTGCAGTCCTGAATAAGATCCGGTGCATAGATTGCATATGACAAATTTGCAGACAGCTTGTTTATGACCAACAGGCCTTTTTTTTCTGTGTTTGCTTTACAAGCTAATGTGGTTATACTGCATGGAACTTTTCTCCCAGAATGATCCCAAAGCATTTTGTAAATTGAAAAGATGCAAAGGAACTGGGGGGGGGAGGGGGAAGAAAAAAAGTTTCACCTCTGCTGGGAAAACAAAGCCTTTTATTGTGGGTTAGGAGTCTGGCAGTTAAAACTGGTAAAGGACATTGGTAACATATCATCTGTGAGCAACATCAAAAAGTTAGTTCTCAGATATAATGTGGGATCTTTTAGTAATATGATGTGGTACAGACTGGAGGGGTAGGATCAGAAGCATTTGCTGGGTTTGATTTCCCCTTTGATTTCCCCTTAGCACAGGGTCTGATTCTCACTGCACCTTTGAACTAGTGGAGGGAAAAGAAAGAAAGGCCTGGAAAACCTTTTCACACTTGCTGCTAAAGCCATCTGCAGAGGGAATCATATGCCTTATGCAGTTGATCAGAGGTTGGGGCGTGCTATTTGTCATTTGCATGTAGTGTATAATGCAATACTGTTTAGATTTCAATATGCCGATTCATAACTTCAGCCTGGTAATCCCTGTGTAAGTCCCACTTTCCTATACTAGCTAAACTAATAGACATCCCTAGGGTTGTGGCTGAGCATGTTTCAGTCCATGGCATAGATGGTTCCCTAAATTCCACCTGCCTTGTTACTGCTTTTTACGAGTACTAAGTTTAATGAATGCTTAGAATCAGGAGATTCCCTTTTTCTTTGAGGTTTGAGTGGTCTGTATATTGGTGTTACTACACCAAGAGCTCTTACAGCTGCTCTCAGAATAGAGATAATCACCAAGTTCATTAAAGCAAGACACTGTGTTAGGTATGGTCTTTCAAATTCAACAAATGAAGCAAGAATACCTTTTTCTGCAATAAGAATAACAAGGGATTAGACATCTAGAGTCCCAAGAGGCAGATGCACTAGAGGCAAAAGGGAGAAATCAACTGTCCCCGGGGGTTCTTCTACTACAAACCCAGGACCAAAGGGTTGTGTTCACAGCCTATGTGGCTGAGGGCTGGGCAAAATCATTAGCTCAGTCATCACTGCGTTAACTATGTTCACTCAGCTTTTGGTCATCTCAATGAATGTCAAGAGAGATCTCCTAACCATCTGTACCACCTCAACCATGCACAAACCTGTGAGAAAAAAGAAAAAAACTTTAGCCAAAACACATCTGAAAAAATGTCTTTTCTGATTTTGAAGATATCAAGCAATGGAGAAAACACCGTTCCCCTCAGTAGTTTGTGCCGCTTGCTAATTGTTTCCTGCATTGTGCGTAATTTCTAATTTGAATTTGTCTGGCTTCAGCTCCCAGCCATTAGTACTTGATGTGCCTTTCCCTGCTAGATTAAAGAGCCCATTAATATCCAGCATTCTTCTCCTGTGAAGGTACTGATACACTGTACTGCAGTCACCTCTCAGTCTTCATTTTAATAGGCTAAACAGATTGAGCTCTTTAAGTCTCTCTGTGAAGCATTTTTTCTGGACTTGAAATAATTTCTATGGCTATTTTCTGCACCAAGCTTTTTTTTTTAAAAATAAACTCCTTATTTTTATTCATGCAGATGCCACAATTATATTCTATTATCATTCCTATGAATGCTGAAACAAAATATTTTCTTCACTTCTTCTCCCTTCTTCCCTATTTATGCAGCTCAGGATCACACAAGCTTCTCTTCTATCTGTGCCACTCCTAAAACCATCGTTACATTTATCCTTTTCAGAGTCTTCAGTTTCTAGCATCCTATGCTTCATTCTGTGGCTGGGGTGCCTATGTTGTTCCCATATATATAATTGCATTTAGAGAAACAAACACAGCAAAACTAATTATCATGGGTTGCAGAGACCGGTTTACCAAGCAACTCAGATGCCTTTGTATAGCTGCTGAGATATTGTTAATATTTATCCCTCTACCAGCTAATGGAAGGATAAATATTGTGTCATCTGCAAATTTTATCAGTAATGATTTTATATTTCCTTCTAGCTCCCTGTTTAAAATGTTGATGAGCATTAAGCCTTTCTCTAAATTTCTAGTATTCACTGGTGATTCGCTATTGGTAACAATTTTTTTCACAGCTGTCAGTTAACCAGCTCTCAGGCTAGGAGAGAGAAATGTGTGTGCTTTATTGATACTCTAAAGTACATATTTTAAATCAAAATAGTGTGCTGAAATAAAGAATACTATAATGTATAGCACTGTAGTAGAATTACTTTTACCAAGCAACTTGTAAGCACCTCCAAACATAAAACCAGGTTTGTTTTATGGGACTTATTTTCTATAAAACCTTTTTTAAAATTATTATTATTATTGTTTTTTATTATATTCTTCCACTTTAATTTTCTATTTGCTGAGCATCTTGTAAAATTTTCCATTGTCTAACCCAGAATTGACATGTAGTGTTCTTTTTTTTTTTAAATAATGGAACGATAGTGTTATCTTTCTAGAATGCTAGGGTGTTTTTTTTCCCCCAAAACTATTACATATTCACATTAACAGGAAGATGGGCACTTAAGGCCCATGCTCAGGTTCTTGAGATGAGAATTTCAGCCCCCCTGATTTGTAAATGTCTATGCCTAGAAATAATATTTCTCTATCTTTATTAGTTACTACTGGACTGAAAAGTACTTAATTGACGTCATCTGATACAAGTGCTTCATATTTCCTCTTTCAAATGTGAAAGCTAACTTTTCATAGAAAATGTCTCTTTTTGTGCATCCTTATTATTTTGTCTATTATCATTTAGTAATGAAAATATTCCACTCATACTACATCTGAAAAATTATCTTTCTCATTTTTCTGAGCTCTGCAAGAAATATACTTTTTCCTTGAGGCCTTTCAGAATTTTCTTTATATTTTAGCTTCTATTACAGACAAACCAGAATACTAATAATTGGGATATTCAGTTAACATACTGTTAGTGTCAGCTATACCTGGTTCAGATGAACGTCAGTTTCCTACAAGCACTGGGAATGCCTCCAGGATTGAGCCATTATAGATATACTCCTTTCAAGCTTTGCAATTGCTAATATATCACTTTGAATAAATATTGTAACATACAAAATAGTAGGAGTTTTGACTGTGATGTTTCTATAGTGCAAAACATTATAAAATTTAAAAATTACATTAATATTTTATGGTTAGCAATACTCTTTTTATTTCTATTTTTGACCATCCTTTCATCTTATATCTGGCAATTTTTTCCTACTTAAAACAATAACGGCAAAAAATTTAGGGAATTAATGTTTACTGATGGGGTGCAGTGGGCTTGGGTTACTAGAAACAGCCATTTGTAAGGCAATCTGGAAACCTACAACTGACCTACTCATGACATTTTGCAGGAAGCAGCCTCAGTTTCTGTCCCAGATGCTAAGTCAGTTTGGTGAAATAGGAAATATCTGCAGTTCCCTACATCCTTACTCCTCATCACTCCTGCTTCCCTTGAGGCTCATGTATAAAAAATAAAAAAAGGAAATATTGGCATTAGCTGGAAGCCCAAAAGCAGAAACAACTCTGAACATTGCATGAACATTGTATTGATAAACACATTGAAGATACAGCCATTTGCAAAAGAATTTGACCTCTCTTATTATTATCACAATATCCTTCCCGAAAATTGCAGTGTGGCTGTGCTGGTTTTGGCTGGGATAGAGTTAATTTTCTTCATAGTAGCTAGTATAGGGATATGTTTTGGATTTGTGTTGAAAAGAATGTTAATAACACAGAGATGTTTTTGTTAGTGCTGAGCAGTTCTTACACAGTCAAGGCCTTTTCTGCTTCTCACATCACCCCACCAGCGAGTAGGCTGGGGGTGCACAAGAAATTGGGAGGGGACACAGCTAGGACAGCTGACCCCAACTGACCAAAGGGATATTCCACACCATATGATGTTGTGCTCAGCATATAAAGCCGGGGGAAGAGGAAGGAAGAGGGGGACGTTTGGAGTTATAGTGTTTGTCTTCCCAAGTAACGTGTGATGCAGCCTTGCTTTCTTGGAGCTGGCTGAACACCTGCCTGCCGATGGGAAGTGATGAATGAATTCCTTGTTTTGCTTTGCTTGCGTGTGTGGCTTTTGCTTTACCATTAAACTGTCTTTATCTCAACCCATGAGTTTTCTTGCTTTTACCCTTCCAATTCTCCCCCCCCCATCCCACTGGATGAGTAAGCGAGTGGCTGTGTGGGGCTTAGTTGCCGGATGGGGTTAAACCACAACAGCAGCAAAACAAAGACTGTTCTGTGTTACAAGATCTCGGGCCTGGGCATCTAAGGTGTTTGGGATGCCTTTATTTTGCTGTGGTAATTTCTTATATTCCTTTCTTTGTCCCAACAAAACATTAATCTTTTTTACAGAGATGGGAAAAGGTAAAATATGAAAGTACTGAAAAACCCTATCCCTAATGCTCAAACATGCATAAAACCACATAAGTAGTAGTCTGAATAGACATTAATTATAACTTTTTGAAATGTTTGCATGTCATATTTCTTTTTTCCCTATGTGCATACAAGGGTCAATCTCTCTTCTTCAATGGCTGACGACTGAGGAGGACTCTGTTCTGCCTTCAATCCCAATTCATGCATTCCTGCATCCAGCTCCTGCATCCGGTTCCCCATCTGCTGCTGAGTCCAGTCCAGGACTTCCCCAGCATCTGCCCTGCAGCATCAGTGGTGACGATGATATAATTGCCATCAGGGGGGTTTTGTATATATTGGTTTTGTACATATTTCCATATATCTCATTTTATTGTTATCGTTTCATTAAAGCTGTTTTAGTTTTAGTCCTAACCCTTGACAGATATGTGTAGACAAACATCTGTTTTCTTGAATGAACTTTTATCAATTATGCTTCTCAGTTTGCTCAGGGAAGACTATAAAACTTGGGTGTCTTCCAAACTGTCCTGGTCCTTGTGAAAGGCTATCTGAGGGGCTGCAAGGTCATGGCCTACATTGGCAAAGTAACAAGTGAAAGGACATGAAATGGGCAGTGAGAGAACAGGTACAGGAGATATCTGTCATTTTACCTTACAGAGTCTCTCTTGATATTTTTCCTCTTTGCATTCTCAACCTTAACAGGGCTTGAACTTTTGTGGAAAAACCTATGCAAAGTGGGATCTTACAGCACAGACCATGTGATAAATGCAATGTCTCTCAGGAACATAAATCTGTGCTGGTGCATCCTGATGCAGAATTGGTATTGATGCTAACGTCATTTTCCCAAATGCTTCAGAGTCCCTTGGGCTTGCCACGAAGGTAAGGATTTATCTTCTCATCTCAGAACCACTTTTCCCTGTCTGGATTAGCCATGACCAGGAAAGTCATTATCATTTATGAACTGGTGTCGCCGGTCGGCTGAGGCAAGCCGATGCACGGGGACGAGTCCTTCCCTATCCCCGAACCCCTCTCCTCCGGGAGAGAAAAGGGTTCAAAAGCAGAGATACGGAAAGGAAAAATAAAAGATTTTGTGAGACCTCTGAACGTTTGGAAAACTGAAACAAAACTTTATTAAAACTAGAACAATATATATATAACATGCAGGGAAAAACCAATGCAAAATCTGAGAGTCTGTGCAGGATGGAAAGGTGAGGGTTTTTAAACACGAGAACAAAGACAAAGGGGGACGGTACCACGTGCAGTCCAGAAAAATGGCACCGGCCACGTGTGCGCTTTCGTGGAGCGAACAAAGAAACCGCGGCTATTATGAACGCCGGGCTGAAATATGTGGAAAAGCACTGTCCCTACCGAATTCGTTGAAGCAGAGAAGAAATCAAAGCAGCAGACAAAGAGGGTAAAGCCTTACGGCAGCAGAAAAGCCTCCAGGCGAGCCGTCTGTCCCAGGCGGCGTGGCGGGGGCTGCCCCGGTGCACGGTCCACTCCGGCAGCCTGCAAGGTCCCCGGATGCTGAGCCACAGTGTCTGGAAAAGCCTCTTTCCCGGAACGAAGCTGAAGTCCCGCAGTGACTCCCGCAGAGCGGAGCCGGGGGTGTCCGGAAAAACTGAGAAGCCGCGAACGAGCCGAGAAAAACCCCCGAAGCCGTCCGGAGAAGCAGCCCTGCAAGTCCCGACCGCTCCGGAAGTCCCGAGTAGCCGAATGCCCCCGAAGTCCCGAGTAGCCCCCGGCCGCCCAAGCCCGCAGCTTCTTAAAGGGGCAGTACCCGCGAGAGAAAACTTCTCATCCCATAAGATGGGCAAATCGTAACATGGAAGGGAATAATTCAATTAATCAGTTTACACCAAAAGCCTTCGGGCAGGTTTGTTTTTCCTTCAACCTGCCACATTCCACCCCTTTATTCCATACCATGTACATTATGCGCATCTCATTTACATTGTATTATACAGAAATTAACAGCATGAGACTCTGGTTCAGGGTGTTTCAGCCAGGGTTAACTTCCCCTGCGGTACACAGTGGACTTCACCATCCTCCTGCATTACCCACCAGGTGTGTCCAGGGCCTTGGGCTGAGACAACACCACGGATGGGTCTGTCTGGGGTTGCAGCAGGGGAAACCCAGACAGCTTTTCCCAGCAGATTACTTTCACATACCACAGGAACTCTATCCCCCTCTATGGTATGTAAAAGGTCTGATTGGGCAGGGCCGGCTCGATTGATTGATCCCCTCGTGTTTACTTGCCATGTGGCTTCTGCCAGATGTTTATCCCAGTTTCTGAAAGTTCCACCACCCAATGCTTTCAGGGTGGTTTTCAGCAAGCCATTATAGCGTTCTATTTTACCGGAGGCTGGTGCATGGTATGGAATGTGATAAATCCATTCGATACCATGTTCTTTGGCCCAATTGGCCACCAGATTGTTTTTGAAATGAGTCCCATTATCAGACTCAATTCTTCCTGGAGTGCCATGCCGCCACAAAATCTGCCTTTCAAGGCCCAGAATAGTATTACGGGCAGTGGCATGAGGCACGGAATAGGTTTCAAGCCATCCGGTGCTTGGTTCCACCATTGTCAAAACATAGCACTTACCCTGGCGAGTTCGAGGGAGAGTGATGTAATCAATCTGCCAGGCCTCTCCGTACTTGTACTTTGACCACCGTCCACTGTACCATAAGGGTTTTAACCTTTTGGCCTGTTTAATTGCAGCACAAATCTTACAGTCATGGATAACCTGGGTAATTGCATCCATGGTTAAATCCACCCCTCGGTCACGAGCCCATCGGTAGGTTGCATCTCTTCCCTGGTGACCGGAAGAGTCATGGGCCCACCGAGCAAGGAATAGTTCACCTTTGTGTTCCCAGTCCAGATCTATCTGGAACACTCTGGCTGCTTTGTCAACTTGGTGGTTATTTCTATGCTCCTCAGTGGCTCTGCTTTTTGGGACATGGGCATCTACATGCCTTACCTTCACAACTAACCTTTTCAGGCGGGCAGCAATATCTTGCCACAGAGTGGCAGCCCAAATAGGCTTACCTTTACGCTGCCAATTGTCTTTCTGCCACCTCTCCAGCCATCCCCACAAGGCATTTGCCACCATCCAGGAGTCTGTATACAGGTACAGCCGTGGCCAGTTCTCCCTTTCAGCAATGTCCATGGCCAGCTGGATGGCTTTGACCTCTGCAAATTGACTCGATTCACCTTCTCCTTCCGCTGCTTCTGCAACTCGGCGCATAGGACTCCATACGGCAGCTTTCCACTTCCGTTGGTTTCCTATGAGGCGGCAGGATCCATCGGTGAAGAGAGCATATTTCTTCTCCTGGTCTGAGAGGTCTTTATATGGGGGTGCTTCATCAGTACAAGTGACTATCTCGTTCGGTGGCATCCCAAAATCTTCTCCTGCAGGCCAGTCTGTAATAGCTTCCACAATTCCTGGGCGACCAGAGTTACCTATCCTAGCTCTCTGTACAATCAGGGCAGTCCACTTACTCCAGGTAGCATCTGTGACATGGTGGGTAGATGCTATCTTCCCTTTGAACATCCAACCTAGGACTGGCAGTCGGGGGACTAGGAGGAGCTGTGCTTCAGTGCCAATTACTTCTGAGGCAGCTCGAACTCCCTCATAGGCAGCCAATATCTCCTGCTCAGTGGGAGTATAATTGGCCTCTGAGCCTTTATATCCACGACTCCAAAATCCTAGGGGACGACCACGGGTTTCTCCTGGTGCCTTCTGCCAAAGGCTCCAGGTAGGACCACAGTCCCCAGCTGAAGTGTACAGGATGTTTTTAATCTCTGGTCCTGTTCGCACAGGTCCCAGGGCCATAGCATGTGCTATTTCCCTTTTGATTAAGTCAAAGGCATGTTGTTGGTCAGAACCCCATGTGAAATCATTCTTCTTCCTGGTAACAGTATAGAGAGGTTTAACAATCTGACTATACCCAGGAATGTGCATTCTCCAGAAGCCTATGACTCCCAAGAAAGACTGTGTTTCTTTCTTGTTGGTAGGCGGAGACATAGCTGTGATCTTGTTGATCACATCTGTGGGGATGTGGCGGCGTCCATCCTGCCACTTAACCCCCAGGAACTGGATCTCTCGGGCAGGTCCTTTGACCTTACTTCTCTTAATGGAGAAACCAGCATCCACCAAAATGCGGATTATCTTCCTACCTTTCTCATAGACTTCTTCTGCGGTATCACCCCATACAATGATGTCATCAATGTACTGAAGATGTTCAGGAGCACCACCTTTCTCCAGGGTAGCCTGGATCAGTCCATGGCAGATGGTCGGGCTGTGCTTCCACCCCTGGGGCAATCGATTCCAGGTATACTGGATACCCCTCCAGGTGAAGGCAAACTGTGGCCTACACTCTGGTGCTATGGGAATGGAGAAGAAAGCGTTAGCAATGTCTATCGTGGCATACCACTTTGCTGCCTTGGACTCCAGTTCGTACTGAAGCTCCAATATATCAGGAACAGCAGCACTCATTGGTGGTGTCACTTCATTCAGCCCACGATAGTCCACTGTCAATCTCCATTCCCCGTTGGTCTTCTGCACAGGCCATATAGGACTGTTGAAAGGTGAGCGAGCTCTGCTGATGACATCTCGTCTCTCCAACTCTCGAATCATTTTCTCTAAGGGGCGCAGAGAGTCTCGGTTGGTGCGGTATTGCCGGTGGTGAACTGTGGAGGATGCAGTAGGCAATTTTTGATCTTCCACCTTCATTCTGCTAACAACAAAAGGGTCATCCGAAAGTTCGGCCGATGTGGACAACCGGATAATGCCATCGGCTCCCACGGTTGCTATCCCAAAGGCCCATTTATAACCTTTCGGGTCCTTAAAATACCCTTTCCGGAGGAAGTCTATGCCTAAAATGCATGGAGCATCTGGGCCAGTCACAATTCGGTGAGTTTCCCAGTTATGCCCAGTGAGGCTGACCTCAGCTTCTACCAAGGTAAGCTCTTGTGATCCTCCTGTCACACCCGAGATCGTGATAGTCTCAGTTCCTTGATGATCCGATGGTAGCAAGGTACACTGGGCGCCTGTATCTACCAGGGCCTTGTACCTCTGTGGTTCTAATGTGCCAGGCCATCGAATCCACACAGTCCAGTATACCCTGTTATCCCTTTCCTCCACCTGGCTAGAAGCAGGGCCCCTCTAATGCCTAGGGTGTGGTCCACAGTCAGTGGAGGGGTCTATCCGGCTTGTGGTACCTTCATCATAGGAGTTGCTCCTTGAGCTGCAGCACTGTTCACCAAAGACTGGAGCGACAACTCTTCGATTGCAGTCGTCATGTTGGTGTGGTCTGCTCTGCAGCTCATGTGCTGGTACCCCGTGGTTAGCGGCAGGTCGTTGTTCCCATCTCCTCGTGTCTTCACGACCTCTCGAGCAGCACTGGCGGTCACATCGTGGCCTGTCCTGTCTGTTGCGCATTGCTCTGGGAGGACGATTTCTCCTAACAGCTGACACGTGGGTATACACAGGAGAGGAAACGGTTCTTTGTTCTAACCTGTTAATAGAGTCCAATATTTTCTCTGTCATTTTGTCTGTCACTTTCTCCACTGCTGCAATGAAGGCAGAGGTATGAGAAAGACTGTCCTCATACTGGCGAATCCTGTTAGACACCTGTTCTATGGTGAGTGGCCGATTTTCACCCTCTCTTTCCCACAGCATTGTGGCCAATGTATGGGCATATGACTGGGGTGCACTCTGCACAAACTTGCGCAGCAAGGGCTCGTTACTGTGCACCTGGTCCGGGTTGACATTAACATTCCAGTCACCATAGATGACCTCTTTCATAGCCAGCTCTCTCAGGTAGTTAGTACCTTTGCTCAGGACAGTCCATTTAGTAGGGCGGCATTCTATGTCATCTCTGAAAGGGTATCTGCTCTTCACAGCAGTCAGAAGCCGTTTCCAGAGACTGCACTGTTTTGCCTTTTTGCCAATTGCCCTATCAATAGCACCTTCCCGGGCCACATTTCCTAACTGTCTGGCTTCTTTGCTAGTTAAATCAATGTTATCAGCCCCATTGTCCCAGCAGCGAAGCAACCAAATCATTAGTGACTCACCATCATGCCTGCTAAATTCCTTTCTAATGCTTCTCAGGTCCTTCCTGGACTGAGGCTGGGTGTTTACCTCTTGATCTGATGACTCATCCCGTGATGAGGATCCTTGGGAGGGCGGTGCTGTTGGAGTCGCTGAGGCAGTATTCCCTGAAGGCTTTCCTGGACGCCTTTGGGAGGTGCTTGGTCCTGCATCGTCATCAGAGCTATCTGTTGCATAATTAGTCTTTTTCTGGTGTTTAGCACCAGAGGGCTTATTTTTCTTTTTCACAGGGGCAACCTGTGCTTGTTTGGGTGGGGAGGTGGCAGCTGATTTAGTGGATGTAGTGCCCATGTGATACTTATTCTTGATAATTATCCACCCCTGGACCATGTTACAGATAACTGATAACAAAGTTATCAAATACAGGAAAATAATACCATTTGCCGAATATCCAGTTTCAATTGCCATCGATCCAGTACCAAATGGAGAAGTGTTATTTCCCATCATCCATTTGCTAGAGGAATCATAAGCAGCCACTATCATGTACTGTGCAAAATACACTGGGAGCATTATAAACTGACTGAGTACAGACCAAAACACCGAAATTACACACGCCAGGGTGAACACCTTCTTTGCTAAGTGCCCCAGACCAGCAAACCATAAACCAGTACCAATTAAAAACAAGTAATTTGACATCACAGTTGGTGTGCCAGGCACCAGATCATAAAGCATTTTTAAACCGTACTGCTTAAGAGCTTCAAACAAAAGCTCGCTTAGCACCATCCTGGAAAAACCTCGTTTGTTTCAGTTTCCAAACTTTAATAAAAATATGAATTATTAAATTATTCAGAGGCCCACCCAGGGACGCCAATTATGTCGCCGGTCGGCTGAGGCAAGCCGATGCACGGGGACGAGTCCTTCCCTATCCCCGAACCCCTCTCCTCCGGGAGAGAAAAGGGTTCAAAAGCAGAGATACGGAAAGGAAAAATAAAAGATTTTGTGAGACCTCTGAACGTTTGGAAAACTGAAACAAAACTTTATTAAAACTAGAACAATATATATATAACATGCAGGGAAAAACCAATGCAAAATCTGAGAGTCTGTGCAGGATGGAAAGGTGAGGGTTTTTAAACACGAGAACAAAGACAAAGGGGGACGGTACCACGTGCAGTCCAGAAAAATGGCACCGGCCACATGTGCGCTTTCGTGGAGCGAACAAAGAAACCGCGGCTATTATGAACGCCGGGCTGAAATATGTGGAAAAGCACTGTCCCTACCGAATTCGTTGAAGCAGAGAAGAAATCAAAGCAGCAGACAAAGAGGGTAAAGCCTTACGGCAGCAGAAAAGCCTCCAGGCGAGCCGTCTGTCCCAGGCGGCGTGGCGGGGGCTGCCCCGGTGCACGGTCCACTCCGGCAGCCTGCAAGGTCCCCGGATGCTGAGCCACAGTGTCTGGAAAAGCCTCTTTCCCGGAACGAAGCTGAAGTCCCGCAGTGACTCCCGCAGAGCGGAGCCGGGGGTGTCCGGAAAAACTGAGAAGCCGCGAACGAGCCGAGAAAAACCCCCGAAGCCGTCCGGAGAAGCAGCCCTGCAAGTCCCGACCGCTCCGGAAGTCCCGAGTAGCCGAATGCCCCCGAAGTCCCGAGTAGCCCCCGGCCGCCCAAGCCCGCAGCTTCTTAAAGGGGCAGTACCCGCGAGAGAAAACTTCTCATCCCATAAGATGGGCAAATCGTAACATGGAAGGGAATAATTCAATTAATCAGTTTACACCAAAAGCCTTCGGGCAGGTTTGTTTTTCCTTCAGCCTGCCACAACTGGGGATTAGTGACAATCCAGAGCATATTATGTGATCTGTTTATCCTCTGCCCAGCCCCTTAACCTATGTCCGAGATAGGTAGAAAAAAAATTGGTAGCACAAGCTCCTACTCACTTGGAAACTTAACTGAATCACAAAATAGCTGAGGTTGGAAGGGATATCTAGAGATTGGCCAGTTCAACCCCCTCTGATCAAATAAGGGTCACCTATAGCAAGTTCTTTCTTCTAATAAAGAACCATGTCCAGAGGGATTTTGAGTATGTCCATGGATGGAGACTATGAAACCTCTCTGGGAAACTTATTGCAGTGTTTGATCACCCTCACAGTTTCTTCTTATGTTTAAATGGAATTTCCCATATTTCCATTTATGTCCATTGCCTATCATGTGCAAACTTGCTGAGGGTGTCAATTAATTAATACAGATTTTAAACAGTATGGACCCTCATTATAGACCCTTGGGATACACCACTAGTAACTGGCCTCCATGGACTTTGCTGATCACAAACCCTTTAAGAACTGAAGTTAGGCAGTTTGCAGACCATCTCACTGTCTATTTAACCAGCCCATATTTCATCAGCTTGTCAATGGGAGATGATGTCATAAGCCTTGCTACAGTCAAGAGAAACAAGACCCCACAGCTCTTCCTTCATCCACTAAGCTAGTCTTTTCATCATAGGAGGTTATCAGGTTTGTCAGGCATGATTTCCCCTTTGTAAAACCATACTGACTACTCCCAACCACCTTCTTGTCCTTTATGTGTTTAGTTTCCATGATTATTTGCTTCATCATCTCCCCAAGGATAGACGTAATGTTGACCAGCCTACAGTTCCCCAAATCCTCCTGATTGCCCTTCTTTAAGACAAGAGTGATGTTTGCTTCCTCAGGAACCTACCCCAATTGCCATGACCTTTCAACGATTATTTGAAAGTTAATACACAGTGTTGGATTTTCTCTTTCTATTTTCATTCTTCCTTTGTGTAGGCATTTGTTTTTTTCTTCTTTTTTTTTTTTTTTTTTTTTTTGCTAGTTTCCTCAGGGGATGAGGCAAAGTTGTCATTACCAAAAAAGCCTTCAAAAACCAGCTTTTTTTTTTTTTTTTAAATAATTTAAAATAAAGTATGTTTCTCCTTGTATTGAGCAACAATTTACAGCTAATATTTTTTGTTGTATTGCTGAACAGGTTATTGGAATTATTAGTAGCCAGGAGACAAAATGTAATTACTATGATGTAAATCACAACTGAATTAAGGAAGAGAAAGAGGAGAAAGGACAGAAGAGAAAAGAGAGAAAGGATGATGACAGCAAAAGTAATGGACCGTATCTTTCATTGTTGTGAATCATACATATGCTTTTATTAACAAATATAGACAAGTTTCTGGTCCTATTTACTATTGTGTAAATCCAAAATCATTACAGAGCAGTTTTGTATTATTACAACTGAGGTCAGAATCAGGATCATGTGGGAGGGGTGAATGACACATATCATCATCTTGTACACTGAGACTCTTTCTTGTTCTGCCTGCTCTGTTGGCTGATAGGAGTGACATTTTCATTTGTGTTTAATGTGTACTATGTGGTAAAACTAAACCTAGCTGAGGTTTCTGAAATTGACATTGTTACCTGGCAATTCACTCAGTTGTCATCTGGCATTGTATGCTTCTAGTGACAGTGTAACAACAGCAATCTAATTTCTGTTATACAGCACCAAGCAGAGTGTGGAGTATGGTCCAGAACAACAGCACTGGGTACTCAGGAATACAAGTAATGTAAAGCTTGTTGAGTTTTGAGAAGGATTATAACAAGAAAAGAACCAAAATAAAAAATAAAAAACCTTCCTGTCCTATATTCTTATTAAAACAAAATCTTTCTCACTTTTATCCTTTCTTTGCATTTCTGTGCTGAAGAAACAATATGCCTGTGTGAGCTGACACAGGCAGGACACAGGAACAACCACAAAACCATGGTTGAAATGCAAAGGGTAAATTTATTCTCATTACCTTGTGAACCGGGTGATCTCCACAGAAGCACCTGGGTGGAGGCATGCAAGTGGAAATGAAGGCACCGTGGAGCTTGGTCCTTGCTAGAGAGCAAAAAAAGCTTTCGAAAATGCTGCTTTGTCCTGCAGGGATTCTTGCAGGCATAGTTTTCCACTGTGCTTTGATCTTTCTCACAGCAGGGCAGGAATCTCAAGCATGTTCAATAAGGTGCCTTTGAGTCCATCACAGACCTGTATTATATAAACTTCTCACTCGAACTTCATCTTATTCTAAGACTCATGAGATTAATCTTCTGGTGGCAACTATTTTTCTCTATGGATCACAGAGACAGTCTAGATACTTCCTTAGAACTATTCATGTCTAACAGTAGATTACATGAATCCCACTTCATGTATCTACAAAATTGTCCATTCATGTTTTGACCAATCTACATTTAAAAGTAGATCCTTACTGCAAATGTATTTTCTGTTTCACAGGAAATTACATTATTTCCATAGTTTTCACTCTTTTTAACCGGATAATAATGATGGAACAAATGTGAAATTTACTTGGGAATGAGAGTCTGAAATAAAATAATAATGTTTTTTGTTTGAAACTTGGTTTTTAAAGAAAGTGGAATGATTCATTGCAATGCTCATGTTTGATTTAATACACTATAAGCAGCTTAAAAATGATAAAAAAAGGTTGTACTGAAATGGAAATATCTGAACATTCTGTTCCATTGCAAGCACATCAGAACAATCTTCTCAGATTTCTTCATAATGAAATTTTATTAGAGTTGATAGATTTTCACACAAGCATGCAGTTTTGACAAGCATTTTTTGAAAGAAATAAAAAAAAGGTTGGTAGAGGACATGAAGAAAAAAAAAGAGGCAAATGAAAGGGGTTAAAGATGAAGAAAAAAAGAAGACAGGAAAGTAAGGCTTGATTTGGGGAAAAAATAATAATAAAAGAAAAAGGTAAAATGCCTTTAAAGAAAAGTTGTTCCTTGTGGGTGACTTTCAGGAGCAACAGGCCTTGTTGCTGTCAGACTTTTAATATGGACTGTGGCTGAAGGCTGTGTCCCGAGGCCACAGAAGATACAAGTCAGAATGACTCAGCAGAAGAGACAAGAATGAGGAAGTAAAGTGAAGAATAACACGTACACGAGGAGAAGCTAACTAGCCAACTGCTTTGTTAGAATAGGCGCGTGAACCTCGCAAGCAAACCCATTAAATGTAACCTTGAAGCGCGTGAACAGCCTTGTAGACTATAAAACCACTGATAGGAGCTGAAATAAACGTCTGCGTTATCACTTTCATAAAGTGTGTGCAGTCCGTCATTATCGTCCCTGACAAATGGTGACCCCGACATGATTATTCCAACGCCGAGGGAGGAGGACGACCCCAGGGAGAGCACCGACGCCAGGAGCGGGAGCAGGTGCAGCTGAAAAGTGAACCCGGATTCGTACGACGTGAAAGGTATACTGGGGAGCGGGATGGGGCAGACAGTGTCCACGCCAGCGGAAAAAGCGATAGTCACCCTATTCCTGCATATTCTCTCTAAGAGAGGAATTAAGTATGACGAATACAGTCTAAGACTTTTGCTGATATGGTTGAAGGAGCGGGGCTTCTCCCCGGACGCACAGACTGCCTTCGACCCCTGGAAGTGGGAAGAGGCAGGCAATGTGCTGTGGGAGTGTTAGGGGTTGAGTTTCCGAGTAAAACTCAAGGTCCCTAACGCTCCTTAAATCCCTTATTGATACAGGGGAAAGGGAAACAAAACTCAAATCTCGGAATATATGGATGGGAAACTGAAACAAACTTTTAATAAAAATTCTAAAATACTATCAGATCACACAACTATATATTAAATGCAAAACAAGAAAACAATACAGTAAGGGTTAAAACACTGCAAAGGGAGGAAAAGGGAAAAGAAACTACAATTATGGCCGATTGGCCACAGGCCAGGAGATGATGTCACGCCAGGATGGTAGCTCAGAAGATGGCATCTATCCAAAATGGCGGCGGGCCAAGTGATTTAAAGTTTTTAACAGCTTAGAGAAGTATTTTAACGAGTTCGCAGGGAGACCTTTTTCAGTGTCTGTTAAAAAAAAAAACATTCAAGGACACTCCTGACCGAAGCGGCGGCTTCAAATGCAGATAAAGGAGAAGCCCTCGCAGCCGGAACGCGAAGGGGGGTGAGCTTCCCCCGTGTCTGAATCCAGCGGTAGATTCTCGCCGAGTGACAAATAGCTCCTCTCTTACCCGATACGAGAGAGAGAGATGCTGACTGAGTCCCACAACAATTCACAGCAGAGCTGGGCGCCGATAAACAGAAACTGTTCTGAGTTAGGCCCCGGCGGGGGGGGGGTGGGGGGGCAGGCCGCAGGCTTTCGGCCTGGACGGTAGCCAGCCCTCTCGCTGTGGCTCTTTCTCCGAAGCTGTCCGGTGTCCAAAGAGGAGGAGACTCCTCCTGGCTGCAGGTTTTAAGGAGCATCTGTCGGAAGAAATCTTTTGACCTGCCCTTTTAGCCAATGGGATGCCGGGTTTATGGAGCTTGTATGAAATAATCCCGATACTCTATTGGGCACATTTCCAAAACAAGGAAGTCTTGGCTCAAACTGTGACAGGGAGGCTATAGCTGCCGGAGATAAAAAGGCTGCACAACTGGTGACCCCTTGGAAAATAATGAAAGTGGTGATTCATGATATACGAGTGGAAGGCAAATTAGCCACGGAAGCCCGCAAACTGATAACCGGAAAAGGCGAGACTGAATCGGGGACAGCCGGGGCAGCGGCGAGTGTGGTAGAACCTTCCGCACCCCCGGGGGAGCCCCCAGGAGAGGACATTGAGGACATTGTGCGAGTGCGGTTGCCGTCACAGTGTCCTTTGCCATCTATTGCCGTGCAAACTGAGAAAGTTAAAACTAAAACGACGACGACTATGATGGACGGGGAAGGGGAGGAATGGCCGCTTCCACCACCTCCGGAGTCCGCAGCTGAAGCGAAACCACAACCGAAACTGTCGTGGCCGCCTCTCCCATCCTATTCGTGGGATGATGGGCCAAAACCCCTTGTAGCTGACCCACGAGCGACCTGGATGGAAATGTGACACCAGGCAGTGAAAGACGGTGACCAAAATATTGCGGCGTTCCCTGTCATTATGATGGGTAACGGCCAGCCGGAACATCAACCCCTGCACTGGGACATGATAAAAGAACTACGAAAGGCGGTCACACAGCATGGCTTGACTGCACCATTCACTAGGGGGCTCCTCGAAAATATCATGACGGGGCAGCTCATGACACCGTTTGACTGTGAACAACTGTGTGGTATGATATTAACTCCGGTGCAGAGGCTGTTGTGGCAGGACAAGTGGGGAATATTAGTTACTGAGGAAGCGCTCAAAAACCTGGACAGAGATGCAGCAGTGCAAAAAGCGCTTGAGAAGTTGGAGCGGGACAGCTGATGCTCGTGCACCCACCCTCGCCCCCCCTCCGGCTTGCACGCACCGCTCAACCTGCCAGGCGCCCAGCCTGATCCAGGCACTGCCTCTTCCTTGAGCCCCCTGGGGGATCTCAACAGCCCGCCTCCCCCCGCCCCCCGCTCTTGCCGTTGAAGATCAGAGCCTCCCCCACTGCAGCTGCCTGTGGGAGGTACGCCTCTGTGTGCTCGGTACGCCGTTTTTCCAGTGCAGCGCACCGAGCGACCTTGATCTCTTAAAGTGAAAAACAAAGCGATGTTTTCTTCCCGCTTGCAGGATGGCAGTGACTGTGGGATGGTGTTTTGGGTCAGTGCTTCTGACTTGCTGTGCCCCCACCGTGGCCCACAGGATTTAGTGGTGACCTCGGTCTGCAGAGCAGACAGTATCAGTGAGTTGTGTCCAAAATGCAGGGAAGCACGTTATCTCTCTCCTGGAAAACGGGAAAAAACAGCGACATGCTGAACACATAATTCCTACTACGAGTCCGTGAAATTCTCCTGTCCTTGTTATAAAGAAAAAGAGTGGAAAGTGGTGTTTGTTGCATGATTTACGGTGAATCAATGCCGTCCTCAAAGACATGGGGGCCCTGCAGCCAGGGCTGCCCTCCCCATTTTTGGTTCCAAAAAATTGGCATTTGACAGTTATTGATTTGAAAGATTGTTTGTTTTTACGATTGGACTGTCCTCCCTCAAGGCATGGAAAACATCAACATCCATTCATCAATAAATCCAGTTGTTACAGGACTTAACAAAACAACTGACTGTCAGTACCGGATGGAATCCGTTTGCCGGATGGACTTGGGGCTGGCCACAGTCACGCAATTTATTATTAATTGCATCCTCTCTCTGGGGTATTTTCCTGTGTATTGCTTGTTGTTTACCCTGTTTGTGATAAAGATGAAGGCAAACGACCACCGAACAGCGACCCCAGCAGTGAAATTGGGCATGCGTGAAGTTACGGATTATGTGATTGACAGGTGGAGTTTGGGACGGTCCACACATACGGACTGGCCACCCGTTATGTGAGGGGCGGCTTTAACCTCTGCTATCAAGGTAGTGCTGTTTGAGCACAGGGGCGAGGTAGCTATACGGCAAGAGAGGACCACATTGCCTCTGTGGGGACGCCCACCAAGGGTCCGGTACCTACCGACGCCTCATCCCAAAAACAATCTATGCTGGGGATGCTGTGGATTTGGACATCACTTGCTGTCCTAGGGTCGGTATGTATATGAACTGAGGTAACTTTCTTCTTCCCCCCCTCCTAATTCATCAAACAGGGTGTATTGTTATTTACCTTAATTGTATTAACAGATTTTCACGGGCACCCCCTTGCCGTGGGGAAAGAGCTTGCGTGCCCTTGTGAAGTTGAGAGCTATGCTGGTGGTGGCATATGCCTCCGGTAGGGTCTCCCAAGCCAGACAGGTCTCAACTGAAGGGTCAGACAAAGTGTGTCCACGGGCAGGATGGGCTCACTAGCCTTCGGGCAACCATCCTAGGAGAAGGACAACTCTAACTCCAAACCCGGGCAGATGGAGCTCGTTTAGCCCTGTAAGGCCATCCATCTAAGAGAAGGATACTCTAACCAAACCTACGACCTGAGGACTTCGCTGTCACCGTCCAAGCTCGCTAGGCCCTGGCAGATGAACCTCAGGTGTAAAGGGTGGGGCCAGTCTCGCGCACGCTGCGCCTCACCTAAAAAATCCACCGCGCAGGCTTGAAGGGTGTACACACGTTTAAAGCCCTTCCCAAATCTTCGTCCGCGAAGCCAAGCCATGATTAACAGATATGTCCCGAGCTTTATCGCTAGTGATAACACAAGTTACCAGCCACGGCCTGGTGATAGCTCCAGAAAAAATTCAGCGTAATTCGCCCTGGCAATATCTAGGGTGGCGCATCACTACCCAAAGTATTCAACCCCAGGCCGTGAAACTGGTCCCTGAGGTGACCTCCCTCAATGATTTGCAGAAGTTATTAGGGTCAATCAATTGGGTACGACCATTATTAGGATTAACTAATGAGGATCTGCACCCGCTGTTTATGTTGTTGAAAGGGGACACCTCATTGAATTACTGACTCAGCCTACGTAGCAGGAATCGTGACAAGGTTAGAAGGCGCGTATTGGAAAGATGTATCACATGAGCATTTGTTATATCTTTTACGAGAATTATTGTATTTGTTAAAACTCACGCAAACATGCCTATTTTATTGTACATGTTCGCTCTCACACGAATTTGCCCGGACCCATTGCTGAAGGCAACGCTGAAGCTGATCGTTTGGCTGGAGCGATAGTGGTGCCGAATGCATTTGAACAGGCTCGACCATTCTTTCACCAGAATGCTAAAGTGCTTTGCCAATCTTTTGGACTGCCTTTGACGCAGCCTCGACTGATAATCACCGCCTGTCCTGACTGCCAACAGTCATGCCCAGCACCTACTGTTGGGGTGAACCCACGGGGACTTGAGGCGCTGGAATTGTCGCAGACGGATGCGACACATATTCCTGACTTTGGGCGACTCAAATATGTACATGTGTCTATCGATACCTTTTCTGGAGCCCTCTGTGCCACAGCACACACCGGAGAGAAGGCGCGGGATGTTTGTCGTCACTTGCTATATGCCTTTGCAGCTTTAGGAGTACCGCAAAAAATCAAAACAGACAATGGACCTGGGTATAGTGCACAACGCGCTAACAGATTTTTGCAACTTTGGGGGGTTCGACATGTTACAGGTATTCCCCATTCCCCCACAGGTCAGGCAATCGTTGAATGGGCTCATGGCACTTTGAAAAATATGCTTTTAAAACAAAAAGGGGGAGCGGGAATGGACAGCATGAACCCTCATGAAAGACTGGCTAAAGCCTTATATGTACTCAATTTTCTAAATCGCTGGGATGAATCAGGGCCTCCGTTTGTTAAACATTTTATGTCCATGGGGGGAAGCCACAGACAAGTGGAGGGAAAAGCTTTAGTGAAAGTGAAAAATTTGGAAATGGGACAATGGGATGGTCCATTTCCTTTGGTAACTTGGGGAAGAGGCGATGCTTGTGTTTCCACAGGTAGCAGATCACGGTGGACACCAGCACGATGTGTGCGGCCCTATCTGTCATCATCATCGGAGTCCAGCTAATCGTGAACGGTGCCGCTTGGATAGTCCCACAGCCTGAAGAAAATGTACGGGTAACACTGGCTAATGCCACGGGACAAGATATCCTCTGCCTCAGTACAGCAACCCCGCGAAACCCCTTCTCAACGTGTTTGGTGGGAATTCCTCTAGATACGGAAGAATCGTTTGCCTTCTGTAATGCAGCAGCCGCGAGACCGGCATGTCCAGACATCTGGAACCAGTCGGTGGATGGGTGGATGGCGTGTGCTTTTCCCCCGGCTCCCCTCCAACCTCAAGAGTTGCGTTTGTTGGGTTCTGTGCAGGCTGCTGTCTGTGTGTTTTTTAACTATACAGGGAAAAACAGAAGTTTATCCTGGTCTGTAAACAGCACTCTATCACCGTATATGAATAGCAGCATATGGTGTAATTATACCATAACCAATGTATCTGCAGGTAGTAATGCCCCCATGACGCTACCTTCTGGTCTCTTTTTTATCTGTGGGAATAGAGCATGGGCCGGTATTCCGGCCCCCATACGGGGAGGTCCTTGCACAGTTGGCCGTCTTACGCTGTTAACACCAAATATTACCAGGATTCATCAACGTTCGCACTCCCTGCAGCATCGGAAGAGACGATCGCACCACGTCTTTGACCCTATGTGTGATTCTCAGGCCACATTTTGGAACCCCGCAGAAATAATTGCTGCTTCTCTTTTCACGCCCGGGGTAGCTGCTGCCAAAGCCCTGGCGACATTAAATAAATTAGGATGTTGGTTAGCAAAGCAGAGTAACGCTACTTCACGAGCTTTAAGTGGATTATTATTGGACACCGATTCTATTAGACATGCAACACTTCAAAATAGAGCAGCCATAGATTGTTTATTGTTTGCGCAGGGTCATGGATGTGAGGACTTTGAAGGAATGTGCTGTATGAACCTGTCAGACCATTCTACATCAATCCATAAAAGCATTTAGGACTTGAAGGATGGAGTTAAAAAATTACAAGTAGATGATGGGTGGAATTGGCTTGAACATCTATTAAATAATTGGGGATTGACAGGGTGGATTAAGTCAATAATTAAAACAGCCTTAGCATGTGTTGGAATATTTTTATGTATTCTTATTTGTATACCGTGTCTTATGCAACGTGTGCAGAAACTAGTGGACAGATCACTCAAAGCAGTGTTGGTTGTAAAGAAAGAAGGGGGAGATGTGGGAACAGTTGGCGATCGATCATCGGCAGAAAATCGAGACATAATCGCTTTGGTAAGCAAGAAGCCGTGGGATCAGTGAGCAGCTGCAGAAGACACGGGAGAAGGAAAAACCTCCAGTTAAAAATAGCTGCTAAGGACTGTAAATACTTGTAACAGGCAAATGCTGGGAAAGAAGGGAGTAAGGCTGAACTGATAAGATAATGGGAAGTTACTGCTTTAGTGGAAAATCACTGCTTTAGAGACAGAGGGTATATAAGGCTTGCTGTGTCACTAAATAAAGGTCTTCGATCACCCCTCGGAGTCCGTGAAGTTAATATGCCACAGTTCCTAGAGACCCCTATAATGTGACAGAACTAATGTGTGCCTTCAAAGATCTAAAGAGCCTGCTAGCTGCAGGTGGCAAAGAGGTTACTTTTGGCATGCACTTTGGACATAAGATAACACAGCACAGAAAACTTCTGTCCCCCATGGAAAAGTTAATGAGATCATCTCTTTTAGGATCCCCTAAGAGAGTTCCTTCAACCTCACCCCATCTACATTTCATTCTTGCAGCCAAACAAAAAGTGTCTGGTTGAGTTTAATTGATGAACCAATGCTTTGATAGCTGGGTTTTTTTCCTTGCCCTTGGGGTTACTCAGTGTAGCAGAATTAGGCCAACTTGTTGAAACATGAAGGTCAATTTTCATCCTTTCTTTTGTTTTGTTTTGGAGGGTGTTGTGTCCTGGTTTGAGTTAGAACAGCACTCATTCTGTTCAGTGATTTTACTTTTCAGTTAAATCTCTTCTAACTAACGGCACTTTCTGAAGTTAACGGCATATTTTTGCAGACAGTGGCTGCTTCGAGAAGTGACAACACTTGATGTTTACAGTTACTACCAGGGATTGGTGTGCAGAAAGGCTCTTGCTTATATTTTCTGCTCTGAAGACCAAGGTCACTGCTAAATCCTGTGTGCCACGGTGGGGGTGCAGTAAGTGAGAAGCCGCACCCGTGGGGAGGAGCGGACAGGACAGGTGACCCTAAACTGGCCAACAAGGTGTTCCATCCCATAGACGTCATATTCAGTATGAAGCTGAGGGTCTTGCTCCTTCTCACTCTCTTCTTCAATGGCCAACATCTGAGGAGGACTCTGTCCGTTCTGCCTTCAATTCCAGGCCGTGCATCCCTGAGTCCAGTTCTGGAATCCAGCTCCTGCATCCGGTTCCCATCTGCTGCTGAGCCCAGCCTAGGCCTTCACCAGCATCAGTGGTGACGGTGACATGGTTGCCATCAGGGGGGTTGAGTTTGGTATTGGTTTTGTATATGTTTGTATAGATTTCATTTTATTATTATTCTTCTCATTAAAGCAGTTTTAGTTTGCTTTTCCAATCCATCAGTCTCTCTCCCTTGCTCCTTTTCTTTTCCCCTCTTTGGGAAAAGGGGGGAAGGGGGGAGGAGGTAATAGAGAGTGTCTGTCATTCGTTGGAGCTGGCCCAGCTCTGTCCTTTGACATTTTAATTGCTATTCAAAATCTAGGTTTGGTAATAAGTTTCCATAAATAACAAACCTTTTAAATCTGTCAGCTTTCTCAGTGTGAAGTCCCATCATTCCTAGCGAGGTACAAAGATTCTCCAAGGCAACTCTAAGCAAATGTAGCAGGTTGAAGGAAAAAAAAACCCTGCTTGAAGGCTTACTAATTGAATTATTCCCTTCCATGTTACGATTTTGCCCATCTTATGGGATGAGAAAGTTTTCTCTCGCGGGTACTGCCCCTTTAAGAAGCTGCGGGCTCAGGCGGCTCGGGGATGGCCGGGGGCTACTCGGGACTTCCTGGCTGCCTTCCGGAGGGCTTCGGGGCTATTCGGCGACTCGGGACTTCCGGGCTAGTCGGGACTTGCTGGGCTGCTTCCCGGACGGCTTCGGGGGGTTTTCTCGGGTTGTTGGCAGCTCGTTCGCTGCCTTCCTCGGCTCTCCGGACACTCTCGGCTCCGCAGAGCACTGCAGGACCTCAGCTTCGCTCCGGGGAAGAGGCTTTTTCTTCAAATCCTGTGGCTTCGCTCCGGGGACCTTGCAGGCTGCCGGAGTGGACCGTGCGCCGGGGCAGCCCCCGCCACGCCGCCTGGGACAGACTGCTCGCCTGGAGGCTTTTCTGCGGCCGTAAGGTTTTACCCTCTTTGTCTGCTGCTTTGATATTCTCTCTGCCTGCCAGCGCTGCCGCTTTTAACTGCACAACGAGAAAGCGGTAGGGACAGCGCTTTCTGCACATTACAGCCCGGCGTTCATAATAGCCGCGGTTTCTTTGTTCGCTCCACGAAAGCGCACACGTGGCCGGTGCCATTTTTCTGGACTCCACGTGGTACCGTCCCCCTTTGTCTTTGTTCTTGTGTTTAAAACCCTCACCTTTCCATCCTGCACAGACTCTCAGATTTTGCATTGGTTTTTCCCTGCATGTTATATATATTGTTCTAGTTTTAATAAAGTTTTGTTTCAGTTTTCCAAACGTTCAGAGGTCTCACAAAATCTTTTATTTTTCCTTTCCGTATCTCTGCTTTTGAACCCTTTTCTCTCCCGGAGGAGAGGGGTTCGGGGATAGGGAAGGACTCGTCCCCGTGCTCGGCTTGCCTCAGCCGACCGGCGACATAATTGGCGTCCCTGGGTGGGCTTCTGAATAATTTAATATTCATATTTTTATTAAAGTTTGGAAACTGAAACAAACGAGGTTTTTCCAGGATGGTGCTAAGCGAGCTTTGTTTGAAGCTCTTAAGCAGTACGGTTTAAAAATGCTCTATGATCTGGTGCCTGGCACACCAACCGTGATGTCAAATTACCTGTTTCTAATTGGTACTGGTTTATGGTTTGCTGGTCTGGGGCACTTAGCAAAGAAGGTGTTCACCCTGGCGTGTGTAATTTCGGTGTTTTGGTCTGTACTCAGTCAGTTTATAATGCTCCCAGTGTATTTTGCACAGTACATGATAGTGGCTGCTTATGATTCCTCTAGCAAATGGATGATGGGAAATAACACTTCTCCATTTTGTACTGGATCGATGGCAATTGAAACTGGATATTCGGCAAATGGTATTATTTCCTGTATTTGATAACTTTGTTATCAGTTATCTGTAACATGGTCCAGGGGTGGATAATTATCAAGAATAAGTATCACATGGGCACTACATCCACTAAATCAGCTGCCACCTCCCCACCCAAACAAGCACAGGTTGCCCCTGTGAAAAAGAAAAATAAGCCCTCTGGTGCTAAACACCAGAAAAAGACTAATTATGCAACAGATAGCTCTGATGACGATGCAGGACCAAGCACCTCCCAAAAGCGTCCAGGAAAGCCTTCAGGAATACTGCCTCAGCGACTCCAACAGCACAGCCCTCCCAAGGATCCTCATCACGGGATGAGTCATCAGATCAAGAGGTAAACACCCAGCCTCAGTCCAGGAAGGACCTGAGAAGCATTAGAAAGGAGTTTAGCAGGCATGATGGTGAGTCACTAATGAATTGGTTGCTTCGCTGCTGGGACAATGGGGCTGATAACATTGATTTAACTAGCAAAGAAGCCAGACAGTTAGGAAATGTGGCCCGGGAAGGTGCTATTGATAGGGCAATTGGCAAAAAGGCAAAACAGTGCAGTCTCTGGAAACGGCTTCTGACTGCTGTGAAGAGCAGATACCCTTTCAGAGATGACATTGAATGCCGCCCTACTAAATGGACTGTCCTGAGCAAAGGTACTAACTACCTGAGAGAGCTGGCTATGAAAGAGGTCATCTATGGTGACTGGAATGTTAATGTCAACCCGGACCAGGTGCACAGTAACGAGCCTTTGCTGCGCAAATTTGTGCAGAGTGCACCCCAGTCATATGCCCATACATTGGCCACAATGCTGTGGGAAAGAGAGGGTGAAAATCGGCCACTCACCATAGAACAGGTGTCTAACCGGATTCGCCAGTATGAGGACAGTCTTTCCCATACCTCTGCCTTCATTGCAGCAGTGGAGAAAGTGACAGACAAAATGACAGAGAAAATATTGGACTCTATTAATAGGTTAGAACAAAGAACCGTTTCCTCTCCTGTGTATACCCACGTGTCAGCTGTTAGGAGAAATCGTCCTCCCAGAGCAAGGCGCAACAGACAGGACAGGCCACGATGTGACCGCCAGTGCTGCTCGAGAGGTCGTGAAGACACGAGGAGATGGGAACAACGACCTGCTGCTAACCACAGGGTACCAGCACATGAGCTGCAGAGCAGACCACACCAACATGATGACTGCAATCGAAGAATTGTCGCTCCAGTCTTTGGTGAGCAGTGCTGCAGCCCAAGGAGCAACTCCTATGAAGAAGGTACCACAAGCCGGAATAGACCCTTCCACTGACTGTGGACCACACCCTAGGCATTAGAGGGGCCCTGCCTCTAGCCAGGTGGAGGAAAGGGATAACAGAGTATACTGGACTGTGTGGATTCGATGGCCTGGCACATTAGAACCACAGAGGTACAAGGCCCTGGTAGATACAGGCGCCCAGTGTACCTTGCTACCATCGGATCATCAAGGAACTGAGACTATCACGATCTCGGGTGTGACAGGAGGATCACAAGAGCTTACCTTGGTAGAAGCTGAGGTCAGGCCTCACTGGGCATAACTGGGAAACTCACCGAATTGTGACTGGCCCAGATGCTCCATGCATTTTAGGCATAGACTTCCTCCGGAAAGGGTATTTTAAGGACCCGAAAGGTTATAAATGGGCCTTTGGGATAGCAACCGTGGGAGCTGATGGCATTATCCGGTTGTCCACATCGGTCGAACTTTCGGATGACCCTTTTGTTGTTAGCAGAATGAAGGTGGAAGATCAAAAATTGCCTACTGCAACCTCCACAGTTCACCGCCGGCAATACCGCACCAACCGAGACTCTCTGCGCCCCTTAGAGAAAATGATTCGAGAGTTGGAGAGACGAGATGTCATCAGCAGAGCTTGCTCACCTTTCCACAGTCCTATATGGCCTGTGCAAAAGACCAACGGGGAATGGAGATTGACAGTGGACTATCGTGGGCTGAATGAAGGACACCACCGATGAGTGCTGCTGTTCCTGATATCTTGGAGCTTCAGTACGAACTGGAGTCCAAGGCAGCAAAGTGGTATGCCACGATAGACATTGCTAACGCTTTCTTTTCCATTCCCATAGCACCAGAGTGTAGGCCACAGTTTGCCTTCACCTGGAGGGGTATCCAGTATACCTGGAATCGACTGCCCCAGGGGTGGAAGCACAGCCCGACCATCTGCCATGGACTGATCCAGGCTACCCTGGAGAAAGGTGGTGCTCCTGAACATCTTCAGTACATTGATGACATCATGTATGGGGTGATACCGCAGAAGAAGTCTATGAGAAAGGTAGGAAGATAATCCGCATTTTGGTGGATGCTGGTTTCTCCATTAAGAGAAGTAAGGTCAAAGGACCTGCCCGAGAGATCCAGTTCCTGGGGGTTAAGTGGCAGGATGGACGCCGCCACATCCCCCACAGATGTGATCAACAAGATCACAGCTATGTCTCCGCCTACCAACAAGAAAGAAACACAGTCTTTCTTGGGAGTCATAGGCTTCTGGAGAATGCACATTCCTGGGTATAGTCAGATTGTAAACCTCTCTATACTGTTACCCGGAAGAAGAATGATTTCACATGGGGCTCTGACCAACAACATGCCTTTGAATTAATCAAAGGGAAATAGCACATGCTATGGCCCTGGGACCTGTGCGAACAGGACCAGAGATTAAGAACATTCTGTACACTTCAGCTGGGGACTGTGGTCCTACCTGGAGCCTTTGGCAGAAAGGCACCAGGAGAAACCCGTGGTCGTCCCCTAGGATTTTGGAGTCGTGGATATAAAGGCTCTGAGGCCAATTATACTCCCACTGAGCAGGAGATATTGGCTGCCTATGAGGGAGTTCGAGCTGCCTCAGAAGTAATTGGCACTGAAGCACAGCTCCTCCTAGTCCCCCGACTGCCAGTCCTAGGCTGGATGTTCAAAGGGAAGATAGCATCTACCCACCATGTCACAGATGCTACCTGGAGTAAGTGGACTGCCCTGATTGTACAGAGAGCTAGGATAGGTAACTCTGGTCGCCCAGGAATTGTGGAAGCCATTACAGACTGGCCTGCAGGAGAAGATTTTGGGATGCCACCGAACGAGATAGTCACTCGTCCTGATGAAGCACCCCCATATAAAGACCTCTCAGACCAGGAGAAGAAATATGCTCTCTTCACTGATGGATCCTGCCGCCTCATAGGAAACCAACGGAAGTGGAAAGCTGCCGTATGGAGTCCTATGCGCCAAGTTGCAGAAGCAGCAGAAGGAGAAGGTGAATCGAGTCAATTTGCAGAGGTCAAAGCCATCCAGCTGGCCATGGACATTGCTGAAAGGGAGAACTGGCCACGGCTGTATCTGTATACAGACTCCTGGATGGTGGCAAATGCCTTGTGGGGGATGGCTGGAGAGGTGGCAGGAAAGACAATTGGCAGCGTAAAGGTAAGCCTATTGGGCTGCCACTCTGTGGCAAGATATTGCTGCCCGCCTGAAAAGGTTAGCTGTAAAGGTAAGGCATGTAGATGCCCATGTCCCAAAAAGCAGAGCCACTGAGGAACATAAAATAACCACCAAGTGGACAAAGCAGCCAGAGTGTTCCAGATAGATCTGGACTGGGAACACAAAGGTGAACTATTCCTTGCTCGGTGGGCCCATGACTCTTCCGGTCACCAGGGAAGAGATGCAACCTATCGATGGGCTCGTGACCGAGGGGTGGATTTAACCATGGATGCAATTACCCAGGTTATCCATGACTGTAAGATTTGTGCTGCAATTAAACAGGCCAAAAGGTTAAAACCCTTATGGTACAGTGGACGGTGGTCGAAGTACAAGTACGGAGAGGCCTGGCAGATTGATTACATCACTCTCCCACGAACTCGCCAGGGTAAGTGCTATGTTTTGACAATTGGTGGAAGCAAGCACCGGATGGCTTGAAACCTATTCCGTGCCTCATGCCACTGCCCGTAATACTATTCTGGGCCTTGAAAGGCAGATTTTGTGGCGGCATGGCACTCCAGGAAGAATTGAGTCTGATAATGGGACCATTTCAAAAACAATCTGGTGGCCAATTGGGCCAAAGAACATGGTATCGAATGGATTTATCACATTCCATACCATGCACCAGCCTCCGGTAAAATAGAACGCTATAATGGCTTGCTGAAAACCACCCTGAAAGCATTGGGTTGGTGGAACTTTCAGAAACTGGGATAAACATCTGGCAGAAGCCACATGGCAAGTGAACACGAGGGATCAATCAATCGAGCCGGCCCTGCCCAATCAGACCTTTACATATCATAGAGGGGGATAGAGTTCCTGTGGTATGTGAAAGTAATCTGCTGGGAAAAGCTGTCTGGGTTTCCCCTGCTGCAACTCCAGACAGACCCATCCGTGGTGTTGTCTCAGCCCAAGGCCCTGGACACACCTGGTGGGTAATGCAGGAGGATGGTGAAGTCCACTGTGTACCACAGGGGAAGTTAACCCTGGCTGAAACACCCTGAACCAGAGTCTCATGATGTTAATTTCTGTATAATACAATGTAAATGAGATGCGCATAACGTACATGGTATGGAATAAAGGGGTGGAATGTAGCAGGTTGAAGGAAAAAAACCCCTGCTTGAAGGCTTACTAATGAATTATTACCTTCCATGTTACGATTTTGCACATCTTATGGGATGAGAGAAATTTTCTCTCGCGGGTACTGCCCCTTTAAGAAGCTGCGGGGCTCAGGCGGCTCGGGGACGGCCGGGGGCTACTCGGGACTTCCTGGCTGCCTTCCGGAGGGCTTCGGGGCTATTCGGCGACTCGGGACTTCCGGCTAGTCGGGACTTGCTGGGCTGCTTCCCGGACGGCTTCGGGGGCTTTTCCTCGGGTTGTTCGCAGCTCGTTCGCTGCCTTCCTCGGCTCTCCGGACACTCTCGCTCCGCAGAGCACTGCAGGACCTCAGCTTCGCTCCGGGGAAGAGGCTTTTTCTCCAAATCCTGTGGCTTCGCTCCGGGGACCTTGCAGGCTGCCGGAGTGGCCGGCGCCGGGGCAGCCCCCGCCACGCCGCCTGGGACAGACTGCTCGCCTGGAGGCTTTTCTTGTTCTCTGCCCGTAAGGTTTTACCCTTTGTCTGCTGCTTTGATATTCTCTCTGCCTGCCAGCGCTGCCGCTTTTAACTGCACAACGAGAAAGCGGTAGGGACAGCGCTTCTGCAATTACAGCCCGGCGTTCATAATAGCCGCGGGTTTCCTTTGTTCGGTCCACGAAAGCGCACACGTGGCCGGTGCCATTTTCTGGACTCCACGTGGTACCGTCCCCCTTTGTCTTTGTTCTTGTGTTTAAAACCCTCACCTTCCATCCTGCACAGACTCTCAGATTTTGCATGGTTTTTCCCTGCATGTTATATATATTGTTCTAGTTTTAATAAAGTTTTGTTTCAGTTTTCCAAACGTTCAGAGGTCTCACAAAATCTTTTATTTTTCCTTTCCGTAATCTCTGCTTTTGAACCCTTTCTCTCCCGGAGGAGAGGGTTCGGGGATAGGGAAGGACTCGTCCCCGTGCTCGGCTTGCCTCAGCCGACCGGCGACAGCAAAGTGACATAGAATAGAAGTGTATATATGTTTCACTATGTGGTATGGTCTAATTTATATATGTAAGAGACTTAGCTTCAGTGTTATAGGATTCAACTATTACGCCCACAATGCATTAACATGCAAACTATGGAGTCAAAACAGTGGGATGCCGCATTGCATGGAGCTGTGCCGAGATACTCTTTTTTTTAGTAAGTCATCAAAAAACCCCTGTATAAAGTAACTATTCAGCAAATTTATTCCACGTTCCAGAGGCCATGATACTGAATCTCTGTCTCAGAATGACAATGATGGATATATCAATCTAAAAGGAACTAATATGGTCATGTAGAAGTGCTATCCTCAGTATGTCCTTTACCACAGTGATCGTCGGGACAGTTGGTCTTCCCACTGCTAGTTTGTGTATGTTAGTCTTGAGCTCAAAGCATATACACTGACTAAAAGGTCTGAACTCAGGATGTGCATGGAAGGGGATGGGTTGCAGGGCATTTGATCATGATTGCATCTTTTCTGTTCAGCAGTGGGTCTTCTGAGAGCTTGGTTTGAGAGAACAAAACATTCTTGGATGCTCCTAGCCTGGGGAACTGCAGACCTTGGCCTCAGCCCATGCCTGCATGAAGTCTATATGTAAAATGGAAAGTCTGGATTAGAAACCAGCTTTTCCCAGAAGAGGACTATAAGTATCTTTGTGTGAGTCCTAGCAAGTTCTGTGATGTACCAGCCTCATGATGAATAGACAAACTTCCTTGTTAAAATAATCACTCCAAATAAAATGCTCAGCTGTCTAGATTATCTGTAGCTCCTTTCCCAAACTGTGCTTTTCCCTGGCCTTCATAAGCCATTCTCTTCCCTGTTCTGTACATCCTCAAGACAGAGAAGATTATTTTACCCTTTACCCACTGTCACAGATGAATATATTAACACAGTTTGGTTTGACAACAATTCGAGATTTATTGCTAGTATAAGGTAGATCAAAAGGGTTGGATTTAGCAGCGCTTAATGATTAACCAACCTAAGGACTAGCAAGTGATTAGCAAAGCAAAAAGGAGAGTTGATTACAGATTTGAGAATGATAAGATTCACGCTAACTTACTACAAGGTGCCTTAAATGCAAAAAATATATGTAAAACACAAAACATGAAAACACGCACACAAACAAACAGAAATACCTGGATCCAGAGCCCACTCTCAAATGCACAAAGCAAAACATCTAAATTGGTAGAGAGATGGAAGAAAGTGGCCAGCCTATAGTAAAATTTCCCTCTTTGAGTTTAGAGTAAAATACAATGCATCGGCATTTACTCAATGGGTGGTAGTTGAGTCTCAAAGAGGGTGATTCTTGCCTGGGCCTTCTGTCAACGTTGCCAGCAGAAGATCATGAGAAGTGTTCCAAATCAGGGATGATTCTGGATGCAGCCTGCTGCTATCCAGGAATGCTCAAAGGGGTCTCCAATTTGGATCGCGTTTACATGGTCAGAGAAAATTGACTTCTCTCACTTATTTTTCCATCTTGACCTAACTCGAGTGATGTAATGCTCGGTTTGTACATCTCCAGAACTTGCTAGATTTTAAGGTTCTCCTATTTTTCCATTACTTGTGCATGCACAGAACTTGCTGGAACTTTGGGTCACAGAATCACGAATCATTTTGCTGGAAGAGACCTTTAAGATCATCAGTCCAACCGTTCACCCTAGCACTGCCAGGGTCCCTACACCATGTCCCTCAGCACCACCTACACACGTCTTTTAAATACTCCCAGGGATGGGGACTCCACCACCTCCTGGGCAGCCTCTTCCAAAGCCTGACAACCCTCTCTGTAAAGAAATTATTCCAATATCCAATCTAAATATCCCCTGGAGCAACTCAAAGCCATTTCCTCTCGTCCTATCGCTTGTGACTTGGGAGAAGAGGCCAACTCCCACCTCATTGCAAGCTCCTTTCAGGTAGTTGTAGAGAGCAATAGGTCTTCCCTCAGACTCCCTTTCTCCAGGCTAAATAATCCCAGTTCCCTCAGCCGTTCCTCGTAAGATAGGTTCTCTAAACCCTTCACCAGCTTCGTTGCCCTTCTCTGGACATGCGCCAGCACCTCAAGGTCCTTCTTGCAGTGAGGGGCCCAAAACTGGACACAGGACTCAAGGTGTGGCCTCACCTTTGCTGAGTACAGGGGGACAATCGCTTCCCTCCTCATTATTGTGGTCCTCACTAGTGGTCACACTATTTCTGATACAAGCCAGGATGCTGTTGGCCACCTTGGCCACCTGGGCACACTGCTGGCTCATATTCAATCAGGCTGTCAACCAGCATCCCCAGGTCCTTTTCTGCTGGGCAGCTTTCCAGCCACTCCTCCCCAAGCCTATAACATTACAGGGGGTGTTGTGACCCAAGTGCAGGAGTCAGCACTTGACCTTATTGAACCTCATACCCATTGATCCAGCCTGTCCAGATACCTCTGTAAAGCCTCCTGACCTTCCAGCAGGTCAACACATACACCCAAGTTGGTGTCATCTGCAGACTTAGGGTGCACTCAATCCCCTCATCCAGATCATTGATAAAGATGTTAAAGAGAACAGGCCCCAATACTGAGCCCCGAGTAACACCACTGGTGACTGGCTGCCAACTGGATTTGACTCCATTCACCCCACTCTGGGCCGGGACATCCAGCCAGTTTTTTATCCAGTGGAGAGTACACTCATCCAAGCCATAGGCAGCCAGTTTCTGCAGGAGAATGCTGTGGGAAATGGTGTCAAAGGCTTTACTAAAGTCAAGGTAGACAATGTCCACAGCTCTTCCCTCATCCACTAAGCAGGTCACCTTGTCATAGAAGGAGATCAAGTTGGTCAAACAGGACCTGCCCTTCATAAACCCATGCTGACTGGGCCTGATCACCTGGTTATCCTGTATCTGTCGCGTGACGGCACTCCAGATGATCTGCTCCATGCCTTTCCCTGGCACCGGAGGTCAGACTGACAGGCCTGCAGTTCCCTGGGTCCCTCCATCTGGCCCTTCTTCTAGATGGGTGTCACATTGGCTAACCTCCAGTCGACTGGTACCTCCCCCATTAGCCAGGACTGGTGGTAAAGGATGGAAAGTGCTTGGTGAGCACTTCTGCCAGCTCCCTCAGAACCCCTTGGATGGATCCTATCTGGCCCCATAGACTTGTGCACATCTAAGTGGTGCAATAGTTCACTTACTGTTCCCTCTTGGATTATGGGGCCTTCATTCCCCTCCCCATCTCTGTTTTCCAGTTCAAGTTGTTGGGTACTCGGAGACCAACTGCTCCTTACCATTAAAGACTGAGGCAAAGGCAGCATTCAGTACCTCAGCTTTTCCTCATCCTGGATCACTATATTTCCCCCCCATATCCAGCAAAGGATGGAGATCCCCTTAGCCTCCTTTTGCTGTTAATGCATTTATAGAAACATTTTTTATTGTCTTCTATGGTGACAGCCAGACTAAGTTCTAGCTGCGCTTTATCCTTTCTAATTTTCTCCCTGCACAGCCTCCCAAAATTTTATAGTCTTCCTGAGTGACCTGCCCCTTCTTCCATAGGTCGTAGACTTTCCTTGTCTTCCTGAGTTCCAGCCCAAGCTCTCTGTTTATCCAGGCTGGTATTCTACCCTGCCGGCTTGTCTTACAGCACACGAGGACGGCTTGTTCTTGCGCCTTAAAGATTTCCCTCTTAAGGAATGTCCAGCCTTCCTGGACTCCTTTGCCCTTCAGGGCTGCCTCCCAAGGGATTCTGTCAACCAGTCTCCTGAATAGGTCAAATTCTGCCCTCCAGACGTCCAAGGTGGCAGTTCTACTGATCCCCCTCCCTACTGCCTCAGGAATGAAAAACTCTACCATCTCATGATCCCTGTGGCCAAGACGGCCTCTAACCTTCACATCACCCACAAGTCCTTCTCTGTTGATGAACAACAGGTCCAGCAGGGAGTCTTCCCTGGTTGGTTCCCTCACCAGCTGTGTCAGGAAGTTCTCTTCCACACACTCCAGGAACCTCCTGGACTGTTTCCTCTCTGCTGTATTGTATTTCCAGCAGACATCTGGTAAGTTGAAGTTGCCCACAAGAACAAGTGGCAGTGATCGTGAGACTTCTCCCAGGTGCTTGTAGAATATTTCATCTGTCTCTTCATCCTTCCTGGGATGATATTTGCCCTGTTGGCCTTCCCCCTGATTCCCCCAGGGTCCTAGCATCTCCCCTGAGCTTGCTAATCCTTAAATTGGTTAATCATTAAGTGCTGCTAAAATCCAACCCTTTCGATCTACCTTATACTAGCAATAAAACTTGAATTGTCAAATCAAACTGCTTTAAGTATTTTTACCTGTGACACCCATCTCTATTGTAATTTATCCAAGTCATTTTCCCCTCTGTCAATGTGTTCCCGAAAATTGGGAAGAAACTCCTTAATACCAATTTAGTATTAAGAAGCAGGCATTTCTTTATTAACAGTGCCGGATGCACGGGGGATAATCCCGCCTATCGTGCATACCGCATGCTGCCTCAGCCAAAGCTTTTATCACCCAATTACATACATATTCATTATTTTTCCCGGAAAAATCATGCACATTCATTCTATTTCTTGGAACTGATTAATATTTTTGCATAGTCATTAAGCATGCAGCCTGGTCTCGGAGGGGCTTCCATGGTGGTCTTTTGGAGATCCCTAGCGGTGTTGAAGAGGTATCTCTTGATGTCCTGTCCATGAACCCCTTTTCCCATATATGGTCATGAGTTGGCTCACAGCACAGTTTGCCACAGTTTGTTGAGATTTATGCTGGATTCAACTGGCCTTTAGGCTGTTCAGTTCCTTCTTATCTCTACTGTTTCATCTGCCTCGTCTCCTTCCCAGGCCATTCAGTTCCTCCGCATCTTTATTGTACAGGCTAGTATTTACAAGGTAACATAACAGGGAAATCACTCCTCAGTGTGGAAGGCCTTGGAGTTTAATCTCTCCTCTTTTTCATCTCTTAGGACAATGTGAAAACATTTTCCTTCAGAAAACATGCTTATGCGGCATCAGCATCAAAAAGCCATTTTGTTGTTTCCCTAACGACTTTATCAGTCACAAAACAACACAATGAAAGATGTTGTTGTTATTCATTTTCCTTTCCTTGATCTTTATGTTTTCATAGAAACATCATTAGTGAGGATAATAGTTGTGCCAGAATACATTCAACACATGGGCCTGACACTCTCATTCTAATGTATTGCCAAGAAGTTCTTTTGTTTTTTCCTTTTTAAGCTCCCTAGCATTCATCAAAAGCCCTTTCAGAAGCATAAACCCTGGGTTATGCTTCTGCCATCTTTTAGAGGGGAGGATGCAAAAGACTTCCCCTTTACCTTTCCGTGTAGTGGGATTGGTATTTATATAGCCTGGTAGCATCTGAAATATCAGAGACTCCAATTCGGTTTCTTGCTCTTTCTCCAACTGCTTTGTGAATTTCTCTCTCCATGGAGAAGGAGGGAACTCATCTATGCCAGTTATGCTGACTACTGGTATGATGAAATATGATCTCCCTCCAAGCGCTGGCAAAACCTCTACTATAATTAAAAAATACATAAACAAACAGCCAAAAAGCAAACAAACAAATTAAAAACCCTCTAAATTCCACTATCTGTCTCGTTATCTGTCCTGGTTAACCCAGTCCTTTCATTAACAAAGCTTTTTCTGCTTGGGTGTGGTGATTACAGTATGTCAATCTAAGTCTCAGCTTTTCTAAAACAACAAAATCCATAACTAGGATCACTTTGCTGAGAGGTGCCACTGCCTTTCCTATGCTACCTAGTAGCTGCTGAAGAAACCATGCCTTAAGTCTCACTGAACAGTCATTTTTCATTTTTGGTCTTCTGCATCTCCATTTCTCTGTGAGATGTTAGCAAGGAATGCTACAGGAAAATCAATATCCAAAGAAGACAACAGAGCTCAGCTGTGAGGCAGAGACAGCCAATGTCCTCAAGAGTTTAGAGACCCATTAGACAGTGAAGACAGAGAGTAAATAAAGACATAAAGTTACAGACAGAGCAGACACAGGAAGAACTCACTTGCCTGACTCCCAATGCAACACTGCTTTTGTATGTAGCACTTAGGGCATGTCTTCAGAGAATAAATTTCCATTAGTTTGTATTCGGAAGCTGTATAACTTAAACTTTGTGTGAAAGAATCCAAATAGATAAGCTTTACTTTTCAGGGCTTGATAGCTTGCAGTCAGCATTAGACTGTGGTTCAGCAGAGTGGGTTTATTTTGGATTGTCACACAGGGAGGAAGCAGATACAAGTCTCTGCCATCAACTGTTGTATCATCTTTACAGCCATAGGCGCTCTCTAATCTCTGAGGGCACCCACTCAGCCATACTTCTTGATTATATGCTGGTGAGCCTGTATGTATGGAATGGGAATGGCTGACTGTCATTTGAGCTTGCTGCAGTAGGTCTCTATTTCCTTATCTTTACAGGCTAGTTTGCAGAGAATTTTGTATTTTGGGAGGATGTTATTTGCTCAAAGGAAAAGGCTATAAATGCACATTATTTTTTGAACATTTACTCAAGTAGTCTCTTAAGAAAAGAACCCTGCAAGTCTTCTCCTCAATAGAGAGCCTTTCTCTCTGTATATCACTGGAGTCCCCTGTTCACAATTCATCTAGAAGAGAGAAAACTGCTCAGCCTCACTTCATAGTTCTCAAGTCCCAACTGAGATCTATTAATGAGATGCTCTACAGTACAAATCAAGGGACCCTTAGGGCACTGTATAAATTAATAACAAGGAATAATCCATTCTCAGTGTTGCATGCAACAGCACTTAAAAGAAAAAGAAAACACTGTAGAAAACATCGAGGGAAGGCAGAACCACAGGGGGACCACAGAATGGTGTTGCAGAAACACCAAATCCTCTTACCCCTAGTGCTGTCAGGGTGCCTAAGCACTAGGCAGAACAGGCAGGAGCTGGGCAGTCCCCTTCACAGAAGAGGAATGGAGGCACTGAGGGGCAATGGGTTGGATCCATCCACTTCATCTGAGGATGTGCCCTTGTGAGGAGTGGGATTGTCCTACGTTTTCTTTAGAGATAACGGTGGGACTTCAGAGCCCAGCCCAGGTCTGGACCACATTTAAGAGGTTTTTCTCTCTCTGTTAGGTTTTGGGGGAAATAGGGTAGTTAATAATCTAAAGATAATTACCTAAAATTAAACAGGATGAGTTAGGCCCAAGGGCATTACCCAAAATTAAAAAGAAAAAACTATGATAACCTTCAAATTATGCCACAATTTATCAGTCTCTGGAGGAGATCCTAATTCATATTTGATTACAGCCATTTTCCTCCTCCTGCTTTCCTCCTTTCTGTGTTGTAACAGAGAAATAATAAAACCCAGTAAAGTAACTGGATCTTGGGACATAGCAAGGTGACTGGAAAGCTACCTTGTGTAAAGGAATCCTGTAGCAGTTTAAGACAGGTAGAGCTAGGTTTATGCCTCATACAGACACCTGTCTCAGATAGTGGAAACAACTGATTTTCACTGAGGAATGGTTAAAAAATGCTGCCCCTTCCACTGTGTGTGGCTCATTAAACAGTCCTTATATGCTGAATTTGTCTGGAATAAACAGGACTAGCTCAGAGGCTTTTCAACCCTGCCCTGCAGCCAAAAGACTTTTGTGATAGCCCACACACCAGTGAATCTGAGACAGAAACCCTCCAATTCCTTGCTCTTTCACTAATGCTTAGCACAGAACTTTCAATGTGTACACTATTAATGCGTTACATCTCTGACCATATGTCAAGGGTTAGAGCTGGGCCAGCCTCAGATGAATGACACATGCTCTCTATTACCCCCTCCCCCCTTCACCCCCTTTCCCAAAGAGAGGAAAGAGAAAAGGAACAAGGGAGAGAGGCTTATGGATTGGAAAACTAAAACTACTTTAATGAGAAGAATATGCCGTTAACTTCAGAAAGTGCAGTTAGTTAGAAGAGACTGAGCTGGAAAGTAAAACCTCTGAACAGAATGAGTTCTGTTCTGACTCAAACCAGGACATTCCACTCCTTATTCCATACCAGTTACGTCATACCATCACTAGTTTAAAATTTCTTTCTACGTAAAAGTTCACTAAGTTCAATTATTCATGATTGGGATTTCCATCTATCGGTGCATTCTTCTCAGGGCAGGAAGATGTTACGAAAGTCGTCATGGTTCATGCTCATAGCTGCAGGTTCCCTCAAGATCTTACTGGACGCCACTCGATGAGACTAGCTCCTGTCATCAGCACTAGGTTGTCCTGAAAAACACTTATTGCACACTGTCAGTATTATGTAGCAATTTACATCACACAGCTCTAAATCGAGTTTTCTCAGCCAGAGTTAAATTCCCTTGAGGTTCCACATTGGACTTCACCCTCTTTCATCATCACCCACCAAGTACTTCCAGGTCCTGGAGCAAAAGCAATCCCTCCAATGGGTTTGCCTTGCCCCGAAGCAGGAGTTACCCACACAGTTTTCACCCCACAGGTTCCTTTCAGACACCACAGGGACTTGATCCCCTCGACTGTATGGAAAAGGCTCTGATTGAGCAGGACCAGCTCCATGCATGGATCCTCTGGTATTCACTAACCAGGTGGCTTGTGCTAAATGCTTGTCCCAATTTTTAAAAGTTCCACCCCTCACTGCTTTCAGAGCAGTTTTTAACAGATCATTGTATCGTTCAATTTCTCCAGAGGCTGGTGCATGATGGGGGCTATGATACACCCACCCGATACCATGTTCTTTGGCCCAATTGTCTATAAGATTGTTTTGGAAATGAGTCCCATTGTCAGACTCAATTCCTTCTGGAGTACCATGTCTCCAGAGGATTTGCTCCTCAAGGCCCAGGATGGTGTTCCAGGCAGTGGCATGAGGCACGGGAGATATTTCCAGCCATCCGGTGGTTGCTTCCACCATTGTCAGCATGTAGCACTTACCCTGGCGGGTTTGAGGCAGTGTGATATAATCAATCTGCCAGGCCTCCCGTATTGATATTTGACCATCGTCCCCCATACCACAGAGGTTTTAACCATTTCCCTTGCTTGATTGTGGTGCCTGTTTCACAGTCATGGATAACCTGCGCAATAGCGTCCATAGTTAAATCCACCCCTCGGTCACGAGCACGAGCATCTCTTCCCTGATGTCCAGAAGTGTCCTGGGCCCACCGAGCTAAAAAGGGCTCACCTTTGTGTTCCCAGTCCAGGTCTGTTTGGAACACTTGAGCAGCTCGATCCACTTGCTGGTTGTTTTGATGTTCCTCAGTGGCTCGACTGTTAGGTACGTGGGCATCTACATGACGTACTTTTACAACCAGCTTATCGAGCCGGGCAGCAATGTCTTGCCACACTGTGGCAGCCCAGATGGGTTACCTCTGCATCGCCAGTTATTCTGTTTCCATTGTTTTAACCACCCCCAGGGCATTTGCTGCCATCCAGGAGTCGGTACAGAGACAGAGCACTGGCCAATTTTCTCATTCAGCAATATCTAAAGCCAATTGGATGACTTTTACCTCTGCAAACTGACTTGATTCACCTTCTCCCTCAGCTGCTTCTGCAACTCACCGTGTGGGACTCCACACAGCAGCTTTCCACCTCCGATGATTTCCTACAAGATGGCAAGATCCATCAGTAAACAGAGCATATTGTTTATTGTCATTTGGTAATTTATTATATGGTGGGGCTTCTTCAGCCTGTGTCACTACCTCTTCTGGTGGCATTCCAAAGTCTTTACCTTCTGGCCAATCCATGATCACTTCTAAGATTCCTGGACGATTAGAATTTCCTATTTGAGCTCTCTGTGTGATTAATGCAACCCACGTACTCCATGTAGCATCAGTGACTTGAAGAGTGGAAGGAAATTTACCCTTGAACATCCAGCCTAGGACTGGTAATCGTGGCGCCAGGAGGAGCTGTGCTTCAGTACCGATCACTTCTGAAGCAGCTCTGACTCCTTCATATGCTGCTAATATTTCCTTTTCAGTTGGAGTATAGTTGGCCTTGGAGCCTTTATATCCTCGACTCCCAAATCCTAGGGGTCGACCTCGAGTCTCCCCTGGTGCTTTCTGCCAGAGGCTCCAGGTAGGACCATTGTCCCCGGCTGCGGTGTAGAGCACATCTTTAATGTCCTGTCCTGTTCGGACTGGCCCAAGAGCTACTGCATGTACGATCTCTCGTTTGATTTGTTCAAAGGCTTGTTTTGTTCGGGACCCCAATTAAAATTATTTTTCTTCCGGGTCACTTCATAGAGAGGTTTGACAATCTGACTGTAACCAGGAATATGCATCCTCCAGAAACCCACAACACCTAAGAAGGCTTGTGTTTCCTTTTTGTTAGTTGGTGGGGACATGGCTGGTCTTTTGTTAACCACGTCCATTGGGATCTGGTAACACCCATCTTGCCACTTAATTCCCAAAAACTGGATCTCTCGTGCAGGTCCCTTGACCTTGCTTCTTTTATGGCAAAACCGGCATCTGTAAGAATGTCAATTATTTTCTCCCCTTTCTCAAAAACTTCTTCTGCTGTATTACCCCATACAATGATGTCATCGATGTATTGCAGGTGTTCTGGAGCTCCACCTTTCTCCAGTGCGATATGGATCAGTCCATGGCAAATGGTGGGACTGTGTTTCCAGCCCTGGGGCAGTCGATTCCAGGTGTACTGGACACCTCTCCAGGTGAAAGCAAACTGTGGCCTGCACTCTGCTGCTATAGGAATAGAGAAAAAAGCATTAGCAAGATCAATTGTAGCGTACCACTGATCTGCCTTTGACTCAAGTTCTAATTTGTCCAGCACAGCAGCACCTATCGCTTGTGTCACTTCATTTAGGCCGTGAGAGTCTATGGTTAATCTCCGTTCCCCGTTAGATTTTCGCACTGGCCATATAGGACTGTTAAAGAGCGAACAGGCCTTGCTAAGCACTCTTGGGCCCTCTAGTTGATGGATCAACTTCCAGATGGGCTCCACAGCATCTTGGTTGGTACGATATTGTTGTCGATGCACTGTTTTAGTAGCAACTGGCACCTGCTGATCTTCAACTCTCATCCGGCCCACAGCGGCAAACTCCTCTGTAAGTTTAGGCAAGATAGTCAGCTGTTCAATGTCATCTGTCTCTATAGCTGCTATACCAAAGACCCACCGATACCCTTTTGGGTCCTTTTAATCCCCTTTCCTGAGGAAGTCTATGCCAAGGATGCAGGGGGCATCTGGACCAGTCACTATAGGGGGCTTTTCCCATTTATTCCCAGTTAGGCTTATTTCGTACTCCAATACAGACAGTTCTTGAGATCCTCCAGTAACACCAGAAATAGTAACACATTCTGTCCCTTTATGATTCAATGGCAATAGGTCGCAATGTGCACCAGTGTCCACCAGGGCTTTGTACTTTTGTGATTCTAACGTGCCAGGCCATCAAATCCACGCAGTGCAACAAACTCAGTTGTCCCTCTCCTCCACCAGGCTGGAGGCAGGGTCCCTCTAATTCCGAGGGTAGTACCCAGTACTGACAACTGGGTTTGTGTAGCTTACTGGGTTCGCAGGGGTTAGCATAGTTCGCAGGATTTGTGTGGATCACGTGCATTACATTTTCACTCCCCTTACTCATGTTTGGATCTGAGGCCTGTCTGCTTGGACCAGAGAACTGCTCACAGTGGACTGGAGGAACTTTCCTCCTTCTGGAAGAACTCTCTCTTCTATTTATTTTACCTTGCAACTGGTTTACTCGAGCCTGTAAAGCAGAGGTAAGTTTTCCATCCCACCTGCTCATGTTCTCTCCATGCTCACGCAAGATAGACCACAGGGTACCTCGTGACGTGTGCTGTTGCTATTTAGCTGGTCTCATAGAAGAGCATCTTCTCTTAATGGCTGCAATGCGAGTCCATTCAGGGGGAGAATAGAATTTGTTCTCCCTTCTGTCTGGTTATTCAAACAGTTTTTCAACTGATTTCTTGGTTTCCTTAGCCATTTCCTCCAGAGCTGATACACGGGCCTGTAGGGGACCAGTGACACTGTCTGCATACTGTCATACTCTGTGAGCCACCTCAGACACAGTTGCTGTCCCGTCATCTCTTCCCCGGATCGTTGTTGACAATGCGTGGGCATACATTGATGGTGCACCCTGCACAAACTTCTGCAACATAGGTCACTGGCATGGCATGGCATGGCATCAGGGTCTACAATTGCTCACCTGTCATTATAAATCACCTGTCCCACAGCTAATTCTCTCAGGTACTTAATACCTTGTTCCATGGTGGTCCATTTGATTGGGTGGCACTCAGTATCATTCCTAAAGGGATACCTGGTTCTTACAGCTGACAAGAGTTGCTTCCAGAGGCTGAGAAGGTTTCTTCTTTTCTACAAGTGCTTCATCAATGCCTCCATCTCTGGACAGGGGTCCCAACTGCCGGGCTTCTCTACCATCCAGATCTATGGTATCAGACCCAGTATCCCATCATTGGAGCAACCAGGAGGTAAGTTTTTCTTTGTCGTGACAGCTCTAGTCCTTTCTCAAGTTTTGCAACTCCTTCAGAGATAAAGGTTGGATGATTATGTCTTGGTCTGAGCTCTCATCCTCCGATACGTATACTTTGGAAGGACCTGTTTTGAAAAAACCCCATTTGGGAGGACCTGCTCTGGAAGGACCTGCTCTAGAAGGACCCGCTTTAGAAGGACCCACTCCATTATCATCAGACACTGGGTGATCTGTTTTTGTTAGGTGTTTTTCCCAGTCTCAGGGGCATCAACCTTCACATCTGGTTTTGAATCTTCTGCCAATAATTTTGCCTTTAAAAGGACTGTCTCCATTATTGTCAGACACCGGCTGATCAATTTCAGTTAAGCATTTTCACTCCCTGAAGCAGACACTGTCTGCAAAAATATGCCGTTCACTTCAGAAAGTGCAGTTAGTTAGAAGACACTTAATTTGAAAAGTAAAATCTCTGAACAGAATGAGTTCTGTTCTATCTCAAACCAGGACACCGTATCAGGTAGAAAAACTGGTCATGGACTAAGACCATGTAACACTAAGTGCTAGTCAGTATTTCAAATTATGGAAGATTATGTGTGTGTGTAATGTGTTTTAAAATGTCTCACAGTTTTGTTTTATTAAGCAGTCTATATTCAAAATTGCTCAACTGTCTTTACCTGGACTGAATTTTGGCAGTTAAATGACAGCACTACCTCATGAGATTTCTGAGAGTTTTGAAATTATCTAGGATTGTAAGCTCTAAGAGTAGTTTTCCTTGTGTGTTACCATTATTTCTCTTTTTACAGAATCGCAGAATCATCTGGTTGGAAGAGACCTTTAAGATCATCGAGTCCAACCATTCACCCAGCACTGCCAGGGTCCCTAAACCATGACCCTCAGCACTACATCCACACATCTTTTAAACACTTCCAGGGATGGGGACTCCACCACCTCCCTGGGCAGCCTGTTCCAATGCTTAATGACCCTCTGTGTAAAGAAATTTTTCCTGATATCTAAGTTAAATTTCCGCTGGCGCAACTCAAGGCCATTTCCTCTCGTCCTGTCATTCGTTACATTGGAGAAGAGACCGACCCCCACCTCACTGCAACCTCCTTTCAGGGAGTTGTAGAGAGCGATAAGGCCTCCCCTGAGCCTCCTCTTCTCCAGACTAAACAACCACAGGTCCCTCAGCTGCTTCTCATAAGACAAGTTCTCTAAACCCTTCACTAGTTTCATTGCCCTTCTCTGAACCTCCTCCAGCACCTCAATGTCCTTCTTGAAGTGACGGGCCCGAAATCGGACACAATATCCGAGGTGCGGCCTCACCAGCGCTGAGTACAGGGGGACAATCACTTCCCTGCTCCTGCTGGCCACACCAGTGCTGATACAAGCCAGGATGCCATTGGCCTTCTTGGCCACCTGGGCACACTGCTGGCTCATATTCAGCCGGCTGTCAACCAACACCCCCAGGTCCTTTTCCACTGGGCAGCTTTCCAGCCACTCTTCCCCAAGCCTGTAGCATTACAGGGGATTTTTGTGACCCAAGTGCAGGACCCGGCACTTGGTCTTGTTGAATTTCATACAATTGGCCTCAGCCCATAGATCCAGCCTGTCCCGATCCCTCTGTAAAGCCTCCTGACCTTCAGGCAGATCAACACTTCCTCCCAACTTGGTGTCATCTGCAGACTTACTGAGGGTGCACTCAATCCCCTCAGCCAGATCATTGATAAAGATGTTAAAGAGAACAGGCCCCAACACTGAGCCCGAGTAACACCACTGGTGACTGGCCGCCAGCTGGATTGAACTCCATTTACCAGCACTCTCTGGGCCCGGCCATCCAGCCAGTTTTTGATCCAGTGAAATGTCCACCCATCCAGGCCATAGGCAGCCATTTTCTGCAGAAGAATGTTATGAGAAACGGTGTCAAAAGCCTTACTGAAGTCCAGGTAAACAACATCCACAGCTCTTCCCTCATCCACTAAGCGGGTCACCTTGTCATAGAAGGAGATCAAGTTGGTCAAACAGGACCTGCCCTTCATAAATCCATGTTGACTGGGCCTGATCATCTGACTATCTTGTACATGCTGCATGATGACACTGAGGATGATCTGCTCCATGACTTTAGTTATGACAGAAGAGGTGTGGAAAAAAAAATAAGACAAAAAGTTGACCCAACATATTTGAACTACCCAAAAGTCTCAAAACTAATTGGATCCGTAAGACAAAAAACCACACGAACACCGATATTGGATTGCCAGGCAGTAATCTTCAAATTACGTAGGTCACTTTGAAACTAATGCCTCCTATTTACAATGTATTTCCATGGAAAATATAACAGACACAAAGAGCACAATAACCCTATTTGATAGAGAAAATTCTCAGCTACAAAACACTACTTTTCGACAGTCACCACCATGTGCTGTGCATTTTCACCAGCAATGAACAAAAGCCTGCATGCTGCACTCGTAAAAATCTGCAGTATCGAAGGTGACCCACTGGCACTGTCGCCACTGCTGAAATGCACCACCCACCGCCTCACTATTCTGACACGCACTGATTGGTCTCTGTAAACATTCAGCAAGCGTCGATGAATTTCAATGGGTGCAATTTTTTTCGCATGGAGGAATTAAATTATACACCTTTGCTTCATATGCACTTCCACGTCATACGCTGTTTTGTCAGACTGCCCCTCTGCTGCTGTTAAAGAATTTTACCAATCTGTGGGTAACTCTAGGCTTGCTTTATTTGACAACTCAGAGTTGGGCCGTCACCTCAGTGAGTGGCAAAGTACACAGCGCACATCCCTAGTATATAGTTTTTTTTCTAACATTATGTAACTAGGTAACGTCCTTGATGTTTTTCCACAGATTCTCAGTTCTTCATTCTTCATTGATCAAAAAGTCTATTCAATTCCTCTGTCTCAGAAAATCTCATATTCTTTGTTTCATTTCTTTCTTCAGAGTTCGCTCCAGTTGTCTCAGTCCTCGGTTGCTCGGGTCACAGAATGAGAATCACCTTTAAAATTCTAGGAAAACTTAAGTTGTTCTGTTATATTCTATGTATGTCTACTTCAAATGGATAACTACTTAAAATCATCTATTTTGAGTTAATCAACGATCTAACCTTGAATATAGCCATTCTCCTGTTGATTCAGCTTGACTGGGTTTTAGGCCAGCCTTGGTAAGGACTACACGAGGACAAATGAGCAGCTTTGTTTCATATACACCTGTATCAATAACTAAACCGATATTCTATTCTCTAATGTTACAATAGTAGAAAGTTTTAAAATTATGGTTAATTCTTTTACAGCTGCCATCTGTCACATGGCAACAAAATTTAACGGGATATTGGCGGGAAGGTTCAACCTCTACTGCCAGACCCAACATCCGCCTCTGACATCATGGGCCAACATAATAAAATAGGAAGCATTACTTTCGGAGTGGACCTTGTATTACGAGATTGAATTAAAAACAATAAACTTATTTTTCTTGTTTAAAAAGATAATTTTATAGAGTTTTTGCTTTGTGCACAATCATTAAGTATTTAAGTTAATAATAAAAACATAATATATGTTGCCCAGATTCCATGAGTTGTAAATTCATCAAGAACTAAAAAAGAACTGGAAACAGCAACGGGGAACAGACTTCATTACCACTCTAAAAGCTGTTCTAGCTCCTAGGAGATAAGGAGCTTTAGGTATATGCAACAGCTTATAGGGAGTGCTGGCAAAATAGTTAGGGGAATCAGCACTGAAGGCCTTATCAAAAGTCCTCTGCTATTAACTTCAGTGGGCTTCAAATTAGGCTTTGAGTTCAAGTACTTTGACAGGGCTGAAGGAAAAAGAGGAAAAGAGAGAATAATAAAGAATAAATCAGTACTGAAGAGAATGATGTAGACACCAATAGCAAGAAATAGCAAGGAAGTTGGGCAGTAGCAGGCAGTAGGGCTGTGAGGTGACTGCAGAGCTGTGTGTGTGAATTGACACAACATCCATTCACAACATTTCTGAGATGCTCACTTTTCTGAGCAGTAAATTAACTCAGCTTTTTTATTTTTTAATATATTAATTTATTTTTAAGAAAAGAAAAGCATGCTGTTGAATATTGGTGACTCCAGAATGCTGAGTGGAAAGGTAATGATTTATAATACATTATAGGAGTGGGCATGATAAAAGTCTGCGAAAAGATTCTATTGCTCTGCAGGCTCTGGTCTCTGCATAACTTAAGCAACAAGGTGCCTCTTGCAGACTGTATGGTTTTAACCTGAAGCTATTACCAGCATTTGAGATAACATATTGTTTAATCTTTCTAACTTCAACATGAATCATTCAGAGGAATGAGAGGAGGAGGAGAAAGACTGAGGGGAGGAAAAGAGAAGGAGTCTTGTAAGAATTATTAGAAGTGTAAGCTTCAGGATCTGATGATAAGGCAGAAAGAGCTGCTGAGCCATCTGTGTAGGGTAGGTAGGATGCTATGTGACAACTCTTGGGGATCTGTGAGCACACCTGGGAGATGAAGAGCATACAGTGGGTTGCCCCTGGGCTTTGCTCTCTTCAAGTGGCATTTGAATCCCCGCCCAATGATGTCTCTTTTGAAGCCATTTTCCTTCAGCAATGACCACTGCTGATGTCATTGGAGCACTGGAATCTTTTCCCCATGATGGGTACATTTTCATGGTGAATCTCTTATTAGTGCCAGTCAGAGCCACATCAGAACAGAGCATGCATCTCACCTCTCATACCCTGCCTCTGGGATTAGACAGCCTTTGGGGCCTTGCAGTGCTTTTCAGGACTGAGCTGAGACCTCAGTGATCACAGTCAGGTAAATTCTTGGAGCAGACTATTTACATGCAATACCCACAGACTTCCCTAAAGCAGTACAGGACCAAAAATAAAAGTTGGTTGCCTTAGTCAAAACTATATGTCTAGCACTCCAGGAAGCTCTCTGTGCAAGAAGCACTGTCTCTGCCTTTTATTGGGCTCACTTTCACAGCCTCTTGGCTTATTTCTTTCTGTTTCAAGAGAACTATAGATTGCAACTCTTGGTACAATTTTTACCTACAGGGAAGCCTCCATCTTACATATTCCTAACCTGTCAAGTACTCTAGTTTCAGGGCTTTGACACAATCCAGCTGTTATACTGCAAAGAACAGCTTGTTTCCTCTTTTTGTTGAGAGGATATTTTTTTGCCAAAATACATTTGGCTTTAATACATCAAGATATTTAATGAGATTTATATCTCCATCCGAAATTCACCCATGGTGGCCTTTTAGCCTGTCAGTCAGGTGTTGGCAGTCTTGCACTCTTGACTATTTGTTTGAAATTCAAGCTCATAAAGAGCGTTTCTACCCATTAAGGTGATGTGAATTAAATATTCCCTTGGAGTTTACTTGTGTAACCAAGAAAACGCATTTTTTTTTCCTGAAGACAGGAGAAACAAGCAGCAGCAAGTAGTTGGGTATCAGACATACAGTCTCTCTCTTGCTCCTATTTGTGGCTTCAGAATGGAAAAAAGACCAACATTAGTTTTCATCCTGAATTGAGGTGATTTTACTCAATTGACCCATTGATCTTAAATTGCAGTGCAGAGGAATCCTTGAAACCACATAACGAGCTTTTGTACTAATTGTACATCTTTTAATAACTGCTATCTGCACTTCCAGTTGTAAGTGATAAGTGAGGCTATATTGTTAATGACAAAATACCTCACCTTTCCCCTCCCCCTACCCTGATATTTCATCTCTCTCCAAATTCCTCAGTTGAAGGTTGGAGAGTAATTAGAGTTAATTCTGAAGCTGTTGCCTGAGCCCTGATGCTGCTGTATGTGTCTGGCATCTCCAAGCTGATCACGGGACTGAGCTCCTGCTTTGCTGGGTCCCTCGGGCTATGGCATTGGCCACTCACACTGGAATGTGATGAGTATGTCTAAATGAAAAACAGTGCAATGCTTCCTTTCATGGCAGCAACTGATAAGAGCAGGGAAGAAGAAAATGTAATATAGTAGTCTTACTTCAGAGACAATGAGAACTGTGAAGGGACAGGAGGATCAGAGGATGGGACTTAGGCAAAATGGCTTCAGTTTCTGCTCTGCTTTCCTGTGTTATGTTGGCCAATACATTTATTTTTTCAGTGCCCCCTCTACAGCAAGGCAAACAACATTTCCTCATCTCACATGAATGATCGTAAGGGAAAGGAAGTGGGGATACAATCATTCAGCGAATGTCAGGTCATTACTTATTGTGATGGAGACGTAATGTGAAACTTTGTTGCTCTGGAGCTTTTTAAGAGATTACACAGTGTCAGCACCAGACTGAATTGCTCATCCTCCCTTGGGTGCAGCTAGATCTGTGTCCTGTGATTCTGTAGCTGCAACTATATCTTTGTTTAAGCTTTAACTTCCCCTCTCAGCCCCCCCCTTTTTTTTTTCTGAAAGGAGAGAGATTAATTTCCATGGAGCGTCACAGAGGAGCAGAGAAAGAGCCAACTCACTTACAGGCTTGCTTAGTCTCTGTCCATCTGGAGGCATCCCTTTCTGACAGCACAGTCAGTATTGAGCCAGGCTCTCTGGGATCCCAGTCTATGACTGTATCCCCTCTCCTAGCACAAACTATAGTCTGTACCCAATAATCTGTGCCATCCCTTTTTTCCTTACTGATCTCTCTTGAATACAGAAACATTTCTATTCAAGGCTCAGAGGTCAGAGACGCTGGAGTGTTGTCTGGGAACCTCACTGAGCAATGTCCTCTAACATGGGGCTCTGGTCTGGCTCGGCACAGCTCCACAGTCCCAGTGAACTTGGTCCACAGCATGGTAAATTGCCTGAGTGACAAGTGGAATGGATTTGCTTAGAAAGAATAAGAACAAGATAAATACAAATAAGAAAGTATTTGGCTTCTACACAGAGTTGGTAATGATAATAAGAAGAATGAAACCTTCTGGAAAGGAATTTTCATGGATATCAAGTGGAGGCGCCACCCATATTGGCACCAGTTGAGCAGTTCATCTACTCACCATGCTTTATAATCAAGGAAAAGTCCATTGTACTGCTGGATTTTCCCAGAGGCTGGGGCATGATAGGGGATGTGACATACCCACTCAATGCCATGCTCTTTGGCCCAGGTGTCTATGAGGCTGTTTCAGAAATGAGTCCAGTTGTCTGACTCAGTTCTTTCTGGGTTTCCATGTCACCACAAGATTTGCTTTTTGAGCCCCAGAATAGAGTTACGGGCAGTGGCATGGGGCACAGCACATGTTTCCATCCATCTGGTAGTGGCTTCCAGCAATCAGACTGTAGTCTGGGATGTGCATCCTCCAGAAACCCAAATGCCTAAGAAAGCCTGTGTTTCCTTTTTATTACTTGGTGGAGACATAGCTGTTATCTTTTTGATTACATCCATTGGAGTCTGGTGACACCCGTCTTGCCATTTTATTCCTAAAAATTGGATCTCCTGTTCAGGTCCCTTAACTTTACTTCGTTTATAGCAAAACCAGCCTTCAGCAGGATTTGAACTATTTTCTCCACTTTCTCAAAAACTTCTGCTGTCTTATCCCATATGATGATGTCATCAACATATTGGAAATCTTCAGGAGCTCCACCCTTTTCTAGTGCAGACTGAATCAGTCCAAGGCAAATGGTAGGACTGTGTTTCCACCCCTGGGGCAGTCGATTCCACGTGTACTGGCTGCCTCTCCAGGTGAAAGCAAACTGTGGCTTGCACTCTGGTACTATAGGAATGAAGAAGAATGCATTGGCAACATCAGATGTGGTGCACCAGTGAGCTGCCTTGGACTCCAGTTCATACTGGAATTCTAACATGTCCAGCATGGCAGCACTCCATGGCGGTGTGATTTCATTCAGGCCTCGATAGCCCACTGTCAGTCTCCACTCTCCATTAGATTTTCGCACTGGCCAGATAGGACTGTTAAAGGGTGAGCATGTCTTGCTGATCACTCCTTGACTTTCCAGTTGATGGATCAGCTTATGGGTGGGGATCAAGGAGCCTAGATTAGTACAGTATTGCCACCGGTGCACCACTGTAATAGCGATTGGCACCTACTCTTCCTCAACCCCCAGCAACCCCACCACAGAAGGGTCCTCCGAGAGACCAGGCAAGGTGGTTCAATTTCCTCTGTCTCCAAAGCAGGTATACCAAAACCCCATCGGTACTCTTTTGGTACCTTTTCCTGAGGTAGTCTATGCCAAGAATGCACAGGGCCTCTGGGCCAGTCACAATGGGGTGTTTATGCCACTCATTCCCAGTGAGGCTCCCCTCAGCTTCCAATACAGTGAGCTGTTGGGATCCCCCTGTCACCCCAGAAATACAGATGGGTTCTGCCCCTTTATAACTTGGTTTCATTAAAGTACACTGTGCTCCAGTATCTACTAGGGCCTTGTACTCCTGTGGATCTGATGTGCCAGGCCATCGGATCCACACAGTCCAGTAAACCCGATTGTCCCTTTCCTCCACCTGGCTGGAGTCTGGGCCCCTCTAATCCTGACCAGAGTCACTCACTTCCTGTGAAAATGACTTAGAAGTCCCTTCAAGAGGATCAGTAGTAAGATCATCCCTCCTACTCTCTCTAGGATATTTGCCACTGGAAACTGAGGCAGTATTTTTCTTGTGAGAATCCCCTTTCATTATTATTTTCCCTCACAATTCACGTACTCGGGCCTCTATTGAAGTGGGTTTTCCATCCCACTTCCTCCTGTCCTCTCCATGGTCACATAGGTAAAACCACTGGATACCTGGTGGCGTGTACCTTCCATATTCTCTCCTTTGAGCAGGGGAGCGCCTACTCCTAACAGCTGAGATACGGGCCTGTACAGGTGGCGAGTAGGACATGTCCTCCTTGTATTGCCAGAACTCTTGAGACAGTTCCTCTACAGCTGAGATGCTGGCTTGCAGGAAGGAAGGGAGACTTCCCTTGTATTGACAGAGTTGGCCAGCCACTTCATCCACCATGTTTCCCTGGCCATTGCCCCAGGTCACTATCACCAATGAGTTGGCATATGATGGTGGTGCACTTCGTAGAAACTTCCGCCCCATGGACAGTGGGCATTGGACTTCATCTGGGGCTGTAGGTAGCTGCTCGCCATTCAGATTGTTATAAATCACCTCCAGCACAGCCAACTCCCTCAGGTACTGGATACCTCTCTCCACGGTGGTCCACTTGCCTGGGTGACATACAACATCTTCCTTGAAGGGGTACTTTTCCTTCACACCTGACAGAAGTCACCTCCAGAGGCTTGTGTCTGTTTTCCAATCACCTTGGCAATGCCCCCTTCCCTAGACAGGGATCCCAGCTGCTTGGCTTCTCTACCTTCTAATTCCAAACTACCGGCCCTGTTATCCCAGCAACGGAGCAGCCAGGTAACAATGTGCTCACCTGGATGATGACTGAAGTCCTTTCATATATCTCACAGCTCACTCAGGGATAGGGATGGGGTGATCACCTCTGGATCTACCTCTTCCTCCTGTTCTCATGATGGCCCTGGTTCATCATCATCCCTCACTAAGTGGACTGATTGTTTGGTGTATTTCTTTTTCTGTACAGGGGCAACTGTTACTGGCACAGGTTGGTTCTCTGGCTCAGCTGTAGCGCCTGCCACCAAGGTCTGAGTAGCCACAGTGCTTGTCAAATATTTTACTAGTTTGTCAGGAACTTGCACTTGTTCAGGGGTGAAGTTCCAAAACATTGGAGGGGACCACAGTGTCCTAGGCACTTGCCCACACTCTCCCACACACCCTGCCACTCATAACTCTCCATCCTGGGGGCAGATCTCTGGGTGGTATTCTTAAAAAACCTGTGTGTAACCCTAAACAAGACCCAAGACACATCCAGGAGACATAACAGTAAGAGCAAACTGGTCTGGGCATCCCAAGGGTATCCAAAATTCTCACAAGCTGAGGAAGTCTCCTCCCCTGTCTTGCCCATCGATTGGGTGAGGTTACTAATCAACGACAATGCTGCATACAAATCCCAAATTAACCTCGTAACCAGTGATATAATCGTATCATAGGTCAACAATATCCAATACAGCAACATGATAGTCCTGGTCCATCTCCCAGAGATGATAACCATCACCCCAGGGAATACATAGTGTACATAGGGATTTATATAACACCACCACAGGAGCAAATGGACCAGCATGGTGACCATGGAGTACTTGACTAATATACAAAGTGCGTATAGCAAAATTGTTTTAACAGTCTTGGGTCAGATCTGTTATTATCTCAACCCCTCATGCCCCACGTTGGGTGCCAAAAAGGACTGTCGTTGTTGAAACCCAGCTGACAGCTAAGCACCACACAGCTGCTCACTATCCTACCCCCGGGAGTAGGAAAAGGAATGGTAAGGCCAAGTGGGTTAAGATAAGGAGAGTTTACTTGAAACAACACAGGAGAGGAAAACAATGCACTGCACCTTGCCGCCCCACTGAGCCACTGAGCTGCACCATGCCCCACCACTCAGCTAGGTTCACCTTATATATACTGGGTGTGACATCAGTATGGTATTGAATATCTCATTGGCTGGTTCCATCTGGCTATCCTGGCTCTGAAAATTAACCCTACCCTAGCTGAACCCAGGACAGAGGGGAAAGATGGTTGATTACTTTCAGGCACAGCCAGCGGTAGATCATGAAATGACAGTGCCCACACTTGAGTTACTGTGTAATCAGGACTGGCAAATTCATATGTTTGGAAGAGGGTTGTGTAAGAGGATGTGGGAAGGATCAGAGGTCTTGACAACTTCAAACACTGCTGGATGTACAAAGCAATGCAAATTTTTTTTAGACAGTAATTCAAATTGTTCATTCCTCCACTTACTGGACAGTTGGCCAGATGTCTAACCATGCTCTCATTTGTTATGTTCCTTCCGTTTTCCACAAAGTAGAAATCTTTGTATTTTAATCTCTTTTTTTTAATATTTAAAAGAATGATGGGGAATAAGTCAAATTAATAATAATCAATTTGAGCATTTAAGCACTGGAAAGAACACAGAGTCTGTTGCTGTCATTTCTCAGGGTAAGATACACTGAAGTGGAGCTTTTCCTGTAAAGGCCAAGTGCTTTGATCTTCTTTTTATTTTTTTCATATCACATTACAGTGCCTGACATAGCCATTCAGGGTGGGAGTATGACATAACACTCTGGTTCCTTTGTACTTGGTAAAAGACCCAAAATAGTACAAAGGAAAACCCAAAGCCTGTAAATTGTGATTTTTCCTTTTCAGGTTTTATGAACATGCATGTGAGATTACACCAAGTACCACACTGCAAGTATTGGTAGAGTGGTACATTGGAATGGAGGTAGAGGTGAGGCTGGAGGAGTGGAAAGTGAGTTTTTTGCACCCCATGTTGCTGAGATTTGTGGCAGCATGAGGCAGCCCTCAGGTAATTCCACAAAACAAGATGTTACTACATCATGGGCAGGTAGCCCAAGATAGCTGTAGGCTAGCTACTTCAGGGAAGCATAGCTGTGAATCTTATGGATCTCATGCACCAAAACCATGCTCTGCGTCCTGGATAGGTGTCTGGGTTATTATTACTTGAACTGACCAAATAAACCTGATCATGTGTGCAGCAACTGACCTACTATATGGCAGTGTCATCACAGCCTTAAACAGGTATTTGGGCCTGACTAAATTTAATTTGGGTCCAATCCAAAAGATATTTTGGAAGCATAAGCACGTGTTAAACTGCTTAGTCCCTTTACACACATCCCACACATCAAGAATAATACTGTTTCCTTTGCTGTGGTGTTTACATGATGAGCACAGAACATTATGCAGTGCTTTTAAATACAATGTCTGCCTGCTCTTTCTTGAATAAATGCAAGAAATATATTTTAGCTGCTGTTGTTTTGTTTCTCTTGTTTCATCTTCTTTTATTTTTTTTTCCTCCCCTGCCATCTGGGTTTCCACAATTAGAGATAGGATTCATCTCAACTAACCTTCACTGTCTGAAAGGTGAATGGCCTAAAATAATCACCTAGGGTCTCTCTGCAGTCAGCAGAGAAAAACAGACAACTCCAAATAATTATTTGTCCCAACTTAAGCCACATGTCTGATACAGGCAAGACAAATCAGTCTCTGAGGGTGCCCATTTCTTTCCACTGCATATAAAGAGTCCAGCTATCTAGCTTAGATCAATTACCTAATTTTTAGGCAACTAAAGGTAGGTAGAGATAAATCCTGTCCTTATCTTATAATACTATTGCATGTTATTCTTTATACATCAGAGTAAAGTACTTATGTGAAAAGGACTACTTATATAGGGACTGTTCTAAGAAGGAAATAACATTCAGTATTAGAGAAAATGAAACAATAAACGCAGAGATTTAGAATTAAATTGCAAGATTAATTATCAACGACTGTAAGACTGCCTGTTAGATCAGCAATACAATTACACAGCTGTGGATTAATGCAGTCAAATACTTTACATACCTGGAAACATACATACTTTTCGTCAGCTTACAGAAAAATTCCATTTTCTATTTCTGTGCACTTGGCCAATTAGATATAACGATAGCAACATACAGAAAAATTTGGCACACATATTCTCATTAAAGAAACATCTTAATCATATATTTTAAAGAAATTTCATACATACTTTGTAAAAGTAATATTTTCTAAAGACAGTTTGAGGTTAGGTCACATCGAAAAATAAAGTAATTACACTTTTTCGTACTGGAAGGGACATGGACAAACAAGAATGAATATGAAAAATTATTCCTTTTAAAAATTGCTCTGTATTTCTGAGAAAGAGCTTCTAAGGTACTAATAATAAATTACTGTTCAGGATATTATCTGTTTTAAAAAAGGCCTTCTAAATGTACAATACATGAACACAGAGGACACCATTAAAATTGCACATGTTGTGCTAAGAGTATATTACCAAATTGCAAACTTAAGTACTCAAATTAGTACTCAAAAAATATCTAAACAACAAGGATTCAGCCCCCTTGTGGGGATTCAGAAAGCTAATGTTTAATTAGGTGGTGTCCTGGGTTCGACTAGGATAGGGTTAATTTCCACAGCCAGGATATAAAAGGACTGTTGTGGTTTAAACCCAGCTAGCAAGTAAGCACCAAGCAGCTGCTCGCTCTCTTTCTTACCCCTGGGGGTAGAAGAATGAATGGTAAAGCCCAGTGGGTTAAGATAAGGAGAGTTTACTTGAAACAACATAAAGAGAGAAGGAAGATAAAAACAATGCACTGCTTATGCAGAAAAAATTTTAACATAACCTAATCCATTTTCTAATAAGAAATATACAGTCCTAAAACAATGGCAGAGCTTGTGCCTGTTATATCAGTATATAAACTGATCAATCAGGTGATAAGCAACACAGCTGTTCAAAATGTTAATCACAATCTTCCTTTAATATAAGAAATTTTCCCTTATAGTAAGAAGGATTGGGTGTGTATAGGGAAGGGGTAGGAGGGAGAGAAGGCTTAAGGGAAATATAATTAATTTATATTCCTCCCAAAGAGCTTTCATTGAAAAATTAATTTTGACCCTTTCCTTCCAACATGGCTGTCGGGGGGGGGGGGGGGGGGGGGGGCGGGGCGGGTTTGCATTGGTTTCAAGAAATAAATTTTTTAAAAATCACAATTCTACTACACCATTTATATATCTACATGACCTAAATGTGCTTCTGTCCATCGACTGTAACAAAGTCCTGAATTGACCACCTCATATATAAACATCTACATTTTGTGAAATTAATTACACCCTCTCTCCTGGCACTAATGATATTGTGATTTGATTCATTAATGGTTGCAAAGGACTAAGTCACTGCAGTGAGCTCGAAGTTATAGAAGTCTGCAGATGTTTCCAATGCTGAGAGCCATCCTGAGGAGGATTTACAAACTCTTCCCAGTACATGGACGTGTATGATCATCTATTCACACCTAACAACCTCAAATAAGCAGCAGCTTCCTTTCCGTAAGAATCACAGAATCACAGAATGGTAGGGGTTGGAAGGGACCTCTGGAGATCATCTAGTCTAATGCCCCTGCTAAAGCAGGTTCACCTAGAGCAGGATGCACAGGATGTGTCCAGGCGGATTATAAAATAAGGTATAAAAGTGATATATAAAAGGTATAAAAAATGAAATGAACAGTTGGGATAAGTTTCTATTTAATGAAACATTTTAGACTTTTTAAGTATCCTTACCCAAATGTATGTATAAATTGCCCTCTTATTGCATCTAGAAAAAGGACAAATGCTCCCAAATCTTCTATGTCCCTTGTGCAACACTTCAGAAAATAATGATAACCTGCAATAAGTAAGTGAATGAATAAAAAACTTCCAAATAGTATTATAACAAGTGGTTGCACCATTAAGTTAAGACCAAATGCTCCTTAAGGAATAATTTCAGGTATGTATTTTACCATTTCATCCATTATCCAGCGTTATTGAGAAGTTGGTTGTTTCCTGATGCCTCAATTTCAAGGCATGACAAAAAGTGGTGAAATGTGTGTGTCTATGTTTTGTGGGATTTTTAAGTCAGTTTAAGGGGTCTATGTGCTTGCATCTGAATCAGCCTCAGAACTTAGCTCCTCGGGTTTTATCTCCGCAGAGCGCAGCAGGCATGTGCTTCAGAGCCATTGGCTTCAATAAGAGCTGAGAACAAGTGGGCAGTTCTTGAAGTCAGTGGCTCTGAAGCACATGCCTACCTGTTTGGTGAATCAATGTCTGGGCATCAAGCCCTGTCCCAGAGGTGCTGGACATTTCACCTCCTATAGACTCTAGCAGGAGCAGAATGGTAATTTACCATGGGAAACATGCAGAAGATGAAAGGACATTTTACCTCTCAAAGCCCTGTTAAACTCCTGTGAATTGCATCACTGTCAGCTCCTGAAGCTATGGTTCCTTCAGACATCTGCCTATTTGCAGCAACTGAATTTAGACTGTGCATGAATTTCCCTTATGGCCCCATGACCTGTAAAATATGACATGTGATGAAGCCATCAAGAATACAAAGCCTCAGGAAAGCTTCTTCATGCTTGTGGTGTATGGACATTATTTGTGTGTATACGTGTGTGTACGTGTGTGTGCACATTTTTATGCACGTCTGTGTTTAGTGTTCTCTAGCACCGTAGTGGTGCGGACACCCTGACTGCTTGCACAAAGCTTGCACAAAAGACCGGGCCCTGCACAAGCACCTGATAAAGATCAGGTCGATGCCCCAGGGCTATCTGGTGCCTCAGAGTCTAGGTCCGTTAGCTGCCTCCTGCCTCTGCTTACTAATTGAAATGACCACAGCTCAGGGGTATAAAAGGAGCCCTGCCAGAGAACCAGTTTGAGTTGGTCCTCTTTGGAGCAGCAAGTAATGCAGTCGGGGCTCCCATCCGATCAGGACGCTATCCAAGTGTATCTCCCGTGATTGAGTGAGCCCTCATCCCCAGATGGCGAGTGACCCTTTTGGTACCCTTAAGTGGGAGATTCCCCTTTGTATGAGTGAGGGTGTGCACATTGTGGTTCATCTTCCTTAAGGAGTATGCTTTGGTGTACAGGAACCTATTGTGTAGTCATATATTCCCAACTGACATCCGATCCTGTAATTAATTTTGGTCAGTCGGGGCAACTTTGATTGCAATAAATCCCCAGTTTTGGATAGCTGCTGCTGTCTGTTTTGTGGGTGCCTCTGATGCATTAGGCCTTAAGTTAGCCACTTTTGCCTTATTATAGCCTTTTACAGTTGCTTTGTATGTAAATGTAGACATAGAAAATAAGATGCCAGAACCTTGTGCTTGGGGACTGGGAACAACAGGGAAGAAGAAACAGGATGCACAGGTGGGCCACTGCTGCATCTGTTGCTAGGGAAATTGCCACCGGGGGCGCCGGAGACCCACAGAAGGTTCCCGAAAACTTAGTCCGCATGCGCAATGATGCATAAATACGATAATTACTTCATGAATATGTAAATACTGAAGCAATAAAAGGCGGAAGCCTTTGGAGAAAGGCATGCATGATTTGAGAGAGGAATCTCCATGCGTCCAGCGCTGTAATAAAGAATGCCTGCCTTCTAAAACTTCCAATTAAGTCTTAGAGCCTTTCACAGCAACACCTCCATGATATTGGCGTAGATAGCAGGATGTCAATAGAGGAATTATTACGGTGGCACAGCTGTGCACCTTCTCCCCTAGACGCAGCATGGGCAAGGGAGAAGTGGTCTGACCTCGTGGCGGTCGTGAAAAGGCTGGAACAAAGCCCTGTGAGGTTTTGGGGTGGCCCAGAAAAGGGGCTATGTGTGCCGTCCTGGGTGCTTGTTTAGTGCAGGCACAGGAGCGTACAAAATGTTGGAATCAGAAGTAGATTGTTTGGTGAGAGAACTGAGAAGTGAAAAGGAGCTGACGTGTATGTTGTTTAAGCTCTTGCTAGCACAGATTGATACCGTAAATGTCAGTGATTGCAGAAACTCTCTAAGACTCAGTTTTGAGTTTTAGAAACAGCATTCTTTATTGCAGCACTGGGTGCACGGGATGCTGTGTCTCAAATCACGCACACCAAGTCTAAAATAGTCATTAATATATGTAGATACACTATACATATGTAGTGCATTACTCAAAAAACTATACAATTCACTACTTCCTGGAACTAATATAATATGCCATTCATTATGTGGTGCAATTTGTAGGTTGGTGTCTTTTCGAGGGTCTTCAGTTCTTCGGGGGTCGCTCTCAGGTGTCCTCTAGTTGAATCTCATTCTTGAGCATGTGTAGTCCATCTCTTTGTGCCCAATTTCCTCTAATTTCACAGTCCATCCTTCAAAGTCAGTTAGTTCCCATTGTCCAGTTCCCCAACCACAAAAGTCTTTTATATGACAGCTTCTAAATGATCATTATTAACAAAACAATCAACCTCGCGATTATAATGCTACAACCTGGAATTTTCATTATATCCATTCATCAACTATCAAGATAAAA